>VMDR010000009.1:0-600000 GCA_007922815.1 Macrotus californicus
CCCCCCCCCCCCCCGCCCTGTGAGACACAGACCCTTGACTACAGAGGGAAAGGGGGCCTCCTGGCGGGACAATGGTCCCTTCACTAGGGGGCAGGTGACGGGGAAGGCGTGGACGGGGAAAGAGAGAGCTCTGTACCTTTAAGATGGTGGTTTTAAAGCTAATTAGTCAATTAATTAATTCTGGTGAATTACCTTTGTCGAGCAGCCACTCATCTACTACTCGACCGAGCCGGTAGGGGATTCTCTGTCTAGCAATCGCCAGGCGTTCGTTATCAAAGTTTCCTTGGAAAAGTTTAGAAAGACAGTAGGTTTCTCAGGCGGCGAAGTCCAGAGGAGTTAGAAGCGCAATTATATGCATTTCCCAGGAGACTCAGAGACGCGGCGGCACCCAACGGAGGGGCAAGGTCCACCCAAGGCAGGAGGAGAAACGCCATCGCCTCCCCTAGGCTCCCAGCCAGAGCCAGCCCCACCCTGGGGGCAGGAGGGACCCACAGAAAAAAGACAGGGGCAGAGAGGAAAAGGAAAGGGAAGTGAAAGAAAAGGCAGCTGGAAGGTCAAAGGTCAGGGGTTAAACAGGTTTGTCTGTGCTGGAGCTGTTGGCCCTCTTCCTTCCGGATCCCAGAGTGGGGCCGCAGCAGGAGGGGCATTTAGCAGGTTTAAGTTAGGGGGTGGGCGGCCTCTGCAGCCCAGCTGGTCACTGCGTTTAGAGGGTGGTTTAGAAGTGGGAGGGGCAGGTTAAGCAGGGGTTTATGCGGCATTTAGAGGGGATGGCCGACACAGTCATTTAGCAGTGAAATTTAAAAACCACTTCTCCAAGCCGGTCTCGGATCCCTTTACCTTCCTTGCTCAACTCCCAGCCTTCCCCTCGTCTCCCACGCCACCCCATACCCTGGCCCCACCACCGGCTTCCACCTTCAGTCCTCCAGCCCCACCCTGAAGGCCCCCAAGCCCACTACTGCCCTCACTGCAGGCACTCCAGGTCTCTCACCCTGGTCACTGCTCCTACCAGCACCATTGCAGGTGACCTCCCAGTGTGGTGCCTGGAGTGGCAGCTGGCCCATCACCCAGCAGCTCCACCCACCCCTCTTCTCTCCGGGGTCTCTGTGCCATCTCACCCCTTCTTCCACCCAGCGTGCCCTCCCTGCTGGCATTCTCGGTCCTCCTCTGCCTGGTGGCACCTTGCTCTCCTCCCCCAACGCAGCTCCACTCCAAGACCCTCAGACTCTTCTCTGCTCAGGTCCCCTCTCCTCTCCACCCTGTGGGCCCAGCCCAGCTCCTGACCCCTTCTCATGTACAGGTCTTTCTCCTTCAGGCTCTTCCCCCACACTTCCTAACCCCCACCTCTGGATCGTCAGCCAGTCACCTGGATATGCACCTGTCCCTCTCTCCACTCACCATTCTGCTGGCCCTGCAGACAGGGAAGAAGGACGTGTGTGTGTGTGTGTGTGTGTGTGTGTGTGTGTACAGAAGTTTGTCAGTGTGCCTGGGAGCTCTGCATGCTCCTCCCTCATTGTGGGCTCTGGGTGATCCCAGTCGGCAGCCGTAGAAATGGCAATGATTTCCTTTGGGAGTCTGACCACTCTTCCCTTAGAAACCACTTACACACTGTTCAATAACACACTCTGGGTGGTGGAAGGCTTTCCCTCTCATCACCCAGTGCCCAGCTGCATTCCCCTGCCCAACAATGCCTGGGCCTGGACCTGCCCGTGGACACCTCCCTTGAACGGGCCCACCACATGTGTGCATGGTGGTGGCCCCCTAGCTGATTATGAGGCCATGAGACACTGCCTTCCCTACATATTCAGGTCACTCGTGTTTCAGTAAAAAATGGATCATTTGTTTGTTTAGTCACTCAACAAACATTTTTGAATGCCTGCTCTGTTCCTGGTGCTGGGTATTAGAGATGGAAAGATGAAGGCCTGGTCCTGGCCCAACAGGAGCCCCGGCCAAGCCGGGGAGCCTGGCAAGTAACTAGCTATGTTCCGTGTTCTGTTTCAGGTGGCACAAAGCACCCCATCCTGGGGGTGGCATGGGGGTGGGAGGGGCTGAAGAAGACACTGAAGAAGGACAGAAGGAGTCAGGCAGGGAAGGGAGCAAAGTGCATGTGGAGAGGCAGAGGGGCAGGAGGCATTCAAGGAGCTGCCCGCGCTGGGATACGTGTGTGTGTGTGTGTGTGTGTGTGTGTGTGCATGTGCGCGCGTGCTTGTCCATGTGTGTGCCTAGAGGAAAGGAAGGACATGCACCTTCCTCACTGCGCTCACGAGGATTCTAACAAACGCTGTGAGCTGAGCCCCTCCTCTACGCCACGCCTTTCTAGCGCTTGCCTCGGCTAATTTCAGGAATTCTCACAGGGCAGCCATGAGGCAGGTATTACGCCCACTTTCAGAGGTGGGCGCTGAGATTCAGAGAGGCTAGAAGACTCTCCAAAGCCACACAGCTTGTCAGGAGGAAATCCTGGACTGAAAGCCAGGTCCTGCTGACTTTAGGTCCCTGCGCTCTGCTCTGGGCTCCCTAAGCATCTGGACGCCGGGCTCTCAGCCCATGCATGCTGCTAACCGGGCCTGCTGCTGTGGCTCAGGATGGCACTCAACTTTTGCAGGGGACCTGCTCACAGTGCACACAGGTGGCCACCAGGCCCTCAGGTTACTCTGTTTGCAGGTGAGGGGGCACCAGCAATCGTCACCACCCCACCCAGACCGGGTCCCCGAGCAGGGGAGGGCAGGCATGACTCCTCCGACCTGGCCTTTGGCCTGCTGGGCCCTGTGGGGAGAAACTCTGGACCTGTGCTGTGACTTCACGTGGCGAAACCTTCACGCCACCTCCCACTGCAGTCCAGGCCCATCCAGCAAAGCCTGACATGGGCACGGCTACAAAGACCACCCTGATGGGTGTGTGGCCGAGAGGGAGACAGAGAGAGGTCTAACACCCACAAGGCAATCACACCCAACCAGCCTGGCCCTGGCCTTCAGCATCTGTGCACGTGAGGGACCCAGGATAGCACACTTGTGCGTCTGAGTGACCTCACACGTGCCCCGGCCTTGGTGTAGGCTGGGGTCCACGGCAGGGCTTGTATTTCTTGTGTCTGTCTGACCAGAAGACTAGGTGTTCGCAGTCATTCAGGGGTCTGGGGCTGGCCCGTGTGTCCATCGGCCTCTGTACTCATTAGTGGGCCGTGTGGCTCTCCAGGCCCAGGCACTGCCCAAGAAGGTCTGGGTACAAGCTCGCACAGGCTCTGTGAGTTGTGAGCCCACACAGGCACCTTTCTTCCGGCCTAAGTGGGCCTGTGAGGGTTTGTACACCTGCACCTTTCACTGTCTTTCTGCTCCCACTCTTCTTGGTCAGTGTGGGGCAGCTTCTCTGCCTCCCCCTCGGCTGTCATTTCTACCTAAGAGAGGGACCGGGCCGCACGTGCTCTCTGCTTCTCAGTCGGCCCCCAGGTACGTGACTGGAGTGTCTCCGAGCCCGCATCTCCACATCTGCATTTCTGCGTTTCCCTGCAGTGGCTCAAGTTCCCCTCCCTCTTAATCTCCCACACTGAAGCTCCCTTCCTCTCCTCCCCAGGCTCTGTCCACTTCTTTTCTCACTGGCTGGGTCTGGGCGACAGCGTCTCCTTATCTCCCTGCATCATTCCAGGAGCCGCCTCTGCCTCTGCGGGCGTCTCAGGGACTCTTTCCACATCTCTCATCGCTGCTCCTATGGCTTCCTCTCTTCCCGAGGCTCTTTCTCTGCCTCCCTCCGTATCTCAGAGTCTGTCCTTCCTCATTTCTCCCATGTCCTCAACCCTGTCTCTCTCCTATGCTCCTCAGACCTTGGTTTGTCCTCAGCCACCACAGCTGTCACTGTTGAACTGGGTCTGTTTGTACTGTGGACCCCCTGCAAGCAGGGGCTGTGTCCCCATCACCTCTGTGTCCCCAGGGCCTAGCACAGGACCTGAGACCTAGTAGGTTGTCAATAACGGTTTGTCGAACGCACTTGACCTTATTTTTTTCACTGTTTTACCTGTCTGTCTCTCCCTCACCCCCTGAGACATTGGGGTCCCTTGTCTCTGGGTCTCCATGGTTACTTCTGGTCCTTTATCTAGACCTCTGACATGGATCTTTGACTTGCTCTTTGTAAGGACCTTGGTTCTGTCCTTGGGAACAGCTCTGCCTACTTGCCAAGATATGTTTTGGGTTATTTCCGAATCTTCCCTCCTTGACTTCTGCATCTGCCTCCCGTTTCCTCCTGTGCCTGAGCTCCGAACTCACCCTTTCCTCAGTTGTGTCTCTCTACTCCTACCCTTCCTCCTCTTCTCCCTCAGCCCCAAACGACCCTGGCCTTACTGCTCAGCTCCTCCCACTGCCTCCCAGTTCCCACCCTCCAAGGACCACATCTGCCCAGCCCTATAAAGCCAGCCCTGCAAATTCCATTGGTTTTCTTTAGCCACGCCCATCCTGGTCCCACCCCCCCCCAAGCCACACCTCCTCTGTGCTCCCAGGCAACCTACCTGCTGGGTACCGCTCATTGACTGGCCAGCTGTCCACCTGCAGGGTGGCATTGCCACCGCTTCTAGTGAAGCGCACCACGTGGTATTTGCCGTCGCTCACGATGGCGTTGGGCTCGTCGATGGTAATGTCGTCCGTGCCCACGTTAAAGATCACCCCCACGGTGCCCTGGTCCTGAAGACAGAAAAGTGGAGGTCAGTGACTGGGAGGGAGCGATGGTTCACTCCTTCTAAAGAAATCTACCTGTGATCACACTGGCCCCGCTCCAGGGCACTTCATAGCTTTACAACATGCCTCTCCCAGTCATGCTTTAACTGGGCCCAGGCCCCAGGTTCCAGAGAGGACCTGCGTGGGGAACCCTGAAGGCCCACCAGAGATGCAGACGGAGAGGGAGGGGGAGAGCTTCCCCGAGACACACCAGGCCCTCTCAAGAAGCTTGCAGCACCCCCATTTCATTGAGGAGGAAACTGAGGCTCAGGAGGTTAAATAACATCCTCAAATCTCACAGCTCATAAAAAAGGAGCCCCAGATTGAACCTTCACTGGTCTGACTCCAAAGCCAAGGCTCTCCCCCCGCCACCAGCTAGTCTTGGGAGACACTGACTCAAATGGCTAGGGACAGGGGTGGGGAAGACACTGGCACAGGCTCACTCAGGCCCCCTGGATCACACAGTCACGGGAGTCAGACCACCACAAAACACACTGCACTCCCGGGGTCTTCCTGAAAGGCCGTTGCCATCCTCCCTGGGCACCTGGAACCACCTCCTGCACCCAATGGAGCTGAGCGGCTTGGAGGCACTGGGGGTGGGGATAGGGTGGCTCACAGATAGGACAGCGATTGGGGATGGGAGAGTTGGGGGGCAGATGTGCAGCTGTGGCTCACTTGGAAACCTATACCCCATCCCGTCCCCATTTGTGGGTCCATTCTCCTAGAACCTAGGAAAGCCACACACACACACACACACACAGAGTCATACACGCATGCAGCATCTCTCCTCAGATGCAGTAAAGCAGGGAAACTGAGGCTGGGCTTGCCTAACAGAGTACTAGCAAGCCCCACCCATCCTTACCCACCCCTGACAACATCTCAGGAAGCTGAGTGCTCATCTGCTCCCACGCACGTGAGGGGAACAGCCGCTGCTCCTCAGCACTATTGTTAGTAGTAACATCACCTAGCATAGTGTCAGCCCCTTGGATGCCTCTGAGGGTTTCTCTCCACGAGGCTCAGCTGGGCAGGGAAGGCAGTCAAGGAGCAGATGCAGCCTGGGAGCCGGGTGGGCAGAGGGCCAGCCAGGGCAGCTGGAAGGCAGGACACCTGGGTTTCCCAGGAGGCAGCCGAGCTCAGAGCCCTGCACTCCGGGGGAGAGGCAGCTCCCCAGAGCTGCTCCCGACGTGAAGTCAGTTGTCACTTCTGTTAAAGTCATTAATTCCTAATTCCCCAATTACCTCATTAGGCGGCGGTGGGGAGAACGCGGCCGCTCCTACAGCAAATAATTATGGGAGTCAAAATTAATTTGGCAAAGTGGAGCGACGCTTTATTAGAAACGTCAAATTGCTTTTCTCTTATTTTTCTGCCGCCTCCCCACTCTCTGCGAGCTGCTAATGACGCTGTGGTGGGAGCTGATGTGTCACCAGGAGGGGAGGGAGCTTGGGGGCTGCTCCCCAGGGGCTGCAGCCCATCTGGTGCCCAACTCTCCCCCGGGAGCTGGCCTCTCTTGTGGCTCCCGCATTTCCTCCAGGGCCCCCACCCTCACCAGGCTCCCCATCCAAGCGCCAGGCACCCGCTCCTCCCTGCCCTCTGCAGCACCAGGCACCAGGCCTTGTTCCCCCATAACCCTGCACCAGGCAAGGCCTGGGGACAACTGCTGGGAGGGGAAAGGAGATCTCTTCTCCCTGCACTCTGTTCCCCCCACCCTTTCCCCTTAGCACTTGCCCTAAACCTACAGGCATAGAGACACGCAGAAGGTGTCCAAGAGGCCGACACAGAATACACAGAGATCAACACGTTCAGGTGGGTGATCACAGATGACATCAGCTAACATGGGCATCAGCTGGCACTGAGTGCTTCCTAAGGGCTGGGCGATGTCCTGCGTGCCTCATGTACACGCTCTCGTTTAAGCCCCCAGCACCCCTCCGCCCGTCATGCCACTACACATATGAGAACGCTGAGGCTCGGAGAGGCGGGGTGGCTGCATGAAGGCAGAACAAGAAGTGGCGGAGCCGGGACTCAAGCCCAGGCTCCCTGCTCCGAAGCCACGCACAGCCTCTCAGGACTGGGGAGCAAGAACCGCAGCCCCCGGTCACAGAAAGGGGCACAGAAACAGAGTCCCACCTGCCTGTGTGGCCAGCAAACTGAAACGAGAGCAGTCACCACTGCACCAGGGAACGCAAATATAGAGCGACACACCTGCCACAAGACACAGCCTCTCTCATCAACCCCCACGGTCACACCATCACTCCTGACACAGTCACCATGCCCCCATCGTCACTCACACACAGGCCAAGACACTGCCTTGTTCACCTGGGCACGGAACTCCCAGGCTGTCTCCCCAGACTGCTCTTCGCTCTGCACCCCTTTCCTCCGCACACCCTGCCTGTTCTCTCCCCGCACTCCAGCTGCACTCTGCCCACAGGGCATCTCTCCTCACACCTCCCTCCTTTGCTTCCCGGTGTTGGGGGAAGGGTGTGTAGCCGTGGGACCCTAGGAAGCTGCTGCGTAAGGAGGGGCCAGTAGCCACCGTCCCACTCAGATGGGGACAGCCAGAGCCCAAACAAGCCTTCTCCCCCGGCTTCCCTGCTCCCCTTAAAGCCCAGGGACTCCTGCGCAGACCTTTCCAGCACACAGAGCCTGGCCTGCCTGCTTCACCCTCCCAGCTGGGTGGTCCTGGCCAGGTCAGCATGGGGGTTGCAGGCGGGGAAAGGAGCGGCAGTAAAGGGCTGTATAGGTGGAAATAGAGACTGAGGTCAGAGCCCCAGGGGCTGACACCATGGGAAGCAGGCAGGGGAGAAGCTAAGTGCAGAAACAAAAAGGAGCAAGGCCAGAGGCCACAGGGGAGAGCACAGGTCAGAACCAGAGATGGGGCAAGAGTGGGGGCAGCGTGGCGGCTGACTGAAGACTCGATCTAGGGGGGAAACTATGAGGAGAGGAGCTGTGGGCATGGCAGGAGGCCCCGAGGGAGGCACTGGGGAGGAGCAGAAGTGCAGGGAGGCTGGGCAGAGAAAGGCAGAGTGGGGAGGGACCAGAGGTCAAGGTGGAGATGTGGTGCTGGGCCTGGAGGTCAAAGCAGAGTGAGCACAGCCAGAGGGGCTGTAGGGGTGGCAGGGTCTGAGGCAGTTGGGAGAGCAAAGGTCATAGAAACAGAGGTCAAGGGTGGGGCAGAGGCAGGGCCAGGATTTGAAGGCAACAAGGGTGGGCTGCTTGGGGCAGGGAGGGTGAAGGAGGGCGGCAGGGACAGGTGCAGGGCACAGCAGGCTGCTGTAGGTATTCCAGGAGTGAGCAGGCAGCAGCCCAGAGCAGCCACTAACATGGGGACATTTCTGAAGGCCGAAGAATGGCCTGGAAGACTCAAGGAGGCCCTTGGCTGCATTTGGAAAGGTCAGATGGCACAGGCAGTCTCAAGGAGCAGAGCACCGGGCACTTCCAACCAGCAGGGTGACCCTGGGAGTCTCATGAATAACCAGGAAGGAGAGAGGTCTCAGGGGCAGAACTACCCAGAGGAAACTCCAGGTATCCGGGAACAGAGGTTCCAAGGCCTTCATTCAAGGGAAAGATTTGAGGTGCTGACCCCATGGCAATGAAGGGACAGGTCGGGTTTGGGGTAAGAAGGTTGGAGGGTCAGAGGCCAGGGCCCTGGGTCCTTACGATGTGCAGCTGCAGGTAGTCTCCGAGGCCCGAGGCGCTGTCCACCCGCACCAGCACAGCGCTCCGCTGGTGCGTACTAAAGCCCACGGCCAGGCGGTCCATCCTCGTGCTCGGCCGGTCATTGGGGGGCCACGTGTAGGTGATGAGCGCTCCCCCCTTCCCAAAGATGTATGTGGTCCCGGCTGCAGAGAGAAGGAAAGGGAGAGAGAGATGACATCAGGAGGGCAGACCAGCAGGCCCTCAGGGCCGTGTTGAGAGCACCAGGACACCAGGTTCAGGGTGCAGAGCCGCAGCCGGGGCGCCCACAGCAGCCCCAGGCGCTGCGGTCCCAGGGACCGGTTGGCAGGCAGGTACCCGGGTGAGAGCTGTGCACGCTCAGGGACAGATGTAGCTGCCTCATCCAGAATTCTGCCTTAATTACAGCAAAACTGAGGTAACAGAGGGAGTGCGACAGAGAGAGAGCCCACAGAGAGGTTGCAGGCGGACCAGGAGGACTTCTGGGGGCAGGGAGGACCCAAGGGGCCTGAGCCTGACCAGCTCAACTTCTCCCAGGGCTGGCAGAGGTGACAGATCCAAGGTGTGTGCTTCTGTAGGGCCAGAGCCCAGCAGGCACCCCGGCAAAAGGAGCCCCAGGCGATGGCGAGAGGAGGAGCAGGGGCTGTGTTCCACTCTGACTCACTGCCCATAGGCTGGCACCCTTCCAACACCTGCCCCCACCTCCCCCAGCCCCTGGAAATCCTGATCCCAGTTTGCCCAGCACTCCCTGCTTCTACTCACAACTAGGGGTCTGCCTGGGTCCCCAAACAGGGTGGTCCTAGAGCCCTGCCCAGAAAAGAGGAGACAGACATGGGGGGTGGTGGGGGGTGACTGAAACTGACAGCCAGAGGAAGAAGAAGGCAGGGACAGATGGACAGAGAGGGACAGAGAGGGGTGTAGGTGAGAGAAAGCAGGAGAGTGGGAGCCAGAGATGAAGGCTCCTTCTCCCTGCCCTCCCCCACCCCACCCTCTCTCCCCCTGTCTCCTCTTCTCCATCAGGCTGCCGGGGGCGGGTGTGAGGTCCCTAACGATCTCAGCCCCAAAATAGACCCCATTAGTCTCCATGTTCCCTCCTGCAGCTGACTGGGTTCCCTGGGGGTAGGGGGTGGGAGAGGAATGATGGCTGGGGGGGAGGGGGCGGGGCTGGTCACCCAGTCTCCAGGAAGGGAGCCTTGTCCAGAAGGCCTAGAGGACCAGCACTCTGGGGCCTTCAGAGAAGAGAAGACAACAATCCCGCATTCTCTAGAACCCAAATGGAGCAGATGAGAGTCATAAAATGCTTAATTAAATAATTAGCTACTAACGACTCCTCTCAAAGCACTTCCTGGGGGAAGAGGGGTTCAAGGAGGATTTATCCAGAGAAGAAGAGAGAGGCAGATGGGGCCAGAGGGTAAAAGCCTAGAGGAGACTTTGAGAGAAAAGTGGGGCCTTGGAGGTGGGCGAGCTCTGCGGGGGATGGAAAACCCAGGTCCCGGAGCTGGGCTCTGGGTGGGGACGGAGGAGGAAACCTGCCCTGCCAAGGTGGCAAAACAGCTGCTTGCACTAGGGCCCGGCCCCTCAAGTACCTCCAGGCCTCTCCCCCAGAGGCTCAGCAGCCCCACTGTAGTTCAGGCAGTGTAGCTGAGGGATAGGGGACTCCTGCCCAGGAAGTTCCCAGGCCCCCCAGAAAGAGTGGACTCCCGAGAGCGCTGGAGGGAGGCACCATCTGCTGTCCCAGGGAGGAGCTGAGGAGGGCCGGCTGCTGCCTGGGTCCTGGAGAGGTGGTGGGGCCAGCAGGGGGCTGGGCTTAGGGGCAGCAGAAGCTGTTCTCCAGAGCACTTGTGGTGATGCGCTCCAACCCCGCAGGCAGGACAGGGGTGAAAGAACCACCCTGATGTCTAATAACTGACATCTCGCCACAGCAGGTGGCCAGGAAAGCACCTCCGGCAGACAGAGGGAGCCTGGCTCTGCGCCCCCATACGCAGGTGTCCCTCCTACCTGGGGTCCTGAAGGCCCAGTGCTGAGGGTTGATTCCCCAGCATGAGACACCCCCAAGATTAGGGTGGAGAGCTGGATGGGAGCAGGATACAGAGGGAGCTGCACCCTGACCCAGGGTGGGCCACCTGCCTGGAGAGGACAGGGGCTGAAGGCCAGAAGCAGGGTAGGCTTCCACCAGTAGTTATAGTCCCTCCACTCCCAATGCAGTACTCTGGAAAATCGGCTGTTTCCATGGCAACTGTAATACCCAGGGTCCTCCCTACTCCCTCCACTTATAACCACACGGCCAAATTTGGGAGTGGGGAGGGCCAGGGGAGCTGAGATGCTGACCTTCCTCCACAACTCACCCCCCGACCTCCCTGACCAGAGACTGCTGCTTCTTCACCCCCTGGGCTCCAGGGTCTCCCAGTGAGACAAAGGAGGGGCTTATGGGGTTTCTTGAGCCCTCTCAAACAAGCAAAGAAAATGCCATCTACCTGGGGCCTGCTCCTGAATCTCCCAGGTCAAGGGGAAAGGAGGCTCTTTCTCCACACTTTCCTCTCTGGGAACCCACACTGCACACTACCCTGGGGAGAGCCCTGCCTGAGCCCAGGGAGGGCCTGAAGGGCAGGCAGCCGGATGCCCCACTGAGCAGTGAGGCCCAAGGGACCAGAGGCGGAGTTGACGCTCGGAGCCCCAGGCCCCAGGACATTCATGCCCCGTGACACACCCGCAGGCCCCAGACCAACACACAGGGGAGAACGCACCAAGTTGCACACAAAGACCCGTTGTGAAGAGGCAGACCCCCCACAGGAGACACGAAGCAGCCGGCACAGTGGCAGTGAGCACACAAAGACACGCCAGGGCAGGCCGAGAGGGCAGGAGGGTGCCCAGGCCCCGCCCCTGAGACCCAGGGCGCACAGGCTGCCCGCCCACTGCCTCCCCATTTCCCAGCTCCAGAGCTGGGCCTCCCCCGGGATTTATGACCCAGCTGTTCCCACAATGCAGCCAGTTTATTAAGCTGGGCGAACCTGTAAAAGCCTAAGGGCGTTTATTACACTGGGGGCGGTGGTGGGGGGAGATCCGGCAGAGAGACATACTTCTACTGCCGGCTGAGGTGATGAAGGATGAATGGTTTATTGGACTGGGGCGGCAGTAATTACCCTGGAGAGACATTTCTCTCCCCAGCCCTGTGCTCCCGCCAGAGGGCGCAGAGGACCAGGTAGAGAGGACAGCAGGACTGAGGGGCAGGGGAAGTGTCTCTGCCAAGTGCCCCAGGGTGGGACCCTCCTGGGCCTCCAGGGCCTCTCGCCTCTGACCCTGCAAGCTGTCCTCTGCCCTGGCCACCAGACAGACTCCCAGGGGAAGGCACAGAGCTAGGATGTCCAGGACTCCACACCACATCTAGAACCTCTGAAAGGTTCCGGAAGGGGCTGCGGAGTAGAGAGGGGCCTGAGCCAAGACATAGGTGTTGCGCTAGGGTGGTCGAGACCACTGGTTTTGGTCTCCCCAGGAAGTCACTAGTGAGCTACATCGTGCATCGTAGTTCAGGGGCTGTGGCATGCCCCCTGAAGCCCAAGACAAGAGCATTCTGGTCCTCCACCCAAAAGCCTGGGGCTGGCACCCTCCACCCAACATAGTCCCTTCCATGCCTCCTAGACCCAGAAATTCACTGATTCAGTAAAACACTCTAAATGATCAAGAATCTTCCATAGAGTTCCCACACCTGCGCTCTAGAGAAAACAACCAACCATTAGTGATGGTTAGCCAGCCCAGACCCAAACAACATAATCATCTCGTGCAAACACCCCACGAGACGATGCTCCTGTGGTTAAAACCACATGTGCAGACCCTCCATCTGCCCATCGTCCTGCAGCACCAGAAGCCAAGACAAAAATCTGCTCGTGGATCTAGAATCACGAGAGAACAGAAAGTCCCACACAATCTAGAAAAGCCACGCTCCTAGGTACCCACGGCCCACCCCAGCTCTTGTACCTGGACCCTCACAACCCAGGGGGACCTCCACAAACCCGATCGTGGGGCTCAGTTCTCTCCTGATCTACAGTCCAAGAGCAATAGCCTCTTCAATGTGTAAGCCCATTCCTGGTCAAAAACCATCCCATCAGAAATCCAAGTAAACACACCCACATCCAGAATCCAAATAAATGCCAGCCCCCTTTATTAGCTGAAGGGATGAATCCAGAACCCCTGGAAGCTACTGACCCAGAACTGAGCTGGGATCGACCCCTCCATTCCTGGCTTCGGAGGGTACCAGAAATGAAGGTTGGGGCTGAAAAGCTTCCCAAGGACTCTGAAACCAATGTTGGGATCAGGGACCAGGAGAGTGTCACCTCTTGGGCCATTTTTAGGACCCAGGTGTCCTGGTCCCCTTGAGCCCAGACCAACATCAGGTGCAGGGGTGTCAGGGAGTGGGAGGGATGTTATGTAAGGGGAGAGGGAGTTTGGGGGATGGAAGGGTCAATGGAGGAAAAGGTGAAGGGAAGGAGGGAAGGAAGGCCGGAAGAAATGCAGTGAGACCCCAGGAGAGGGGGAAGCGGAGAGGCAGATGCATGAAGAGAGGCTCCCACACTGGGGGAGGCTAAGGAGACACTGAGACGGAGAGGAAAGGTCTCCCCTGCCCTAGAAGAGGTCTCCCACACTGGCCAAGCCTCAGGCCCCAGGAGAAGCCTGGCCTTGCCACCCCCACCCCATGGCTAAGGTGAGCGGAGGTGGGGTTCAGCCATGGTAGGTAGGCACCTCCCTACTCTTCTCTCTGTCCTCTGACCCTCCTCCTGCCTCTCAGCGGCCTAACCCTTCCCAGGCCCTCCACTCAGCCTACCACCACCTCCACCCCTGTCCTGGGTGCCCTCCAGCTCCGCCTCTACTTCCACCTGGCGCTGAGCAGCCGTTGGCTCCCTTGGGGTCGTTCCCCTCCTCTGCGTGGCAAGGGGGTGGCCACCTCTGAGACAACCCCAATACCAACATACAATAGGGTCCCCCCGATGCTCTTTCCTCCATTTTCTCTCCTTCTCTCTCGGCTCTCTCCATCCTGAGTCCAGAGCCCAGGCCCCTCCTTCCCGTCTGCTCGCCTCCCTAGTCCAGCGCCTGCCTCTCTTGTCCCTTTCCTCTTCTACCAACTGTCCTGTCCACCCTGCAGCACTCTGCCCCAGCAGCCCTGGCACGCTCTTCCTCCCTCACCCCTCTGTGCCTCTCCTCATGGCCCGGAAAGACCGTGTCCTCTCTGGGTCGCTTTGGGAACAACACTGGGCCTCACGGGAGCCCAAGGGGGACACTGAAGAGGAGGGAGGAAGGCACAGAGGACCACAGAACTCATGGGGAGAAACAGAGTTAAGTGTGGGGTGGGCGAGTGGGAGAAGAGAAAGAGATGGGAGAGCGCTGTGTGGCAGGGGCCCTCGCGGGGACAGAGGCTAGACCAGACAAGACTGTGCTGGGGAAGACAGAAGAGATCACCGAGGAAGGGGCTGGAGGGGCCACTCCTGGGAACTGGATGAAAAGAGAGCAGAGGCGTAAAAAATGAAAGAGAGATGAAGTAGAAGAAAAGCAAAGCAAAGTAGAAAAGGGGCGGGAAGCGATGGGGGAGCAAAGACTAGGGGGCAAGGAGGAAGAGATGAAGAACGGTAATGGGGGACAGCGATGGGCGCAGAAGTGGAGGCCATGGCAGGCCGCGGTGGGAAGGGATGAGGGCACAGACATGGAAGACGATGGAGGAACGAAAACGAGAGGAAAAATGAGAGGCGATGGATGAGCGGGAATGGGAGGCGAGGGACGCACAGGCACTGGAGGCAGCAAGGGTGCAGAGCGGGAGCTGGTGCAGGCGCGGCGAGGAGAGGTGACGGGGGTCGAGGTAAAAGACGCCGAGAGAGAGCGTGGAGATGTCCTAGCACCGAGACGGGAGGCGATGGGGGTACAGAGATGGGAGGTGACAAGGGGACGCGCATAAGAGATGACAAGAGTCCAGGGGTGGAGAGTGATGGAGGACTGAGACAGGGGCCAAAGACGGGAAAGGACAAAGTACGAAGATTCGAGGTGACGGAGGCTGAGGCGGGGGGCGATGAGGGGTGCTGATCGGGGCAAAGACGTGCAGGGGCGGGAGGTGGGAGAAGCAGAGAAACGGAGGCGAGGGGCGCCCTGTGGAGTGTGATGGCACGTCCAGAGGTGGGAGGTGACACAGAGAGGGGAAGTGAGGAGCGGGCTCAAGTGGGAGGCAGGGGTCTCCGGGATGGGAGGTGACAGGAACTCTGCGATGGCCAGAGAAGAAGGGACTGAAATGGAACGCGATCGAGTCTGCCACGGAAACGAAAGAAAATGTGAAGAGGGACAGACATGGGAGTGACAGGGAGCACAGAGTGGACATCATGGGGTGCAGTGCTGGAGGCATGGGGAGCATGGAGGCCAGAGATGGGAGGCAGCAGGTGCAGAGATGGGAAGAGATGGCAGGCAAAGAACCTTGGGGGCCTAGCACATGAAGTGAGGAGGGGACTGAGACAGGGCGGGGGGTGGTGGCAGGCAGAAGCGAGAAGAGGTAACAGAGGTCAGAAATGGAGGGGGTGGGGGCAGAGAGGAAAGGTGGAGTGGGTGTTGAGATGAAAGGTCAAGGGGCTGAGGGGAGGTGGCGGTAGTGGGGACTGACGAGGTGAGAGAGCGTGGGGAACCAGCTCCGAGTCACAGGGCCACAGAGGTGAGAGGTGCTGGAGACCAGCAGTGGACGGTGGACCTGGGGCACAGATGCAGACGTGTGGGAAGGAGAAGCCGGAGAGGAAGGAAATGGGGCCGAGAGAGTGATGGGACCATGGGGCAGGAGGTGGTAGCGGAAGGACAGGAATGGGGAGAAGAAGGGAAGGTTGCTGGGAGTCCGGGGCTGAGACAGGCAGGTAAGAAGTGGCAGGAAGGGAAGAGATGGGACATGTCGGAGGCAGAGCTGATACAGGGCACAGAGCTGGGAGGGTGGTCACGGGGGACAAAGGTAAGGAGATAACGGGGCACACAGATTCTAGACCAGCAACGGGAAGGTGAGCGGGAGGTAGAGGTGGAGGTGAGCCAGGTGGAGATGAGCCAGACGGAGAGAGAAGGGGCAGAGATGGAGGAAGTGATGAGGAAGAGAGCCTGGGGAAGGGAGCACTGGACAGAGGATGAAAGGACAGACAGGGAGGTGCTGGGGGACAAACCGTAAAGGTGATAACAAGCCGGAGACCATGAGAAGGAGGAGGAGGTGAGGCAAAGGATGAAAGTGGTGAAGACAGAGATGAGGTGATAAAGAGATGGGGGGCAGGGTTGCGATGGAGAGGCGAGGGTGGGGCTGAGAAGATGGGAGCTAGAGATGGGAGGTGAGGGGGCGCGGGCCGCAAGGCGGAGGGCCTGGGCCTCGGGCACAGGATGGGGTGGGGCCCGCGGGGGCCAGGGCCGCGCACATCAGTGGCCCGGGGGCCAGCCCCCGATCGGCCTCGGCATAGACCGCCACTTACCGTGCCCGCCGCGGGTGAGGAAGGGCATGCGGTTGATGGCGATGGGCACGGTGCCGTGCTTGCTGTGGAAGTGGTGGACGTGGTGGGTGGTGCTGAGGCTGGAGGAGACCCGGGCCCCGTCGACCGCCCCCAGCAGCAGCAGCAGCAGCAGCGGCAGCAGCGGCAGCAGAGGTGGCGGCGGCGGCAGGGGCCCGGCCAGGGCGGGGGGGCGGCGCGGGCACCCCCCCAGCCCGCTCCCCCCGGGGGGCATTTCGGCCCGGGGGCGGCCGCCTCACAGCCCCATGGCCGGGGGCGGGGACGCGGGGCTGCACGGCCCCGCGAAGCCCCCCTCCGGCTCCGAGCCCCGGGAGGGGGGGTAGGGGTGAAGAGAAGGAAAACCAGAGCCCAAGCCTCGGTCTGGAGCCAATGAAATCAACCGGATCCCGCCGGGGAACCCGGGGTCTGCAGAACGGCAACGCCAAGGTCCAGAACGCCTGGGTCCATCTCGAGAAGCTAAGGGTCTCCCCGCATCCCGGCGGGGTCGGGGCGGCGCAGAGGGCCGTCAGAAACCCGGGGGAGCGCCCGAGGGAGGGGGCATAGTTCCGGGTGGAGAGGTGGGGAAGGCAAGGGGGCCAAGCAGGGAGGAGACCGCGGGGGAAATCCTGCGGAAAAATCGAGCTGGGGAGGAGACTGGAGCAGAGAAGCGGGAAGCCGACGGAGACTAGGGCCGGCCGCGCGGCTGCCGCCGCTGCGGCCCGACGGAGGCCCGCGCAAAGGAGGGAGCGGCCGGGGGGAGGAGGGGCGGGGGAAGGGGGAAGGGAAGCAAATCCGGGTGAGGGGGGAATGGAATGGAGGGAGGGGAGAGGAGAGGAGGGGAGCAGGGCTGAGCAGAGGAAAGGCGCGAGCCTGCGAGATTCTGGCGGAGCGATGGAGGCAGCGGAGTGTTGCTGCAGAGGCAGAGAGGCTGGAAGGGAGAGGGAGGAGGGAGACAAGGAGGCAGGAAAGGAGGAAGTGGAGAGGGGAGGGGAGTGGGAGCGCGGGAGGAGGAGGGGGCAGGGCGGAGGGACCGGAGCGGCTCCCGGTCTGCGGGCGGCGCTGGACAGCTCGGCGCGCGTCACCCGGCTAGCCCGCTCCGCGCTCGCCTCTCCTCGGCGCGCGCCCCGCCTCTCCCCCGCGCCGGGGCGCGCGTGCCCCTCCCAACCCCCTCCGAAGAAGGGGCCCTGCTGAATAATTGAACAGGTCTGAGGCTAGCAAGAGAGGCGGCTCCCTTCCTCCTCCTCCCCTCCCCCCACCCCGCACCTGGACGAACCCCAATAGTGCTTGCTGGTCCAGCGCGCAGAGATGTGGCCACCCGACACCTCAGCACGCACCCCTCAGAACACACGTGCGCGCTAGGATGTGGACGGCCTGGAGATGGAACACCCACGTGCCCATACAGGCATCAGTGTGCGCGCATGCACACATAGGCTCAGACACATACATGCATGCATGTGCTCAGAGAGGCTGGCACATGAACTCATACTCAGCTGAGCATGTACACATGCTCAGAGGCATACACAGGCACACATACATGTTTGTCACAGGCAATGAATGGCCAAGTACACACAGACAGCTGCTCCAGGCTCACCCTCAAAAAACAGGGTCACCCATATGCATACACACAATGCACCCAGAGCCCCAAAGATACTCAGGAGTAAGACATAGCCCACATGTAAGTCTCCTCACC
Source organism: Macrotus californicus (assembly GCA_007922815.1). NCBI lineage: Eukaryota > Metazoa > Chordata > Mammalia > Chiroptera > Phyllostomidae > Macrotus > Macrotus californicus. Next base: position 17,526 of record VMDR010000009.1, read on the forward strand.
ACCTCCCCAAAAGGGCATCCCCTCACCTCCTGCACACCCCTCAGGGACTCCTTCAACCCTCCCTCTGCACTCTCCCTGCCCCTCCCCCAGCCTCAACCTCTCCCTCCAAGGGGAGTTTCCAGGACACCTGTCCACTGAGTGTCCCACTTGGGACAAAACCCTTCCTGGGCCATTTATGTCCAGCTGAGAAAGTCACTTCTCCCGCTAGGTGCCCCTCCACTGGGATCTGTCCCGCAGACTTTTGGGGGTCTCTGGGAAGCACTTGTCATAGCCCAAGAGGTAAGTGCAGGGAGGCTCCCTTCCCTTTGTCTGGATGTCACCTCCGCACCCACATCAACTTGGGTTCTGCCTAGAGGATGCTCTGCTAGGTCTGGAGGGGGGGGGGGATGGGTAGAAAAGTGGGAAAAGAGGGAGGAGAGGTGGAGATAGACCCTAGAAGGGGTCAGGGATATAGAGTAGTAGAGTGAGAAGCGGTGAAGAGGGGGCAAAAGGGAGCGGGGTAACATGAGAAAGGGGAGGGAGAATGGGGTAGCTCCTGCTTATTGATCCGGAATTCCACCTGGGAGCAAAAAGTATCACCAGGAGCCCTATGCATGCTACACCCAGCTCCTGGATACTGTCAGGACCCATGACAGCTCCTTTGTGCCTCCTGCCACCTCCCTACCCTTGCTAGATGCCAGGGCCCCTTTTGACACTGGCCCTTCAGAAGTGAAGAAGGGGTCCTCAGAGGTACCCAAGGAGAGGGTCTGAGGTGGTGTGTGGCCCCAGGAGAGAGGAGAGACTGCATGCAGGCTGGGCCCGCCCCGCCCCTCCAAGACTTGTCCTGCCCTCTCCATCCATGCTTGTGCCCTGGGCTCTGAAATATAGACTGACACAGCTCTGAGCAGGCAGAAAATTTATGGTCCCAGAGGGAAGGAGGGAGGAGCCGGTAGCGAGAGGAGAGGAAGGGAAACCGCCTAGAGGCCAATCAATATCAGTGAGTGGGAAGTGGAGAGAGTTGGAGGGGGGGTGACGCTGGGGAGTGTGGGGGGAGACAGAGGGTAAAAAAGAAGGGAGACAGAGGTGTGCAGGAGATCAATAGAGGCTGCAGAGAGGAACAGAGCAAATGGAGAGATGAGAAACGGGGCAGAGATGGTGACGAACTGACGGCCTGGGGTAGGCCTGAGACAGACTCTTAGAGACAGAGCAGCAAGCAGGCCCAAGGGGAGCCCCTTGGCCGGGAACCTCAGCCCTGGGGTTTCAGCTGCGTGTCAGGAAGTGTCTCTCCTTTGGCTTCCTTCCTCTCTCCCTGCATATTCTCTTATTCATCCTCTCCACTTTCCTCTCTCTCAGAGAAGAGATGGGTCCTCTCCCCTTTGATCTCTCTCCTCCCTTCCCAGAACAGACTCCTGAGCCTAAAAGGGACACGGAGATCCCTTCACCACCACCTGGGTTAGTCCCCATGTCACAGATGGAGAAACAGAGGCCATACGTGGGGAAATGTTCGGCAGGTCAGACCTCTCTCATCTCAGGCTCAACCTACCCCACTCCCTCGCTCCGGCCAGTGCCACACCCCAACCCCAACCCTAACCCTCCGAGGACAGGGTCCGGCTCCCTCCACCCTGGCCGTGCCCACCCACATTCCTCTCTTCGGATGAAGGGCCCTTTGGTGCCCAGTGGTGCCCCCAGGACCTTCACTCTCGCGGGCCGGGCCGGGTGGGGAACAACTGAGCAGGCTGGGCCTGTTTCCTGCAGGGCCTTGTGCTTCAGTGAGGCCTCAAGAAGACCAGCCCCAGAGAGACAGCATGAACATGAAACAGTGACCACAGGAGAACCAGGAGGAGGGACCACCCCGAGGGAAGAAGAGGCTGTGGCTTGGAAAGCCCTGGCAGAGTTCTGGATTCCCAGATCCCTGCCCTGTCCGTCAGGGCAGAGAGCTCAGGGGTACCCCAGGGCCGGCGTTTGGAGGCTCCCAGGTTGCACCCACCTTGTCTTTATGTCCACGGCTCTGCCGCCAGACTGCAGACCAGGGTTCCTGCGTGGTGCCACTTCCCCAGCCCCACCTCTCCCCACCTCCCACCCACCTGGAACCCCGAGAAGTCCCAACCTCTCTTCCCACCTCTGCTGAAAGATGAGGTGACTCCCTAAACCCCCACCCATTTCTATGCCCCGTTCCAGAAGGTTCCACCATGCGGGAGTAGAGTAGTGACTATGGGCAGCGGTGCTTCTCAGTCCTGATCCCCTGTACCCTCAGCCAGCCAGGCCCGCCACCGGCACCACCAGCACCCAGGGACTAAGGGAGCCGCAGCAAGTAACAGGGTCAGGAACCCAGGTTCCAGCTGGGCTCCACCACCCGCACCCTGGCTGAAGGCAAGGAACTAAGGTCTCAGTTTCCTCATCAGTTCAAAGGGTGGTTGGTCTCTACCCCACTGCCTTCTCTGAGTAACAAATTGTAAGGGCTTTGCAAGCTCCAAAACAGTAAACATCAGTGAGGATTGTAATTATTAGCAGCAAAGGTACCACCGTCTTCAGATCTGCACCCAGCTGAATGCGCTAGAGAGGAAGGGGCCCGGCCCAGCCCCATCTCTCTTCCCAGCAGCCAGGGCTGGAATGTCCCTGAACTGCCCCTTGTCTGGGGGTTTGGGAAAGTACCTAGAATGGCAGGTCAGATGGGAAAATCCTGGGGGACAGGCAGGGCCCTGCCTAAGGGCACAAGGAAGGTGTCAAGGGAGATGGGCTGGACATTTTTTCTAGGGAGGAGAAACATGACCCACCCAAGAGCCCATTCTGGAACCAGTCCATTCCATAACTCAGGACCCTGCCCAATTGACTGAGGCGTGAGGTGTGGCACAGGGGCCAAGGTGTGAACCCTCGTTCTGAGCCCGAATCTACTGTTGACTTCCTCCAGAAACCCACTCACCCCTCCAGGATGGGTGTGGGTGGGTGTGGGTGGGTGTCTGGGGAGCTTTCCTCCCAGGCAGCTGAGTGGTCACCTCCCTGGTCTCTCAGCAGAGCTGCCCTAGGAAGGACCACTGAAGTGATGCCTAAGGGAGCAGCCCGTTCCCAGCCCCTGCCCCAGTCTGATCATCTGAAGGGAACTCCAAACCCCTCTCCAACAGGAGGCTGCCTCTGCCCCCTTCCTGCCCCAGCCGCCCTCTCTCTGCCAAGCTCTCACCAGCTGCTGGCCACCGGCCACTGGGGACTGGAAACTGCTGCTGAAGCTGCCCTGGGGCGGGGGGTCAAATAATATGCAAGTTGGCAGGCAGATACCCAGCCAGGGAGTAGAAGAAGTAGGCAAGGACACTAGGGAGTGCCCTTGTGGCTCCAAGGGACAACCTGCAGTTGGAGTTCTTGGGGGGAAGAGAGAACAGCATGACTGATGCCCAGAGAAGCCAACTATCCAGCGGCCTGACCTCCTGGAATCTCCTGAATCTTCCCTGGGGGACATGGTCCTCTCCAGGCAGGAGAGAACAGGCGTCCACTGCATAATTTTGAGGGCACCAGAGAAGAAGGGGTACAGGGTGACACCAGCCCCCACCCTGGGCAAGAGCGTGTATGTCTGAGCTACACATACATACAACACAGAAGACCATGGCCAAATTTGCTTCAGGAGAGCAACAGAGGCTGACACCTTTGGTTATGGGTGAAGGGAGCAGTGTCCCGCCAGCTCAGAACGAAGAGAGTCCATCTATCAACAGGTCGCCCCAGAAATTCAGGCAGCAGCCATCCTGCACAGGCCTGAGAGAAAGGACTGAGAGGGGACAGGAGCCGGCAGCCCCCCTTGGGCTCTCAGGACAAAAAGGAATGAGAAGGAAGCAAACATCAAGGCTCTCAGAGACCCTCCCCTCCCCAGCTGTCCCCAAGGCAGGAAGGGGCCGGGACTTGCCCCTAGCAGCCCCAAGCCTCCCCCGCACTCACGGTCATTGCAGACAGGGCCTCCATAGGAAGTCATGGTGCAGTCGCAGGTAAAGCCGTCCCACTGCTGCAAGCAGACGCCCTGGTTGGCACAAGACTCTTCGGTGCAGGTGGTGCTGGGGCCTGGAAGAAGCAGGAGGAAGGAACACGCCGTGCTCAGCCGAGCCCCCTCCCCGCCCAGGAGGTGTGGAAGCTGCAGGACCAGGCAGAGAGGTCCTGTGCTCAGTTCTGCTAGGCTGAAAGGGCCAAGGACTGATGAGAGCGGAGGAGTAGGAATGGAGGGTCTCCAGGACTGCCAGGCTTGGCCTTGAACTGTGATAAGGGGCTGGGGTAGGAGGCAATGGGAGAGCAAATGACCCTTCACCCCCCTATACCCCTGCTCCAGAGCTGGGGGGCAAGCTCGTGAAAGACCTGAGAAGGCCACTTTGCTGCCTTGGTGTGTCTCTGCAGCTGGCCCTCCTGCAGCCTGCGGGGTCACACCTAACTCCTTCGCCCTGCACTCACCATCACAGCCCCTCTCCACCTGCCCGATTCGGTGCAGGGCATCAGCGATGAGGTCTGGGAGGCGCCCGTTGAGGTCCACTGAGGCCAGGCAGCCCTGAAAGCCATCCCGGGAGGCCACCAGCTTGGGCAGGTTGCTGAACATATTCTTGCTCAGACCACCAATGTACAACTCCCCTGCAAAGGGAGTGGGGTCAAAAACCTGGGCCTCCCAGTCCCCGTTCCCCTCCCAGGACTTCACATCTGGTTGTCAGATCTTCCTGCACGTGCAGTGTCCCAACCCAGACTCCAGTTTCCTTTATGGAAATCCAGCGCCTTGCACGTCCCCACCCCCTTTCTTCGTCCTTCTCCACCTTGCCATCTGTCAGCTCCTCTCCCAGAGAGGCCCAGATGCATGGGGCGGGGGCTGGGGGGAGATGGGAGGGAGCAGCTGGAGAAAATTGCTCCACGCTCTCTCCTACGCATCTGATTCCAGTTCCGGCCCGTAATCAGGCCCTTTCATAGACGTGCAGCCCCAACCGCTCCACCCCCGTTCCCCCCTTTCCAAAGTCTCCGGTACCCAGAACTCCTCCAGGCCTCCCCCAGTTTCTCCCTACTCTTGAGTTCTCTCCTGGGGCGTGGGGTTTAAGCCCAGCTTAGTCCCCCCAACTAAGGCTTGGCCTGGAGACTCTGGGTGACACAGGGAAGCTCTCCTCAGGTCCACCTGACCCCACACCGCTGCCTGGCCACCTGAAACCTGACATTTTGGCCAGCCCACAGCAGAGCTTCAGCGGGTCAGCCCTGAGGCCCTGGCCATAGGCTCACTGCAAGGCCCAGAGAGCCCCAGGTTTGCAGCCACTGTGGGTTACCTGTGGCACATCGCCCCCTTCTGGGAGCAGGGAGAATTGGCAGCAGTGTGCCACACCATCTGGCCCAGGATCTGACCAAGCTTCCAGTTCCAGCTCTGCTGCCTGCTTACTTGACTTCAGGCAAGCCATCTAGCTTTGAGAAGCTTGTTTCCACCTCTCCAGGAGGGGGATGAATTCAACAGCCTCAGGATGCCCCTCAAGCTCGGACAGTCTGAGTCACATTGACACCCATGGGTCCCTATGGAACTGAGGACTGCTTTGGGCTTATTATGAAAGAAGTTGCCCTCGTTGCCCCACTGAGGTCTGGAATAGCCACGGGTATTGTTCTCGCTCCTGTTCCCACAGCCCAGCTTGCAGACTTATCCTCCTCTTCCCTGTTCTCTGAATCACCCCTTCTGGGGCAGGTGACAACTGCTTCGATAGCTATTGAGGAGGCCCTGGGAACGTGGGCCCTGGGGTAATGCTAGTCCACCAGGGAACCCTGGGTCCAAAAAAGTCCCCAGAGCTAGCCCAGCCAAGGCCCACGGTGTATGACCAGAGCAGCGTGCCAGGACCCAGCCACCACCACTCCCTCTTCCCCTCATCCACCGCTCCTCCCATCTCTCTCTAAGCGGCATCTGCCAGGATGCTAAGCTCCCCGTTCTCTCTCCAGCCTCATCCAAGGCAGGCTTCTCAACCTAGGAGGACCAAGAGGTCTTCGGAAGGCCTGTGCTACCTACTCCTAGCTTTAGAGTAAGACCACCAAACTACCCCATGAGACACATCCTGTGACCAGGCTCTCAGTGCCAAGAGGACAGCCTTGCAGGAGAGGTGAGCAAACTTCTGACAGGGGCACGTCAGGCTGGACACAGTGGGAACAGGGAAAGGTGGAAACTGTGGGTGGGGGAGGAGGGAGAGTCACACTGGTGGAAGAGCACCCAGAGTGGGGTGCTCCTGTAAGGCTGAGGGGGTAGCTGGTCTAGGGCCAGGCCTCCTCCAGAGGCCCCGGGCCCCCACCTTTGAGGTCGAGGTTTCGGGCGCCGTTGGAGTGCTGCGTGACGGTGCGGGAGTCAATCTTGAGCGTGTGCACGTTGCCTGGGTCCCTGGACACCACCACGTTGTGCCACTGGTTGTCATTGACTGGTTTGTCTGAGTTCCCCTTCATCAAGGACGGGCCATTCCCCAGGTCAAACACGTAGTGGATGTACCTGCCCCGCAATAGGGAGGAGACACTGGGTCAAGGCGGCGGCAATGCTGGGAAGGAGGGGCTAGAGCTGGCAGGGGCCCGAGGGGCCACAGGAGGAAGGGGCAGAGAGGGAGACCTCACAATGGAGAGACCCGAACCAATGGCACAAGGACTCTAGTTATAGGGAGAACATGCAGAGGGAGGGCCACTGGGGAGCTCATAGGGGGAGAGGTTGGTGGGGGCAGCACGGTCCCCTGGGATCAGGGACAGAGATGCTATGGCTCTAGGGTGGGGTTTTCTCAGGCAAGAGAGGCCGCAGGAACATGGCCCTGTCTTCTGCTGGTAGAGGGGGCCAGAGGGCCCAGGCCCAGACCATGAATGAAGAACAGATATGACTGGAAAACCCCTGGCAAGGAAGTAACTAGGGAGTCACCAGGGCGGGAGAGGAGGGTGTGGCTTCACCATCTTGGCTGGTGGCTGGGACCTGAATCTTGGACCTGTGGTTGGGGGAAGGGGATTAGACATCCCAGCCAGTGGCTGAGGGGCCATATCTTGGCCAGCAGGGAGAGGGGACCCCTTCCTTGACAGTGGTGCAGTGCCCAGCACCTCACCCCTTGACCAGCTCGATGACAATGAAGTCGTTGCCGTTGCCAGAGTTGAACAGGAGAAGCCCGTCGGGGGCTGTGGTCTTGAACTGGAAGAAGAGGTGCATGGAGGCGTAGGCTTGAAGCGTGGCAAGTGCCAGGTAGCTGCTCCGACTCTTGAAGGTGACAGGATCTGCCACAATGGCACGCAAGCCAAAGCGAGCATTGAGCTCGCAATAGGTGATGTCCCCGTCCTTGCACTGGTCCATGTAGGGTTGGCCGTTGAACACCAGCCCGCTCAGGTGCCCAATGAAGTTGGAGGGCACCACAGAGATGAAACGCCGCTCTGTCATGATGCCCGTCTCGATGTTGTAGAACTCCAGCCGCGTATGGGCTCCTGCCATCTGTCCTGCTCGGGACAGGAGACAGACATGAAGGGGGTGGCTTTGGGGCACAGACTGTAGGATCATTCCCGAGGTTGGGCCGTGGGTCCCCAGTAGCCTCCCCTCCACACAGGGCTGCGTGGCAGAGACATCAGCAAACAGCCCTCAGACAGGTACTGACGGCAGGCACAGTTCCCGGATCCAGGGGAAGTGGTGGGGCTCGTTAGTCCTGGGTTGACAGGCTTCCAGACACTTGCTGTCTGCAGGGAGTTGACATGGTCCCCGGGGTCCAGGCCCCGCCCCCCCAGTATACCACCCTTCGGGGAGAAATGACAGCAGCAGCTTGAGAGAATGCTGCCCTAGGCAGTGACCACCCAGAAGAATAGGGCCAAGCACAGGTCACTAGAGATGTGTCCACCTCCCTGGCCCCAGACCACCTACCCTCCACAGTCACGTTGTCCACAGACAGCTGCAGGTTCTTGCCACGCCGCACCACCCTCACCGTGTGCCACTCATTGTCATTGAGCTTGTGCCCCGCAAAGAGGGTCTCGGGGCCTTTACCTGCGGCACCAACGGGGGAGTGAGCGCGGCACCTGTGCCCTCCTATACATCCCAGCCCAGGCACAGAGCCTCACCACCCACAGACACGTGCATGCAGGTTCACATACAACCTAGGGCACATATTTGGCTGTGCCACACACCCATGCACAGGGGTACACACACATACATGAACAGAACTTTGTACACACCCAGACACACTCAGTACTACCACTCTGTACAGTATCCAAGGGCACCGTTAGAAGAGAATCGATGTGAACCATGCCTTGTGAGGCTATGCCCATGGACACTCACAACCAGCATCTTCCCCAGTCTCCTACGGACCTTCAGTGTCCGTTTGTGCAGCCAGCCCCTAAGCTCCCAGCCTGCACGCATAGACCTAAAGCTTTCGGAGCTTCACCACGCACCCACTTCCTCGCTGGCGGTGGAAACAGACACACAGTCCCCCATCTACACAGGGACCCAGTGTGACCTTTCTGCACACACCGGTTAACTCCACACAACCTGACATGCCACCACACAGCCCATTCAGCATGGCTGGAGAGGGGAATGTTTTTTAGGAATTATGACCATTGATCAAGACCAGGATTATCTGCTTCCAAGTCTAAAACAAAAATATTTATCTTTCGAATGGTGCTGAACCTTGCAGCACACCCAGGTCACCCCTGGGCCCCCCAGTGCTCACGCCAGCGGGGAACAGGGCTCACCATGCATATGCACCCAGGCACCAAACACACACAGACACGATCAACACACAGAGTCCCTCCGGCTACACCTGCCCCGTTCCGTGCTCTCCTACAATACCTCAGGGCACGCCATGCAGAACCGTGAGACAGCATTGAGCCCAGGACACTGCGATGCCCAGAAATGTCCACACTCACTCTCCATCTCACCCTTGCTGACAGTCTGTCACTCTGAAAGCACCCTCATGTACAGAAACTTGGCCCCTACGGGACACAGGACCCGGGAGGGCTGTTTCGAGGCCCTGAACAAGCCGGCCTCCACTCAGGGCAAGCCACATCTTCTTTCCTGCGTGTCTCGCCCTCCCCCTTGTGGCCGCCTCTGGAGATGCAGCGGAATATCCTAGCCCCTCTCTCCAGCTCCTTCCTGCCCATAAAGGGTGGTGGGCCATCTTAGGGCAGGGCCACCAAGCCTTTGTCCCCGCCCCCCTCTTTAAGATGATGAGGTTTCCTGGCCTTCCTTTTCCCAGACCAGGTGAGCATGCTGACCCCCCCCCCCCACCAACTCTCCCTGGTTTGGCTTCATTCGGCCCATTCTGTCCTCCCATCCTCCTCACGCCCACTGCCCAACCCCGACACGAGCCAGTGATGAAGGCTTCTCTTCCCCCCACCATCCCTCCCAGACCCCAGTGTCCAGCATCCCAAGTCCCTTGGGGCTCTGCCGAAGAAGAGGGAAGCCACTTACTGGGTGCGCAGCCGACGCGCAGGCAGTCTGGGGGGGCCATGGGGCGGGCAGAGGGGAAGGGGAGACAAAAAGGCAGAACAAGTTTTTTTTTTTTTTTTTTACATCCTTCACAGGGAGGGGTGTCTGCGGGCGGGGGTTCCCCCCCGGGGCCACTTTCCGGGGACCACGCGTGCCCAGGTGCCCTCTCTCCCCTTCCACAGTTGGATCTCTGTACCTCCTGCCCCCCAAAGGGCTCCAACCCTCCCCAGGGCTGGGGCAGGGCAGTCAGGTGCTAGGAAGAGGGCTTGCTTCTCCTTTCTTAGAAAGGCCCAGCCTTCTCCTGTCTGAGGGAGATGGGCACCTTGGGAATCTCAGTGTACAGGGGATCACTGGGGACTGAGGGCTTGGCCAACCCAACACCGCCCCATCTCTGGGAGGGAGATGCGTGGGCTGGCCAGAGTCCCTGCCTCCCCTGCTCTGGGACGACTCCCTGCTCAGAGCTCAGGTTGTGACACATCACTCCCCATGCCCTCTGGGCTCTGAGCTAAATGGAGGAGTCTGCCCCAGGGTCCCCTTCCGGTGGCCGTATGCCTCCCAAAGTCCCAGGGGGCTGGCAGCACCCCTACAGGAACCTTCTTTCTACCCTCCCTAACCCAGAGGATGCCAGGCTATCACTGGGGACCTAGTGGTCCCTTATTCTGAAGAAGAACTGGTAATCTGTTTCCTTAGGAGGGGCTATGGCCTCATAGACGGGGGACACTGAGACCCCCAAAGCATGACTCTTGAGGACACAGCAGGTCAGGGACAAGCAGGCACCATAAGCAAAGTCCCTTGCCCCTGCCCCAGCATTGCTGTCCAGGCTCCGAGTGCCCCACATGGCCAGAAAGCAGGGGCTGTCTACACAGAGCTGCAGCCCGGGCCTCTGGCCATCCACCTGGTGGGGCACATGACCCACAGCATGCCGGCTGGCCAGCCTTGCAGAGAGAACAGAGACCGGAGCCCTGTGCAGTTAGGATTTAGGATCCTGGATGTTGCACCCCTTCAGACCTGACAGCCAGGAACTGCAAAGTCCTGAGCCAGGAGGCAGAAAAGCTGGGTCCTAATCTCATTATGTGGCGGGCAAATCTCTAAACCTCAGCTTCCCTCCCTGTGAGCTGAGGAGCTTGAACAAGAGGGTCCTGAACTTGGAGCAAAAAACAGGGACTCACTGGGCTGTTTCTTGCCTTTCAGAGGGGACAGTTACCAGCCCTCGGTTAACAGCAATTATCTTGGCATCCTGTGGCTCGTGCCAGAACAGGCTCTGCCCAGAACCCCAGGGGCTAGGAAGCAAAGGGGCATCGGGGAACCTGGCATCCTTGGGCCCTGAAGGTTCCTGCAGTGGAGGTAAACAGATTCCCCTGTGGCTCTGGGCGGCATGGGCCCCTCAGGTAGTACAGCTGATCTCCACACGCGTTGTCAACCGCAGCAGAAGAGTGGGGGGGAGCAGCCGGGACCCTGAGCCACAGCCTGGCACCAAGGGGAAGGCTGAGGAGGCAGAAGGTCAAGGGACAGTCACTGGGGAAGTCAGAAGTTCCAGAAAGAGGAAAGAGAGAAGGCACAGAGAGAAAAGAGGAAGAAAAGGGGAGCAGAGGGAAGGAGAAGCTGGACAGAGAGGGGAAGAGAGGAACGTTGGGGAAGGGTGCCAGGCCTGGAGTCAGGTCACGGGGGCTCTCTCAGGGCCAGCAGAGTCTTCACCAATGAAGGGTCCAAAAAAGAAAAAAGAGGGTTGAAAGGGCAGGCCGACTACGGTGGAGAAAAGGCCCAGGGAGGAGTTCAATTCTTTCCCCTCCCCAGCAAGGGAGCATCAGGAAAGGGGGTCCATCTGTCCAGAGAAGAGGTGTCAGCTCCAGGCCCACCCTCTGCAGTGACCACACCCTCAGAAGCCCCTATTCCGATGCGGTGTGAGGAGGGCGAACGCCCATTGAAGACGGGCACCCCAGGAGGGAGCCCGCACCGTCTGGGAGGAAGTTCAGGAGCTGAAGGGAGTGGGAGAGACAGCCCTCCGGTGCACCTCCCTGCCCAGCTCAGGAGCGTTAGCTGGTGCCCTGTGGACTAGTAAGTAACGTGTGCCTCAAGTTCAGGGATTGGACAGAAGTGACTGGTCCGCGCAAACCCACCAAGGCCCTGGTTGGACACAGAGACCAGAGTGAGGATATGAATGTGTGATGGTACAAGTGGGAAGAGGTCACCTGCATGGAAAGGAACTCAGAGAAAGAACCCGGCTTCCTGTGCCCCATCTGACCCCCTACAACCTCTGTCCCCCACGGATGGAGGGGGCTGTGGGAAGGCTTCTATGCAAAGAGCCTCAGGAGCCCACTGGCTGGAGTCTTCTCTCAGAAGTGACATTGCAGACTGGCAGTGTGCACTCCTGGTGCGGCCCTCATTAGAGCTGTCGCCACAGGGGCCCGGCCAGTAGAGGGAGCTCTGACCAGCTCCAGCTGGGCACGAGGTGCCCTTCCATGGCCCCAGGAATTAAAGGGCTTTGGGATGTAATGTGTATCTAGCCCAGCATGCAATGTGAACGAGAATCAGACTTGCTCTGTACGGCTCAGGAGGGCAGAACTAGGTCCACAAGTGGGCACCTCAGAAGGGGAGCTGCCACCTAGGCAGAATGACCCAATGGTTAGAATGACCACCTCAGAGATGAGGAACTCCTGAAATGGAAGGTGTCTGAGCACAGGTGGGGAGCTTCCCATCAGTGGGGGAAGGCACAGGCAATTCACACACAGGGATGTGCTGAAGGAGGTGACTTCTAAAGACCCCTCCAGCTCTAAGATCCTTTCATTACAATGTGCCCTTCATGTTACTGACAGTTGGGACCACATGGGCACACCTGGCGGAGGGCAACTCCAGGGAGGGTGAGAAGGAAGAGGCCTGGCCAGGTACTGGCCCCAGGGGCCACATCCAAGGCAGAAGGAACCCAGGGACACAGGTCACACTGGAACAGGATGAGGAATCCAGAGGACTTTACGGTCCTCTAGGGACAGACAGTAACCATTCCGCTCAGGGGCTGCAGACAGCAGAGCCCCGGGAACTTACTCAGCATCTGCAGATACGCTGGAGCCCAGGGCACAGGGCGGGAGGCACAATCCGGCTTTTCCAGCAGGTTTCTGTGGCATCCTCTGCCCTGAAGGAGGCAGCAGTAGCCTCAGGGCCTCTCTTGCCTAGCACACACCCCATCTGCTGAGACAGGCACTAGGTGCCCCCTCCCAGCTGTCCCACCCAGTGGCCACTCCCTCTTCAGGACCCAACACCGTGTCTGTAACATTCCACTGAGCAGCACAGCTGCCTGCATAAGGCTGGCTTCCCTTCCCCTAGGCTGAGACCAGAGGTCAGAGGCCAGACCCTATCAGTCTTCCCTCCATTCCCCAGGAGCCAGTCCAGCCCAGGGCTGGGGCCTCAGTGGTGTTACCTGTCTGGGAGGCCCCGTGGGCCCTGTGCAGCAAGCAGCATGGGGACCAGAATGGGGACCCTGAGGCGGGGTCATGCGATGTGGAAGGAAGCAAGCCTCCAGCCTGGCTCTAAGCTTGCGTCCCTATCCCGGCACGATTTTCCTTCAAGAAGGCTGGTGAGTCTCTAGCGTGCGTCTTGCATCTGAACAATGTGATCACTTCCATTATTCCATTTGAGCCTCAAAACCGTCACAGAGAATAGGCAGAGCAAGGATTCTTGTCCCCATTTTACAGAGAAGAAAACAGAGACTCAGAGAGAGGGAATGACTTACCCAGCAGTCAAGGAGACCAGGGCTAGAACCCAGGTCTCCTGGCCCAGACCCACTGCCCTTCCCATCACAGCCCAAGGCTGGGTGCCTGGGTGTGGACAGCCTGTGGTGTCCGTGTGATCACGCAGCGACCACACGCCTCCCTGTATACACTTCACTTGGTATTTGTGGACACATGTGTCTGCACCAGGCATTTGGTCACAGCTTGTCCTGAGCCATGTCAGCGATGGCATCTCTGTGGGCGGGACTAGGCACAGCCAAGGGGGAGAGGCAGGCGGGGAGAACTGCTCTATCAGCCAGAACCGCCTTGTTCTCTAACTTCTAACTACTTACGTGGCACAGACAGAAAAATATAACCATGGGATGCCCTGGCTGGTGTCGCTCAGTGGACTGAGCCTGTGAATCAAAGGGTTGCCGGTTCGATTCCCAGTCAGGGCACATGCCTGGGTTGCAAACCAGGTCCCCAGTTGGGGGACATGTGAGAAGCAACCACACACTGATGTTTCTCTCCCTCTTTCTCCCTTCCCTTCTGTCTAAAATAAATAAAATCTTTTTTATCTACATAAGATAATATAGTAGTGTTTCCAAAAAAATGGCCACGGGAAGGAGAAAGTAGGCCCTAAGGGTGAAAAGTCCTGAGGCCCCCCGAGCACGTTTTTCTGGCCACGGACACTGCCTTCTGTGGAATCTAAAGAAACCCAGGCTTCTTCATGGGGACCTAAGACAGTCCAAGGGAGGAAGAAGCATCTGCCTTTCTGGCAAATAGAAGGCCCCCGAGTCCCCCTGCTGTGTCCCCACCACGCACACAGAGCCATGCGCACAGCCTCACAGAGAACACGCGCATCCCAGGGCGAGGCAGCATCTCATGCTGGGCACACAGACCTAGGCGGTCTGAGCAGCACAGGGCCACTCAGGGCATCCTGGATTGGTGCCTCACTCCTGTGACCATTGCAGGGGTGCCTCGGGGTGCTGTACAGACCCACAGAGCGTTGGCCGAAAGGTGTCTCCCATCCCGCCTTCCCCTGCAGCGCTGTCCCCTGCCACCCGCTCTGGGCCGTGATCATGGTTAGAAGTAGAGTTTCGGGGAACCCTAAAACTGCTCCAATACCCTGGCTGCTGGCACGCCTCCCCAACCCCAGCTCCCACCTCACTCTGTAAATACTTGTCTTAGGAGTACAAAGGCCAGGCGGCCAAAAGGGGAAAGAAAAAAAAACACAGTATAAATGTATTAACAAGTTCGTGGGCCCTCAAAAGGCTACAGCCTATCCCACGAATGCCCCGGAGACCAGCACCAGCTGAGACTCCAGGTAAATACTGGAAAGCTCAAGGCTGTGCTGTCTCCAGCCGAGGGCCCTAACCTGCCCAGAAGAACCCTCCTTTTCCTCAAGGCCCAGGACGCAAGTGGCCCCAGTGACCTAAGTTTCCCTACACGGCAGGCCCTTGGGTGCTACACATCTATTCGCTTAGAGGGGCTAGTCTGGAATGGACAGAACGTGACCCCTGCCTGGACAGCTTAGGATCTTTTAACTTCCAGTGCTTCCCTAGCCAAAAGTTCCACGATGGTGGGGCCTCGTCTCACCCACTGCCGCAGCCCTGCATTTGGAACACACCTGGCACGTATAAGGTGTCCCATACATATGAGCTGGATGAGTGAGCCTGCTGTTTTCTGTTTGCCCAGCAGGCCTCATGGTCCTGCCCGCATGACACCCAGAGGGCTGTCGGGTGAAGTGGAGCCACGGCCTGCTCTGGGCAGGGGCAGAGGCACGAGCCCTCCCACCCCCAGCTCGGTTAGAGGCAGGGAGGAAAGCACTGAGCTTCAGTCTGGGCCCCCCCCCGTGCCTCTACTCCTGTCACCCCCACTAGCTTTGTCGCATTGGATAAGGCAGCGTTTGAATTTCAGTCTCTAAAACCGGTATAGCAACACCTCTCTGGTGCCCTGGTGTCATCGCAGGGCAGCTATGGGACTCCAGCGTGAGAGCAGACAAGAGGAAGAGGACATGTCTCAAGGCGTCCTGTGTCGCGCATGCGCCTATGCACGGAGACACAGCTCTTTAAGCGCAGAGCACAGGAGGGCGGCTGTGGGGGGCAGGTCCTCCCTAGCTCCGGATCTGCTGCTGCACTGAGCTCGGGCTCAGCACCAGGGTGCATCCCCCAACAGATGAGCCATGAATGAGCAAGTGGATGAGGTGACAACCAAGAACGAGCTGTCGGTACGTGTGTGTGCGTGCACAGGATGGAGGCCACCGAGACCCACGTGAGAACCCTGGGAGGGCAGCTGTCGTACCTCACACATTCTCGGGCAGATGGTGTGACCGCTCGGGGTAGCCCCGCACAGTGCTGTGAGCGCAGAGCTTCGCCCTGCACCGGGCATCCTCACTGGGGACGGGGCTCTCAGGGGCCCTGACCCTCCCCACCTCCAAATTCTCACTGGGGCCCCCACCAGCTTCTCCAGACAGAGGGGGTGTGAGGCAGAGGCAAGGTCAGGGAAGGGGTCAGGAGCACAGGGTGGGGTGGTTACCGAGGTTGACAGTGAGCTTCATCTGGCCCCCATCCAGCTCGAGGCGCAGGGTGTCAGCTGACTCCCTGGAAGTGGTGGCCATCATGAGCCCGTAAGCCCGCTGGGACATGAAGCGCAGAGACACGTCCTCCGCCTCCGTGTGCATGGCATTCGGCAGCATGATCTTCATGTACATGGAGCCATCATAGCTCAGGACCGTGGCCTCTGCCCCAGGGGTGGGGGAAGAGGGGAGTGGGGGGCAGGCAAAGGCCAGTGGAGGGAGAGAGAAGACGGAGAGAATCATTACAAGGAGGGCAGGCCCAGGGCTGGTCTATGAGGGGCACCCTGAAGAGGAGGGGCCATGGAGATGGGCAGCAGGACACCTGGGATGAAGACTAGCCTCACCTCTCTCACAGACCCGCCCCAGAAAGCCGGTCCCGACGCAGTCACAGACGAAGCGGTTCCAGCCCTCTCGACAGATGCCCCCGTTGCGACAGGGGGCAGATGCACACTGCTTCAGCGTCTCCCGGGAGCAGAAGGGGGCAACACCCACAGCCCCCTGTGCCTCGGCCAGGCCCCGAAGGTCTCGGCTACGCCCGTCTATGAAGAGGTCCCGCACACAGCCCACATAGCCAGCCCGAAGCGCCGCCGTCCACACCTCCGGGGGCAGGGGCATTTCCACTCGCCCCCCCTCAGGGAGACCGCCCAGGTACAGCTCGCTCTCCAGGTCCAGAATCTCGCTCTCCCCAGTGGCCAAGAACGGTGTGCTGCGGCTGTTCACCGAGATGGAGCCTAGGGATCAAAACAAACTGAGCCTCAGAGGGGAAGGCCAGGTTGAGAGACGCCACAGGCCAGAAAGGATGGCCGACCTTGCAGCCGGGCCGCCCCACCCAACACCCTGCAGCAGCCCTGGGTGGGAAGCTCAGCCTCTCTTGTCTTCTCAGATTCTGTCTGACAAAGGAGCTCCCAAGTTCAGGAGCTCACCTGAGCCAGCCCCAGCCCAGCTGCCATGTGAGGCCCAGACTCCTCCCTCCCCACCTGAACAAGTCCTCGGAGGGTGCGCAGGAAGGAGGTGGACACACCCCAAAAGAGCTGGATCATTCACAGCTCATTCTCTCCTCCAGTCCCTTAAACCAGCAACTAGAGGCATAGAACCCTAAGGAGGCTGAAAGGGTTGAACCTGAGGGTTTTCCCCACTAACACTCCCTGAGCATTTCGGAGTGTGCGCCTGGCGTTCAGCACTTTATATACATCACTTAAAGTCTCACAGGTACCCTGTGAAATTGGTCCTTCATGATCCCACTTGAAAATGGCAGACGAGCCTTAGAGAAACTGGGGAACCTGCCCAAAGGGCCGCAGCAGGTGAGGAGCACAGACAAAGTACCTCACCCAGCCAGGACTCTTCACTCAGAGCCCACTTTCTCCGCCCTCGACCTGGAGCCCCTCTGTGGCTGGTGGACAAGATGGGCGGGCAGGGCGGCTCCTGGGGCCTGTGAGACAGGACGGCAGCCAGGAGAAGGGGGGCAGGCATGAAGCTCCAGAAACGTAATAGTTCTTTGGAAGGAGAAGCTGGTTACCTTAGAAAAAGACTGGGGATCAGGTAGGAGCTTCAAAGGTTTGACTGAGCAAGAGGAAATGAACTTGAGTGCAGGCCTTGCTCCAAGGCCACTCTGCAGCATGGAAAGGGAAAAACCCAAGTGCTGAGTGAAGGCTGACTGGGTAAACAAAATGTGGTCCGTAACACGCAGTGGAGTATCATTCAGCCATGAAAAGGCCAGAAGTGCTGGCTACAGCATGGGTGACCCCGGAAAATACACTGCTGAGCGACATGAGCCGGGGCAAATGCTGTGTACCCCACTTGTAGGAGGGAGGCCTGCAGACCAGCACTCACAGAGGCAGGGAGCCGCGTGGTGGTTGCCGGGGGCTGACAGAAGAAGGGGCTGGGAGTTCATGTTTAACAGGGACAGAAGTTCGGTTTGGGGACATGAAGCATTCTGGAGATGGGTGGTGGTAATAATGTGAATGAACTTGATGCCACTGAACTGTGTACTTAACATGGCTAAGATGGTAAGTGTCATGTTATGTGTAATTCGCCACAGTGTTTTGAAAGCACGGAAAAGGTCAGAGGGCTTTGTCCGAGTGGCTGCCCAAGTCTGTGTTTGTGTGCATGGACGGACGAGGGTGCACGGACAGACGTAGGCTGCTGGGCACAGCCAGCACTGGTCCAGACAGGGACCCAGGGCCAGCCAGACCCTGTGGGTGGGCTCTGGAGCTCTGTGTGAAGCTAAGGAGGCCACTTCCTAAAGGCAAGCGGAGCAGAGGGCCCAGGAGTTCTGTGCAAGTCATGGGCGGTGTTCCAGCCACAGAGTTACTGATCACCTGCATGGGAACGCCAGGAGGCAGCAAGTGAAGCCCCCAGGTGGTGTCAGGGGACCACACCAGGGATGAACCCAGGTACCATAAAGCCCTGGGAAGGCAGCCCTCCTCTGAGAAAGGTAGAGGAAGAAACAGCCAGCCCAGGAAAAGCAGACACGTCTGGGAGCCTTGGCTGCCCCCCTCCTCCTGTGTGTGGGCGAATGGTCAGTCCACCTGGACTTGAAAGCCCAGTGCAGTGACAGCTGGGAGAGCACGCAAATTTAGCTGGCATTAGGAAATGTTTAAATAGGATAATATGTCCATTCTCATTATAGCAGTTCTCTCTCAGAGAATTCTCTCATGTTCAACAAGATGAATTAGGCAGAAAACAAGAAGAGGGTGGCAAAGGGGGACAGAAAGGCACGAGAAGAGGAGAGGGTGGCTAAAAGCCACAGAAGGTTCAAGAAGTAGCACCCGCCTGACCTCAGCCCTCTCGCTCTGCTGCTTCACTGTGCTGGAGTCCTCCCTTGGGTGGCCGCTGTCGGCTCCCCCGCCCCCACCGGAACAGGAGCTCCGTGACAGTCAAGACTGTTTAGGTCCCAGCTTTCCCTATTCCAGCACCTTGGACAGCACCGAGCAGAGCCGGGGCTCCTGAGTGTTTCTAGAGTGAATTAATAAAAGGAAGTTGGATGTATCTAGACGGGAGGGAGACATGGTCGGGAAGAGTTTTAGGGGAATGAGACACCTGTCTGTGGGGATGCTGTGCTAGTGCTGGTACAGTGTTCTCTTGTTTTCGCCTCTTGAAGACCCTGAGGCAATGATTACCGTGATAGGCAAGGACACTGAGCCTCACGTGGTTCAGTGATGGGCCTAAAGCTATATAGCAAGTGAAAAGCACTGAGATGCAAGCCCAGGTCTCCAAACACTATGCTGGTTGCACCCCGGGTACCACGACAGGAGTGGCCCTGGAGGGGCTGGGAGGGCCAGAGGAGGAGCGGGGGACAATGGTGCGGAGAAGCCCAGGAAACTGTGTAGGCCAGAAGAGACCTGCGGAGGACATCAGGACAGGGGACAGAAATGGCCAGGGTGAGAGAAGGGACCAGAGGCCTCCTGACCTTTGCGCCCGTCCCTCTGGAAGTCCACATGGCACCACTCGCCGTCATTGACCTTGCGGTTGGATGCCCGCAGCTTGATGCCTCCGGAGCCCATGTCCAGCAGGAGGTAGAGGTAGCCATCCAACAGCTCCATGGCAAAGTAGTCGGCCCGCTGGGCGGAGCTGTGGCTGCCGGCCCCAGCCCCGGCCCCGGCCCCGGCCCCGGCCCGCCGGCCCTGGCTGAAGAGCAGCAGCCCATTGGGCTCCGTGGTGCGGAAGTCCAGGGAGATGGAGCCAGTACGCTTGGCGCTCCAGCGGGGCAGCGCCACAAAGGCCTCGGGATTCTCAAAGGTCACGGGGTCCAGCGCAGCCACATCTTCACAGCGGAATGACAGGTCCCCCTGCAGCTTCATCTTGGGGTCCCCTTCCTTTGCCAAGCGGGATAGCTCCAGCTTGAAGTCATTATTCTTATAGACCACCTGCAGAGGGGGGTGGGGTCCGGGATGAAGCAGCAGAAGGGGCTTAGGAGCCTGGCCACTCCTGCCCGGCAGCTGCCAGTACCATGGGACCCTGCCACCAGCCCTGGGGTGGGGTTTCCCAGCTCAGCACCACCAGACCACTGGCTTGGCCTTTGTTCTAGAACCCCCCCACACACAGAGGCTGTGAATAAGCGACTCCCAGCCCCACTTATTTTCTCTGTCCTGTCTTCCCACCCAGCACTAGAACGGGGGCCCCTTCCTAACACTGGGGAGGTCATGCCACAGTCTGGCTGCCACGGCCCAGCTGGTAGTCTTTTCATTTACGCTCTCATCTGCTCCTCACAACCACAGTGAGAAGCAGGTAGTGACCACTCATTTTACAGATGAGGAAACTAAGAGTTAGACAGGTCAGGGGACTCGGCCAAGGTCACAGAGCTAGTGAGTGGAAGAGCTGGGACTCAAACACTGGGGTTTGATCTTCACATCCAACAGCTGCCTCGAGTACCCTCTGAGAGGGTGGGGGACCTCCGAGGCTCAAGGACGGGGGAGAGAAGCCTCCTCATGGAGTCGACGGCCTCAGGTTTTGAAGAGGGAAGGTTTCCTACCATGGACTTGGAAAGCACAGGGGCCCGGGCAGCCGGCTAGGTCCGACTAAACCATTCTGAAGACGGGGCAAAGGGCTCCCTACTCACGTCCTTGAGGCAGCCCATGAAGTTGTTGCTGACGGGTGAGCCCGGCAGGTCAGCTGTGTTGGGGCTGCCCCCGATGTAGAAGAAGTCATCAGAGCCCAGCATGGTGTAATCCTCCTGCGTGTAGCCTGTGGTGGTCAGGATCCCGTCCACCGAGATGGTCACCTGCCCAGCCCAGGGAGGTGGGGAGAGAGACAAGGAAACAACCGGCATCAACTCCCTGGGAAGAGTCCGGGGCTGGGAAAGGGAGGGGCCGGGGGGCAGAGGGGGAGGGGGACCCCCATTTTTATGTCTGCTTGTCTCAGAGGAGGAACAGTGTGGGGGGAGAGAGGGTAGGGGAAAAGGAGGCAGCACAAGATTTGATGGTGTCAGGGTGGGCGAAGGCCTGCCCCATGGCCCCCAGCTCAGCAGGCAGAGGCCTGAGGGCACTGAGAACAGCGCTCACCAAGAACCAGTTCCTGGAAGTGGCTACGAGTGGAAGTGGGAACCCCAGATGGGGCTCCAGCATGGGAGATGCGAGTGGCACCCTCACTCCCCTCCTCTGGAAGATGCTCTCTGGGCCCGCACATGGGTTCAGAGCCTCTTTCCAGACAAGACAGAGATACCAATTCTCCTTGGATCTTGGCAGCTTCGACTCACCTGCAGCTCCCCATTCAGGGCGCTGAGGAGTCCTTTCCCAGTAGGGAGGTGGCAGAGAGCAAGGGCATGAGGAGCAAGAACTCAGATACTCCTGGGGAGTCTTGGAGCTTCCTGGGGGACGCAGAACAGCCTTCAGGGCTGATTCCCACCACTATGCCCCCTTCCTGAGTCCGTCTCTTTACCCCCAGGTCCCTCTGTACTCAGGTCACTCTCTTGTCTCCCAAGGAGAGGGCAGTGCTTTACCTAGTCATCAGCCTGCCTTCCTCTCCTTGCCTTCCCTGCTGATGCCACCATCATACCCTGGGGAGTCAGGGCCACGCTAGGGAACAGAGGAGGACAAGGCTGACCCTGCGATGAAAAGTCAGGTAAAAAAGCAAGATGGGTAAGGATGAGGGAGCACCTGGGGTTTCAAGAAGGTGAGGAGGGCTCAGTAGTGGCCTGGGGGAGGCACAGTGACCTTGGCAGGGAGTGGCAAGTGCAGGGAACTCTCAGACTACCCACTCTCCAGGCAAAGGCCCACCTGGCCCCTGAAAAGTCCACAGGAGTGACCCACAAGGGCTCTGGACACTCAGCAAGGTTGTGGGGGAAGAGTCAAGCCCTGTGGCACTATGGACCCCGACTTCAGGAAGGCTGCCGCTCACGACGGGTCAGCTGGGAAGAGTGGGCTGGTTCCCGCAGGAGCCATCAGGGAGCAAATATGTGCTTCCGCAGGCCATCGTTCACCCCACTTCTCACTCCCTTAAAGTGCTTCAGCACCCCCTTTTCAGGAAAAGTCTGGAGACTGGGGCCTTCCAGTCACCGCCTGTGGCATCCCCACCCATAGAAGTCCATCTGCACAGGCCACCAGCCATTGTCCAGCAACCGGTCTCCAGAGTGCCACTGTATGGGGGCAGGGGTGGCTGTTGGGAACTCCTAAGGGACATTAACAGAATGGCAGCAAGGGGTGCCTTCCCCACAGGACCCCCGAGTCCCCCTTGTGCTGAGCTGGGGCCTCCCAGTGAGGTGGGAAGGTGGCTGAGCAAAGCCAGGGCAGAAGCGTCCCCTCCAGGGAACCATCAAACCTTGTGCTGGGGGAGCTAGGTTCAAGGGCAGGTGGTAAGGGGGTATCTTTGCGGAAGGGGGTGGTTTGAAGGCGTTTGAGTCTGGTTTTGAGGAGAGAGCTAGTCGTTATTATTTCTTCTTCCCCCCACCCTCCCTGAGGTTGGGAAGTGGGGATCCGGGTGGAAGAGGGAAGGTAAAGTATTAGTCACAAAAACATGCAGACAAGGTGAGACTGGGCAGAGGGGGGCTGGGGAAAGGGAAGAAGAGGACTGGGCTGAAGGGGTGGGGACAAGATGGGGGGTGGCAGGGTGAAGGGGTCTCCCTGGCACAAATTTCATTCTATTCTGCCCTCTTCCTCCACTCCTGAATTGGGCCACTAATTAGTTCCTGAGGCTGCAGCTGGTCACCCCAAGGAGACAATCAGCTCCTGAAGGACAGGCACCTGGCCTGACATGTCCCTGTAACCCCACTAATTTCAGGACGGTCCAGGGACACATCATAGCCCTTTAAGGCAACATTAAGTTATCTCATGATTCAGAGCCACACTTGGGTGGGGCCTGCGCCCCATCTACACCTCGGGAGACTTTGGTGCACAGGGCCTCCGTCCTCTAACTGCCCTAACCAGGCACCCCTGCCTCCATCTCTACACTCGGCCTTCCAGTTCCCCCCAAAGCCTCTCAACTGTCCTCCCCCCACAGCCCCAGCAGCCTGGGCACCCGAAGGCTTCTCCTTGGCCCAGTCCACTTGGCCAGCTCACCTGCCTTTGTCTGCTCAGAGTTAGAAGGACCTGACTGGAGGAGGAGGGGGTGTCCTCCTCAGCTGCCCTCCAGACTTGGGGGCAAACCTGACCTGGCCTCACAGCTTTATGCAAATCACTGCCACACAGAGCCCTGTAGTAGAGCAGGTGGCCTTAATCACCCTCCTATCTGTCCTCCAAATTCACAACTACTTTTTTAGAGCAGCCCTGGCCCAAGGGGTGGAGCAGAGGGTAGCAGGAGGTGGGGAGCATCAGGAGATGCACAGAGGAAGGGGGGTCAGCCTGGGGTGGGAGAAGTAGAGAAAGTAGGGAACGGGCACCGGTTGGAAAGGAAGCCAAGGGCAGGGGAATGGAGGAAGGTCTCTGGGGAAGGCAAGGAGGGAGATGACAGATTAGTAAACCCAACTGTTCCCTCCGACAAATCAAAGTCCAGACACAAAAATGGCGGGTTCGTTAGTAAAAGCAGGAAACAGGGAAATAATTCCCCTGTCCCCCTCCACCCTGGGGGTTCATGATGCCCCTGCCCCCCAACCCCCCCCACACAGCTTCTGGAAGGGGTAGGGCCGGCGGAGGAGGAGGGCAGGGGGGGCCATGCAACACAGAACAGCCACTGCATCAAGGGCACGTGCGGGTTAGAGGGCCAGGGAGGGGGCCGGCCCAGCCGGGGAGGTGAGAGGACGCAGCCACCAGTGAGAAGGCACTCGGGCCAGGGAGGTAGGAAGAGCAGAGATGGCGGCAAAGGAGCTGTGGGGGCGCAGGAAGGAGGAGCTTCCTTCCAGCGGAGGAGGGGAGAGGGGCCCTCACTAGGACAGATATCTACGGGCTGAGAAAAAAAGGGAAGGAAATTAGACTCAGACCGTCCCCACCAGAGGATGACCCATGCGCTCATTCCCACGGCCCATTCACCACTGATCATGGACCCCAGACACACCCGCTCATACACCAGCACATCCCCCTGAAGGCAGTGGGGGAGTCTCGATGGGCTCATTTTCAACAGCACCCTTTTCATCACCAGGACCACAGCTCGGGCCCCAAGACACAGCAGAGACTCTGCACCCCGCCCATAGCAGTCTACTCAGCCAGTCCACTCCACACAGACAGGTTGGGCCTGAGTGGGGACCGCATAGGCCAGGAGGAAGGAGCCTCAGCTCTGCCCGGGAAGACACAGCTGACGCAGGGGCCCAGCGCCCAGCGGCCCAGCCCCAGCCCCACACCTCAGGAGCGGGGAGGGTAGCTGGAGGTGCTAAAAGGGGCAATCTACCACCTGGGCGGGCTCTCAACCCTCCCCACTGACCTCACCTCTCTTCTGCTCTGCTTGGCTCCCTAGTTTAGGCAGCGTGGCAGGATGTGAAACCAGGCCCTGGCCACAGACATGCCCCAGGAAGAAAGGGAGGAAGAGTGGATCCCCTCTGGCAACACCCAGAGCCTCTCTTGGCTCCCTGTTGTGATCACAGTCACCGGCCTCCTTGGAAGGGGCTTGTTTGAGAGAGAATAAGATTGAGTGAGGGCAAGTGCTTTGGACTTGTGGGTGGGCTGGATGGGCTTTGGGGACTCATGAAGCCCCTTGACACTGTAGGCAAAGCTGCATCAACGGGCACTTTGTTTCCCTGTGAGGGGCTGTTTCTGTGTCATCAGATTCTCAGCGGGTTCCACGAGCCAAACCTGGTTGACTTAGAACTGAGTGGGGTGGGAGCAGACAGTGAATACGGAGGGTGGGGTGGGGTGTCTGAGGGAGGCGTGCAGCCCTTCCACGTGCTGAAGTTTAGCCGTGTGTTTGGAGAAGGGGAGAAAGTGAGGAGAGAAACCGGTCGGAAAGACGCAGACGAGCCAGCAGGCACAGCCCAGCAGGCAGCCCTGACGTCCAGATCTGGTCAAGTTCGGGAACAGAAACTTCAGGTCAGGAATCCTGAGTTCTTTAGCCTTTCCCACTTTCCAGAACAATCCCAATTTGACTCTCATCTGTAAAAGGGGTTTAACAACTTCCATCACTCCCCCTTCTCCCGGGCTGACTAGGAGGGTCAAACGAGACGGCTGAAATGAACTCCCGGAAATCTTCCATAACTGGCTGTGTGACCCCAGGCTTTCTCTGGGCCCCAGTTCCCCCATCTGTTAACTGGGAGTAATCTCTGCCTGCAATCGGACACCCATCAAGTTTAAATGATGCTCAAAAGGTGACAGCTATTTAGAGGAACCGAAGCCCCAGTGTGTGTTAATGAACTATTACTAGTTTTATAAGAAAACGTCCATCAGCCTGACCACACCTAATCCAAATCATGGCCTTTTTGGTCTGTGTGCACCCTCTCCCCCAGGGAGAAAAGAGTTAGTAAAAAATGAGTACTAAACCAGTTGGAACTGGCTGCGGAAGGCCTGGGAATCAGAGCAGGTTGAACCCTGTGTCTTTTGGTGCCCTGTTCTCTGACTTCAGTCTTGGCCTGTAGGAGCTGATCCCTGCGACATTTTTCTAAGGGTTTATGAGTCTACTCAGGCCACCCGAGGCAACCAGCTCCAATTGTCAATGGTGATGCTCATGCTGGGAAGTGTGGACTTCAGAGATGGAGAATTTAAGTAGCGACTTCCCTTGCCAGGGAGGAAACCAGACGGGCTCTTTACTTCTTAACCAGCTCACCCCAGTCACCCCATTGCTCCCCCTCCTCCCCAGGCCCAATCCCTGAGGCACTCTGGGATTTCATGAAGTTATTTTAGGACCAATTCCTGAGAAGAGATGGTAATAGGGTCTCCAGTGGGGCCAGCGACACTATTCTCCAGGGGTTGCTGTGGGAAGGGAACCATATCTTTACAGAATATCCCTGCCCTGGAAATACTGAGATAATCAGGTAGCATTTTATAAAGCTTAATAAAATTAGAATTCCCTTTATAGAGTACAGATGCTTTCTCTTCCATTACCCGCCCTGATCTTCACATTGACCCCATGAAACAGGTAGTGCAGGTGCATCATCAGCCCGTTTGGCAACTGAGCTTTAGCCCCAGGTCACAGGGTGATTTTTTACTGAATTGAGACCAGCAGGAAGATCTGTAGGGCCCCAATTCTCGGGTGGTACTTGGGGTATACCACATGGGTTTATCTTGCCTCCCCCTTCGGTCCCCAAAGTCACAGTGAAGCTCTGTAAAGAGAAGTCCTGACAGGTACCTGATGGCCTGGCCTGAGGCGTGGGCAGCAGCTACATTTTAGAAGCAGCAGCTGGACAACAGAGACTGGAGGGGTGGGGCTGGGATCCCCAAACACCTCCATTTGAACATGGGGACAACTGGGAGTGAGCAGAGAAGATCCTGGATTGGGGGCAACTAGAATGGCTACAGCCATGGGCACTGGCTTGGGGACAGGGCAGAAGACAGGGTTACCATGAGTCTGTGGGTGCAGGGAAGCACAGACCTGCAAAAGCATCAGGATAGGCCAGGCATGGCCTCAGAGGTACAGCCTCCTGGGGAGTTGGGAGAGCCACTCCGACTGGGAGCCTATCTGTCACGCTTCTGTCCTCGCCAGCCAGGCAGCCACATGGACCTGGCAGGCTGGGAAGGCCAGGCAGCTGCCCCAAGCAGCGTGGGCCCCATGGGAGCAGACACGTCCATCTGCAGGGTCCCCAGCCTGGTGCTCAATCACTCTGCATTATTAATAGGCGATGACTAACTGCCTGCTGCCGCAGAGCCAGGGCGGGGCAGGCATGAGGGAATCCCAGGGGATGGCGAGCAGCAGGGCCTGCAGGCACGCACTCTGAGGCGAGGTGAGGCGAGGAGCAAAGGGCCAGCCTCCACTCCCTCCCGCTCGTGCCCCACGACCACCTCCACACAGAGTCCTCCTTACCAGGCTCAAACACACACACACAGTCACGGAGCTTCCAGCTCACACCGGCCAGCAGTTACATGTGTGGCGTCACCAGCAGAGTCTCACAAACACATAGCACAGTCGCCCACTAACACCCCCTAAGTGTCACACCAACATTTACACACACTTGCACCCACACACCAACACACACCAGCTGCATTTACACAGACACCCACACCAACACTCACAGGGACTGAGCCCAGCCCAAACAGAGGAGCTGGGGGACAACTGCCCCAACTCCACCCCTGCTGAGCCTCCTCTCACCCCCTCCAGCGGGAAGGAAACCAGCCCCGGTCAGAGGCCATGCTGGACAGGCAGGCCACAGAGAGGGGAGGAGAGATGGAGGGGAGGAAGACAGTGTGAGACACAGTGTTAGTCAGAGCAGCAGAGCCGTGGGGGGAACTGGACACTGTCCCTGGTGGGGGGAAGAGACCATTCGTGCCATGCAAAATGTGCGGGAAGATGGAACCAGGAACCCTCAAGGTTGAGGAGTGAGGGTAGGGGTGTCACCTCTTCTCTGGCAGCCAGCATGGGGCAGCCCCCAAACTGGTATGAACTGGTGATTTGAAAGAGCCGTATGGACTGGTCCCAGGCTGCTGTGCATCTCCCAAAGCTATTTCTGCCCCCCTCTGGGGAAGCCACCCAGCTGGCTGCCACCGGAGGTCTCCCCCACAACCCCCTCCCCCACTCAAGGAGCCTGTCCAGGAGCTGACAGTGGGCAGAGCAGAGCATGTCATGGGATGGCGTTTTCCATGGATTTTCAGGAGACCAAGAAACTAAACCAAAGAAAAAAAACGAGGGCGAGGGGAAAATGAACAAAACAAAGCAATAGAAATAAGCAGCCTGGCATCGGGGCTGGTTTAACCAGAGCCGATGAACATGGGGCCTGCCTCCAGGTCCCTCTGGCCAGGAATCTGAATTCAGGAGTCAGGAGTTAGGGCAGGGACAGGCCAAATTCCTCGACTTCCATTTGTCTTTTGGATTGGAGTTTGGAACCAAAAAAAGAAAGAAAAGGGAAAGAGGGAAATTAAAGAAGCAAAAATCTAAAGATTGTCCAGGACGCAAAAAAAAGGAAGAGCAAAACAACCAAAACCAAACAAGGAAAGGAAACAAAAGAGGGAGAATCGAACAGTTAAAAAAACCCACGGCAAACCAAACGGTAAGACAATTAGAGTGATATCTACCAGATAATGCAGTTTGTTTACCATAGCGTGTCCAATCCCTGCGTGCTTCACCGGAGATATGGGGGAGGGGTGGGGGTCAAAAAAAAACAACAACAAAGACAACAACAAAAGAACAGAACGAAAGAAAAGAAAAAGAAAATGACCAACTATGAAACTCAAGGAAGGAGGAAAAATATATATCCATATATATTTGGTCATTTGTTCAGACCCTCCCACCTTAGGTTCAGCTAAAGTATCTCGTTTAAAGAAAATTAAAATCATGAGGGGAAGGAGAAATAAAACACACAAAAATTAAACCCCTTCTTCTCCCAATCCCTCCCCCGCCCCTCCTGGGGATGCCTCTCTCCCGTCCCCTCCCGGAGGAAGAGCCTGCAGCAGAGAAGGGGAACAGTTAAAGACCTTGGTTAGTAGAGAAGAAAACAAAAGAACTGGACCAAGAAAAGCAGACTTAAAGATGGTCGACATTCCGCAGATGAGACAGAAAGGTTAGTTCAGTCTTTCACTCATACCTTGCCCCACCTGTCCCTGCCCATCCCTTGGCCCCCTGGGTTATAAGCGTGTTAGTAACACACACAGAGTCGGCAACAGGGTTTTCCAACAGAGGGTGAAAGAGGGAAGGCAGGGGGTTAAGAAGCAGACCCAGTTATGCAGTGTTAGTGAGCCCTACCGGCTGGAATGTTAGGGAGTTGAGGGGAGGAAGGGAGGAGAGCGCAGGGTATGAGAAAGGGATGGGCTGTTGACTTGGGTAGGACCAGGGGGTTTATCGGATAACTGGTCAACCAGGCGGCTTTACAGAGAACCGGCTCAAGAGCAAGTTGGTGCTGGCCAACTGGCTGACCAATGACCACGTTGAGTTAATGGGTTAACTGTTTGGTGATGGCCAGCTGGCTGTCAGGCTGGGAAAAGAGTGGCCCGACACCCCTAGAGAATCACAGGAGGAGCTAGAATGAGAGGGGATTTCATTTGGGGGCAAAGGGACGGGGGGTTCCCAAGGAGCATAGGATGGGATATGGGTGTCTGCTCTTCCTGGGGATGGAGGATAGGCAAATAGAATCAGGGGGAGGGGCAGCTCCTTGCTCTCTCTTTTTTGGTCTGTCTCCCTTCCTTGAGAAAGGAAGAGAGAGTGAGTTGTCACTGGAATGAAGAAAAGGAACCCTTCCCCTCCGTGGGCTGGCAGAGGGCTCATCTCAAATCGTAGCTAACCGTCCCCAGCTCTCCTCCCTCTCCTTCCCCTCTCCATCTAAAGCTGACTCCTCCTTCCTGCCTAACTTGACTTTTCGGAGGCCACATTTCCCAGAAAGTTCCCCAGATTCTTCAACCACAGCACCCCCATTCTCTTATGCTCCTCTAGGCAGCTGTCCCTCCCAAAATTAAGTACCCACCACCACCACCACCCCTGCGAGTTTCTGAAACTGGTAAGGTTTTCCCGGGAGCCTAGCCTCCCCCCATGCACACCCATAGATCCCTGAGCCTCCACTCCCTACAGCCAGCACCAGAAACTCACCCCCTCCACACCACACCATAAAAAGGAACAGAGGCCTACCTATCTCTAAAACCCTTTATTCCTCCCCTAAGCTATAAGCCAGCTTCTTCTATCCCTCCAAGTTCATTTTCTCTCCTCATGATCGAAGACAGCAGCAACAATCACCTTCAAAATCACCCTAGTCTTTGGGGAAGAGACGTCAAAAGGACAGAGGCAGCTTCACTGAGACTGTCAGCGATGGAAGGGTACTGCTGCTGAATACTGGACTGCACACCTGAGAGAGTGATCGTGGGAAGGAAAGGGATGCTAGGGACGGCTCCATTAGTGAGAGAGTTATTATAACCAGTGGGCACAGGGCTAATTCAGTAACACAATTAATAAGGGCCTCATATAATTAAAAATAACAGAATTCAATATTTAGCAGCTAGAAGAAGTACGGAATAACCAATATTAATTCTTAGTGATGCAGAAGCAGTTTGTATAGCAGGAGGGTGAGAGTCTCAGTGCGGGAGCAGTGGCCGGAACAAGGGAACAACAGGTGACTCGAGGACTAGTACTATCGGTTAGCCGGGCCGTCATGACATGGAGAGGCCAACAAGTCAGGACAAGGAACAACTAGCTTCAGGGCAGCTAAACCGATTGCACTGAAAAACAGCTGCCTGGTATCGCCGCACTAGCTGAACAAGGTAGGAAAAAGGCATGGGAGGGGAGATGCAACTACTGTGGTTCTTAAATTAGAGCTTGTATGGAAACTAAAATTTAGGGGGAAAAACAGTTTTCAACATTCATGGGCAACTTTCGTTTTAACAAATAGAAGAGCAAACTCAGAAACAAGATTAAGAGGGAAGAGATGGGAGCTCGAAGCCTGGGCCTTCCACTAAGGTGTCCAGAGATACCAGTTGGAGTAGGTAACAGGGGGGCCCCCTAGACCTAGGGACTAGGGGTCCAGAACCCGGTCTATGGGGATCGTGCCAGAGGGGGCAATTATGGCCAAATGTCAGAGTGGAGCTCCCACTGAAACCCATTCCTGGTGGCCTGTGACAGGGTGACCCACGCCTTTGCAAATGATGAGATCTGGAGAGCTGAACTTCAGACTAACAGACGGACAGTGAAGGGTCTCCTGTACTCAGAGAGACAGCTCAGAAGCACCAGAATGGCCGTGCTTGATGAGGAGGGGGGCATCGAGTCACGGAGGGGAGAAGTCACTCATTACTTCAAGTGCTAACTCCCCACGGCCCCTGAAGGGCCCTTGGGCCAAACTATATACCATCTCCACCTTGAACTCTGAGTGTAGCCCCAGCCCCTCAAGACAGCCTAAGAGGGGG
Source organism: Macrotus californicus (assembly GCA_007922815.1). Taxonomy (NCBI): domain Eukaryota; kingdom Metazoa; phylum Chordata; class Mammalia; order Chiroptera; family Phyllostomidae; genus Macrotus; species Macrotus californicus. The sequence goes on from VMDR010000009.1 coordinate 48,006, forward strand.
ATCACACACACACAAATGTACATGAAGGCAATCTCTGTGGAGCTTGGGCAAGAGATGCTCAGGACAAAGAAAGGAGGCGCCCATTTCGCTCAGAGATAAGAGAGGCCCATTTTCCGAGAGACAAGCAGAACATTCCAATGGTTTCAAGACTTGAGAACATCCAAGAACGGCAGGACCACAAGACCAGTGACCACAGCCAGGCCCTCCCTGGGAGGCAGAGAGGTGGAGCGCCTGCGAAGTTAAGCAGACTTCCAGCTCTACCGCTCCCTAACTGGGTGACTTTGGGCAAGTCCTTTAACTTGCTGAGTCTCGACTTCCTCGTTGGTAACACGGGACTACCTCCCACTTCACAGGAGACACAAAAGGGAAATGAGACCCTTGAAGCCAAGGTCTGGGACAGGAGAGCAGGGGCACTGCCCCCTGAGGAGGGCTGTAAAAGAGGGACACGGCCCATGGAAACTCAGAGGAGGGGGTGGGGGAGGCTTTGTCCTGGCTCTCTAAAGCGAATAGGAGTCTTCCGGAGGGCAAGAGGTAGTTCAGGGCTCGTATGAAATAGATCTGCTGGGTCCTCGTGTGCAAAACTCACCAATTGGCTTCAAGAAAGAGCCCAACCAAACCAGCAAAAATCAAACACTAGAAAAACAACCAAAAACACTCAATAGTTGCTGGTATTAAGCCGTAAGGAACTCACCACCTGGAGTAGAGATGGGAAATGGACAGACTTTGACTGCACAGAAGAAACGTGAGGGTAGCGCGGGAACACAGCAAGGAACAAAGACCGGTCGTGGGCGGGAAGGCCAAGGAGGGCTTTGTGAGGAAGGTGGCATTGAGGCTAGGCCTGAAGGACTGAACAAACCCCCAGTAACAAGAATGGCCGAGAGCCCGTCAGTGCTCCGAGGGGCCAGCACCGCGCTGCACCACATCACCCGTCAGCAAAGGCACACTTCGGCCATGACGAGCTAAGCGCAGGGACGTTACCTAACTTGCCTCAAGTCTCTCAAACTGCTGGCAGAGCTGAGATTTGAACCCAGCCTGTCGCACTCAAACCCCAGCTCTAGGATGTCAGCAGGCAGAAAGGGGGAGAGTGGTGGTGTCGGTGGGAGAACTGTGGGAACACAGGGGGAGCTGGGGAAGCTGGTGCCGATGGAGTACGCAGAGAAGCACGGTTAGATCCTATGACAGGGCGTGTAAGGGGCCAGAGAAGACTGGTCCCGGGCCGGAAGGTGGAGGAGGGAGCCCCAAATGCCTGGAGGACCCCATTTTGGGGGGACTGCCTCCTTGGGGCCAGGGGAGCTCCTGAAAATCTTGGCACTGAGAGGTTAGGCAGGAGGAAGCACATGTGGTGCTTCGGGAGCCGGTCTGTCTTCTAAATTTGGTGCCGGCTGGTGACGAAGCGGGTCGCACTCGGCTCGCACGGTGGTAGGAGGCACACTGGGCATGGGAGGACAGTGGACCCAGGATTAAAATAGACCTCGGGGAATCCGCAAAGGTAATCATTCCTGCAAGCTCCCCCAAAAGACGCCTCCGGTCACAGTGGCCTCAGGCAGAGTTCGAAGGCAGCAGAAGGCAAGAGCAAGGTGCTGTCTCAGTGAGGCCTCCTCCGGTCCCAGCGGCTGTGTTCGAAGAGCCTCTCGATGATTTCAGGGATAATTCTCTAGTTCACGGGCAAGGGGGCAAATTCTGCCTCCTTCCAGTCTTTGGAGCTGGCCTCTCGACCCAGAACCAAGGGGAAAGGAGACCCCCTCGGTGCTCGTTCTAGGGCAGGTCCTCCCCGCTCTGGCCTTTCTAGTCACTTGGAAAAAACAATGTGGACCCCAGTGTTCTCAGACCCTGCCATCTACCCTGCAAGGGAGACAGATGTCACTTCTTACACTCCCTCCCGTCCTTGCTCCTGCCCACAGAACCCGGGGAGACAGAACCCTGGTTTAAGACTGCCCATCCCCGGCCCAACATCACCCTTCTGATCACAAAAGGATTTTTCCAACCCAAGGACACCATCTGGACATCGTACAGACTTTGTGAGCAGGGTTTCTACCCCTCAGTACTACTGACATCTGGAGCCACGTCACTCTTTGCTGTGGGGCTGTCCTGTGCATTGTGGGGTGTTTAGCAGCACCCTGGCCTCTACCAGTAGCACCCTCTCCTGAGCTATGACAACCCAAAATGTCTCCAGACATTGCCAAATGTCTCCAGGGGAGCAAGGGGCACACCACCCTCAATGGAGAATCACTACTTTAGAGACAACAGGGCCCAGTGACTTCTTCTTAGAAGCCCTGAAAAACAGGTGGTCGAAGGTCCCTGTGAGGACCCAGTGAATCTATAACACGGCCCTGAGGTGCACCTCCCCCGATGGCGCAGTCACCAAGAAAGGGCTGTCCCTCACCTTACGGACATGGCTTAGACTGAAAAAATAGCCCCAGGACCCCTTTTTAAAGGGGGTTCTCGATCAAAGTCTCAAGCAGATACCCTCTTGGGCCCCGAAGGCCTGCATTCGGGTCAGCGGGACCTGACTCCGCTCTGCCCCATCTGCTGGGACAGGCCGGGTGAAGTCGGTTCCCTCAGTTACCAGCTGGGACCCATGACTCTGTGAGCCCCACAAAGAGGCTTCCGTGGGTCACCGTCTACACTCCGGACTGCTGAGACCAGGCCTCATCTCCTCTGAGCCTTCCCACCCCCCTCAGCCACAGACCTTTCCCTCCTCTTGGTGTCTCTCTAGTTCCTAGGACATTTAAAGTTCCTGCCACCCAGTTGGCATTTGCATGGCTTTACTTGGTTCACTTTTAGCAGACATCCTGTCTCTTCCAGGGCTGGCAGGGCAGGGACCATGCCTCTTTTCCCTCCATACCCCATATGTGACACAGTGCATTTGTTGGCCAGGGGATACAGAGACAGGGACTCTGAGCCTGCAGCGTCCTCTTGCCAAAGGGAGTACCAGGAGACAGCGCTGGTCCTGGGGAAGGAAAGCAAGCAAAAAGCACCAAAGGTAACACCCCACATACACACACTCTCACAGTAAAATGTGTGTGGCACATGAAAGTATGACAAAGGGACTGACACTCTCAGGTTTGCGCAGGCGGTCGGGGAATGATGGGACTTGAAGAGAGGCATTGCACCAAGGAGCAGTGTCCCCATCAAGCACGCCGCTCTACAGAGCACAGGAACACTGAGAACAGGCGCCTGGGTAGGGGCCCAACTGCAGAGGTAGCAGCAGCTGGGAAGGAACAGTACGCGCCCTCCTCACGGCCAGGAAAGAAACTACCCCAGGAGGAGCCCCACGAGACCATCATCGCTCAACAGCGTTGAAGGGGAACAGGTAAGGAGAGTGTAAGGTCAGCCAGAATCCCGACCCCTGTTGACAAGCCTTTCAGGAGAGGAGGCAGAGGACAAGGAGGGAGAGGATGATGATGAAGAGGAACGACAATGGAAGGTTAGCCACCACACAACCAGAACCAGAAGCACAGAGACGATAACCAGTAAGAGAAGGGCTGTGAACCAACAGAGACAGCGCCTCCCAGAGACGAGATGCTGTGCGCTCCTGGCTGTACTCAGAGTGCCAGAGGTGAAGCCGGAAAAGCTTCCTCGCCATCAGCCACAAGAGAAAGCAGTGGGCCCAAGAGAGGAGGGCTGGCAAAAGCCTGGGCACCTGATGAGCAGGGACAGGAGTCAGCAGGTGGAGACAGGATGCCCAGTGGCCTCTCCTGCTTTCAAAGAAGGGTCTGGCGTGGACCCGGCTTAAGGCGGGAACTTCTCAGGGCTGGAAAAAAGCTATGCTGTCAAGCAGAAGCCTGGCCAGAGAGATGGCCTCCCCTGTCATAGCCACCCTAGGCCTTATGAGAGGCAAAGAGGCAACTACTAAGAGGACGGAGCTGATGCCCAGAAACAGCAGCACGTTTCTGGAGGGTGAGTCTGGGAGCTGGAGCCGAGGGGACAGTGCAGAAAAGAGCCCTGTCCTGCCTGCAGGAGTAGACCCAAGAGTCTCCTCTGAGCTCCTGCACGGGCTGGCCTAGGAGCCATGGAAAGATAGCCACGGGCTGCTGGGAAGGCCTGGGCTCCTTTGGAGGGGCTTAAAGGGACTGGCAGGGAAAAGAGAAGGGAGTATGCTGCCCAGAGGAGAGGTGGGCCCAAGCCCCTCTCTGTCCAGCTTCCCCTCACCCACCTGCTGCACCTCCACCTTTCTCTGACCCAATCCCTGCCTCTGTCATAGAATGGCCCCACCTGGGGGCAGGCCATATCCTGCCCCCACACATACTTCAGGCTTTCGTTTGTGCCTTTCTGCCCTAATGTTGGGACACCCACAGCCACTCCACCAGGCCAGTGTCTCCCCAACCCAAAGCCCCCCAGGGCCCACCCACCCAGGCCCTACCTCACTCTTCCCAGCTCCCGAATCACCCTTCTAACAGATCACCTGATTCCTTAGCCCCAGCCCTTGAAACCCCAGTGACTGCCACTAATCTCAGCCCAGCCCTTGCTGGTCCCTTAGACTCCTACCCTGTGCCGCTCCTTCAGCCACCTCCCTAGCTCTACTTCCTGGTTCTTGAAGCCTGCTGGCTGCTGCCACACTCCTGGACCGTCTCAGCCCCAAGTCTCCCTCTTCTCCAGAGCCACTTCTCAATGCCCCGCCGTGATGCCTTGCACCCGTGCTCCCATTCTGCCCCAGACACAGCTGGGCCCTGGCCTGCTTCTTGCTCCCCCTACCTGGCGCAGGTTTCGGGTGACCCGGACGTCGTGCCAGGCGTTGTCGTTGAACTTGCCATTGACAGGCTCCACGAGGGCCTCGAAGGCTCCTGAGCCCAGGTTGATGACCAGCCAGACGGCGCCGGACTTGAGGGACAGGTTGACGTAGTCAGCCGACTTGCCCGTGTGCAGCATCAGCCCATTGCGCTGCAGCGTGCGGAAGGCCAGCGTGATCTCGTCCGTGCTGCTCTGGATCGGGTTGTGTGACAGGTCGTAGCAGAAGAACTCGTTGCCTTTGAAGGTCGCCACGAACTCCTCCTTGCCTGGACGTGGTGGTGTGGGGAAATGGGAGAGGGCTGAGTGGGAGAGGGTACACCAGCCTGCCCTCTTCCCCTCCAGCAGCCCAGGCGCAGGTCCCCCGTGGCCCCAACTGCAAGCTTTAGGCCTTCTCCCCTCCCCGGCCTCTGGACCCTGCCATCTCTGCTGTCAGAAGTCAACTTCCCCATGTCCATTTCCAAAGCAGGAGACTGCTAAGTAGTTCTCACACTGACAGCTGACAATTAAGCTGCCACAGGGCCAGGCAAAGCAGCCATTCTCAGTCTCCTCCCCCACCGGCCTTCCATTAGCCACTCCCCTTAACGAAGGGATGTGGAAGAGACACTGGAGGCTCCACCTGACTTCTCCCTGGGAGGGCCTCCTCTATGGCTGGGGCACCAAGGTGCCCTGAGCGCAGCCCACCTCCCACTGCTGCCTCTTGTCGGTGATGACCGTTCGCAGCCCAGGGACAGTTTCAGGCCTCACCAGCAGGGATGCAACTAGTAGGCCTGCCGTGTAGCAGTGGGCAGATGAGAAGAATGTGGAAACGGTGGGGTGGGGGAGGCAGGGGTAGGACACGTGGGAAGGCAATGCAGATGACCGGGAATGTGCGCCAGGTAGCAGCAGGCCACTGGGCAGTGCTTACACAGGGGCTACCAAGCCAGGTATCACCCCCACTTCCTGCTCTAACCTCAGAGGACAGCAGAGATGGGCCCTTAGTAAGGCAGAGAGCCGCTGAGGGACCCCAGAGAATGGGTGTGAGACCCAGCGTGCAGGCGAGTAGCTGGGGGTAAAAGGGCAAGGGCAGGACTGGCTGCCATGCACGCATGTGTGCATGTGTGTGCACAGGGCTCCTCCACAGGCACTTTTTGTTTTAGATTTTAATTATCTACTTTTAGAGAGGGGGGAAGAGAGGAAAAAAGGGAGAGAAACATCAGTGTGCAAAAGATATGTGATCAGTTGCCTCTCGCACGGCCCCAACTGGGGACCTGGCCAGCAACCCAGGCATGTGCCCTGACTGGGAATCGAACCAGTGACCTTTCCTTTTGAAGACCAGTGCTCAGTCCACTCAGCCTCACCAGCCAGGGTCCACAGGCACTTTTTAAGCAGAAGCATAAATGACTAGGAGAGCCTTAGGGGTATTTAGCATTCTAAAAGTGGGTGACAGGTGAGAGGTCAGTGACCTGGTGAAGGGAAGCTGGGGCTTCACAAGCCAGAGCCCACACAGAGGGAACAGAATGGGACAGGGAGGCAGGAAGAGCAGAGAACCTGGACTCTGACAGCGACCGCTTCTCCTCCCCAGCGAACAGCTTGTCCTGCCCACCTCACAGGAGCAAGAATGCTAGCAAAGGCCTTTATGGAGTACAGGGGTTCTCAGTATAGGCCCCCAGATCCGGCAGGAGCAAGGCACAATGCAGGGGGTAGGGGCACTCGAGGCCCTCGTAAGGCACCTGCCGGGCCAGGCCACAGCGGCGGGCGCCGTGTGTAGAATCTGGCTCTCTGGTCACACTTTCTGCCGATGCGCCTCCCCTGCACACACAGCCTGCTTCTCCCGGTCCGGGCAGGCTGCCCGCAGACTTGGTCCTCACTGCCTCCGGATGCCAAAGCACCAGCTGCTGCCCCAGAGCCTGGCACCACACTTACTGCAGCTGGCAAGGCCCAGCTTCCTGAGGCCACAGGGCAGCAAGGCTGGTGAGGACACAGGCAATGTGGGGACAGTCAAAACTCTGCTCTGCCTACCTCAGGGCTCCAGTGGGGACGGCCAGAGAGAATAAAGGGGAAGAGTCAAGCCCAGACAAGAAGGGGAAGGTGTGGAGGGAGGGAGGAAGATGGACCATCAGGGACAGAAAGGAAATGGTGAGGGAGCAAGAGGTGATGGAGCGAAGCAATCTGGATAAAGAACAGGAGCAAACTGGGAGGGGACAAGCAAGGGCGATGGGAAGAGGGCCAGGAGGGAAAGGGGGACTTCGACCTCTAAGGAATGGAAGCCAAGGCTTTGTCAGGATTTTACTGCTTCCATAGCAACCGGGCCTGCTGCCGGGGCACTGGCAGGGGAAGGAGAGGCAAGCTCAAGGACCAGAAAGGGGGCCTGTTTGACCTTGGGTTTGCCACAAGTACTAGTCCCTCCCAGAAGCCAGGCCTTCCCTCCCGCTCCCTCACCTTCACTGCAGTCAAAGGAAATATCATTAAAGGGAGTGTCAAACAGAGAAAAAAAGGCAAGAATAAGGCAACCACGTGAAAAAGTGATTGGGACAGAACAAAAGAAGCCAGTAAAAAGGAGTGAGGCAGGGCAGGGTCTGGACCATGGCTGCCGCCAAGGCAAAGTGGAAAAACGAGGTCGGTCTCCACTCCTCCAGGATCTGCCTCAGGTCTCCTAGGCGAGGAGGCAAAGCCACTCTGCAGCCTAAGTCTGCATGTTCCCAGTGCAGCCAGAGACCCTGGTAGGTCCAGAGATGGAAAGAGGCTTGAAGCAGCCAGAGGAAGCCTGAAAGAATTTGAGGAGATGAAGAGAAAACCCGAGGGTGGTGGGAAGCACAGACAGAGAGACTCTGGGTAGGGAGGAGGACAGCAGGACCTCAAGGGGTTTGGTGGGGGGACTCTTTCAGGGTAAGGACCTGGAGGCTGCCCGAGTACAAACCAGACCTGGGAGGAGCAGACCTGAAACACCAGGGGGCGCTCTCCCCCATCTCGCAGCCCAGAGCATCCCAAAGCTACAACCCCAGCAGCCCTTGAACTATCACAGCTCCTAACAGCCCCTGGCCCAGGAAGGGGGATAGTCACTGATGCATGTTTTCTCCCAGGTCACAGAGCGTGGGGCCCCACAAGCATCTCAATCAAGCCGAATACGTCTACAGACCAGTTGTGTGGTCCTGGCTCTCTGAACGCCATGAGGGACAGAGCAGCTGCCTCCTTTCCGGGCCCAGCCCAGAGCCCTCCTCCAGGAAGGTCTCCAGCCCCCTCGCCCCTCCCTGCTCTCAAGCCCTACAGCTGTCTGCTCTGCTCGTTTGGCACTCACTGCCCAGTAACATCTTGTACTGCTCCCCTGAGAGGAAGTGTGATGTGAGAGAGACCTGGGCACTAATTCCGCCTCTTCCACCAGCTTTGTGACCTTGGCCAAGAGGCAACATCTCCCAGCCCCGGCTTTCTCCCTGGACAAAGGAGCTAATCATCGGCCTACCTCGCAGGTTGCCCTGGGCATTAGAGAGAGAACAGATGGGTGTGACTTCCTAAGCTGCGAACCACTCCACCAATAAACGACTCTTGTGCTGCTGTGTAAGTTTCTGTGTGTGTGCGCTGCCTCTCTCTCTAGATCAATGAATACATTAACTCCTCTGGACAGTCTTTGCTTTTCATATACTTTGCATGTACCACGCGTTATTGTACTTATTTGTTAGAATGTCAATGAGCCCCTTGAGAACAAAGACCATTTGCCCATTTAAAATCACTTTGCTGAGCACGTGCCTCCTCCCGTGCCAGGAGCTGTGTAAGGCAGGGGGGCATACAAATGAAGAGACCCAGGGGCTGTCCTCAGGGAGCTCAGTCCAGTGAGGCAGGCAAACAGGTAAAGTGAGGGTTACAATACAGTGGGACAAGCGATTAACAGATGTGTCGACAAGGGGAACACCAAAGAGTGTCTGGGGTTGCCTGGGGAGTTGAGGGGCTCCTTCCAGTGTGGATGGTCTGGCTGCTTTTTCAGAGTCAGCTGAAAGAGATACCAAATCGCTGGGGAAGACAGCAGGGATGGCGGAGATCCAGGCTGACAGAACAGCGTGTTCCGAACGAATGCAGATAGGACTCGACAGCCCCAGTGCTTGGCACCCACTGGTGTTCCTTGAAGGGCTGCAAAAGTCCCCTGTCCACTTCTTAGGAAAGAGGATCTCTTAGGAGAGCAGCCTCAGTGCTGAAAGTCTACGGCTCTGAGACAGGCTCAGGGCCCGCGCCGGCCTTGGGGGGCTTTGGCAGGTGTCAGTCTCCTCCTCTGTAAACCCAGGGTAACGTGCCCCTCCACAAAGGGTCGCAGAGGCTCAGTGAGGTGATGCGTGTGGTCCCTGCATACTATAAAGGCCACATCTGCCAACCAGAATCTCATGATCAAGTGGGGGTGGGGGTTACCCAGCCGCCTGGTCATTCCATCAGAGAAACATACTTTCTAGCAATGAGTCTAAACAACCACCACAAAAAGACACCTGTGTTCTAGACAGAGGTCACCAGGACAATTGAGCTTTGGGAAAGAAGTAGAGGTTGTGGCCCTTCACACCGGGGCGGGTACTGGGGGTGAAGGCCTACCAGTCCCTGTGGGCCTCAGAGAGGGTACACCTCTATTGACTAACCTCCCCCATGGGAAGTGCAGTTTGCTTGCAGGGGGTGAGGGCTGGGCTCACTGGGGACTGTGGCGTCACTGACCTTTCGTCGGCTGGTGCACATCACTGGCTGCTCCTCTCCCGGCCCCCCCCTCGGAGAACAGTAAGGACCCTACTGGAGAAGCAGAATTGGGGAGTCAGGCACAGGGGCTACCCAGCCAGTCCCACCCCAGCCTTGAGGTGATGGAGGGGCCTTTTCAGGGCATAGGTCCTCTTGCTTGGAGGAACAGGTCTGGGGAAAGGGGAGCTGCTCTGGGGACTCACTTGCTTTAGGGACTATAAGGAAAGAGCCTGGTGACAAACGAAGGATCCCATTGGCCCCAGAAATCCCATCAGACTCATGACCACCAACTTCTGCCCTTTGCCCAGGCGTGATTGGATGGGGGCAGAGGCTGCACTGCTGGCTCGGGAGTCCCTTCTGCCCAACAACATGCACACAGGACAGCCCTCAGGGCCAGGGGCGGGGGGAGGGGAGGTGGGGGGGGGGCAGAAGCTGAGCTTCCACTTCCTGTTCCTGTCTCACCCTCCTTCCCACTCTGTATCTTTGCTCACACCCTCTCTGCTGAGTTCACGCTGTTCAACTCATTCAGAAGCCTAACACAGGCACCCTTTCTCCAAAATTCCCAATTCACATGTCACACGCCCCTCTTCTGGTCTTTGGCTGTCCTTGAAGCAAACCTGGCTTTCCGTCCGCACCTGGTTCATTTACTACAGGGAGTGCTTTTGATGTCACCTTTGTCCACGTCTTTGCCAGTCAGACCATGGGGCATCGCAGGGGCAGGGTCACAGTTTCTGCTTGTACTCTGTCCCTCCATTGTGCCTTCAGAGGGCTGTGCACACCAAGGGAGGTCCTGACTAGCTGAGCCTCATGTCTGGGAAGAAGCCCTCTCTCAGGGTTGCTTGCTCTGTATCACCCAGCTTGGCAGCCCCAGACTCCTCTCCAAAGGCCCCACGGGCGTGTATTACCATGGGTTCCAGGTCAGCTTAAGCTCTTCAGACACCCACCCATGTCAGTGATTTTGTGTGCTTAGCACCCAGTTCTAGGCACCCACACCTTTTGCCAGACCCCATGGGATGGCTTCAGGATGAGGGAAACTCAGAAATGGAGTTTAAAAGTCTCTGCACAGGCCCTCGCTCCCACCCAATCCCAAATTCCCAGAACTAAAGCTAGAGTGACACCTCAGCTGTGGACCTTTCAAGGGTGGGAGGTCCTTTTGGTCCTCAACTATGACAAAGGTGAGCCACAGCCAGCACCCCCAGAACCAGGCACTGACAGGCAAGAAGGATGTAAGTAAACCAACCAGGTCCTGACTCCCCACTTGGGGCTCCCTCTTTCCCCACATTTCTTGCCATAATTTCACATCCCTGCAAGAATCACGGGCCCCTGCCTCCCCAGACCTAAGCTCATCCCCAAATTCCAGATCTAAGTCTCTCCCCACAGCCCAGCCATCCTGTTGGCCTCTCCTGCCTACAGGCTGAGGACCCCACCTCCTCCCAGTGGAAGATAAGCCCCAAGAGAGGACTGCTCTGGGCTGGGGAGCAGTGCCTACGGGTCTAGAAGGTCAAATACATGAGCTCAAGAGAATCGATGGCGGGGATCCCTGGGGGAGGCCATAGCTGGCAGGGACCACAGTCAGGACTCCTGGGCTCTGTCTCCAGTAGCTGAACACCAGGGCTCTCTAAAGTGGTAGGGACTTGGTGGAGGCTAAAAATAGAGGAGCAGTCCCAACGGTACTGCCAATTAGAGTCCATGTAATCACTAGCAAGTCACTTCATCTCCCTGGGCCTAAATGTCCTCATCTGTTAAACAGAGTCAAGAGACGTTCAAAAGGTACAAGGGTGAAGGCGTGCAGTGGGGAAGCTGTGGAAAGGGGGGATCCCACGCCAGCATTCCCCTACTTTTCCAGCTCACTCCACTGTGGATACAGGGGGCCCCCCGCACAGCAGCTGGGCGAGAGGAGGGAGGCTGCCTAAAGTCCCCTTTCTCCAGCCCGTGCTTTTCTCTTTTTATTTGGATTCATAGAGAAGAAAGAATGATCAGAATGAGTGGAAGAAAATAAAATACCACCATGAGAAATTAAAAAAGCAAGATACACTACCAGGGAAACGCAAAAAGGTGGCTGGAGACAACGGCAGGAGTTCAAACATCTCTTGATGTCAGAAACCAAGGCGAGATGAGGGCGATGGGGTGAGGCGGGGAGGGGAGGGGAGAGCACGGGCACGACCACACCCCCACCCCCACCCCAGCACCCCCCCCAAAAATAAAGACATGGCAGAGGAAAGGGCTGGGAAGGGAAGGAAGGAGGTGGGACAGATGGAGGAGGGAAAAGAGGAACAAGGAGAGGAACAGAAAATCCAGGTGCAGGTGGGGGCGATCCAGTCCAATCCAAAGCAAACCAGAACTTCAAACCATACCTTCGCTGTTTAACGTCAGGTGAGCCGGACCTTGGAAAGGGGAAGGAGAGAAAGAAAGAAAGGAAAAACAAAAAAAAAAAGGAGAAGAAAAAAGAAAGAAAAGGGGAAAGAAACAAAGAAAACACGAGTCATCAAAATCAGCCAGAGAGAGGGGAGAAAAAAGCTTTTGCTGCCACAATTTAAAACCCTTTTTAACTTGTGACAGACATCGGGGAAAAGCCCCAGCCCAGGAGCTGAGGAGAGGGGCCCGATGCCGAAACAGAGGGTGGAGGGCATGAGGGGGGAAGAGAGAGAGAGAGAGAGAGAGAGAGAGAGAGAGAGAGAGAGAGAGAGAGAGAAGGGGGCACCAGAGAGCGGGAGGGGGTCCAGGCAGAACCAGAGGAAGAATGGGGCAGGGAGTCACTGCAGGGGGAGGACATTTTGGTTTCTTTTTTCCCTTCTTGCCGGAAAAAAAAAAGGAAAAGGAGGAGAAGCATGAGGCTGGGGGGCTGCTTTTTCCTTTTTCTTTTTTTCTTTTTTTTTTTTCTTCCGGGAGACGGAGAGAAAAAAAAACGGTCAACGAGAAAAACGATTCAGATGGAGGAGAAAATAAAACACGACACAAAAATCAAAGCCACCTGGAGAGAGAGAGAGTGTCCCGTTAGCGTGGAATTGAGCGGGCGAGGGGGACCTCCAACCCCCACACCCGCACCCCGTCCCTGTTACCCCTATGACCCTGGCAGAGGAGGGGAAGAGGGGGGTTAGGAGGAGCCTGGGCCTAGAGGGACCCCCCACCAAAGTGAGCCTCAGGAGGGCATCTGTCCAGTTCCGGTCCTCCCAGCTGCTCCTCCCACATCCTCTGTATGGTTAGCAGGCACCTTGCACGCCTGGGTTCTCTAAGGAAACTGGGGTTCGAGAGCACAAAGTGGGGTAGGGGAAAGCAGGGTCTAGGGAGACACTGGAGCAAGGACAGGGGACTCGGATTCTTCCCCCGGGAGGACTAAGAGGCTGGAGCCGGCGCTCTCAGAAAGCAGGGGGTAAAGAGGACAGCGAAGACCCATGGCGGGAGGCCCAGATCTCTGAGAGGTCAAACACCCTGTTCATAAATCGTTCTGTGGACCCCCTTTCTCTGGCCAGGCTGTCTCTGAGATGACCCAACAGCTGGATTTTGAAAACGGAGGAAAAAAACCCTATATCCAACACTGTGAGCAGGAGCAGCTGGGATTATTTTCAGGGTTACCTTGGCTCCTTAAAAGAGCCTGGTCAGTCCTGACCCAGGGCACCCCTCAGCCTTAGGATAAGAGCCTGTGGCCCACTGGGCTGGGTCCCCAGTCCCCAGAAGGTACCAGTCTAGGAAAGCTCTCTCCAGAGAGGCTAGCAGCCCCAGGCCCCACAGCTGGGCTGAGATCCCAGGACCTGAGATGGCCAGCCAGCCCCACTAACCCTCAGCCCTCCCGACCCCTTACCCTCCTCCCACAGCATCTGGCCAAGAGGCTGGGAAAGGAAGAGGCCTGCAGTCAGCACCACGTCGCCCTTGGAAACCATCCCAGCTGCTGCGGCAATGGGATGTGGGCCTGGGGGGACAAGAAGTGGGGCCAGGGCAGGGGTATCAAGGGTGAAGGGCCCCAGTGCCTGAGATGAAGCTGAGGGCCAGTGAGCCTGGGTTCAGGAGGAAGGCAGCGAGGAGGTCAGGAAGGCGTGGCCAGGGGCCAAGGCCTGGATCCTGTGGAAGATGTGGGCAGATGGCTCATGGTGCCCCCTTCTCTCTCGGGCACATCGGTCTCTCCCCACCTCTGGGGCTGAGGCCAGTTGGGGGTGGGGGCCACAGCTGCTGAGGGCTGCCTCAGGACAGAACAGCTCTCGGGAAGACACAGGTTTTATCTACAAAACAGGGGGTGCCCAAGCACTTTGGACTGAGTCTTTTATCTTGCTCTGAATGCCCCCCACCAAATCTTTCCTCAAGAACTACCTGCATCCACTTCCAACTCCCTAAATCTGGAACCTAGACCCAAAGTCCTAACCCCTCACCTGACAAAAATAGACCGGCTCATAGGCTCCTACTACTGGAAATCCAGGGCCTGGGAGCGGGTGCCCTGTGGACCCGCCCTCTGTCCCCCACAAGCCTGTGCTACTGGGAGAGAGGGGGCAGCATCTCTCCCCTCCAGACCCTTCCACTGCCCAGCTCCTAGCCAGCCTCATTAGCATGCGGTGCTCTCCCTCTGTCACCACGGCAACCAGCTGCTCAGCTCCCTCAGGCGTGACAGCACCAGCCATCTTGGTGAAGGGGAGGCCACTTCCCTGCCCTGTCTCCCACGGCTCAGCCCAGCCTGGCCCCAGGGTGCTCTCCCCACCTGGCCCTGACCCTCTCCTCCCTCCTCCTGCCCAGCTCCCATTCAGTAGGCCCCTCCTCATGTCCACCTGTGGCATCAGCCCCTCCTCCCACCACAGGACAAGAGTGGGCAGTGATGATGGATGACACTACCAAAGGTCCTTTCCTAGGGCACTTTATCTGGCTGCTTCTGTGTCTTCTTTCTGCTACAAGAGGCTGGGGAGAAAAGAGGTGGGGCAGCCAGGATCCCCCAAAAGGAGATGCTCAGCAGGGGGCTAAGGAGCAGGATGGCTGGGCTCCTGGGAGAAAGCCAGGCCTGAGACACAGCATCAAGGGGCGAGAAGAGAGGGTGCAGCGCGGAGGGCTCAGGGATCTAAAGGGGAACTGTGCAGTCCGGAGCATAGTGCCACAAAGGAGGCCCCAGTGTCCCCCGAAACCACCACCTGCCAAACCCACTGTCGGTCTCACTCCCTTCCTCTCCTACCAAAATTCCAAGAGGACCAGCATTGAAAGAAGGAAGCCAGTTATAGGGGACAAGATTGAGAGACATGCAAGCAGACATGTCACGGAGACACACAGAAGCATCACATCACAAGGTTTGTACACACACACATGCACTCACACTCACACAGCTGCAGACACACACCCCTGCACAGCCACTGACATGCAGGCACACTCAAGGTCCCAGCCAAACCAGCAGATCACTGTGCCGCCCCCAAGAAATGGCTGGGTGACGTCACAGGCCTCATTCCCCACTAGTCCCCAGAGCCCAGCCCCCTCTTGTTCCTGCTGATCCTACTCGCCTGGACAAGAACTGCTCCCTTTTCCCTCCCCTCCTAGTTCCAGTCACTTCTCCCCCAGCAGCCCTCCAACCCACTCCTCTCGGCCAGGATGTTTTGCCCTTCCCGATGCAATCCTCTCTGCCCCTCCCTCCATGAGCATCCTCCCTCTTCCCACCACTGTTTACCCCTCTCCTTCCTCCTGAATATCTGCCCAGTCCTCCGTCCCCACAAGCCTCTCTCCTCTACCCTTTTCTCCCTTCATCTCTCCCTTTGTTCCAGAGCAGACATGACATCAAGAGCAACGAAAAGTCACATCAGCACTAAATCTTATCTCCAGCCCTCAGAAGGCTGCGTCCACCCAGACACGCAGACTCTGTCACACGCACAGAGGTAAACACTGACACACGGAGACGCAGACACAGGCGGGACAGATGCAGACACTCCTGCAGAGGCACAGAGACGGGGGCCACACCACAGAAGACACAGTGATGGAGGTGCACGCTCCTCCATGGACACTCAGACGCATATATGTACAGACGCGCACAAAGGCACACAACACAACAGAACAGCAGAGCTGTGTGCACATGTGTGCACACAGAAACACACATACACACGCAGGTGCCTGCACGGTAGGACCAGGAGACCTGGGGACACCCACAGAGAAGAGACATCAACCAGAGAGACCAGCCAAACTGTGGACACCACCAGGAAAAATGGATTCTAGCCCCATGGTCAGGACGAGAGCCCTCCCTCCTTTCTTTCCCAGGACTCCTGCTCCCCCTGCTCCACCCAGGGCAGGGCCCAGGCCCAGGGAGCTGCCACTCCTATTGCTTCTCCAGGAAGAGAACGTGGGCAGGTTTGGTGTCTGGGGTCCCATCTCCCACCCACCTTGCTGCCTGCCTTCTGCGCAGCGGCTATGTGAGCTCACCAGCAACCCAGCCTCCAAGCCCAATCACCCGACTCGGTCTTCCCTCTTCCTGACCTAGTCCACCCCGGAAGAAGAAAAGAAACAGAGAACCAAACCAAGGGGGAAGGTTCAGAGAATGGCAGGAACCCAAAGAGGGCCTGGGGAAGGACAGGAACAAGAGACAAAGGAAGAGGTCCGGGGACAGAGCCCTGGAGAAAATCCAGAGAGAGAGAGAAAAGGCAAAAGAATGAGAAGACAGGGAAAGAATGGACAGAGAGACCCCAGAGAGAAGCACATGCCCCACCCTTGCCCTTGACCTGGGCTGAAGGAGAAGCAGACTACCAGCCCATAGGACAGAGGACAGGGATCTGCTGCAAGGGTCAGTCAGAGCAGAGAAGCTGCCACCTACCCACACTCGCTGACCGGGGGACAGGCCCCACCCTCTGCCTACCCTTTCCGGACCCCATCACAGATTCTACCCAAGCACTGCTCCCAGCCCACCCAGCCTCCATCAGGTCAGCACAGCTTTTCTAAGCTTCCTCTGCTGGGCTGGGCAAAACAGTGTGTCATCACTCATTTCTGGGCACTTTAGAATCCTCCAGCCCCACCCTCTACTCACAATCCTTGTCCCCTCCCTAAGGAAGAAAAAGAAAGGCCAGTTGACAGACTGGCGCTGAAGATGAGCAAGGGCCTGCTCTCTGCCTGGCAGTTCCCCCTGGCAAACCAATAAACAAGGAAAAGACCAGAGGTGGGGCCAAGGCCGCCAAGGGGACACCCAGACATCCTTCCCTGGGCGTGGGCAGGGGAGGGAGCCCTCAGGTGGCCAACGATACCCCCCCACATAGGATCCCACAGCAATTGATCAGCCACTTCTGTGACCAAGAGGTATCACTTACCTTCCATGGGGTGCTCCTCTACAGGCCAGTGATGTTCAGCAAGGGGCGAGGCAGAGTGAGAGAGCAAGAGCAACAGAGAGAGAGAGCGAGAGGGAGAGAGAGAGAGGCTGTTATTAGCAAGGACACCAAGGACAGGGCTCCAAGGACAGTGATAGGTTCAAGGTCTCCAAGCCCACCCAGGCCCTGACACAGGCCACCCAACCCGGAAGGCTCTGCTGGGGACGAGACAGAGACCGAGACCGAGGTGTCTTTTGGGTCTGTGCCTTACACACAACGTCACACAGCTCAAGAGGACCCAAGCCTCATACTGCACTTCAGGAAACTGAGGCCCAGGGCAGGGAAGTGGCCACACAAGGGCACATGGAGCCTCGGAGGCGGAGCTGGAGCCGCAGTCAAGCACCCTGACTCCTCCAGGCTCCCCCCCTGCATCCCGCTGCATCTCTGAGACAGATGGAGACACACTCACGTGGGGCTCACCAGAGACACACACACTCGTGCTCAGTGACACACTGACACACATAGGCACTTACTGATCTAGAGACACGTGTAATCTCTCACTCGGCTCACATCCAAAGCCCTTGCACACAGGACCCAACTGCCTGCACGTGTTACCCACCCAGGGGAGAAAAGTCATGGGTATGCAAACCAGAAAACACCCTTCCGCCCCAAAGTGCTGTGTGACTCCCACGGAGGCAGTTCCTTCCACTGAGCTACAGCTCCCAGAGCAGGCTGGGCCCTGGCCTGCCTTGTAAGAGGACCAAGTCACCTCTCCCAAACATTTCTGCCCTGCCCACCTGCTGGGAGCCGTTAGAGAGGCAACAGGCAGGGATAGAAACGGCACAGCCTACAAGCAGACCCAGTGGGGAAACACACACGCACGCACGCACACACACGTGGGCCCCAGGATACGCACGCATACACACAAACAGCTCTTCACTACATATTTAGGCCTGGAAGCATGCACCGTTTCCTCCTACCTCCAACCTCATTTTGTTATTTGCTCCCTCGCTCTTAGGGGTTTAGCTATCCTCCAGAAACACATACTGTCATTTATCATAACTTATGCCACCCCCAGAATACACACACACGGGCTGAATGCAGAATCGATACCCACACAGTGATCTAATCCACGGTATTAGAGGCACACACCACCACCACTCCACATGCTCTCCGGTGGCTGAAGACACACCCTGAGACGAACACGGCCCCTTTTCTTCTGTCTGTCTATCCGTTTACCCACCTGCCTATCTATCTATCTACCCATCTCCCATTTTCTAAACCCACCCACACAAGCCTCTACATATCCAGATGTGTTACAAACACACTACTACACAACACAGAGCTTCTTTTACCTGACAGCTGCACCCCCAAAAGCCGTGTGTGCAATGACTCCCTTAAATAAACTGAGTCCCGTTACATTCGCAGGGCCTGGCTAACTGAAGAGGCCCTCGGGAAAACCCTTGGGCTCTCACCAAGAGCCCTCCGTCAGTCCTCTTTGGCCCCAGCGTGCGAAGGCCCTGCTCAGCCAGCACAGCCATCTCTCCGGCACCTACATGAACTAGGACGCATGGTGTCTTCTAGATCGTCCAGCATGGGGGTATTTCAAAAGTTGTTGCCCCTGGCTACCACCCCGGGTCGTGCTATGGTCATGGAAGTGGAACCACCAAGTTTGGCCTGCTGCTTGCACCAGCCTTCCCCTCTCCTGGCTTCTGAGAGGTGGCACCTGGGGACCCATTGACTCCATTTTTCTGCAGCTCTTTGCTTTCTGCTGATTAACCTGTGCCCTGCACCTGCCATCCTGGGGCCCTGCAGGCTCAATCCCATGCCCTCCACACTCCGTTCTCTTCTCCAGCCCTCCTCAGATCCCTTTAGTCATTTAGGGAACCCCCCAAAACTCCTTGTACAGCCCGGCCTCTTCCCCGGGTGCCAATCCTGCATCCTCACCTGTCTGCTCAGCAATTACTTGGGCAGCTCCCTGCCATCCAGACTCCACCACTAACACCGTGCTTGACATTTCCACCCCCGTAACAAAGTGCCCATTTCCCTGCGTTCAGCAAAAGCACGGCTTCCAACCAACACTTCCTGAGCACCCACACTCTGCCAGGCTCCAGAGGTTCGTTAGTGGGCCACTCTCCACGCAGACCCTCAGTCTGTGCCAGTGTGCCTCAGTCTCACAGCAGCCTGAGTGAGTGCCGTAGTGTTATCCATCGCCTTTGGACAGAAAAGAATACTTCCCCAGGAGCACGCTGTCCTCTGCAGCGCTGAGTCGCCATAGCCCCCGCCCTCCCCCCTGGTTTCCTGCATTAGACTCCTGCTGGTTGGCTTCCCTGCCCATCCCGAGCCTGGCTCTCTTGGCCCCGGTTCCAGACACACCTGACCAAATGCTGTTGTGGCCAATGTGCACACAACACACGCACATGCGCACACACTCGGAACTTTTCCAGCGACTCCAGTACAAACCTCTCTTCAGTCCTCTTGACCTACATATCCACCTGCGTTCAGAAAAGCTCTACCTGAGTGTCTCATGGGCTTCTCACCCTCCACATGTCCAAGATTCATCCCATACCCCCCACCCGCAAGCCCTCTACCTGGCCTGCGCTCCCTGAATACGTCAGGCACCCAGAAGTCATTCCGGCTCTGTTTTCATACCCACCACCAGGTCCATGAGTTACACCTTCTAAAACCCGAAAAACTGAACTAAGCTCCGAGAAACCCTTTTCATCCCCCCATCACCGTTCACACGGCCCCAAGGGCCGACCGCTGTCAGGTCCCCTCCTCAGAACATGACTAAGCCCCTGCAACAACCTCCCCGACAGCCAGTCTTTCACCCTGCAGCTCCTAGACCAAGGACCGCCAAAGTGGTCCAACCAAGGCACGACCCTGCATATAACTCTTCACGGCTTCCCAGTGCCTGCAGGATAAAGCCCAATCGTCTCAGGGAAGTCCATTCGCAGTTTGACCACACCTCCCTCCAGCCTCCTTTCCTGAAACAGTCTAGGCTCCAGCCACACCCAGTTTCTTCCCATTTCCCTAACACGCCACGCTTCTGCACTTATTATGGAATGCCCTTCCCCATCCTTATTCTTCCCATCCTCAGCAGTCTGAAAAAAGTCGACTCTTGCTTTCAGACCAGGTCAATACAGCTTCGTCTGTGTTCTGAAGTGACCTCCCAGGCAGAGCACGCCATCCCTCTGTTCGTGCCAGCTCTCGATATGTACATTGTGTTATTATTTCACTTATCGGATCTGTCTTGCGACTATGTTTCCATCTCTGCTTCCTGACTGGACTGTGAGATATCCAAGAGCAAGGACAATGTCTCATTCATCTCTCTATATCCAGCTGCTTGCACAGTTCCTGGCTCAGGAAAAAGCATGTCTGTGTTTGTTGAATGAATAATAAAAAGCATGTCTCATGTAATGAGCACTTCAAGCGTGCCTGGCTCTTTTTGTGCACTGTATTGTTCCCTCACCACCGTCCCCTCATCAATGGATACTACCGTGACTCCCTTATAGAGATGGGGAAACCGAGGCTCAGAAAGTGGAAGAAACTTTTCCAAGATCATACTGTTCACGAGGGACAGAGCCAAAATCTGAACCCAAATTGGTCTGATTTTAAAACTTCCAGTGAAATTACTTTCTTGGCCTAAAAGTCAAGACTTCTAGGAATTCACTTTATTCCACAGTTCTGATTTTTATCTCTCACAAAGCACGAACATCTTGGTCTCCTCACTACCCCCTCCCCGAGACACTTAACTCATATCCCCTGTCTGGTACATGAGACTCTTCATTTAGGCTGGGTTTTGTTGTTGTTGCTGTTGTCTTTTAAAGATTTTGTTTATTTTTAGAGAGAGGGGAAGGGAGGGAGAAAGAGAGGTAGAGAAACATCATTGTGTGGTTGCCCCTCACATGGCCCCCACTGGGGACCTGGCCCACAACGCAGGCATGTGCCCTGACTGGGAATTGAACTGGCAACCTTTTGATTCACAGCCCACGCTCAATCCATTGAGATACACCAGCCAGGGCTAGGCTGTTTTCCTTATGGCAAAGCTCCATCCTTTCCTTTCCACCTCCATCAAGCTCAGTCAGTCATCCTTGATCTAGCCAAGTCCCACCTCCTCCTTGAAGCCTTCCCTGACCATCAGGATTAATAATTATGGTAGCCCTGGCCAGGAAGCTCAGTTAACTGGAGCATCAGCCCATGCACCAAAAAGTTGAGGGTTCGATCTCTGCTCAGGGCACATACCGAGGTTGCAGGTTCAATCCCCAGTGGGGGCACGTACAGGAGGCAACTGATCGATGTTTCTCTGTGGTGTGTGTGTCTCTGTCTCTCTCTCTCTAAAATCAATAAACATACCCTCTGGCGAGGATTTTAAAAATAATACAATTATGGTAGCATTTATTGATTACTTAGATAGTACCTGGCACATTGTAAAGGATTTCCAGATATAAACTCATTTAGTCCATTTTTTTTTCATTTAGTCCTCTTTTGTAATTGTTATTCAATTACAGAGTAGGGCATTTTGAAGAACAATGTGATTAAGTAAACTGCCCAAGTTCACACAGCTAGCAAGTAGCAAAGCTGGGATTCAAACCCGGGCAGCCCATGTTCTTAGCCATTCTGCCGCACGAGGCTTTCCTTGGGAGCATCCACCTCCTCTCCAGAGTCTCACAGCAGCCGCTCCCTGTACGGCTCTCCTGAGCAGTCGGTCCCATTCTGCCCGGAGCCATTTCCAACCCCAGAAACTGTCAGGACCACAGATATCGGATGTTAGAGCTGATAGTGATTCCACATCCATGACGTCATTTACTCAATTTTCACACATATAGGCTGTGACTGCCCCACCAGAGGGCACAAACGGGACAGTCTTGCCCAACATCAATTGGTGATTCCAGCAGATTCGTCATGGGGGACAGTGATGAAAAGACTGGGACAAAAGACGAGACAGGCTTCCGAGCAGCCAGAACCAGCATCCCAACAGTTATTCAGGGAAACTGTTATTTTCTCAGACTCTACCCAGACTCCACTCACTGTGGGTGACACGCAACCCTAACATGCTTGGGAATGCTCATCTCCAAGTTCACACACTGAAAGAGCGGTGGGTATGAGTTGCTACCTGACAACTCCTCCTACAGGCGGAGGTGGAAAAACCAGGAAAAGCTAATACAAGAATTCCAAAGTCCAGCAGTCAAGCCTCACGTCAGGCAGGGACAAACCTCAAAGAAGGAACGATCTGGCGCAGCACCTGAGGGGAATCACGACAGCCTGAGTCATCCCGAAGACATTGCAAATGTTATGCTTACGGAGGCAGGGAGGCGTGCAACATATAGGAAGATTTCCATCTGGATGTTTTGAATGTTAGTGAGCTGTACAGTTTAATGGGAAAAAAGTCCGCTTTCCAGAGGGAGTTCTTCCAAGAGGGCTCAGAAGACAGAGATTCTCCTGAAGGATTTCCACCGCCCCCTCTCAGTGCTGGGACAGCTGACCAGCCAACAGAGGGACAACCTCATCACATACTGGCTTACAAGAGAAGCTGTGGCCCGAGAAATTTGGGGTAGTTACTGGCTTCTGATCAAACACTGTCCCCCAGCACCTCAATAAACCAAGTGCAGGTAACCCACAGACACAGCTGACTGACCACCTCTCTGTTTGGGAGGCAGCATGGACAAAGGCAGGGACAACAGGTCCCGGAGTCAGCTCAGGGATCCGATCGCAGGTCCTCTATTTCAGGTGGTGGTCACGGGGATTAAATGAGATAAAGCAGCCAAGGCACCTCACGAACGCCCACTGGCTGCCGGGCCCCATGCTTCCGGCCCTTGCCTGCATGATCTGATTCTCTTTTTGTCCCTACTGCTCCTCCACTGACTGCAGCTGCTCCTCTCGCCCCTCCTCCCAACTGGATGCTCCTCTGAAGTCTTCCACCTTCTCCTTGGCCACCTCAACTGACTCTAGAGCTTCAAATACTATCTCTCCGTGTTTGTGGCTCCCAGGTCACCATCGGCAGCCCCGCCTTCCATTCAAAGCTCGATCTCATATTGCCATCTGGACACCTCTGTCAAGGAACACCGGGCGCACCACAGCTCAACACAGGCACGGCCCGTGGCCAAACCTGCTCCCCTTCCGACTTCCCCCTTCCCTTTCCCCCATCCCCCATCCTTCCAGCCATGCAAACCTGAAATCTCAACATCTCCGCCCCCTCCCAACCGCCTCCACATACAAGAAGCAGAGACCCACACCTTCAGCCTTAGCGATGGCTCTCAGCTGCCGTCAACACAGCTGCCACCACCCTTCCTTGCCACTCCCCAAGACAACCAGGGTTCAGGGCCTCTATATCTCTTTCCTGAACGATCTCACAACTGATTTTTCTACCGCGTAACTCTATTCCCTATCATCTATTCCACACCTCACTTCCAGCTTCCAAAACAGCTCTTATTATTCATATACCTGCTCAAAATTCATTTGTGGCTCCATCTGCCAATACTCTGTAGACAGCGTCCAATAAATGTTGATTGAATGACTTAGGTCAAAACTCCAAGATCTGATCTCAACCAGCTTCTCCTGCTTCAGATTCCACCATTTTCCCAGCACCCTTTGGTGCCCCTTTATGGGCATGACTACATTTCCACCTTCCGTGCCTTTGTTCTCACCAGTTCCTTTGCTTGGAATGAACTCCCCCAAATCAAACTTACTAATCAATGCTCAAGGCCAGTCTTAAATAGCATGCCTTTTATTACTGATCCTCCCAACTAGCAAACTCTCCCCTTCTTCAAAACCCCAAGAGCACTCTGCCTGTAATAGTATCTACCATTTACTCACCACTTATTATGTACCAGACACTCATTTAATTCCCTTAAGACACCTGTGAAGGAAGTACGCTCATCCCCATTTAGGAAGAATTAGTCTGAAGGTTAGGTACTCATCTGATGTCACAGGCCTAGAAGCGAGTAGAGAAGTCAGATTTAAACCCAGATCTGAGCCTCGGGAGTCTACGGTTTATCACGCAGCCTCACTGCATCTCTTTGGGTATATATATTACACAGTTTTGCACTGTTCTTTTGCTGTTGTCTATTAGCACTTTCTACGTGCTGGGCTCTAAGCACTTCACGAGAATTAGCTCATTTCATTCTCACAACAAATCTATAAGTAGGTACTACTACTATTGTCCCTGTTTTACAGATAAGGAAGCCAGGGCAGAGAGAGCTTAAGCCCAAGGTCATGGCC
Source organism: Macrotus californicus (assembly GCA_007922815.1). NCBI lineage: Eukaryota > Metazoa > Chordata > Mammalia > Chiroptera > Phyllostomidae > Macrotus > Macrotus californicus. The sequence goes on from VMDR010000009.1 coordinate 71,882, forward strand.
AAGGCAGTCTGGCCGCAGAATCTGCTCTCCTAACCACATAGTAAACTGGTTTTTTGTTTGCTTGTTTGTTTTAATTAGAGATTTTACTTATTTATTTTTAGAGAAAGGGTAAAGGGAAGTTTCAAAAAAGAGGAAGAGAAACGTTGATGTGTGAGAAACAGGGATCATTTGCCTCTCACACACCCCCAACCAGGGACCTGGCCCGCAACCCAGGCACGTGCCCCGACTGGGAATCGAACTGGCGACCTTTCACTTTGCAGGATAACACCCAACCCACTGAGCCACACCAGTCAGGGCTGGACTGTTTGTTTGTTTTTTCTCTACTTGCCCAATTAAATAGTTAACTCCCAGAGCAGCTTACTCATCTGATTCCCCAACACGAGGCCTGTCACAAAGGAAGCCTTGAAAACTACCTGTTGAATGAAATTACCAACAAACTTACAAAACGCACACACGAGTCACATGCATCTACCTCGCTGCCAACACACTAACCTCTCGTTTCATATTCCTCTCCCAAGCCAGGCACACACACGACACGGTCCCGTACCTCTGCGCACTCACTCCTCTGAAGGTCTCCCACACACCTGCACACACTTCTTCCTTGATCACTTTTCAGCCCGTTCTCTACACACTCGAGTGACGTGAGGAGGAGTTCACATGCAAACCACTTCAAAATTCCAGTGTACCCCGTCCCAGCTTTGGCAGATACACAGCAGGTACACACACTCGATTGTTCAGACAGACACCCCAGAGGAAAGAAGAAAATTTCCTAACACGGAGATTCTTACTCACTGGGTATGCCCAGACCTGGGAAGGCAGGGGGCATTCCAAAGCACCCGCAAATCCATGGGCACACACCAAATACCTGAAAGCAGGTCAGTATGTCTTGCATAACAGCTAAAACTACTTTTTCCAATGTATATTTGATTAACCACAATGGCAAACATAGCATCAAAGTCACCTAAAAGCTATCCTGAATTCATAGTAGCTTTGAGTCATCTATTTTCACACTAAACAGATATAAAAAGAACCACTATTTGGAAAGGGTACTGTGAATTACTGACTTTAAAAATGTCTTTAATCTCAGAAAAAGTTGAGAGCCACTCAAAGCAGATAATAATGAAGTACCTGTAACTTCCAGGGAAGCTTGGGGCTTCTGGCCCTGAGACCTGTCTCAGAGATTGGGAGCCAGGCCTGCTTCCTTAAAGTGATCCTCCCTTAACCCCAAAACCCAAGGGAGGGAGCCCATTCCTTTCCCCCTTGGCTCGATGACAATGTACTGGTAGACGTGTAATGAGCGCAGGACATCACAAAAGCTGCCCAGAAAATAAGGAACAGAAATAAAGGGAGAGGGAATGGAGTCATGGGGTGGGGAGGGGAACCAGAGCCGTCACTGCGCCTGGCATCTGCACACGCGATGCCCAAGCCCTCCCACAACATACAACTGAAAACACACACATGCATATTTTCATATGCACACACAGCCTTACCTCAAGCCTTTAGTCTCTCAAATATGTAGTAATGTCTCTTCATTCATTCCACAAATCTTTATCAAACACCCACTAAGTGCCTGGTACTATATTAGGCACAGGGAATACAGAGATGAATATCCCTGCCTTCTTATCATAGGCAATGTGCCGCTCCCTCAACAGACCTACACACACTCACACACGGGAGCGCCCCTGCCCCTACTGGCTGTCTGACACCCATCTAACATTTCCCCTTCCTTTCTCTTCACGAATCTCACATGCACACATAACGAGTCAGATCCACAGCCGCCTCTCATGGCTCCATCACAACTGACACAAACATTCGTCCAACCCATATCCAGCACGTACACATATGACACACAGAACAGTCCCTCTAAACACAGGTACTCGAACACATCTCAGACACAAAGCCACACAACCCTCATTCAGAAGCACACACTTTGTTGGGCTTGCTGGGAGCCTCTAGCCAACAAATCCTTGCAGGGAATGAACGCAACGACTCTGTTTGACCAGGGTGCTTCTGGCTGCATTTTTCATACACCTAAGGCCCAATTCCGCACGGTGACACCGTGGACCAATTACTATAACCTATCTCTCTGGGGCTCAGATTTCCCTTCCATCAAGTTAGAAGGGTGGTTCATCCTATTTCCTTTGTTTTTGTTTTTTTACATTATTTTTATTGTTGACACTATTACATATGTCCCCATCGGCCTATTTTCTTAGGAAGGCTTGAAGGGGAGACGCCATTGGGACCACAGAGTCACATAAAGGTCATAGAAAAAAGGACTCCTCGCAGAGTCCAGGTGTCTTACTGAGGCCTCACACTACAGCGCACGCCCGTGAGCACCTTCTCACGAGCCCATGCCCTTATGTGTGAGCGCTCTTCACTCTACTAGGCACTGGACCTCAGTCTGCACATACTACTGTTCAAACAGTCTCATTCACACACAGACACACTGCCAGACTCACGGGCCTCTGCAGGCAGGCAAACACACACACTGATACCCAGTTCCACAGCTTAGGGAGCACCTGAGATCCTTGGGGAAAAGGCGAGAAGGCGTAAGATTAACTTAACACACACAGTTCCTGAAGATGTGCCCCACAACCTTGTACAAATAACCCCCCAAAAGCAATCCAAAAACCTTCCTTTTATATTCCTCTACCATATATAGACACACAATCAAAATACCATGCCAAGTGCGGATTTCCCAAACCCAAGGCTACACTTACAAACTCGGCCCCTCCCTGGCTGTCCACCTGCTGGGGGCCACGAGGACACCCTACCCCAAAGCAGTCCCGGGGCCACACTAGATGGTGGGCACACACATGCACAGCACCCCCCCAAGACTCCCTCTCCGGGCAGACACATGCAACTGCACGTGGCCCACGGCTTCGAGGGTCACGGAGGGACAGGAACGTGTGTCTGTCTGCACATGCCTGCAGAAGGCAGCCACCACTGACCCAGGATGAAGAAAGTGGGGAACCTCTCCCCACTCCTCAGCCAGACCAAAGTACAACAGGGGCCTTAAAGTCCTTCCTTCTCCCACCCCCACGAAAACCACAGCCCACCCCAGGCCTGGTGCACCCACCACCTCATCCCCCCACGTCACCCCTCGCTGCCCCTTGCAGCTGGGGACGCTCCAGACCACTAGTCTCTCTTCCGAAGCCCAGGCTGGTCAGGGCTGGATGTTCAACACAGAACCTTCCACTTCCCGCCTCTCGCCCGGGAGAAGCAACCAGCCATTTTTTTGCCCCTCCACAAATCCGTCGTCTCCGAGTCACAAGCTGCAGAAGCCTCAGACACCCTCTCCTACATTTTCCCTTCACTCTCGAAGGGGCTCTGCTAATTCTGTGAAAGAGAAACACTCGGTCCCCTCCCTGCTGGAGCTTGCAGCCACGGCTCGCAACCCCCACTCACCCTCACACGCCTTCCTGTCATCCTCCCCACGCCCACCGCCCTCACGCCTAGGCTTCCATCCACCCCTCCTGACCCAGACTCAGACGCTCACAGACTGAGGCCGGCAGCGCCTGCCCCGCCCTCCCAAGACGACCACGCCCCCGCCACACAGGCCCCGCCCACAGCCCTCCAGGCCCTCGCCGGCCCTGCCGCCCCACCCCCCAGGCCCCAGACTTTTCGCCCCCAGAATCCCCGCCCTCAAGGCCCCACCCACTGCCTCTCGTAGGTCCCACCCACTGAGGCCAAGTCCACTAGCCCTCTTAAGGAGCCTCACTTCCCCTCAGCCGCAGGACACACACACCCTCAAGCGCCACACCTACAGGCTCTCCCCAGGACCTGACTACACAGGACGACTCACAAGTAGCCACAGGACCATCCCGAGTAGGGGGAAGTTGGCCCTCAAAGGCCACGCCCACCCTGACCATGCCCACACTCTCCCGCCTCACCCTGCGGCTCCTGCGCTCACTACCTTTTCCTGTGCGCTCTCACGAGACAGGCATCCTCACATGGGACACGCCTCACAACATTCGCGTGGTGGGGCACACTCACAAGCTCCGACCCCGAGGCACCTCCAGCCCCTCCCTCCCGCAGCCAGGCGCCCCGCGGCGGCTCCCCGGCTCACCTTCGCTGCAGAACTTGCCGCCGAAGCCCGTGTGGCTGCAGTCGCAGCCCACCTCGCCCGGGGCCAGCACCGTGCAGAGGCCGCCGTTTGCGCAGGGGTTGCGCGCGGGCGCACACAGCGGGTCGGCAGCAGCGCCGCGTAGGCCCTGGCTGCCCAGCAGCGCGGGGGGCCGCTCGCCCAGTTTCAGGTTGGCCAGGAGGCCGCGGAATGGCGGCTCGTACTTGACCGTGCTGAGCGTGAGCGCTGAGAGGCGCACGTCGGGCGGGATGCCACCCACGAACAGGTCGCTGGCCACCTGCATCTCGCGCCGCTTCGAGCGCACTTCTGCGGCTCGGGCCTCGCCGTCCACCGCCAGCGCCGTGCGTCGCGCGTCGCGGGTCAGTAGCACCATGTGCCAGCGGTCGTCGGCCACCGGCGTGTCCAGCTGCAGCGTGGCCGGCTCGGCACACGAAAGTGTGAAGCGCAGCCGCAGGCGCCCATCCACCAACAGCAGCTCCAGGAAGTCGCAGTCACCGCCGTCGTCCAGGTAGAGCAGTAGCGCGCGCGTGGCGTTGGTGCGCAGGCTGAAGCTGAGCTCCCCGCTGCTGGCCGCGCCCGCCCAGCGCGCGTAGCGAGCCCACTGCCCGGGGCCGCCGCCGAACTCCAGGCCACCCGCGCCCGCTGCCAGCGTCAGCAGTAGCAGCAACAGCGGCGGCGATGGCGGCCACCAGGGGCTCCCAGGCGCCATGCCTCCGGCGGCCCCGGCCCCGCCCGGCCCCCGGCCCCGCTCAGGCTTCAGAGCCGCGGGCGCATGGGGCGGGGAGGGGGCCGGGCGCCCCCCGCACCGAGCGGGGCTCCCTCGCCGGCTCACAGTGCCATGGGCCTGGCCCCGAAGCGAGGCACGCAGAGGCCCAAGTGCCGGCTTCCCCGAGCCCCTGCGGAGGCGCCCCTCCCCCGCTGCAGGCTCCGATGGAAGATGGGGGAGGGATGCCTGCGAGAAAAGAGAGAAGAAAAAGTTAATGAGGAGCTTGGGAGAGGGGAGGCAGTCGGTGTCTAACTCCCCACTCACATCTGCAAGCGCCCAGTTGTTTCCCTTTAGGACTTGAGGAGCCGCCCTGACCTGGAGAGCAAGAGACACTATGGTGGATGGGAATGCAGGGGCTCAACACTTGGGAAGAGATGGCACTCCCTCTGGGCATTATTGGTTTGAGATGTGGCCAGGTACCAGTCCAGTAGGAGCCCAACCGGGATGCCCTCATTCTCGCCTCCCGTCAGGACCAGGGCCAGCTCCCCCAGCTGGTGACCCCTGCCAGTTCCTCTCTGAGCTACCCAAGCCCTGTGCATGGCTCCCACCGCCAGCCCCAGCTCTCTCATCAGCTGCTGATGCTGGATAATGAAGTTGCTAAATAATTCATTGGGATTAATTAAATGTCAATCCGTCAATGGTATCACGGAGTAATCCGGCTGGAAAGGGGGTAAGGGAGAGAAGCCAGACAGGACCCAGGCATCCAGGCCCCGGGCCCTCTCCATCCACACAAGGACATAGCCATTGGATTCCTTTCCCGCAATCCCTCCCACAGCCACACTCACCCTTTCCTGGGCTCCAGCCCCACTTCTCACTAGCCCAGACCCTTCTTGAACCTAAATGTCTGTCACCCTCAACCTCCCGCTCCCAAGCCTCAGCCTTAGGCCTGGCCCAATACCTGGGTCCCTTCACCTCTCAGTTTCACCCCTCCTCATCCAGGGCTGGGGGAGCCACCAGGAGGCAGGCAGGCTCATTTGCATAAAATTGCCTTTCTGAAATGATTACCCTTGTAACGGGCTGTCAGAGAGCAATTTATACCCCACGCAGGGGAGGGGAATTTGCATCTCGTTAAACTCCAAGTCGTAATTATTTATATCCAACAACCCTCCTGAATATTGCATTGATTTTATTTGGGGGAGGGAGGAAGGGAAGGAGGTGGGGAGAAGTCTGAGAGAGAAGCCTGGAGGGGGCCACAGTTTAGGAACAGGCAGGAGAAGATTGAAGGGGGAAGTAGAAGGAGAGGAGCTGCTCGGAAAGTGACAGAGCCAGAAGAGTAATGGAGGAGAAAGGTGGCCTGATGGGGAGGGAAGATAGATAAAATTAAATTCCAAATTCAAACACCATTTGTCAAGGCCATGTATGCTGGGCATTTTTACAAATGTCATTTTGCTTCATCACTCTGAGAAGTCCCTTCATTCCAATTAACCACTGGGGAAGCCCACACAGCGAAGCCTAGGGACTTGCCCGGGGTCACACGGCCAGTCCACAGGGAAGTGGGACTTAGATCCCATCTGTCTGATCCATGTCTGTCTCCATGGAGGACACAAGGGCAGGGCAGCCACAGGTGTAGCTCAGAGAGGGGTGGCTTGGAGAGGGAGGGGGTTAGAGGGGTGTGGTGGGGAGCCCAAGAGCTGTGTGGGAGGAAGCCAGGGTATGAAGGAAGAGAGAGAAAGCTAGGGGCTCCCCAAAAATCCGTAGTGAGGAGGAGGGCAGGGATGGTTGAGGTGACATGTGTGCAGAAGGAAGATGGGGCAGAGAAGTCCTCAGGACCCTCCAAGCCCAGCTCTCAGGTCCTTCCATCTGGCTCCTTCCCACCCCCAATCCTACAGACTCCAGCAGGGACTCCAGTGCCCCTCCAAGGGCTGCCCCTTCCCAGACAGGGGCAGAGGCGATCCAGGCAGCAGCCCCTCTCCCTCTAACCGATGTCGGGCTATATATAGCTTTGCCACTGCCTCTCCTCATTGGGTAAAGGAGATAATTAACATGCGCAGGCTAATTAGCCAATCAAATTAAATGCAGCACCTGCTCCCAGCCTGATTGACGCCTTTACCCCCAAACACATGTACCCCCACTCCAGACCATAGCAGGGGAGGGGGAGCTTTAAATTTGATGGAGAGGCCAAACTCCCCCCTCTTTTCCAGGAGGGGCAGCCAGTGACCCCCAGCAGATGCACAGCCCCTGAGTGACATCCTCCCGCCTCCCCTGCTAGGGTCTCTGTCTCAGCCTGGCCTCACCTCCCTCAGCCTCTCTCCCAGGCCCCCACCTCTGGACACTATTTTGGGGAGGGAATTAATTAGCTATTGATTTCCACTGGCACAGGGAATAGGATTTCATGCTGCTGTCCACTCGCCCCTCTCAGCTCAGGACAGGGAGGGGACCTTAGTTCCCCTGCCCTAGTCCCCAACTCAGTCCCTCTGTCATACATCCCCACCTTCTAGAGAAGGCAGAGGGTGCTTGCTCAACACCTAGGGGCAGGGTCTCCCTTGTTCAGGAAGTTGGCAGAGGACAGATAGAGGGAATGATGGTAGAGAGGCCTCCAGAGACCGGGGGGTAGAGGCCTGGGTCCTGAGAAATAGAAAGAATGTTACCTGATTGGGGGAGGGGGTGGCAGCAAATTGAGAGAGTCTAGGAGGACGTGATTCCACTGGTCTGTGTGTGCCAAGATGTTCAGGGACAATGTAGGCAGGAAGGGGGTGCTATGTGCAGGCATGTGACTGTGAGCCAGCTGTGGGGACAGAGGCTGAACTTACGGGTGCCTCCTGGGAGGGGTGAGGCCAGGGTCTGGGCCCCTCAAGGCTCATTACTCATTCTCCCCACAGCCCGCAGCTCTGCAGCATAGGCCACTTGGCTCAGTGCCAGGGGCACAGGGGCTGCAGGTCTGGCCAGCAGGAAGCCCTAGCCCTGCCTGCGTTCTCTCCCTAGGGACCCAGAGACCGTTGGGGCAGCTTGAGGCTTGCCAGGCAGAAATTGTCCCAAGAGGAATGTGAGCTAAGCGGACACCTGGGTCCTTTCTGCCCCGCCCTACCCTAGATTGCCCAGGAAACCTGCTGCTTTTCACCATTCTGTCCCCTCCCTTCGGCCTCCTCACTCCAGGCCCAAGCTTCTGCTGACCCGGCCTTCAACCTACCCTTCCTCCGGGGATGCAGGGGGTTCCTGCTAAGCTAGGATGTCCCTTCCTTCTTCACCTCCTGATGCACAGACAGCATCGGGCCTCAGATCTGCTCCCCATGGCCAGGGCCATTGCCTTGCACAACTATATCGAGTAGACGGTGCCCCTGGAGTTGCACAAGGCCCATTGCTCAGGCTCATGCAGTGCGGGAAAGCCCCCCACGCACACAGAGCTCAGGCACCGCACCCCAAGACCCATACTTCTTCACCAGCCCCTACTGTCAGTGCACGAACACTGACTGGCCAGAGCAGCCTCAGGATATCCTTCCTGCTAACGGACGTCACCGTGGCGTGCTCTGCCAGCCACTGCTGGCCCGGGGCCACTGCTCCTCTGGGCAACTGACCTCGCCAGTGTCATCTGGGATTCTGCACCCAGTCAGCACCCAGAGCCCCTACCACGGGTGGACCTAGCAACCCTGAGCCAGTGGTGATGGGAGTTGGAGGGGGTAAGGGTTCGGGTGACTCGGCTGCCCTCAGGACCTCATCCTACTCTCTTCCCCACTGAATCCTCTCCTAGACTATTTCTGGGTCTTCCTCGACTGCCCACGGCCAGGCCAGGACCACTGCAGCACCTGGGCTACAACTTTTGGGCTCCACACTGCGTGTCAGAGGGAGGCTGGACCACTGGGTACATTTCATCCTCCAGTTTCAGGAGGTAGTTGTGTCACCCCCGACTTACAAACAAGGAACCTGCATTTAGAATAATGAATTCATTTGCTCAAGTTCGAGTGCACATAAGAGGTGGCCTTGCTCCTCCCCTGCACTGCCCACAGGCCACAGGGCAGGGTCGAGCTCAGAGCCCACCCTTCTCTGATCTAGCCACAGGGTCCACTGCCCTCTCTGTGGCCCAGACTCTGAGCCTGGACTCTGAGTGTGCCCCTAGGACCAAAAGATGCAGACCTCAAAGTCAATGGAGTTTTTTTTTTGAGGTGGAAACTGAGTCCCAGAGAGGGATAGTGACTGCCCAAGGTCACACAGCAGAGCAAAACTAAAACCAAGGCCACTGGCCTTCCATTCTACATGCTTTCCACTGAGCCTCCCGTCTGACCAAAGGCCTTAGCCTCTCTACCACCAGTGCAAACTGAGCAAATGGATGCAGAATCCAGGGTGAGATAGTCCCCACCCACCCTGGCAAAGCCCCCGGCCGGGGGCCTTCTCCTGGCATCCACTCAGCCCCTTCTCCGGTCACACCTACACCACACTCACATACACCTCCAGCCATGGGAATGCCAGCCTCCCTCTGGCTGTCCTCTCCTCACGCCAGCTCCCTCTCATGCCAGCTGGGAGTGTGACAGCAGGGGCCTCCCCCAGGCACCAGGAAGGAAGAGCTGGGTTTACACACATTCTGGTGGCCCCAGAAGGCAGCCCGTGGACAGGTGGGAGAAGTGCCTGTAATGAGGAGGGAGATTTTGGCTCGAGATAAAGAGAAACTTGCTGGCAATCCAAAGCATCCAACAGTAGAGTAGGCTGCCTCCGGGGGATGGTGAGTTCCCCGTCTGCAGAGGCGTGTGAGCTGAGGCGGGATGACTACTGCTCAGAGATGCTCAGGACCGGGCTCTTGAATCATATGGGAGGGGACATCAAACTATGGGAGCCCTTCCAGTCACAGAATGTTGTTTTTTGGAGGGTCCACTCTCCCCCACAAAACCCAAAACCTTAGGCAGCGTTGGCAGGCTACAAACAGTTCCCACCTCCCCTTGCTGCTCCCTCCTTCCAGCCCTAGAAGAGACAAAGAAGCCCTCAAGCATGTCCGCATCCAGCCACACCTCAGCTGTCCAGCCACACCGCAGCCGTGGGCAAAAACAAGACAGTGCAATGACTCTGGGGCTGGGTTCAAATGCCAAGTCTACATTTTTCTAGCTGTGTGGCCTTGGGCAAGTTACTTAGCTTCTCTGGGCCTCGGTTTCCTTACACATACAATAGAAGTAATGGCCGTGTTGTTAAAAATGAAGAGTTTTCAGGATATATGTAAGGCACTTTGAACGGTGCCTAGCATAGACTGAAATGGAAAAGTAGGTGTCGTATCAATGACTACTTTTAAAACTCCTCACCTCAGCATTTTACAGTTTGCAAAACTCCATGTGTCTCATCTTTCCTTTGATTCTCACCAGGCCCCAAGGGAAGTAAGCAAGGAGGTCTTAGCACTGCCCCTTTTACAGACGGTAAAACTGACACAGAGGAGAAGGGACACCCCCGCCCCCCGCAAAGTAATCCAGTTTGTAAGTGGCAGAGCTGGGGCTTAGATTCCTCCCCCTGGGCCGTTCTCCCACTACTGGGCACCTCCCCTGCCCAAGAAGGTGGGAGAATGCATCTGAGGACTCGTGGGTGTTCCCCAGTAGCACAGGCTGGGCTCATGGGTCCCCCTGAGCAGGTCTCTGTGTCCATGGAGAGAAGCATGCGGGGGGGGGGGGGCTGGACAGAAGAGGTGGCAGCTTGAGGTGCGCATGACAAGGCTGCTGCCAGGTGTGTGGGGCCAAGGAGATGGGTGGGCTGGGGACTGAGGTGCGACTGAATGACTCGGCGGAGTGGGGGGCGAAGCACAGTTGCCTGGGGGCTGGGGGGTAGGCGGTGGGAAGAGTGAGCTCACCCCTCTGCCCACCCCTGTGCTGCGTGCAGCTGGGGGATTCCGACCTGGGTGAGTACACCCCAGCCATGCAGAGGTGACAGATGGTTTCCAGGGGCAGCCTTGTGAGTGAGCATGAGGCGCCTGGAAACGTGGTGTCAGTGAAAGGTGTGTGTGTGTGGACGGTCATGATGATGATGGTCTGAAGAGCTGCTATTTACTGGGGGCTTTCTAGGCGCCTGACAAGCACATCAGAGCAGGTGAAGCTCGCAGAGCGCTGAGCACAGAGCCAGGCTCACGGCAGGTCCCCAGTAAACACAGCTGTTGTGACTATGCTTATTGTCACAATCGTCTCATCTAGCTCTTCATAAACCCGAGGCAGGAGTGAGGACCCCCATTTTACAGATGAGGAAACTGAGGCCCACCGAAGGGCAGAGCTGAGCCTGTGCAGCCTCACTCTCACCCTGCCCCACCACGTTAAATGGTGGCAGCAGCCACAGCAGCAGCAGCAGCAGCAGCAGCAGAGACGACTCCGTAAATGACAACAAGGTGCCTAGCCCGCACTAGATTATCTGTTGAATGAGCCTCTGCAAGCCCATAGGTCTGCCCATGTGGACAGGGCCAGGCACGGAGTGCCCCAACAGATGGAGCAGCAGGGCTGGCTGCATGTGAAACACAGTCAGGGCGTCCCCACGAGGCTGGGCTCAGGAGCTGGGAATGAATGGACAGCATGGTCAGCACTGGGCAGGGGTAGGGCCCCGAGGGTGAGGGTGAGTGCTAGGGTGGGGGTACCTAGAAATGGGAAGGTTCTGGGGAAGACCAGGTGTGGCCAGGTGGTACCTAGAAATGGGAAGGTTCTGGGGAAGACCAGGTGTGGCCAAGTGGTGGACTAGACCAGAAGGGATCGTGATTGAGGGCAGGTAGGAAGGTCTGAGGTTTGGGGTTGCTTTCTGAGGGTGCAAGGATCTGAGAGAGAGAGAGAGAGAGAATGAAAGTGAGAGAGAAGCTTAAGAGGTGAGCCAAGGTTTAACGGGGCTGTGAGCACACATGAGTGTGTGCCAGTGTGTGCACACAGGTGCACGCATAAAGGCTGAAGCAAAGTGGTTAGGGCCGGGACAGCGTGGTGCGTAGTGATGTGTGTTGGGCTGTGAAGGGGTAGGCCGTGTCGATGTATCTGGGGGGGTGTGCACACGTGGGTGTCCGTGAGGGGAGGGCATGTCCCAGAGAGCGAAGATGTGCATGGCAAGGTATGGGTGTGCCCGCGATGACTGCAGGAGCCGGGGCAGGTGGACAGTTGGATGGGGACTGTGAGGGCTGACGGTGCGGTGCTGGGGCTCTGGGGGGCATGTAAGGGCCATGTGTGTGTCATGTACATGACAGCATGCGCCTGGGGGAGGTCTCTGAGGCAGCAAAGTGGCAGTCTCTCTGGGCAGGGAGTGTAGGCAGTGCGCTGCCACGGGGTGTATTGTGTACGCAGGTGTGTGTGACTGTGTAGGTGTGTGTCTAGGTGGGTGCCACAGAGTGTGCGTATCAGTGTCAGGTTGTCTATGTCACTGGCAAAGGCGGACAGGAGAGAGCAGCCAGACCCGGGTAGAGAGAGAATCTGGAGGAAAGAGGTCCCCAACAACCCCTCCAGGACCCAGCCCCTCCTCAGGAACACAGAGTGTGGATTCAGCCCAGGCCAAGAAGCCAGAAGAGGCCTGGGCTCCTGGAGAGAACTCCCAGCCACCCACTGATAGTGACCACTGGCCTCTGCCGGCCAGCCAATCCCACCCACCCCTGTGGGTCTGAGGACAGGAAGGGTCTGAAAACACCTCCTCTGGCAGGAATGAAGGAACCCCTGCCAGACCCTTCTTCACTACCCCCAGAAAGAGCCACCCAGCCTCAGATGCCAGCATCCCTAGAGGCAGAATTTAGGGACCTGAGTGGCTAAAGCACCCACAAAACGGACCTCCTGGTTAACAGAGTAGTCAGCCTCCCTTCTCTTTTTCTACTCCTCTGGCAAAAGATAAAGAATGCAAAGCCCTAAAGTCCACCCTCCCCCAAAAGGAATACCCAGACACAGGAAGGTGGACAAGAGGGAGGGGCAGGAATGAACGGGAGGTGCGAGCCCACGGAGCCCACCCACCCAACACATGCACACCAAAGGTGTACAGAAGCTGCCATGGCAGTCAAGAGGACTGGTGACCCAAGACCCACCCACCCACTAGGACTGATTTCATCACTCCAGGTCTGGACAGCTTCCCCCTTCACCTCCAGGCACCAAGAAACAGACCTTGCTGGTTCAGTGAAGCACCAAACGCCCTCACCCAGGACTCAGGTGGGGTCAAGAGTAAAGAATACAACAGCTCCCCAAAGCCAATTTTGTCTCCAAGGGTTCAAGGGCTCATGTCCCAGCCCAAAAAAAACCCAAGGCAGATGTCTATTTCTGCTAGGGGAGGAGGCTGGGACATGAGAAAAGGCCCCCTCCTCTTTGGGGGTGGAGAGCAAGCCCAGGGGCCCGCAGCTTCCTCTCCCTGCAGCACTCTCTGACCATAACCCTGTCACCGCCCCAGTGCATTCCCACCCCGGCACAGCCCCCTCCTGATTTCCCAGTCTCCCTCTCATGGCCCCCAACCTTCTCCCGCAAGCTTCCGCTCCTCTCCCTCAGGCCCCCCATCTTTCCTGGCTCTCCACCGGCAGAGACCCATCTCTGCCTCAAACACCTTGGCACCTTCCCCTCTGCTCCCTCCCAATAACCTCCTCTCCTTGGCTCCCATCCCCCAGTAAAGCCTGGTCCTCACTGGTGCCCCCAGCATGAAGCACTTGGCCTGGCCCCTGCTCCTTGCTTCTCCACTACTCTCTTTCCCCTCTCCAGCACCCTCTCCTCCTCCCACGAAGCTCATTCCTCGCTGGTTTCTCCCCTGCAGACCCTTCAGAGCACAACAGCTCCCCAGCCCCTCTGGCTGAGCAGTGCTTCCAGCCCTTGGGGCTAGCACAGACTGGGGAACCCCCTCTTCAGAGCCTCCCTCGCAGCCCTCCTTCTCTCCCCATCCCTCCTCCAACCTCCATTCACCCCAGCTCAGGGCCAGTGCCCCTTCCACAGGGAGGCTTCGACCCCCAACCCCCAGCCGCTTAGCCTCCTCTGTCACCCAGCCAGCCCTCTCAGCGCGGCAGCGCCCCCGCCCCCCAATCCATCCTTCCTGCCTCCCCCGCCTCTCTGATGGCTCCCCTCCCCAGATCGGCTCCCACCCCCCGCCCGTCTCCGCCGCAGCCCCCCCACCCCAACCCCGTACCTGGTTCTGGGGGCTCCAAGAACTGGAGGGTGGGGATCAGAGCCCCGGAGCCGCCTCGTCTCCGGCGGGTGACAGAACAGGGGCGAGCGGTGTCGGCTGCCTCGCGCCTCTCTAGCTCCCCGCCGCGTCCCCGCCCGCCCCGCCGCGGTGCCGCTCGGAGGAGGATGCTCTGCGAGTCAGGGCGGCTGCTCCCGCCGCCGCATCCCTGCAACACCGACTGACGGCAGCATCAGCACCAGTGCCCGCCCCGCACACGCTCACATTGGACCAGGATGCGCTAATGGACGAGCGGCGCAGCCAATGAAAAGGCATAGAAGCCGCCAGTCCCGCGGCTCCACGGGCCCACCTCCTCCCCAACGAAGGACCCAGGCGTCCCGGCCCCGAGGCATCCGAGCTCTTCCCCATCTTTCGCAGTCTTTAGCCCTGGCTCCCGGGACCCCAAACAGGCCGACCCCCAACCCAGCCCCAGTGCCTTTTCTGGAAACCCAGGCGCGCATTGGATTTGGTCCTCGGGTCCCGCATCCCCCAGCCGGCGGGTCCATGTGGCAGCGCCCAGAGGCGACTGGGCCTCGACTTGGGGCACCAAGCGAGCAAGACTGGTGTGGGACCCGAGCCGCAGCGCCCTCTGCTGGCTACGCCCAGGGGCGAGCCCAGGCTAACAACGAGCCTAGGGTAGGGATACCCTGCCCACCGCTGATGGGGCTTCTTCAAGCTCCTAGCCTGGCCTCCGCCTCCCACTGCCTGAGGGCTCCCTGGCTGCCCCTTGATTTGAGGAGGGAGTGTCTTTGCTGGGAGGACAGAGGCGGTGGGAGAGGGAAAAGTAGAGAGGGGATCGGGGTAGACCTAGGGGTTTGGGGTTCCACAGCCCTGACTCATGGGAATCCCAGAGTTTGAAGCCTGATTCCCAATCCTTTCTGGAGCCCTAAACTGGGGTAAGAGTAGGCTTGAGGGCCGGGGTGTGGCTGCACATTGTCCCAAAGGGAAACTGACAGCAGCCCCCTTTTCCGTTCTCCCTACCATGAGTTTCCGAGTGAGTTCGGGGTTGGGGTGAAGTTCTTTCCTAGAAGAACATCTGCATCACAGGGCCTGTGTATTGGCATGAGAGTAATGGGAGACCCCTTCACACACTCAGCCAATGAAAGGTGGACCTGGCAACTAGTGCGTGCACCACAGAGTCGGACAGTGGGCTTCTGAGTGAAGCTGTGTGTTTGTGTGTGTGTGTGTGTGTGTTCACCAGACCACTCCGCCAGCTCACTCCAGGATCCTGATTTCTGTTGCAGGGTCTGTGATCTGCACAGCTGGTGGTAGATGGTGCTTCCTTAGCCAGAGGAACATGCAAGAACACTCACATTCAGCCACCAATGCATGCATGGGCACACCTATCCATACTTACACAGGCACTCCCAAAGTGACACGTGGGGACAGCTGCAGAAATGCCCCACCATGGTAAGACACCCACGGAAGCACATGCTTGCTGAAGAACGTATGCAAACTTGTTCATACAGGTGCCTACGCACTCAGAGGCAACTGCATGCCCAGGGGAACAGGTGCACACAGAAGACCTGCCCACAGGTCATAAGGTACGTAGCACAGTGGTCAATTACTGGGTGGGGACACCCACCCACCAGGTTTCCCTCCCCAGCCTGTGAAGGAGTGACAGGAGGGATCCAGGCTGCAGGGGTTGTTTCCTAGGGGTCAGAAAGAGAGATCCCTGAGCCAGATCCCAGACCTCGGGCCCATTCTGACCTTGGAAAGACCCTCAGGTTGACCCCACCAAGGCCATCAGAGGACCAAGCGAATGGGAACTGCTGAGTCAGGGCCATGGATGTAAAATCACCTCTCTGGCCCCACAGCCCACTGCCCCGCCTAGACCCCATGGTGCGTGTCTTCCTACAGCTGACAGACACGCACGCACAGATTTATCCAGCCAGGCACAAGAGCATAGACAGACAGACAGGTGCAGTCTCTCAGACCCTTGTAGGTGAGAAGGGGTGGAGGTAGGGCAGGGGCAAGAAAGAATGTAAGAGTGAACATTTGTCTCCTGTCCCCACCCCCAGCTCCCTGGGCCACCTTTGCCCATCAAGGGCAAGAAAGGTCACCTGACAGCTGCTGAACCTCCCTACCCCTCCCCCCAGCTACAAGGATGTCTCCCCCCAAGGCCCAAGGTTCAGACTATCTGATGCAGTTGGAACCCACCACCTCAAGACACCCTGCCCAGTGGGCCCCCAGCCAGCGTGGCCCTTCTCCAGTAACACACGGTGGAGGGGAAATGTAGCAAATACAGTGTGTGTCAGTGCACACACAAGCACATACAATGTGAAGCTCATATACCATATTCACACATGCAACCATGAAAAGACAGTCCCATATAACCTTTGTGGGCAAGGCGGCCCTGGGCGTTTATGCATACACACCACACTGCCAAGAAGCCAGGCTGGGGTTGGGGGCAGTGGGGAGGGTAGCTGACCAGGCTGCAGGGATGGAGGCAGCACGGGAGGCGGGCAGCGCAGGGAGCGAGCTGCTCTTCACAACACAATCGCCGTCTGTTGTTATAGCAACTCAGCCCCCAAATCGTGAAACGGATATTACAGCCTGGAGAGGGGGAAGGGCAGGAGGGGGCTGAGAATGGGAGGAGGGGCAGAGCAGGGGACCCAATGAAGGACAAGTCTGGGGGGTGGGGTCCAACACGGGGCTGCAAAGCAGGAGGGTGGGAGGAGACCCAAATGAGGAATAGGCCAGGGGGAGTGGGGTCTCAGAGGGGGAGATGGGCATTGGGTCAGGGAACCCTGGGGTAGGGGGCTGAGGCCACTGCCTGGTCCACAGATATTGTGCTTTGCAGGTAGGAGTCGTGGTGCTCAGGCCTCCACCCAAATAGCCACTGTGGGACATGTGCCAGCTTAGGGGACTTGGGAGCGCCCACTCCCAGGGCTGCTATCTGGAGTCTCCGGACCCCAGGGGGAGCATGACCCAGCTTCAAAATCTTTAGAAGACCCCCATTCACCCTCCTAACCTAGACCAGCCTTAGAAGCGGCCTTAGCCTTCCCCAAGTAGCAGTGGCCCCTAAAAAAACCTCCATGCTGCAAACTCAGGAGGGAGGAGCTGGGTTGGGAGAGGCCACAGGACGCTGAGAGCAGGATCAATATACATTTCCTCTGGAAGTCACTGTCCTTCCGGCTGGCAGCAGCACCAGGCCAGGAGGCTGCAAGCCCAAGGAGTACAGCCCCCACCCCCAGGCAGGAAAGCTGCCCAGGCCCCTACCTCCCTCCCCCAACAGCCTGCACGCTGGGCTGCCCTCTCCCTCCCATGATTCTCTGCAGTGAGCTCCCCATTGCTGGAAGTATTCAAGCAGGAGCTCAAAGGCCACCTGTCAAGCAAGGGAATTTCAACTGTGGGCTGAAGGTCATGGTTACACAAGACCCCTGGGCCTGACAATTTTGAATGCAAAGACTTGGTAGTTTCAAGATTTAGACCCCCAAGATTCTGAACTCCTCAAGATTTCAGACCCTCTCCAAGATGCTTAAATTCCAAGGTTTTCTGGCCCTCAGATTCTATCCCCGAGGATTCTAGTCCCCCCAGGGTTCCAGACACGCGAGACCCCAGATCTTCCCGGATTTCCCTGCCTACAGAGCTCTAGACTGGTACATTCTCATCCCTGTGAATGGACATTACTGCCCCCTGCCCCACCCCTCCAGGATTGTAGGCTCTGACGGTCTGGGTTCATGACACGGGCCTTTTTATTCCTGGAAAATACAAATATTCACAAGAGTCTGTACAACCTTAGGGACACCAGGCCTGCCCTGCCCTCAGCCGCATGCCACCCCATGCCCCTCCCCCCAGCCCCGGCCTGCTGCCCCGGCACCCAGGCTCCCTGCTGTGGTCCAGGTCTTTTCTCCAAGGCAGGCAGGAGTGCTTGATCCAGTCACAGCTGGGAAGACAAAAACAGAGGTGGTGAGGAAGATCTTCCCCCCAAAAGTAGGAGTCTGCCTAGCCCAGGCCATTTGGACAGAGCACCCCTTTCCCTGGCTGGCCCTCCCCCAGCCCCCAGTGGGAAGGCTCTGGCACAGGCTGTGGGGAGGCTCACCATCATTACAAGTGGATGTCAAACACCCCGTCCTCCAACGTCTGCACCTCCTCCTCTCGGATCTCTGCGGGGGTGGGGCGGGGGGGGGGGGGTTACAGGATCAACCCCTAGGTCCCAGGTCCCTGGGCCTTCAGCGGCCCTTCCCCCACACGCAGGAGGCGCCCAGCCTCATCCCGGAAGCAGACCCATCCACCAAAAATCAATTCATTGAATGACCAAACGGCCCAATTTTTTAGGCTTTTTCTAGGTTTTCGTTTTGCCGCAGCTTTTTCGCAGCCACAGAGTTATCAGTGCAGTTTGCTTAAATGTCGGTTCCCTGTCTGTCTCACATTTTAGACCCCGGCACTTCTGGAAGGCTTGATGCAAATGGTTTTATCTTTTCTGTTTTTGAGGACTTATGCCAGTCGGAACACCTGTGGCGAACTGCCTTAGACCCCAGTCTCACACAGGTGTTCAGACTGCTCTCAGCAAAACAGTTTGAGGAACCGTCACTCAGCAAAGTGGCCTAAAACCGCCAGAGATGCCCAAAAGAGCTGCCAGGAGATGTTCACGGTAAGGGGCTTAGAATTCTCAGAATGGTCTCTGGAGAAGCCAACAAGGAAAATGCAGGTAAAGAGCTCACATCGCCTCTTCCCCAGTCCATTGTCAATCTCCCTAACAAAATATGAGTGTGGCCACAATCCTGAAGCCTCTTTCATTTTTACTCTTCTTAATATCAAAGTCTTTCTCCTCAGCCTCAGTGGGCCAAGGGTTCCCTGGCCACCTTCTGGTTCCCAGATGAACCCTCTTCATCACCCCACCAAAATGAGAGAATTACTGTACCAACCCGGAAACGGTTTCCACCTGGGATAAGTTAAGACTTTGGCACAACGGCCCTGCCTCCCTGCCTCCACAGGCCAAGACAGAATGAAACTCCTCCTTACCTGGAGGCCGGGAGCCTCGCCTGCGAGGCAGGGAGAAGCTGAAGGCGCGATGGTGAGTGTGTGTGGGTGAGGGGGAGGGCGCAGGCCCCTCCAGACTCACACTCTGGGCCCGGCGCCGGCACTCCACCGACAGGCGGTCCTTGCAATGTTTGTGGCAGGTCACACCACAGGCTGGGGGAGGCAGATGGGGAGCCCAGCCAGGGCCATTGGTCAGCACACCCTCCGTCCCATTCTCCAGGCCTGTATCTCTCCCCAGGTTCCTTTGCTCCTGAGCAGCTGCCCCACCAAAACAAAAGTCTCCTTCCAAAGTGTTCTTTTCATCCTACTTGCCATTCTAAGTCCTCTCCAAAGTTCTCTGTTTCTGGGAAGCTGTCTGGCCAAAATAAAAGCCTTTCACATATAATCATCGTACCCCTCTGCCTCCAAGGTACTTCACTCCTTTACAACAGCCCACGAAAATATAAGAATCCCCACCCAGATAAGAACTCTTCCAAAAAACTCAGCCCAGGAGCCTTGCCATTCCATCTCACCTCGGCATTTGAGGCCCTGTTTGTAGATGCCCAGGATCTGAAACAGAGGAGGGGGTCCGTGCTGGCGGGGAGGGACTTAGAGGTGACGGCTCTACTTCTTCTTCCTCAAGGGCAGGGGCTGGGATTGACCCTCACTGGGGCCTTAAAGGTGAGGGTTAGGTGCAGGACGGCAAGAGGACAGGCCGGTGAAACCAATGAGGCTGAGAGCTGAGATGGCCCTGGCAGGGGCGTGGCGAGAAGGGAGAACAGGGCGGGGCGTGGGTGGGTGGGACCAGGGCAGGAGGGGGTGGCTTGGGCGGGGGCTCACCAGGGCCTTGCAGTGGCGGCAGGCAACGGGGCGCAAGGAGTTGCTCTCATGGAAGTTGTGGACGAAGCCCATGCGGCCGCCCAGCGCGGAGCTGGAGCGTAGGAAGTAGGAGACCATCTCCTCCTTGCTGATGCAGCCGTCCCTGTCGGCGGAGCGGGCGCACCTGTTTGAGCCCTCCCCGGGAACACCCACCACCCACACCCCACACTGGGAAAAACCGCTACCGAGTAAAAAAAAAAAGGTCCTCACCCAATGCCTGCTACTGACACCCCCCCACCCCCCCGGTGCAGGGAAGAGAAAGAACTCTAGGCCGGAGTCCGGCAGCTGCAGTGGCTGCTGCTAAACTAGGTGTGTGGTCTTGAGCAAGTCACTTCTCCTGGGTTTCCTCCCCAGAAAAAAGGGGGTTATGATTCCTGCCCTGCCCGCTTCACAGAGTGGTTGTGTAAACACAGGGGGCTGTGCACTTCCCCTGGGATCAGCGGCCTCTGTGTCCCAAACTGAGCTCTGACAAACTGCAGTTCAGAGCCTCAAGCATGGAAGAGATCTCTGCTGAGTTCCGGGGCGAGGAACTCTTGCACAATCCTGCCGAGAGACACCTGTGCTCAGCGTTTCCCACGTTCCCCAGGGCTTCCCACGGAACCCTTTTTTCACCTACTCCCGTATTTTAGGGAAAGTGTGAGCATGTGCTCTGGAGATAGGCAGACCTCAGTTCAAATTCCGGCTCCATGACTCCCTGGCTGTGTGACCTGGAGCTGGGTAACCTCTCTGTGCCTCAGTTTCCCCTTCTATAAATGAGGATCATAATAGTTCCTACACCTCAGAGGGGGTCGTGAGGATTCAATGAGACAGTGCACGTGAAGCATTTACAACAGAGCGTGTGGTGAGTAGGTCCTGGGCTCCCCGGAGCTATTTCCACCCGGCTGCTCCCTGTTACAAACTCCCGCCCATGGCACCTGGGGCTCCGCGATGTGGTGCAGGCGGCCCTTCGAGCCAGCGGGGCCTCGGGACAACCGGCCACTTAGGAAGACACATAAGCCTGGATTCCTACCTCCTACTGTGCATGAAAACTAAATTCCCACTGAGTTGAGAACACTAAGTAAAAAATAAAATTGTCAAAGTATCTGAAAAGGTATAAGAGAATAATTTTGTAATCTTGAGGGCGTGAGAGCCTCTTCCACGCATAACACAAATCCAAGCAACCATAAAGGAAAAGACTGACATATTGAGCACACAAAATTTAAAAAATTTTTTATATGGGAACAGACAACATAAATGACAGACTGGAAGAAAATATTTGCAAACATGTTCAACAACAAAGGGTTAATATCCATTAACAGAGATTCTAAAAATCAATGAGAAAAAGACCAACAAACCCAGTGGAATACAGACAAAGACTATGAACAGGCAATTAACAGAAGAAAGATAAGTGGCCAATAAACATATGAAAAGATACCCTACCCCACCTAGGATTAAAGAAATGCGAATTTAACCAAGACACCATTTGCCAATTAGACTGGCAAAATTGTAAAGCTTATTATAGATTTCACTGTTGGCAAGGAAGCTGGGAAATGGGCACGCGTGTGCTGCTGACGGGGTGCAAGCTGGCACAACCTTGCCTGAGGTCACTTTGGCAGTCTCTCTCCTAATTTAGAATGTGCATATCTTTTGATTCAATTATCCCACTTCTAGGAATTTCTCCTACGGAAACAGTGGCCTGAGTACCTCGCTACAAAGCCATGCACAGCAGCCTGGCGTATATTAATAACGAAAACTGGGCACGGTCTACACACCCATCAGCAGGAGAATGGTGAGGCAATGATGCCCAGCGCATCATGGAGTACTCTGAGGCCGTTCTAAAGAATGAGGTAGCTCTATATGAATCGGCATAGAGAGCTGTCCATGGCAAAGGTTTAAGTGGAAAACAAAAGCCCCCCAAAAAAGCAAGGCGTGCAGTTCTGTCACAATACGTACTAAAAACTGAAAATCCTATTGCTACAAATACCTGGGTGCTGGTTAAAATATACTAAAAATTGCTTTAAATGCCTAGGTGAGTTTGCAAGAAAGAAATAGAAACCCCCAAGTTCCAGAAACAGAGAGGGGGCTTCAGATTGAGGCAGTGAGTTGGGGCGGGATGCTGCAGCTGCCTCCGGAGGGGTTGCTGGTCTCCCACCTGGGGACCCAGGTGCTGGGTGTTGACACCCAGCCAGGAGCCAGGCACAAGGCCCAGGACTTGCAGGTGGTAGGAAGGGAAGGGAGGGCTCAGACTCCTGCATGAAGCTGGGGCCTCGAAGGTCTCCGAGGTCCGCATCCTCACTGGGAGGGCGGCCTGGCAAAAATCCACCCACCCACCAAACCAAGGAGATAACATGGAACTCTGCCTCCACTCTGAGGGAAGAAACAAAGCCACCACGAGCAGAGCTAAATTTGTACCATCACCCTATTCGTCCATGACACAGACACAAGCAAACAATCCATGTCAGTTTGCACATGCATGGGAAAAAGAGACTGGAAGGGTACGCACACCACCAAACCAGGAAGGTCGCTAATGGGTTGCTAAGAGGTTATAATAATATAGTTACAGGAAAGGAGGAAGGGAAGTTTCCCCCTCTTACTTTACACAATTTGTTTACTACAAATCTATTTTACTACCTAATTTTTTAAACCATGGATTTTTGCAATAAGGAAACAAACCCAGAATTGTTTAAATTATGGATTGACCTTAAAAAATAACCCAACCTGAGACGGACTGTAAATTTTGGTTGGAATTTTGTCTGCTCAGCAAAGCAGGGACATGAACAGGGCCGCAGCGGGCACGTTTAGCCAGGCTCAGACAACCAGCTATTTGTCCCAATGGTCAGCTTGTGAGTTGTTGATAAGCAAGTGGATGCTGCTAATTACAGGCTTTTCTCATCTATTCATTGAAACAGGATACCCAGGAGTTCAGCTTGCCCACACTTTTTGCCAGCCATGAACTCCACAAATGAAATGGCGTTTGTGTAGCAATAGTCCACACGCCTTCGTCTTTGTAAGATGCAGGTGGAGGCCCCACCTGTCCGAATGAGAGAGGGAGCCCTGTGCCTCCGCAGTCAGCAGCCGCCCCCCCTGCTGAGAGCACCTCCCCACACTGGGTGCTTTCTCCGGCCAGATCATCTGGTCCAGTGGCCTGACCTCCACAGGAGGAAACTGAAACCCAAGGGGGAAGTGAGCTTGCCTTCCCTCTCCCCCAGCTCCCAGCCCTCCTCACTGGTTCTGGTCGAGGTCCCCAAAGGCGCTGAGGTAAGGGAAGTTCCCACGGATGATCTGGAACTCTTCCTGTGAGATGTGGCCATCCCCATCGACGTCAAAGTTCCGGAACACAGACTGAGGGACACACAGGGCAGGAGAGTAACAGGACCATCAGCCTCACCATGCCCACATTCTTACTCCGTGTTATGAAGGGTGTCTCGGATGTGGGCAGCTCCCTTTCCCATGCCCCCAGGTCTTCTGAAGGCTGAGTGCTGGCCCTTGAACTTGGCACTGGTAATTTAGTTCCTGGGCTGATGTCCTGGCAAAACCAGCCTTGACTGACCACTACAGACCTGTCCCTGCCACCCCTCAGGCTTCGGAGCCAGCCACCACAGGATCTTACCTCCACCATCTTCTCGATGTGTTCCACAAAGAGTGCCTGATCCAGCTTGGGTTTGGCAGCCGAGGTCCATTCCTCCAGCACGGGGGCCCGGGGAGGCGGGGTGCAGCTTGTGGGGCTGGTTGGCTGTGGGAGTGGTCAGGCCTGAGCAAGGGCCAGGGGTGAGGGAGCCCAGGGCCCAGGGGAGCCGAGAGGAGAAACCCTGGGGATAAGGGAGCCTGAACACCAAGCAGGAAGAGGGAGGTAGCGGCTAAGTTTGAGGCTCAGTTCGAGCCCTCCCGAGGACCACCCACCACCCACCCAACCCCATCCCACTGGGAAAACCCCCTACCAAACACAGACCCTCCCAACCTGGGCTTCCCAGGAGGGGCAGCGGTGGGAGAGGAAGAGGATGGTCAGGGTGGGGAAGGAGAGTCTCCTCACTCACCGAAGACTTGGAGCGTGGCTCCCGCTGCAGGGACAGCTGGTAGAGCTCATCCTCTGTCTGATACTGATCCAGAGACACCTGTGACACATGGGTCTCATCATACCCACCGGGCCTGGATGCTTTCAGGAGCCCACTGCCCAGAGCCCAGGGTCACAGGTCCACCTAGAAACCGCAGCTCAGCCCCAAGCCCAGTCCAGAGCAAGACTCAGGACAAAGGCCAGCTTAGAACACACCCCAGCAACGACATGCCAGCCTAGCACACAGACAGAGCCCACGCTCGCCCCTAAACCTTGAGCGCTACGCACTGCCAAGATCTCAGCTCAGAATCCAGGTCAGACCCCAGCGAAGAGCTCTGAAACTCATTCCCAGCCTAGAACCCAGCCCAGCACCCAGAATCCAGCTCAGACTTCAACCCCGACCCCAGTCCAGAGCCCAGGAAAAGCTAAGAGTTCACTCCAAACCCAGAACCTAAGCCCCAGCCCAAGGTCTAGAACTGGTCCAGATCTAGACTAGAACCCCGCTCCTACCTTACACCTCACAACTGAGTCCACAGTCAAACCCAGAACCTCAGAGCTCAGGACTGTGATTAGAAACCACTGCACCCAGAATCCAGAGCTCGGCCCTAAACCTTGAACATGACCCACTGCTCAACCCAGAGGCCATACACCAGCTTCAAGATCAGACCTCAGTCCACACTCCTGTCTGGAGCCTGGAACCCATCTCAGAGTTCACTCTAAACCCTAGAGCCCAGGCTGGCTGTAGGTCCCTTGACCAGAACTGAGAACCCAAGGCCAAGCTTGCAGCCACACGTAAACCCAGGACCACGTGTGGTCGCCAGCCCTGGTGCCTGGCCCCTCACCGTGAGCAGGCTCAGCAGGTCGGGGTTAGCCTGCACTGGTGGCCGAAGGCTGGTCACCATGGCCAGCTCCTCCAAGATGCTGAAGAGCTGCTTCATCTTGGCCCCATTGAGTCGAGTCCGGGCAGGATCCAGCCAGTCAGGCAGTGCCAGCTGCAGGGCCACCAGGTCCTTGAGGTGCACACCCAGGATGGGGAAGCGGAAGCCCACACAGGCTGCCAGCCGCCGCCGGTAGTTGCTATAGTTGCCGGTGGCCGTCACTAGTTCGGTCAGATGTTCCCAGAGCTGGGGGCAAAGGGCAGAAGGTCACACACGTACACATGTCACTGGCTCAACCATCCCCCCCACTCAGCCCTAGAAATGTGGGAGAGGATGAGGTTCAGAGTCAGGGAGGGGTCAAAGTCAAAATCCTCCCTCACTGTCCCCCAACACTGGCTCCCTTACCCCTGAGGGTCGGAGTTCACATGTCCTGAGTTCATGGGAATACCCACGGCCCAACACCACAGCTCCACACCTGGCGTGGCCACAGATTACCGACATTTAACAGGAGGAGAAACTGAGGCTCAGGGAGGCAGTAGGGGAGATTCACAAACTGGAGTGGACTTACAATGAAATATTATGTGGTGACGGAAATGAGTGAACGACTGCCCCACATAAGGGAATGTAAGGATGAAAGGAGGTACACAGGAACATCACCAGCACAATTCCATTCACAGAAAGCTCAAACACCGGCAACAAAAAGCCCACAGTTTGGGAATGCATGCACAGGTGGTAAAGCAAGGCCATCATTGTCACTGGAGTGAGGACACTGGCTCTCTCTGCTGGGGTGGGAGCTGCGCCCTAAGGTGCTGGGAGCTTCGGGGACTGTGTCAACCTTCTATTTCTTGGCCCGGGGGGGTGGTCACACAGGCATCTTCTTTACCATTTTTCTTTAAACTGTCCATGAGTTTTATGCACTTTTCTATTTGTATGTCACCCAATATCTTAAACAAAAGAAAAAAACAAAGCTTTGCAATCAGACAGACGTGTGAGCCCCTACCCTGCCTCTTTCATTGTTTAACCTGGAAAAGCACTTAACCCCTCCGAGCCTCAGTTTCCCCATCTGTCCAACGAGGGCAGCAGTGCCCAGCGCCCGCTCGCTGCTAAGTTCCCAGGGAAGCCAGACCTGGGAGGCCTGACCCCAGGACTTGACAAGGCTGCTCCCCTGACCCTCCAGTCCCGGGCACCTTGACAGTCTCAGGGCTAACGTGGCTGTGGGTCTCCTTGAGGCGAGAGATGGAGCTGTGGCTCAGGCCCCCCACCACCGCCATCAGCGTGTTGAAGTTCTGCAGCTGCAGCAGCTTCTGGGGGACACAGGAGGTGGAGCAGGAGTCACTGAACGAACCCAGAATGGGGCCCAGCTTTTCTGGAGTGGAGGCAGAGGGATCACAGAAAGGAGGGACTCGGCCAGACTGGCATTTAGGGAGGTAAGGAGGGGACAGGAGAGGGACAGGCACCTCTGCCACGTGGACGAAGTGTGTGATGACCAGGGCACGCTGTGGGGCCGTGGGCTTGCTGAGAATCATGAGCTGCACCCACTGCGAGACACTGTTGAAGAGGGAGATGAATCGCTCCAGGACGGGGTTGTCCACAGTGCAGCCATGGGTCACGAAACTGTGGTAGTCCTGGAACTGGGGGGCAGGCGTGGGAGCAGCCTCAGTGCCCTGGGAGCCCCTCCCCAACCCCATGCCTGTCCTTGCCCTCCAGATGCCCTCTGGTGGTTACACCAAAAACACCCTCCACCTCTCTGCGACTCCACCCAGCCCAGGGACACTGCCCCTCCTGGGACCCCAGCCCCAGCCTGCACTCCACCCCGGACCCCAGGCCACACCAGGATCTTGCTGAAGGAGCGATACTCCAGGTAGGTGAGATGCTCTGCCAGCTCCAGGGGCTCCAGGTGGTCGAACAACAGAGACATCTTGCGTTTTTTCTGTCCCACAGGGTTCCGCTGAGTCACCTGCCGCTTCCACTTGTAGGTGGGGCTAGGGGGCGGGGCAAGGGCAGTGAGCCCTTTGAGGGAGGTGCCCCGCACTCACACAAACACACCACTCCAGCTGACTGGGGATATCCACAGTGCCCCTGGTCCCCGAACTTCTGCAGTCTCCCCCTCATCACGCACTCCACACACACCCATGGAAGACATACTCGGTGCCAGGCGCCGTGCTAGACACGGAGGGGGG
Source organism: Macrotus californicus (assembly GCA_007922815.1). Classification (NCBI taxonomy): domain Eukaryota; kingdom Metazoa; phylum Chordata; class Mammalia; order Chiroptera; family Phyllostomidae; genus Macrotus; species Macrotus californicus. Next base: position 98,709 of record VMDR010000009.1, read on the forward strand.
TGGGTACAGAGATGAGCGAGATGTGGTTCCTGCCCCCAAGGAGCTCACAGGCTACAGAGGAAGACAGACACAGAGACAGTCAGAAGACAGCATGGCATGTGTGCAGGTCTTTGTGCACAGGGCCACCGGGGAACGGAGCAGGGAACAACGAAGTCCGCCCTGAGAGAGCCTGGGCCCTCAGAGCCTGCAGACACTCCACACTGAGCCGAGGGTGGTGACACAGAGGCAAGGGGACAATATGAGCAGAGTGTCGTGATGGGAGAGGATGCGGGGCTGGAAAATGGCGAGTGGGCCCACGTGACTACAGGATGAGGTGCGTGGGATGGGCACTGGGCAGTGGCAGATGAGAGCGGGAGGCCACGAGAGGCCTTCATCTCCAGCTGAGACATTTTGAAGGCGACAGAGAACCACGGAAGGTTTTTAAGCAAGAGAGTGACATGACCCTCACTCATTCAATTCAACAAACATTTATTAAGCGCAGACAGTGTAGGATGCCAAAGGCCCTCCCTGCCCCAGGGCTCCCCCCACGCACACGCTCTCGATGTCGATGAGGCTGCTGTGCCTGCGGTTCCCTTCTTGGTCCAGCAGAGCTTTCAGTTCCTTGATCTGCTCCGTGAGCTCCGGGTTCAAGTCAAACTCGGCTGGGAATGCTGAGATCCAGTACCTGAGGGGAGCGGGAGTCACCCAAGACGGCCCTCCCCGCCCCCCGGTATTGCAGTTCCGCATAAAGGGGGAAAAGGCTTCAAATCATGGTCCCCCCGTCCCAGCTCTGTCCTTCCCCATCCGCGCCGAGCAGGACCAGCGAGGGGCAGGCCTGTGGCATCACTCCAAGGGTGGACAGAGCCTGGGGTAAACCCACACGACCGACCCCTTCAGGCCTGAGTGCAGCCTGGGAGAAGGGGGCAGAGGAGGGGGGTCAGCACCCTGGCAGGAAGACTCACCTGACCAGATGGCATGTTTTTGTTTTCACCTGCTGCGAACTGGAGTCATCCTTCTGGGATTGTTGGTAGGTGAAAGAGAGTTAAGGAAAACCGGGATGCAGCCTAAATCTAGAAAGGGAGGCAGGGGATGGGCCTGGTTCTAGGAGAAATGCTGGGGATGGGGTCTGGGGGTGGGGGGCACCCAGGCAGAAGCTCTGGAAAGAGAATGAAAGGCAGATGAGGGGTGAGCTTGAGAAGGGCAGGTGAGAGGAAAGGGGGCTAGGTTCTGGGGGCAACTGCGAGCAGGGCCTGGGTTCTGGGAGAGGCAAGGGGAACACCAAACTGGTAGTGTGGAAGGATCCTACACTGGGGGAGGGAGAAGGCAAGACCCAGGTTGGGGAGACAGTGGGGGCGGGGCCTAGGCCCTAGAGGGAGGCTGGGCCAAGCCTGAACTCTGGGGTGCAGGAGGGGCCCAGCTCTAAAGATGGAGCCCATTCCTGGGCTCGCTTGGGGGCTGGACTGCAGGGCCCTGGGCGAGGCCGTGAAGGATATATGTGGAGCAGTTTTGCTGCCAGCTCAGACGAAGGAATGTACCAGGGGTGCATCATGAGGAACATGCGCACCAGCTGCGGGTCCCGCACCTTCCCAGAGTCATCTAACTCAGAAGGGTCCAAGAGAAGTGGGTTGACTCTTCAGCCAGCAGCCATGGTCCCTAAAGCCTAGCCCTCAGCCTCAGGGGTATCTGCACCACCACCCCCTCGCCCATCTATTTTCCCAGGATTCCAAATCCAGGAGGCAGGTTAGAAAGAAGAGGCAGGTTAGGGTGTAGAGTGGGAGAGATATAAGGCAGGATCCAAGGAACTGGAGGAGAGGAGCTCTGAGTCGGGAGGGGAACCAGCTGGAGCGGAAGGAGCCTGGGTTCCCCAGGGTCAAGAATCCAGAGGTCATTTCCTGAGTGCTTGGGGGAAGGGGCACCCCTTCACTAGATAAGCCGCCCCGCATCAGCCGGAAACAGCTCTCAGGCCGGAGATAGAGAGTTCCTCCGGATTCCCGGGGGAGGTTGGGGGGGAGATAATGCTCCCCGCATGTCAGAGCCTGGGGACCCCGTCCTGCCTTCATCATCAGCATACTAGGGAAGTGAAACAGGTTATCTTTCCGAAGCATGGGGACCTCTCTATGATGAGCTGGCTTTTGTTAAAGGTGATGCAAGATGCAGAGCTGAGTGGGTCCGAACCCAGAGCCCGCCCTGGGAAGTGGGGGCCCGGGTTCAGGCCCCGGCTCCGCGTGTGCTCGCGTGCCACTCACCGAAGGCTTCTATGCAACCGCGAAGCAGCTCCTCCACCGTGCAGCCCTTGTCCAGGTCTAGGGTGCCCGCCATGGCCGCCGACGTAGGTAGGCTGGGTCAAGCTGCACTCCGGGAGCCTCCCACAGGTCTGGCACCGGACCCCTGTCCGGGAGAGGTAGAGTGGGAGTCTGCGGAGGCGCTGGCCGGGGGAGCCACCAGTGGGCAGGAACGGGGCGGGGGCGGGCACGCCCCCTGCTGGACAGGGGCGGAGTTGCCGGCGGTGGCCACTCCCGGGGTTAAACGGTCTGGCCTGGGATGGTGCAACCCACCAGTTGGGAAACAGGCTGGCCGAGAGACTTCCGGCCCACCCTCGGAGTCGCCAGAGGGCCGAGGGACTCTGTGGGGATGAGGATGACCCTGGACTCAGGGGGCTGGTTGATGCCTCTGCCTCCCGTAGGCCCTCTTCTCCTCGCGCCCTCTCCCGAGAGGCACCTGCAGCAACCGCAGCTCGGCTCTACGCCCCTCTCGCTTCCCTCCCTCCACAGCCTCCCTTCCCCCGCAGGGTTATTTTGGGAACCCAGAGCCTGAGGGGACCTCGGAGGAATTTCTTTCTGGGATGGGAGGAGGGAGGAACCCAGGCGTCCTGCTCCCTCACCCCCTCCCGGTTCCCGGGAAGGGGAGGCGGGGCTGAAGCGGCCCCCAGGGGCTTGCCCTTGGGGAGAAGGGCTGGAATGGAGAGGAACATTCCTAGGGCGGGGGTGGGGGTGGGGGGAGCCCGCAGCAGCCCGGAGGCGTCAGCTGGAAGCCTGAGCCTGGGAAATGCGCACTCCCTAACCACCTCCTCCATGAAGGCCCCAGGGGTCCCGGCTCAGCTTTTATGCAAGCCACCCCCCTCTCCAGCTCGGGCTCCTGACCCAGGTTTCCATACTACACGGTAGAACTGTGAGCACACACACTGGCTGGCCACACTCAGACACACAGAGTAGGGTGCCCAGAAGGGGGCGCCATAGTCGTGGGGGCTGACGAGTGTCTATATGACTCCACCAGCAACTCCAGGACGCACCCATGCAGGGACACTCATTCCATACCCGAGATCAGGGACCCGCATTGGGGTGCAAGACTCCCTGGCTGGCTCACACACACCCAGGCCTAGGCGTTTGCCTCTCATCCTCTGTGTCACACACACAATGGCACCCACACCCTGCACACACCTAGAACCCTCGGGCAGACATATCTAGCTTTCTACCTGAGATTGCAAACCCATTCATGGGGCCAGCTCTCGGACCCTCTGCTCACTCCAGCCAGGCCAGCCTGGAGTTCCTCAGCCACTGCTGCGCTGACATCAGCACACGTGTGCACATATGCCAGACAGTGCACCTACACACATGTACACTCTCCCACATACGCTCACACTCCCATGTGTGCGCACACACGCCCATTCCACCACCATCCCTTCATCCGCGGTCCAGGGCCAGCCCTTGGGCCAAACACCTTAACATCCCTCACCCCCTTTCTCCGGCCACTGGCAGAGGTTTGCACCACGGAAAAGGCACCCCGCCTCGGGCTGCGGAGTGGGGAGCGGGGGCTCCTCCACAGAGTTCTTTAGCGGACTTTTTCCTCGGAGCCACCCAGAGCCATCCCCTCCTGCCTCTGCCGCTTCCTTGCTGTTTGACCTTGAGAGTCACTTGGCCTCTCGGAGCCTCAATTTTCTCACATGTCAAATGGGGGTACTGCGCGGGGGGATGGTCCATTGAGACATGGCTGGAAAGGGCTGAGTGCACCACGATACCGCCCCCTTCCGCGGGTTGTCCCGGGAGCCTCAGCTCTCCCTGCAGTTCCCTCCTTCCCCAGACCCCTGCCGCAGACTCCCCACCCAACAATCCACCCGCTGCCCCAGGGGGCCTCTAGGGACCCGGCCTTCCTCCATGCTTTGTCGCGCCCGCGCACGCTCCACTCACTCTTGGGACCTGCGGCAAGGAGTCCGCACCCGGCCCAGGAGGCGCCACCTCCCTGCACTCCTGCCCGCCGGCCTCGCTGCGGTTGCGGCTCCCGCCCGCTCTCCGCTCAGCGGCCCGCTCCCCGCTGCCCCGCCCCCGCGCTACCGCCCCCTTCCCTCCCCGCCCCTGCGCGGGGCTCTGCGCTGCCGCTGCGCCTCCCCCACCGGGGCTCCCTCTCGCCCCGCACACGGCGGTCCCTGCGGCAGCTTAACCCCTCGCCTGCCGCGCCGCCCAGAGGCCAGGGACGCGCGCGGCGGAGGGGGGCTGCGCCACTGGCTGCGCCGCGGGTGGGCGAGCGGAGGTCAGGCCGCGCAGGACGTGGAGGGCCCTATCCCCCCACCCCAGACGCCCCTATGCCCCCCGCCCTGCCTGGTGTTGGGCAGAGGAAGCCGGGAGGGGCAGGAAGCGGACTGCGGTGGGGAAGGGGCGCCCCGCCCAGCCCCCCGGCCCGGGTTCCTGTTTTCGAAACAAACCGTTCCCACGGGGCTACCCCGACCTAGGGCCAGACGTCTTCCTGCGGGCAGCGTGGGGAACAGGCCTGGTGGAGATCTGGGGCGTGGGGCACCGGGTCCTTGTGACAGTTCGAGGGAGAGGCTAGCGCAAGATGGGAGCATTTGGGGGAGAGGGTCCTGTGGGAAGGGAGGAATGAAAACGCCGCTACCTGGAGACGAGACCTCGACGTCTGGGGATGCTGAGGGGGGAGCTCCAGCTCACACAGGCGGGACTGGAGCCCCGGAAGCCTGGCTCCCGCGATGCCAGATGGAAAGGGGCAAATGCAAGCTGCGGGCGGGCTCTCCGCAGGTTGGAGACGAGGCCTGGATGCCTCTGGCAGAGAGGAACTTGGGAGGGGCAGCCGCAGGCAGTTGGGGTCCCCACAAGCCAGGCCTAGGGGAGCCAGTAACCGTTTCCGGACTTTGGGTTCAAACACACTCACTATGAAACCACCCGCCCCAAACGTGCCCCACAAGACTTGCCACTCCCTGACTCGGTGCTGGGGAGTCAGGACCTCCCCCACACTTCAATCTACATAATACGAGGCCTAGTAACAGGCCCTTTCTGGTCCTCAGTTTCCCCAAAATGAGGTGGGGGCAACACTGGCCTAGCCTAGACAGTCTGTGAACATCCCCCACCCAAACACACCCCGGACTTTTGTTGAAGCACAGCCACCTGCTTAGAGACCCTTAAAACGCCGCAGTGGGGCGGGGCTGAGGGCGGAGTCAAGAAGGCGCCAACCTTCCACAGGCCCCTCCCCGTCCCTGATTCCTCGCTGGACACTGTGAGTCTTCAGTAGTCTCCGAATTGAAGTCCCGGCTTCCAGCCCTTCTGGGCCCCACCCTAGCGGACGCCCCGCCCCCCGCCAGCCTGGCAGGCTGCTGACCTAGTATGGACACAGCATTGGAAGAGAGGCGTGGAGGGTGACGTCGGGAAGGGGGCTGGAGAGTCCCAGGCTCTGTGTCCATGGGCTGCTGCCCCCTTCCGAGGGGACGCACCTGCCGCGGGTGGGGGTAAGCCACGGTGACTGCGCAGCTGCTATTGTGCCCGCCCAGAGCTAAAAATATTTCCCAACAGAGAGAGAAGTTAAGGAGGCTCCCAAGGAGAATCAGTTTATTGGGGGGGTGGGTACAGTTGGTCAGACCCATAAATAGGAGGGGGCAGGAAGCCTGAAGGCAGGATGGGAGCGATGTCCTCAGTCACACTGGACACTGTGACCTCAAGGCTGGGGGTAAGTGAGTGTTTCAGGAAGAGGCTTAGAGATCTAACTCCAGGACCCCACCCTCTGGATGAGGAGCTGGGACTGGACCAAGGGACTGCACACAGACTCAGCAGCAGGTTTGAGCTCTGGTCTGCAGGCTCAGATCATCTCATCAGGGGCGGGCAGGGGCTGGCGGGAAGGCTCGACGCCCCAGATCTCCCGGGCGTACTGGGCAATGGTGCGGTCACTGGAGAACTTGCCGGAGGTGGCTATGTTCCGGATCACCATCCGCGTCCACTCTCGTGGGTTCTACAGGTCAAGAGGGAATTCTGGGTTCACTCTGCAGGTGGGGTCCCCAGCTTCCACCTCATCCCAGCCAGGGCCACCAGAGCACTGCCAGCCCCTGGCCCAGGACCCCTCCTTACCTTGAAAAGCGCACTGACTTTCTCCTGGCATTTAATATAGTCTTCATAATCCGCAAAGACTTTAAACCTGGAGGGGAATGGACAGGCAGGAAGCTCCATGAGGTCAAGGGCCAAACCCATCCTGTCCAGGTGGACTTCTGGGGACCTGGAGAGTGATGCTACTTCCAAGGGAGCTATCCCCAACTGCCCAGGACCCCTGTCCAGCCTCCCTAACATGCCAAGCCCTGCACAGCCCAGCAGCCCCACCTGCCCGATTCCCTGAGCGGCTAGCTCACCGGTCATGGTGCATGAGCATGTTGACAATGTCCTTGAACAGGTCAGGCTGTTTGGGGGAGAAGAAGCCACTGCTGAGCTGCTCAATGATCTGCCGAAGCTCAGGAATCCGATCATAGTACTCCTGGGCATTGTACCTGCAGGGAAGAGCTGCGGTCAGCACCCAGGAAGGGAGGGGGGGGGGGGGGCCTGGCTCTTCCTCCAAAGGAAAGCCCAGAAATCCTAAGCCCCCGGGGTCAGCCCGCTTCTGCCCTCCCTGCAGCTGCCATGGAGTTCCTTCCCTGGAGGCCCTCTCCCTTCTGTGCTCAGCTTTTTGTCTCTTGAAGAAGAAGATGAGGAAACCAAGGCCCGGTGAAGGCAAAAAGGAAGCAGCAGAGCCCACACACCACCACCATCTCCTGACCAGCGTGCTTCCTCCGTGCATGGCTTTCTCCTCACTATCCCAAGTCCGAGCCCGGCCTCACCTTCAGGCTCTAGAAGGAGTCGACAGGTACACCCTAAGGAGCATCCTTAAACTCGGCAAGCTTGCTGCTGCGCCCGGTTCCCGCTTTCCTCCCGTGTTCCCCTTTCTGAAGCGGCGCAGCCCATCTCTCAAACGCCCGGATTCAAACCCGCGCCCGAGGCCACCCTCATCTCTGCCCTTCCCTCCCCTCTTCCAACCAGAGGCCAAGGCCACCTGCTCAGCAGTGTCCCCACTCCTCATCCCCAACACTGGCCTGCTGCAAGTGACTCTCCCAGGATTAAGGTATGAGTCCCAGCATTGGCCTCCCCACCTGCGCTTTGCCCCCTCCAGTCCATCTCCATCCTGCAGCCAAAATTGTCCTTGTGGAGCCTGGTGCTGAACATCACTCAAAATATTTCACATCTCCCTCCCGTCCAAAGGACCAAGTCTGAACTTCCTAGTCAGGCCTCACAGGAGAATTTCCTCTCCATATTGAATGCCAGCTCTTGTAAGCTGTTGGTGGGGGTGTGACCTTGTACCAGCTTTCTAGAAAACAACTTGGCAGTATGTATCAAGAGCCTTATGAACTCATGCTTGTTGACTCAGAAATACTGCCTTCCAATAATTATCTTAAGGAAATAATCAGAGATGTGGACAGAGATGCAAAAGGCTGGTCATTATAGTGATATTTATATCAACAGGGGGAGCCAACTTTAATGTCCAACCATATGGAGTGGTTAAATATGTTAGAGCATGTCCATAGGATGGGGCACTACACAATCATTTAAATGTTTCTGAAGACTAAGGACATGGAAAAGGCTTCTCCAATGTTAAATAAGATATCAGGATTCAAAACTGTGCAGATAGTACTCCCAGCTTCTAAAACTACACACACACACACATATAAATATATGTAGAAAAAGAAGACTGCAGCTTTAGCCCTGGCTGCTGTGGCTCAGTGGATTGAGTGCCGGCCTGTGAACCGAAGGGTCATCGGTTTGATTCCCAGTCAGGGCACATGCCTGGGTTGCAGGCCAGGTCCCTGGTAGGAGGCATGTGAGAGGCAACCACACATTGATGTTTCTTTCTCTCTCTCTTTCTCCTCCCCTTTCCCTCTCTCTAAAAATAAATAAATAAAATCTTAAAAAAAAAACAAAAAACATAATGCTAGGGAAATATCTCCTTTAAAGAACTGAGTTTCTGGCCACAAGCACAATTAACTATGGTATTCCTATTTCCCTTTTTGCCATGGCTGCCAGGGAGCTAAGAATTTAAGCTTGCTTCCAATTCCACAAATAATGTTCTCTCTTAGGATTGATATACTTTTCCTTTTCATTTAGTTCTGTGTTACTTCTTCCTTTTCCCATTTTATAAGCTTTTTTTTATAAGGTACCTCAAAAGTTTTCCAGAATTCTGATGGCATAACCAAGACCTTGTGCAGCCTGCTCTAGCCTTTCCGGGCATGCCTCTCACTCCCAGCCCCACCCTCCAGCAGCCACCTTGGGGCCCCCTGCCCACAGCCTGTGAACTTGAGAGCCCTTAACCCCCATACCCTCTCTGGTCAAGCTTCTCCACGTCCTCCACCCGCATGCCGAAGATAAAGAAATTCTCCTGTCCTGCCTCTTCGGCCATCTCCACGTTGGCCCCATCCATGGTGCCAATGGTCAGGGCCCCGTTGAGCATGAACTTCATGTTGCCAGTGCCCGAGGCCTCGGTGCCCGCAGTGGAGATCTGCTCAGAGAGGTCAGCGGCTGGGACGACTGTGGGGCGGCAGCAGGAGGACAAGATCAGCTCTGGGAAAAGCTCCACCCCAGCTGGGGTGCTGGAGATAGGCTGGCCCTAGGCATAGCCAGACTCAGAGCCCCCTCCACCGCAGCCCTCTGCACTCCAACAACTGAGTCTCCCTCTCACCCCCCACCCTCTCGGTGATTGTTGAATCTCTGGGATCTAACCTGGACTCCCCACCTTGCTCCATCATGTGACTGGACAAATACCAACAAGGCCCCTCCCCTCTATAATATCACCTGTACTGCCAGAAACTCCACCATAGGCGGACAGCCTCGTGGTTCAATTATTGCCCTTTCTAGATTCTTCTTTAAAGAGCAAGCACCTCAGGGAGAGGCGACTAATAGCTCTTCTGGGCACCTACTCCCTAGGGTCCCCACAGGTGGCACCCCACCTTTCTCGGCCAGTGAGACTCTGTAGTTCTCCAGGAAGATCACGCGGAGTCGGTCTCCCACCACCGGGTCGTGGTTGACCACATCCCCAATGGACGTGATGAGTTTAATGATCATCTTAGCCATGTGGTACCCAGGGGCAGCCTGTGGGAGCGGTCTGGAGTCAGCTCCGAGACCAGCCCCCTACCCCCATCCTGTAACCCAGCCAAGGCTGACCTCAACCCAGACATCGAAAGACCAGAGCCATGGTCTGTGGCCCCGCTTCTCACCTTCCCCCCAATCATCACAGTGCGAGGCACAACAAACTTATTGGGGTCCTTCTTGATGCCTGTGGAGAAAGAGAGGGATTAAATGGACGGGGTTTTCCCTCTAGGCAGTAGCTCCTGACAGTGCCCACCCAGCCAGTGACCAGGCTGGGAGACGAGGCCTGATTTAGGCAATCACTTGCTATGTGACCTCATATCTGTCCCTTCCCCCTCTTTGAGCCTCAGCTTGCCCATCTGTAAAATGGGGTGAGGATAATTCTATGTCCCAAAAGTTGTCCCAAGGATAAAGGAGCTGTTGACTCAAAGCATGCAGTATGCTGGGAGGTACCCGGAGGAGAGAACCAGGTGACGGAGCACGTCCCTGCCACTCACGGTTATACACAGTAATGATGTGGAGGCAGTTGAGGAGCTGGCGTTTGTATTCGTGAATCCGCTTCACCTGGACGTCGAAGAGTGAGTTGGGGTTGATACGGACTTTGTATTCCTTCTCTAGATACGCGGAGAACTTCAGCTTGTTTTCCTGAAGGCAGGGGAGGGGGAGAGCTCACCAACAGGCCTCAGCCTCAGGCGATCCTAGTCCCCTTTCTTTCCCGGGAAGGGAGAGGACACAGGGCTCGCGGGCCACCTTCACCCACTCCTACACCAGGGCAGACATTGCTAATCAATGTCAGCATTCTTCCAGTGAGGACCGATGATGCTTTTGTACCACGGACTCCACACAACTGCTACCAGTGGCCTGAGGTTGCAGGACACGGAAGCTTGTGGGCCGTTCCTGACCAGGCCTTCTGGGCCTCCAGCAGCTTCCCCTGCAGGCCTGGCACAGGGGCCCAGGTCCAGCACTCCTCACCTGCTTCACTTTGGCCACATCCCGGATAAAGGCCTCGTCGTCCACATAGGAGAGCAGTTTACGCAGCTGGTCCAGATCTGAGATGTAATCCTCCCCGATGCGCTGTGGGGAGATGGCTCTCAGCAGGCCCATCCCCCCCCCCCCGTCCGCCCTCACAGAGGGCTCCCTTTCCGGGTCAGCCGAGCGCCCTGTACAGCAGACAGCTCCTCCCGTTCCAGCTTCCCAGCTGGGGTGTAACCTGCAAATGTGCATCTTCCTCCCCTCCCAACCTTGAGCTGACCCCAGCAGGCCCTCCCCCTCGCCTTTTCCTCATAGAGGCAATGATCTCACGGCCTGGCCCCTAATCTCTGTCCCCTTCCAGTCTCACTCCAGATGTGACCTATTGATGACCCCTCCATTAGATTGTAAACTCCTCCAGGTTGACCTTCATAGCAGGGCCTGCACAGCCCACAGGGCACCCTCATGCAAGTAGGAAAACGGTTCCCCTTGCTCCAGTGCCTGCAAGGCTTAGGGACAAGATGCGACAAGGGTTTCAGCCCTCCCCTGGGCACCTGTAGTAAACCGCCTACACGACCAGACCCAGCTGATCCCCGAAGTGACGCGTGCTGACCCCTACTGGCCGTACAATGACTTCTCACCTCAGCAATGACCTCCGCCAGCCCCGGGTTGCACATGACCAGCCAGCGCCGAGGAGTGATGCCGTTGGTCTTATTCTGGAACTTATGAGGCTCCAGCTCGTAGAAGTCCTTGAAGCTGAAAATGGAGTCGGGGTGGGGGGTCACCTTTCACCCCTGCGGGATGAAGGCCTCCTTCCAGGGTCCCTATCCCGGTTTCTTAATGAAAGACGCCTGTGGGCGAGAGGTGCTGCTGTGTGTAAGAGGGGGGTTGCCGGGGGACAGGACTGGACCCCCTTGTTACAGCGATGCCACCTGTGGAAGGGCCAGCTGTGCTGGGCCGTGAGGGGCCGGGCCTGTGAGTGACAGAGGCCTAGAAGTGGTGGGCCCAGCAGGAGACTTGGGGGCTCACATGGTCTTCTTGAGGATCTCGGAGTGGATGCGAGCCACGCCATTGACGGCGTGAGACCCGGCGATGCACAGGTGGGCCATGTTGATGCGCTTCACCGCGCCCTCTTCCACAAGCGACATGCGCCGCAGCCGGTCTACATCCCCCGGGAACGTGGCTGCCACCCGCTGTGTCAGAGAACCCAGAGCTAGGACTGGATGCAGGAAGCGAGTCCCCAGCCCCGGACCCTCAGAACTCTGCCCAGAGCCTTCCTCATTGGAGTCTCAACCCCGTGCTGCCCACGGCTCCTCCACTCACATTAAGGAAGCGCTGGTTGATCTCATAGATGATCTGGAGATGCCGTGGCAGCAGCGTCTCCATGAGGTGCACTGGCCAGCGCTCCAGGGCCTCGGGCAGCACCGTGTGGTTGGTATAGGCACAGGTCTTCACTGTCAAGTCCCACGCCTGGCAGAGGAATGAAGAATCAGGACCCCGGGCCTAAGCCCTGTGGCTGCCCACAGGCACTGTGCAGCCAGGAGCCCGGCCCTGCCAGTGCAGGGCCAGGTTCCAGGACACCCACCCTCCAGGCCTCCCACTGCCATCTGCTTCGTGGGGGCTCCACTCACACCTTTCACTCTCCAGCCTGGGAAGGAAACCCCGAGGTAGAGAAGGTTAGACCAGGGTGCAAGGGTCCCGAAGCCCACCTTGTCCCAGTCCAGCCGCTCCAGGTCCACCAGAATCCTCATCAGCTCCGGGATGGCCAGTGAGGGGTGGGTGTCATTGAGCTGGATGGCCACCTGTTGGTGGAGGGGGCAGGCAGAGTGTCAGTCTGGGCTCCACACCAAGGCTATGGCCGCTGTCCTTTGCGCCTTCAGAGTCCCCTCCAGGGGCTCAGCGTGGTTCTAGGGCTGAGCTAGGGGTAGAGGCTCTCGTGGAAGCAGCTTTGGGGCGAGAGCATGAGGGGCCAGGTTCTGTAGATTGTGGACCCAGAGCAGGTCACCCTCACATGCACACTCAGCCACCAGCCTCACTTGCTCATCTACAAAACGGGCAGACAGGTGGAGGCTGGAGGGAAGAGCGTGGCACACCTCACGGCAGGTGGACAGGGCAGCCCTCGCTGTGGCCTGGTACCTTATCCGGGAAGGCGTCAAAGCTCGTGCGCACAGCGTCCCGGCAGCCGAACTTGGAGGACTTGAAGCGGCGGATGATGTCCTGGAGCGTAGCAGCCACTACAAAGTACTCCTGTTTCAGCCGCAGCTCCTTCCCCTCGAAGAACTGGGGACAGTATAAGGCAGAGCAAAGTCAAGGCGGTGAGGCCACAACCTAACACGACCGCGGGTGTGGCCGGGAGAGACTCCACAGAGGTTGAGACCCATGAGTCCTGAACTGCCCCCATGTCTAGGAGCCAGGGGTCTTTCCCCACTAAGAAGTAGCAACAGTGACAGTGGTAGGAATGGTACATTACAAGGACCAGGGCCCACCACAGTGCCCACCAAAACCTTCTGTGCCCCAGGCTCAGCCATCCTCCCACTTAACTGGGGTGCAAACAGGACATGCAGGGCCAGCAACGTGTCCCGCCCCGCCCTGCCTGCCTTCTCTCAGGCACACAGCTTCCTGCCCGCAGCTCAGGGGGAGACATACATTGTCGTTGGGGTACAGGACACGAGAGATGTTTTCAGCCAAGTTACGGTCCAGCACAGCCTGGACGTAGCCACCAATGTTGACTGGGGGACAGAAGTGGGGACAGGGTCAGGCTCGGGCCCAGCGCGGGTGGGGGTGGGCAGGGGCTGCTGACGGCTGAACTCACAGTCCTTGAGGTTGAAGTCGTTGGGGGCCTTAGCGGACCACAGGCGCATGGTGTTGACGATGTTGTTGCGGTAGCCGGGCACAGGCGTGTCGTAAGGCATGGCCAGCACCACCTGCAGGGGCAGCCGATGTGGCATCAGGAGCTGGCCACCTGCTGTGTCTCACCTGTGGGGCCCTGAGAGCTGGGGCTCCAGGCTTTGTCCCTGCACTCTGCCGACTCCCAACCTCTAGGGTCTGGTCCCAACACTGGGTGACCTCGAGCAAACTCCTCAACCTCTCTGGCCCTGATCCATAAAGAGAGGACAGCCCCAATATCATCTCTACCCCAGCCGGCCTTGCCAGGCCGATGTAAGGGTTATGGGAGGAGGCAGTGATAAGCCTGGCGACCAAGCTGATGCTCTGTCGGCGGCCCCCCTGCAGGGATGGGGATGAGCGGGCCCACCTGGCCTGAGTGCAACCTTGAGGACACTTTGGGCTCAGGAAAGGGCTGGGGGACCTAGGGCCTGGCTGGAGGAGTCACAGAGGTCAAGTCCATCCAAGGAGCTTATGCCTGGTTGACCACAGGGCTGATTAGCAGTGCCTAATGATTGCTGCCAGCAACTGTCTGCTACCACGGGACTGGGGGCATGTCCGCTCCACCCTCCTTGGTAGGAAGTAGCTCTGATTGGAGTCAAGTGGAAGCTGTAGCTCAGAGAAGGAAGGGACAGGACCAAGAGTGGAGAGCCAGGTAGGCAGCCAAAGCCCCTGCTGGACCTTAGCATGGATGACAGCAGAACAAGTGCCCAGTCCTGAAGGCCTAGAAGTTTCTGTGCAGCTGTCCGGAGGCCAGTGGCCCGCAGCCACAGCCAGGGAACTGGCTGAGCTGGAACCCAGGCACCGGGCTTGGCTTTAGGGCTCCCTCTCACTCACTCTGTGACTTGGAACAAGTCCATCCCCTCTCCAGGCTTTCATTTTCTCCCCTCTGCCTCTTGCTGGCCTGCTGCTTTGTTTCTAGTCATGCCCCCAGCTCAGATGTGTGGGGGGCGTCAGGTCACCATGATTATTTTCTGATGGGTCTTGTGGGGTGAAGAAGAGCATAGTCGGGGAGGGGCCCTGGTAGACATAGCCTCTCTCCTCCCTGGCTCTGTACTTGGCCTCGTTCCCTTGTGATCCTACTGCCTCCGGCCTCCAGCTGTGTGGCCTCAGTTAACTGACCTAACCTCTCTGAGCCATTAGTGTCCTCCCTTGTAGAGCAGCTCAGTCCAGTAGCCTCAGGCTCTCTCCCTGTATATCCCTGTTTGCCCTAGGGGCCTCCTCCTCCCCTCTCCCTCGCTGGGTCCTCCCCCACTCCCTGGCTTTGTCTTCACCTGTGTGTCCACCCACTTGGCCCCCTGGCTGGTGTGCTCCACTCGGCCATAGAAGTGCACGGGCAGCGTGAACTCGGGTCGAGCCTTCTCCCAGGGGTTGCCGTAGCGAAGCCAGTCATCAGCCTCCTCCATCTGAGCTCAAGGTAGATCAGGGAGAAAGGAAGGCAGCGTCAGGCCCAGACTCACCCCACGGCGGGCAGTATGGGGGCAGGAGCAGCGGCCCTGGTATGCCCTATACAGGGTGTAAATGAAAGACTCTGGGATGGGCCCTGGTCTGGTGGGGTACCCGATGGGACACGGTACATGTATGAGAGTTCAAGAGGTGCCACAGGTGTGAACCACCTGCTTCAGGAGTGGCCAGCTGGCTTTGGGGTCAGGGACAGGGATACTTTTCATCAAGACTGGGCTTAGTTCTGGTCTATCCAGACAAGGAAAACCAGATGGGAGTCCCTTTCTTCATTACCAGGTCCCCACAAAGTCAGGGCCCAAGGTTGCTCACCTGCCAGCCCCCGCAGATCTTCTGGTTAAAAATCCCAAACTCATAGCGGATCCCGTAACCGTAGGCAGCCAGGCCCAGTGTCGCCATAGAGTCTAGAAAGCAGGCTGGGGGTGCGCAGGGAGGTCAGCGCCCGGGCCTGCACCAAGGAGCCCACCGCCCACCCCTCCCCCTGCCACCCCCTACTCACCTGCCAGCCGGCCCAGGCCCCCATTGCCCAGCCCTGCGTCTTCCTCGATTTCCTCCAGCTCCTCCATGTCCAGGCCCAGCTAGAGGGGACAGGGTGTGGCAGCAGTCGGGCCACCAGCCAGCAGGGAGTCCCCCCACCCCTAAGGCTTGCCTCACAGTCAGCCCCCACCTGGTAGACGGCCTCGTCACAGGCATTCTCCAGGGCCAGGTTCACCATGGTGTTCTGCAGCGTCCGGCCCATGTAGAACTCCAGAGACAGGTAGTAGATCCTCTGCCCGAGAGACAGATGTGCGGGGGAGGGGTCAGGGCTGCCGGCCCACATTTAGGAGGGCCCAGCTGGGCCTGGGCCTCTCACACCTCCTGCCCTAGGCAGAGGCCCCAGCGTGTCCCAGCCCCATCCCCGTTCCCCCTCTCCCTATTTCAGGCTTTGGGACCCAACCGGGAAGGTTCTGATCCCAGCATTTCCTCCACCTTTGGACAAATCACTTTTCTTTTCTGTGCTTGTTTCCTCATCTGGGAAACGGGGCTGGCCATATCTGCTTCGGGTATTGAGGTGCTCAGGAGAGTTGGGGACCCCTTCCATCCCAACAAGCCTCCCCGCAGCCCAGCAGGGAGTCAGAAGTACCTCCAAGTGCTCCCTGAAAGGGGAAAGCCAAGCCGAGAGAGGAGGTCATTTGCTCAAGGTCATACAATGACTCACAGCTAGAGTCAGCCCGTCCCGTCCCTCTAGTGCACAGCTACCCTTGGCCCTCAAGCCTCAGGCCCAAGAAAGGGCCGGAGAGACTCCAGGATCCAGGATATTGACGGTGCCTGGTCTCCTGGTTGCCTGGGTCATATCTCCCCCACCCCTGCCTAGGAGTGTCAGGTTGCTGACATTTACCGCTGACCCCAAAAGACACTTGATCCCACTGCCCCGACTGTCCCAGCTGTGCACCACCTGCTACCCAGGCACACCACACACACATCCAATAACGTAATGTCGAGTTCTTCAGGTCCCCCACTTCAGGTCCAACCCAGGCCTCTGGGGCCTTCCCGGCCCTGCCCCAGAAGCCCCTCCACTCTGAGTGGGTGCTGGGCCCTTGCAACCAGCCCGGCTGAACTGAGCGCCGTGACCTGGCCCCACCTCAGGTTCCTCTTCCTGGGCTGCCCCCAGCACCCATCACATCTGAGACCCCTGGATCCTCCAACCTCAGGAATTTGGAGTGACCCTTTATTTTGGTGCAGAAAACTGACCCCAGGAAGGGTCAAGATCTCCCAGCCCCCCTGGCAGCGCCCCCCGCCCATTTCCTTGCCCTGGGTGCCCCAATCAGCACCTTGGGGTCCTTCTCATAGTAGTGCTGCTGCGTGCGGATCCAGCGGCCCACGAGGTGGTCACGTACAGTGTGGGCCAGCGCAAAGTAGTAGTCTCGGGGGGTGGCCACGTTGCGGTCCTTCACAAGTGTGAAATGGAGGTGGCGGTTGAAGTTCTTCTTCAGGTCGGTCACATTCTCCACGCCGGCCAGGCCACGCACACTGATCTGCTTTCTCTTCTCCTGGTCTGACAGGGGCCGGGACATGGCTGCGGGAGGGTGGGCCGGGCTCACCGGTGGATGTGCGGACGGCAGGCCTCAGTGGTGCCTCCAGCCAGGGAGTGGAAATCCCCAGGCACCTGGTGATTTAAAGCTGGACTCTGGGCAGCATGCCCCGCCTCCCTGGGCGATGGGAGGGTCTTGGCCTGACAGCCCAGGAGCTATTTTGGGACCAGGGGAGGAGAAGAGACAGGCAGGGAGAACAGGGCTCATTCACAGCCCTGCTCTGGCCCATGTCCTCCAGGCCTCGCACACCTGGGGTCTTCTGTCTTCTGCAGCAGGGACAGAAACAAAATACAGCAGGTGGAGCGCTGGCTTGAGAGGCCCGAGGCTTGCTGGAGCCGATGGCTGACTTTGGCTTAAGAGTTGCCTGGATTTGGCCCTTTTCCTGGGTTACCAATAAGGGCGGGCTGGATTGTGGGCTCTCATGCCGGAGAGCCTGGGGGGCTGTCAGGTGGGCAGGTGTCGGGAGGCCCAGCCTTCGTCAGAGCAGCTTGGTTTGCGTTAGACATTTGCCCAAAGAGACTGCAAACCACGGGCTGAATGGCCCCTGCTCAGGCTTCCACAGGGGCTATGCTGGAGCTCTTGTTAGCTGTGCTCTGGTGGGAAGGCCACATGTTGTGGCCAAAGTGGACAGGGACCTCCACCCCCTTGCAGGCTGAAGGGCCAGGATTGAGGGTCCGTGCACCCCAACCAGAAGCGTGCAGCTAGTGTTGGACACTGAGTGACTTAAGGGATACCAAGACCCTGAGTTTCAGGGGGTGGAATGGGGGAATGTTAACTGAGGCAGGGCCACTACCCCCACCCCACCCCCACCCACACTGATCTGCTCTGAGCTCCCCCTGTTGCTGTCCCTCAAGGAGCTGTGAAGTGACCTTTTGAGAGGGACGGTCAGATTACAGGCCAGCTTTGGCTAGGGGCCGACAGGCTGGAGCAGGGGCCCCTGGAAACTGTAGTCCTGTGGGCCACAGGGGTAGGGGAAACTGAAGCATACTCCCCAACCTCTGCCATAACATTGGCAGAGGGTATTAGGTCTTCCTGTGAGGCAGCTGCCAGGTGATTGGAAGCCTTCTCCCATTCATGCCTCCCACCTGGCGCCACCACTGGACAGGGACTTAGTGGTCCAGTGTTCACAGCTATGACCTCACCTATAAAATGGGATCCGCTGCACCCCAGAATGCCACACTGTTATCTTCCTTTGGAGGCTTCAGCTGCCCTCCACTGCCGGCTCAGGGCCTGGCTTTAGCACTGTTAATGCTGTGTGACCTTCGGCGGGTTGCTTTCCTTCTCTGAGCCTTGGGCTCAGATCAAATTTATAAGTCTTGTGAAGGTCAACTTCGGATCCTGCTTTCTTCTTTGAGCAAAGGGAGCCCAAGGTTTTGTGCTATTTCAAAGGATGCCCAGGCCCCCTGGGGCGGTGGGCTGGTGGAGAGAGGACCTTGGAGTTCTGGTCTGAGGACTGAAGAAGGTCAGAGGCCTGGACAACTGCAGAATGCTACTGAGGGGCTGGTTCAGGGAAGGCCAAGTTTTCCCCTGAGCCACAGCAGGCCCAGTCTGGTAATTACAGCTCAGTGTGGGGGCCAAATTCCAAGCCCCACTCTGCCCGTGCCCCAAGACAGCCTTCCTCTGCTGGTCTTCCACAGTGCCATGCTTCATAGTGGAGGAAAAAGGTCTTCATACAGGGAATTTCACACACAGAAAAAGGCCAGCGGCGCTCTGGTCCCTTCATGGCCCCCATCCTCAGCCTCCTGGGCCGTGCCTCCGTGCAGCTTCGCCCCACCTTCTACCAGGCCCCTGGGCCCAGCTGCTTGGCCTGTACTCTCTGCGGAGGGCTGGGCTGGGCGAAGCAGAGCTAGCTCAGGAGGCTGCTTGGCAGTCATCCCCAGGCAAGGCCCACCGGTTCCACATGCTGCCACCTCACACCCCAATTGGGGCTGCACACTTTGGCCCCACAAACCTTTGCGCTGACCCCTAATTGCCTGTAAGACTTTCTTTTCCTGCCACTGAGGACCTATTCCCCACAAACCACTCCCGTCTTTTCATCCAGCTCCCCAAGTTAATTCATTTGGTCCTTCCCCAGCGGTTGGCCCAAGGCCCTCTTCCTGCTTATCAATTCAGTGCTCATCCTTCCTCTGCACTCAAGGCACTTGCTGAACTGGGACATATCCTGTTTCTACTGGGAAACAGACGTACTTTTTACTCGTTTCTTTAACTGCCCTTCTTGTGGGTTCTTTCGGTCTTTTGTTGTGCCAGGACTCCCAACTCTTTTCCCTCTGACGCCCCAACCCATCAGGATGAGATGGTGAAGGTTCCAACTGCCCTATTTCTCCTGCACTAGGTTCTCCGTTTCTTCGTCACTCCCTAGTGTTGCACGTGCATTTAAGGAATCCTGAAAGCACACGTTAGTTCCAAGGAGCTGAACTCAGGGTTGTTTATGTCTGACTAGGTATCTCACCAGAAATCCTGCCTCCTTCTCTGGACCAATCTTGGGTTTCTGCAGGGCACTTGGCTGGGTCTCAGTAATAGAGCCCTAACACTGACCTTTCCCAACTGGTGTTCCTAGCACCACAAGCTCTCCTGGATGGGGAGACACTGCAGCCAGCAGCACAGCAGGAACAAGGGGTGTCTGGTCCTCTGTAACTGGGTCCCATGGAGGCCTGTATTCACCCTGGGTGTCTCCAGGCGGGTGGGGAAGCGCTCCCCATTCTGCCACAAAGGCGGGTGTCTTGCTGCAGTTCTGAGGGCCAAGCCTCCCTGCTGTCTCTCCTCCATTTCAGGGTCTCCAGCCGCCTGGAGAAAGGCCCAAGACTGATCTTCAGTCAGGCACTTTGTTACTCTCCAAAACCTTAAAAGCTGACGGCAGGGAGCAGGGGAGTGAGCACAGGAATGGAGCTGGCCCCAGGGGAGAGAGACAGAGGAGATAGCTGGGCTGTGGTTAAGTCATTTATTGATTTTATTTCTAAAACCCACATAGCGCCACTTTGCCTCTTCCAGAGCTTCAAAGAGCTAATTAACCGCCCAATGAGCCCACCAGGGAAACCGAGCTTGTGGGGAAGCAATGAGGTGAAGCCAAGGTCAAAGAAGGTAGCCAAGCCTGAGCCCTGCCTCCATCCCACCAGCGAAGGACAAAGACTTTTCCCCCCTCCCAGTCAACTGAGGTTTAGAGCCGTTAGGGAACCCACTGAACTTTCTGAGGCTTCCCTAACACTGCAGGCCTATGGCAAAGCACAGGCACCCTGGAAGGGGTGCAGACACCTGGGCTTTGCTCCAGATCAACAGTAGTGGCCAGCTCCAGCTTGAAGCTGGAAAGCAGCCCAGGCCAGAGTTGTCCCCACTGGTCAGCTACTGGGAGCAGCAGGAGCTTGCCACCTTGCCCCACCCCTTAGCCTCCCTGAAGGAACAGCAGCCGGGGAAGGGCCAGCTCTCCCAGGGGGCAGTGTAGCAGGGCGAGGATCTCACTACCTTGTGGAGACTGGACATGGGTTTTTCTGATGCCACATGGGCACTGTCCAGACGTGAAAGAATAATACAGCCTAAGACTTCGTAAAGTGCTTACAAAGCAGAAGGTAGGGCACTTTCTCTTGCCCTCACCACTCCCCAAAGCCTACAGTGCTGGCAGGCTGTAAGTCACCAACAGATAAAGAAAAGCCACTTGGCGATTTTAATTTTAGCTGCTCTGTGTCTGACAGGCAGAATTAGTTAGCTTGACCTTTAGTGCTGATGCCTCCCTAGGCCCAGGGCCTTAGTCAGGTGGCAGCTCCCAGGCACAAAGCACAACTGGAGCTCATCAAATATGGGAGGGGAGGGGGTCTGAGCTCCAGGGAAATGCCTTCAAAAGGACAGGGACCAAGAGGGTTAGGGAACCAGGGAGGAGAACCTGGTTCTCAGCTATTAACCAGTACACGAGAGGGGAGGTGACGGGGACGCCCATACACTCTGCTTCCCCCAGCAAAGCCACACAGGCAGGTAGGCAGAAGGCTTCCTTAACTAATGCCCCACAGGTTCCCCAGGGAAAAAGGGACAACTGGGGCCACAGGCTGAACACAGGTAACCTTGGTGACATTGATGGTGATGGGGGGGAAGAGAGGGAGTTTAAGAGAAAATAAAGAAACAGACCCAGAAAACCACACTGCTCTTTTATTCAATGGAACACCCCCCTTTAACGCAGTGTTGAATCATACACTGAGAAAAAAGCCCAGAGAAATTTCTGCAGATAAACCAGTGAAGAGAACGCGCGCTGTACATTATTGTCAACATAATCACTCCATGAAAGGGGAGAAAAAGCAGAATGAAAAACAAGGGACTCAACACCCTAGACACTGCAAAAACATTCAGACATTCGGGATGAAAAGAAAATTTAAAAGGAACCCTTCCAGGAAGGAGAGGAACAAATGGAATATAAGGCAGCTTGGGTGGTCTGGGAACGTGGAAACGACTCTCTGGACTGGCAGACAAGCCCAAGGTGGCTTCAGCAGGGGTGTCAGAATGGATATGGACCCCAGATCTGGAGATTAAGCCTCTATTCTATGAGGGTAGCAGAGACAAAGCCTCACACCTTAAAAAAACAAACACCTCAGGGTGGCTATGGCCCCTTGTGAGCCTTAGAGCCAAAGAACAACCCCTCCCACCTAGCCTGACATTACTGGCCAAGGCCTTTGCCTAAAACCATTTGCTCCTCTCTCCTTGGAAAGAGAAGAGTGAGGAATGGAGAAAAGAAAAAGGAATCTGATTGCAGCAGAAGGCCGGGGAGAGCGTCTCCTTGGACGGAGTCTGAAGAAAGGAAGAGATAAGGAAATAACAAAGGGAAAAGAAAAAAATTAATAAAAATTTCACAATATGGAGCCAGCGTGTTCCGATTCCATCCACAAAAATAACTCAGGCTGCTTTGCCGAACCATCCTGTCCACCAGGGGCGCTGCTGAGGCTGTCTGCCTGGAAGGGTCACCAATGGGCGCGGAAAGTCCTCACTCTCATGGCTCGGGCCATCGCCGCTGCGGGGAGGGATCCTGGTGGCCCAGTTTGGGGAGAGGCAAAGGGAGTTGGGTGAGGAGAGAAAGAAGACAAAGAAGACACTCGATGCTACGGGGCGCCAGGAAAGCACAAGCTGGCGCCCCTACTACCACCTGCCCGTACCCAAGCGAGTCCTCAGTCACTTGGCCCAGCCCGGTGCGTGCACACACACACATGCGTGCACCCAATCACATGCGTGCGTCCCAATGTCTGGCTCCATATGGTGAGGTTCGGCGTGTGTTTAAACGAGACCAATTCTCTCTATATATAATATATATTTTCTTAAAAAACCGAGTCTAGTTCTGTGGTGGAGGCGGTGGGGGAGCTGGAGGCATCCCGAAGGGCGGCATGCCCGCCACCCCCATGCCCATCATGGTGACAAAGTTAGAAGGGTCCATGGGTGGCGGAGGAGGGGGGGGTGGGGCATACATCATGCCGGCGGAACCAGGCGGCGGAGGCGGCGGAGGGGGAGGGGCCCCGGGCGGCAGAGGCGGCTGGACCCCGGGGGGCAGGGGCACCATAGTGGGGTTGCCTTGCATCTGAGGGGCTCCTGGAGAAGCTGCGGCAGCCGCCTGCTGCTGTTGCCATGGCGGGATGGACCCTGTGCCAGCGCTCGTGGTGGTAGTCGTCGTATCTGGGGTGGTAAAGAAGCCCAAGGTCACACGCGCGGGGGCACACCGCGGTTCTCTGCGGCTGCTGCCTTGGGATGGGGGCGAGAGGCGCCTGCTCCTTGCTTGGCATGCGGTACGGTGGCGGGGGGCGGGCGGGCGGGGCTGTCCTGGTGATGGGGAGTGAAGGGGTGGGCAAGGACTACCCTGGGGTCAGCCTCAAGGTCTCTGGGCTTAACGGAGTAAGCCCTTTGTCACCAATGCCCCAGGGAGGGCTGACAGGAAGGTACCAGACACAAGAACCGGCTCTGACATCCCTCTGCCCATCCGCCGCCACCACCGAACGGCACATTCAACCTCAAGGCCACAGCTACTCTCCCCACTGCCAGGTCCCATCCCTGCAGTCTGTCAGACCCAGTCACATCCCTCTCCAGAACATGCATGCAGCACCACCCACCCCAGCCATAGGAACAGGCTTGAGCCAGCTGGCTCACTCAGCCAGTGAGAGCCTGGACTTCTGACACCCTACCTACTATGGCAGGCCCCCCCCCCCAGGTCCCCAGACACAACCACATCAAACATCAGATCTCCCCAAGACCCCCCGGGGGGCCACAAGGCCCTTTGTTTACACCCCCAGCAGAGATCAGAGTCTCACCCCAAGGTGCCGGCCTGCCTGTGTAGGCTGTGAGGTTCTCTCATGCCTCTCAGCACCCCCCCATCCCACCCACCCCCACAAGCCCAAAATATGCCACTCACTTTGCTGCCATGGCAAGGGGGTACTGGAAGCCATACTGCTGCTGGGCGGAGGGGGTGGTGGAGGCTGCTGCTGCTGCTGCTGCCATGGGGGAAGAGGACCAGAGGGCGGGGGTGGGGGCTGCCCACTGGGCGGCGGCGGCGGCGGCGGCATCATGCCCATAGGCGGCGGCGGCATCATACCTACAGGTAGGTAGGTGCAGGAAAGGGTGAGGCCCCTGGGATCAGAGAGATGTGGGACAGAACCCCATTCATTCCCAGGCCTAGGTGATGCCCCAAAATGAGCAGATGTCAGGCTGGCTTCATTACCTTTTCCTTGATGCAGGCGATAGACCCCAGAGCCCACAGGCGTACTTCCCAGGTACTGATCTTGATGGAAGGAAAGAGCAGGGACTTAGCAGGACATTTGAACTGACCAGAAAAGACGCCCCCACCAACAGCTTACTCAGCCACACAGCCTGCAGTCACTACTCTTACAAGAGCAGCTCCGGAACTGTGCCTATGAGACAGGCCTGTGCCTGCCCCACACAAAAACCCTTCCTGAGTCGGAATGGAACGCCTCTTGGAGACCAAGCCTTGACAAAAGACCCAGTGCAATACTCAGCCGCTTCTGAGAGCTGCTTCTAGCGCACCACAAACTGCTGTAACCCTTGCTTACCCCAAAGCCCCAAGGTTTCTGGTCTGACACTTACTTACCCATTGGAGGAGGGCCATGGTGCCCAGGTGGGTGGGGGCCCTGGTTCATCGGTGGTGGCGGCGGCTGCATCCAAGGAGGTGGGGGTCCATTAGGGTTGTGCTGCATGGGATGTCCACCATGGCCACCTGCCAGGCTGGGTAATGGGTGTGGGAAGCTGTGGGGGCCACCTCCAGGCCCACCAGGACCACCTCCATGCATGCCATGGTAGGGCCGATTCTCTGAAGGGCCAGAATTCATCCAGGGTGGACGGCTCTGGGTGGTGGACATGAGAGACTACGTGAGAGCATTTCCAGCCAACGTCCCTGCCTGCTCCCCCTGGTGGCAACATTGTTCTTTTCGGCTATGCCAGAGGACCAAAACCCAAGGACAGAATCTTCCCAGAGAGAGGTCCCCAAACATTCTGACAACCCGGAAGAACAATGTTGCCAGCCATGTCCAAAGTACCTGGCCAGAGCCCCCAATCTCTGAGGAAGATACGGGGCCAGGCCACAAGAACCAGCTCCTGAAGCTCACCGGTGGAGGTGGGTTATTGGCTGGAGCAGCAGGCCGAGGTGCACTGGCCAGAGGTGTGCTGGCAGGCCCAGAGGTGGAGCCCACAGATGCTGGCACAGGTGCTTCACCCAGTTCGGCCATAAGGGACAAATATTCTTTATCCATCCGTGCTTTATCCTGAGCTGACTGGGGGTCACCGGGCCTGAAGGTGGGGTGGGGGACACAAAAAGAGGAGCAATCATTAAGGAAATTTTCATCCTGAGGAATTTATACAGAGGAAGTTTTAAAGAACTGAACCATCCTTTCTAACACCTTCCTCAAAACAGTCTCATCAGCTCTTCAGTTGTGTGCCCAGCTCTGCATCTGGGATCACACGTACCTCTGCCACAGCAGAGACCCCTGAGGCAAGAAGAGAGGAAACAGTGAGCAACAGACAACAACCAGTCGTGCTGGCCAGGAGAGTGCAGGTTCTTCTAAATGGCAAGTCTCGTCAGGGCCTGCAGTGCCCGCCCAAGGGAAGGGAGTCTAGGCAACCCTGGAACGCAGCTGCCGGGACTTCCTTAACAAAGTCGCCTAAAGTGGAAAATGTTGCTATCCAGTGCTGGCTTGCAACTGATCAAAATCCTTACATTGTTAGTCTTCTTACACCTACCTTCAGCAGCAAAAAAGGCACTTAATTTAGTATTGAGCCACAGCAAACTCACATACCCCGAATGGAAGTCTCCAGTTTCCCTGGGCTCAAGATGAGCAATTAAATAGGGGTGTTCTGCACAGGCTGTTCCTAATTACCTTGGGCTCTAAATCACAGCATTACAGACCACATTCACAGGAAGGAAAGCTTCTCTTGGATCTACTGATTAATAGAAACCCACCAATGAGCTAAGGAGCTGTCTGTCCTATACACCACAGGCTACCTGCAAACCATGACCACAGCCCCTCACCTTTGGAATTTGCAATCAGAAGCAATGTGGCCAGCCCCTCCACACTTGGTACACACTGTGGTATTGGTAATGCTGCGCGTCTCTGAGCTCTGCCAGGGCCTTAAGATCCTATTGAAAGAAAAAAAGTCAACTCCAGGGCTATGGCCCATCTCCCCCTACTTCCACAGGCTCTTCAGGTCTCCATGTACTCCCCTCTAAAGTGATCACATACCTGTTATCATCTTCCCGAAGGGTCCCATTCAAGCGGGCCAACTCCCGAAGCTGCATCTTCCGTAGATCATTCTGGTCCTCAGGGGTCTCAATACCCTGCTTCAGAATGTTTCTTATCTAATGGAAACACAATGGGCAGTTATGTAAGTGTCGAGACCACCACCTAGAATTTCTGGCAAGGGGCTTCCTTTTTGGCTCTCTCACCTGTTCTACTGCTTTCTTCACATTCTCCATGGTATTGGCAGTAACCAGGGCATGAAGTGGCTCATCTTCTCCCGGCAGCATCTGGCCATCTTTGCGCCCAACTTTTCCTTCCTTCACAGACCCTTTCCCCCGGATCATAATCTTGGCATTACACTCCTTCTCTATGTTCTTCAGTGTGTTCCCTCTATCAAGGGCAGAAAGATGTGAGCTATTATATACCTGAACTGCAAATTCACACGCCAGAGGGGAAAGACAGGCTGATCACACACTGGCAAAAAGCCGTAACTACAGAGAACTGGATTTTCCCACCAAGAGATCCATGATCTCTAAGTTAAGGTCAGCCACAGCCATTCTCAAGATTTGCCTTCTCTGCAGCAAAATTAGAAAGTTAAAGAGGTTTTTCTAACAGAAAGGCATGAACTCAGCCAAAGGTCCTACCAAAAACAGGAAGGTGCCACGAGTGGCATCCCGTTTGGCACAAGATACACACATCTCATGGGATCTTAAGAATTCTATATCCCATAAGCTAGAAGTTACTTACCTGGGCCCAATTAGCAGCCCCACAAAGTTGATTTCTGGATACTCATCTTGTGGAATCATTACTTTATCACTCACACGTGTTGCTGGAGGTCTAAGGAAGAAAAGACTCATTGACTCTGCACACTTCTGAGAGGTGACAATGGCTCATCTAGAATCCTGGGCACCATGTGTTAATTACAGGTGACTGGGGTGAGCAGTCAGTATCAAACTTGTTCTACTACCAGGTCCTACACAATCGGCACCTGTCCTTTCCCAGACATCCAGCCCCCCTGCTTACTTGTAATCTGCAGGTGGCTTGAAATCAGGGTTGAGCGCAACCATTTCTGTGATGAGGTTATGCCGCTCCTCTTCCAGCTTTTTGCGGGTGCGGAACTCACGTGTGTTAAGCCGCTTCCCCTCACTATTGTAGATGGGCTCAGGGGAAGGGGACCTGTGGGAAACAGACCACTGTTACTGCTCTACCTTCACCTTTCTGTCATCCCCACATAGGCTATAAGAAGTATTCCCCAGCCCCTCTGCCTCAGACCCTAACACAACACTCTTCGGAGGAACCGACCATAACGTGTGCTATTCAAGATCGTGTGGAATGGGGAGATGGAAGCTGGCTTAGCATTAGGGAGACTGGCGTGTGTGTGAGAAAGGAAAAAAAAATGATTCTGCTTTTAAAAACGATGAGAGGGGAAAAGTCTGTCCTTCTCAGGGAAAGTCTCTGGACTGCAAATGGCAAGGACAGTACTCTCTGGAGTCTTCTTCCCAAAGGATTTTTATCATTTGCAAAAAATTTTACAATATTACAACTTTATGAACCACGGAAACCCCAAGTTTAGGTAAAATGTTAGCTCTTGCAGAGTTTGTGCCCTATCAGGAAGTATCTGTACCCCGACTACCACATAGTAATAAGCATGAGCTCTTTAACCCAATGCAACTAGGACTCAAGGCTACTGCAGCTACTTGGCCCCCACAATGGAGAGAGGTGGTTCAAGGCTTCATCTCTGCTTTTCCTTCAATGGCCTGACTGGCTGTGTCCAAGGCCCAGGAGTCAACCTGTTTTTGGCTGTTCGAGGTTGGGGAGTCTGGGTAGAGAAAAACGTTAAAGTGCTAAAGCAGCTTCTGAGAGAGGCTGCAGATGCAGATTTGGTCAAAGACTTGTCTAAGGTCTGAACCTGCAAACAGCAAGGGGAAAACCTATGATTCTCCACCAGAGTTTACAAGTCCAGAAAGCAGATTCTCTCTCTCTCTCTCTCTCTTTTTAAGGAGTAAAATGCTGTTGCTATAAGTAAAAAAAATAGTAATGATAAAATGGTCAGTTTACCACAGCTGGATTTTGCGGTAATAAAAAAAGAGAAGTTACGCTCCTAGAATTCTGAGTTAAGATTACAAAAAGGACCATAGCTTGATATTCTGAATGAAAATTTAGTAGCAGCTGCAAGAAGGGAAGAGACCATGTGCATCAAGTTATTAAAAAAACATCCTGGAAGTAGTCAAGACTCCTACACCCTTGGTTTAGTTGAGAACCTTGCCTAGTTGGAGAGCAAGGGCTGAACTCGGCTGCGCCCACTGTCTTCAGCCTAAAGGGAACCATGTCATCCGTTACACACACGATGGAATAAAAGGTCAGGTTTGTTCATGGCTAATGACGGCTAAAATGACACCTCCGTTTCTAACATTTGTATACACTGTTAGCACAATCCAGTAATAGTGAACAACAGCAAACATACCCCAGCTTATTAGACTATCACCTTATACATTTAAGTCTACAAGCAATTTTAAAACATTTTTAACTGTGACTTGAGCAACATCAAAATGGCATAAAGTGGCTTAATATTAAAAATACACCTTCTTTAGAAATAATCTTATTAAGGCAAGAAACTCATGCATTTCCCTCCAACCTGGGCTCAAAGGCAAAAGCAGTCAGGCATTAGGGACTCTGAGTACGAGGGAGAAAGAGACTGCTCTGGTTTTATTTCTTGCATGCTCGACATTTCTAATTCCCACCTGATAACTGTCTAGAAGGAAGCATTTCTAGCTAATCACCAAAACAAGTTTTACCAGTACCACATGGTCATGTTAAAGGCCTCACAACAGTTTACCCTCTTTCCAAATTATGAATGTGAAAGGCAAAAGCTGATACTCTAAAGGTTAAGGTTGGCCCAACTTCTTCACTTTGAGTAGGCATCATAGAGATCAACTAAGTTCTAACCCCAGTTCTCCAGGAAGCAAAGGTTTGTTAAAAATTCAACCTTTTGAGGAATTGCCTGGTAACCTGTAGATGTAGTATTAAAGGAAAAAAGGCCAAAAAGGCACTGGACAGTTGTGGTCTACAACCTACAATGCAAGTCTTAAAAAAAAAAAGTCAAGAAATATAAAACACAACCCTCCAAACAAAATCTACAGGTGAAAAAATAATATAAGTAAAATTGAAGTCAATAAATTTGTTTCCTGGCAAAGGGCAGCAGAAAAATGTGTAAGAGTGGCCTCTAAAATCATTACATCTTTCTGATGTAACAAAGTATTAACTGGATAACAAAAGCCAAAAACAATCTTTTTTAAAGCACAGTCTTTTCAACTCTGCTGTATGGACTAAGAGAAATTTCATTGCCCTTCCAATTAAATGGACCAGATTTTAGCTCTTCGAAGACCACACTCAGCCAATAAAATTCCTGTTAAAAAAGTTCATTTCCCTCGATAGACTTTTCCTTTCATAGGTGAAACTGGAAACTGAGATAATAACATGACCACAGCTGTTTGAGGACCACATTCCCCTTAAAAGTGGCGGTAGGGGAAGAGTAATTTAGGATTGCTTTCCCAAAACAGGTTGAATATTCTGGCTCCTCTCAAAACCCCCAGGCAATGGCCAAGGCTGAAAATTAACTGGTAGTGAAGGAAGTTGGTTAGAAATCTCATCTATTTTAAAACCATCTCAAAACCATGAGCAGGAAGATTGTAGCAATGAGCTGACCAGATTGAAAGTTTCTGGCCTGCTCAAATTCAGTGATGCTCAAAAATATTCTTAATCCCTGCATCGTGTACCTGTGAGAAAAACTCTACACCTGGGCTTTCAGCCAAAGCAGGTATTGAAAAAGCTGGTTAATGGCCCACCTCACTATCCCTACAGGTAGGCAAATCAGGTTAAAATATACATGCTTACCAATTGGAAACCAGTTGTCCATTTTCCTGTAACTTTTAACTCTGCTAGTAATTAAGTTTCATTCCAATTTTCTAACTGATGACTGATTATATATATTGCTAATTAAACCCTACTCCCCAGAATGATCAGAGTACCAGTCGTCTTACTAGGATTTTATTGAACTGACACAATATGTTGCCACCAGTAAAACGTATTGAGAAAAAGGTAAAAGCGTTACTGTCAGCTGGTTAAAACTGTTTCCCAACCTGTCCTCAGGGTTAGGGGGGATGCCCAGGTCTCCTGTGCGCAGTTTACGAGTCAGGTCTTCTATCTGCAGTTGCACTGGAAGAAACCAGGTTAGGAAAGAAAAAAAAGGATGGAAAAAAGACAATGTTACCAAAAAACATCTCAAATCTCAACAACAAGCATGAAGAACTCGGAGACTTTGAAAGGGACGACTGATCAGTGAACACATTGAGGCAAAAACTCCCAACCACCTATCGGCAGGAGTCCATTTACATCTATAGGTATTTTTCACTTCGAAATGGTTATCACTTAAGGAAGCAAACAGTTTGTTGGAAGAGGGGTTAGCAGTATAGACTATTCACTAGGCTAACATCAAAGCAATTATTAGGTGTCTCACCTCTCCCTCCTCGCCAAGGCTTGCTATAACAATTGGCATTCAGAACCAACCCATGTATGTGATCACTGAAACCCCATTCCCACCAAATTAATTTCTTGAGGGCAAAACTCTTGAGTTAATTTTTCTTCATTAAATACTAAGCATAACCCAAAATGACCCAATTAATGTGGGACAAGGAAAAATACCAGTTGAGCAAAGATCATTTCACTGATATCAGGCTTAAAATTCTTTATACAAGACATGCAATAACCAATTCAAGACCTCATAGAAATTCAGATACTTTCTGTACAACCAGATCCTTACTAGTAGGGATCTCCCAATACCTCGTGCTTTTATTCAAATTTCAGATGACAACCCATATACCTTAATAAACCAGTCATAGTAAAGATGCAACAAGCCTGTTTTTAGACTTGCTCCTAATGTGGGAATGAACTAGGGAGTAGAGGATAGAAAGTGTGGGTCAGGGAGAACGGTGTGGCCCTCAGACCTTGACAAATGAGGCTGTACATGAGAAAGAGACATGAGGGTTTCACAAAAGTTCAGTGACTCAGGGAAATGCTCCCCAGTTGATTGCTCAAAATAATGGGACCTGCAGAGCCAGATGGCTTTCTTCAGCATGCTGAATAACCACCTATTCCTTACCTTTGCAGCATTGGAGAGTTCTGAGCAGGCATCTCTAATAAGAGCAAGTCTTACTAGGTTGGGTTAAAGTTGAACTGACTCCAAGACAAGATTAATACATCTCTAACCCAAGACACCCTTCTAATTTTAAATACATCCCATAGGGCTATACCACACATCCACTCAAACTCTGAAGAAATGAAAACCCACATTAATATTGAAAAAATATGAGGGGCATGCTGTACAAGGCAGTGTGTACTGTGAGAGACAGAAGACACATGGTCCCCTAAGTTCTTTAATGCCAGAAAGTTCTGTCTTGGCAGTTAAGTACAAAGCTCAACAACTCCAGGAGAAAGTCACCTTCCTGGGGGGTAGGCAGTTCTCCTCCTAACTGGACTATGGGGATGTGGGGTCTGATTTGAGAAAATAGCTGGCATTTAAATTAAATCAAAGAGTCACAATCTTTCTTGGAGGAGGGATCTACATCAGTCCTTGCTTTGATTCTAGCTACTGATTATAACTATAAATAGCCCTCAGGGCTCACTGTATTAACTCCCTCCACAGAAAGAGAACTGGAGATGTAAAGAATGATTTTGTTTTCCCATTGTCTAAGTCTGCTTGTATACTTGAAATATTGTTCCACAAGGGACATTTTCACAAGGCTGTTATGAGACATGAGTAGGTGGGTGTAGATAGGAATAGTAGGGAAAGAAAATATTAGTACTGTGATTAGACGATTCCAACACCTCAAAATTCTCAGCAGTCTAAAAGATGTAAGACGTTATGATCCTCAGTGATAACAACATGCCAGCCTTGAAGCTTTTTACTTGGGAAGGCCATGGCCTCACAGAGGTAGGAAACCACTGTCCTAGTTTACCCCACAAGGATGTTTATTTGGTTGGTAGGAAACGTTTATCAAGTGAACTTTTTTGAGATCGCTGCGCAGGTACATGAATAAAGGTCAAACTTGCATTAAAAACCTTGTATTTAAAAAAGTAATTTTGAGGTTAATTTCATTTCCACTGTGGACAGTCATTAGTAACCCTTAGAATTTCCCCAACAGTTAAGATCTTTCATCCTACCAGCTCATTCCACATCCAAGCAGTAGCCCTTTCCCAGCAGTTCTTTTGTAGTCAACACCGAGAGCCCTCATTTTAAGACAGCTCTCCAAAAACCAAACCAGAAAAAATGCTGAAGGAAAGGTTAAACTCGACAAAATAGTAAAAGGGGGTGTACTGTAAACACTTTCAGAACCATTTTTTGATAAAATTGAGGCTTTTTTCCTTTCAGAAAGTACCTATAAAAAGTAAAAGACCACGTTTTAGGGAAGGGAGGAACATGAAATTCTGGTGAAAGGCCACGCTGTGGAGAAGCCATCTGGTTGTACAACACCTGCAGTGTTCCCCACTGGGGCTGTGTCCAGGAGAGTAAGACACTCACCTCATCAACTGGCAATGACAGCAGCTGGAAAAGGTAGGGCTCTAAGCTGGGGACTATTCTCACTCCTAAGCGGGCCAGTCTACCTTCCTGGCACTCACGGAGAACACTGCTGTTACCAACAGACCATAGCAAGGAGCTGCAAATGCAGGACCCACAGAGCAAAAACTGAAGGATTGATTATGTCAAAGTCGTGAAAGTCCACCTGACCATTCGTCATCTCAAAAGAGAAAACTTTAAAATAGCAAACCTAAAACAGATAAAATGTCATTCAGAACATTAAAAATCTGAAAATGCATTTGGGTGCAGAACGTGTATTTACCTATATAAGCTCTTTCTTGTTCCCGAGTAAGTCCAGGGGGGATAACTGTAGGCATTCCTGGAATCACCGTCTTCTGTTCCATTGTGTCTTGATTCCAGCGGCTTCTCTTCCGCTTCTTATTCGGGAAGTCTAAAAGCAAATAAAGTCCATCAGATGCAAGGACAACCCCACCAGAGTAACTACCAACAGGCAGTTCAGGGTACTTATGACATTACCCACAGCTCAGCAGACTGTGAAACCACGAACTTGACCTAAAACATAAATGACCTAGAGTGGAAGACAAACCTCAGAAACCAGAACTATTTGGCCACCCAAGGGAACCTGGACCTGGGTCCAAAAAGTTAATATTTCAGAGAAACTCTGTAAATTATAGAAATAAGACAACAAATCTTAAAGCATAAAGTTTCAGATAAAGAAATAAAGTGTTGGGAAGATACATACTACATCATCCATGAATACTTCAAAAGCCCCAGGGGAGACACGAGTAGAATGAATAACCAAACACGTTCATAAAGTTATATTGGGGGACTGCTGGCTCCTCCCACCTCCACTCTCCACCTTCTAACTGGGCTTACTGGGCTAGAACACGACTAAGCCTATGGTGGGATTCTTCAACAAGATCACTTTCTTCTTCAAAAGCTTAATCAAGATCAGCTTCCAAATTTCCTGGCTAGTTGGGACACTTAGCGTCTGACATACCAAAAGTTCAACGGAGAACAAACTGTTCAAGTAGCCAAACCCCCCTCCCCAATATATAAACAAACTCCCTACACATTTGGTACACACACGTCAACTTTCGAGGGGCGGGGTGCAGTCCCAACTATGGGACGTATCAGACTTCTCTACGGTAAACTTAGGGAGATTAGGGGAACAGATCCCCCCCGAAAGAGCCACGACAGATCTGAACCAACCATGTCCTTAGGACTTTCAAACTCTCTCACTCTGTAGTGAAAACGTGCCACACAGTCGACAAAGAGGAGCTATTCTTGGTACTTTCCTTCCTTTCAGACTCCGCTACAACCAGGAAGAGGATGTTCTACGTCACCACCGAACCCCTTCCCACCCTCCTGACACGCACACCCAGCACCAGTCTAGCCACTCGACCCCCTCCACGCCTCTCCCCTACACCAGGAGCTGGAGGGCACCGGGGGACTCCGCGCTCCCCCACCCAGCTTTTTGGTCGGACTGCATACCCTGGCAATGCACTGCGCCTGCGCACAGCAAACCTCCCGCCCAGACAACCCCCCCCACTCCCCTCAGAGCGCGTGCGCACTCGAGGTACTAGAAACAGGCCGCGCGCCCGTGGCGCCTCCGCCAGGGGCTCCCCGGGCGCGCGCATACGCGCGCACCCCCGCCGCGTGCAGCCGCCGTCGCCGCCGCCGCGCGCCCCTCAGCCGGCCGGGCCCGTTCGCGCGACGTCTTTCGCGCTCTCTCGGCCCGACTCACCTCCTCCGCCGCCGGCCGGACCCGGCTGCTGATCCTGACGCGGCGGCTGGGGTGGCGGCAGCGGCGGCGGCAGCGGCGGCGGCGACACGCGCTGGTAGAGCGGCGGCGGAGGGGGCGGCTGCGACGGCGGGTACGAGGAGCCCGGGGAGGGCGGTGGAGGCGGCGGGGGGGGCGGCGGCGGCGGAGGAGGAGGAGGCAGCGCCGCGAAGGGGAAGGCCGCGGTGAGGGCCCTCACAGAGCCCACGGGCGGGGTAGGCGGCGGCCCGGGCACCAGAAGCCCCGCCCCAGGCCCGGGGGCAGGAGATGGCCCCGGCTCGAAGCCCCCTTTGGGCCTGGGAATGGATGGAAGGCCCGGGGAGCCCAGCTTACCCAGCGGCGTGGCGTTCGCTCCGGTCGCCATGGCGCCCCCGGGGACCCGCACCGGCGGCTCCTCCTCGGCGGCGGCTTCTCCTTAGAGCACCTTCCGGGGAAACGGGACCCGACTGCGCTGCCGAAGAGCGCGCGGAGCCCGTCCTCAGGCGGCTGGCGGCGAGCGGCGGCGGCGCGAGACGCACAAAGAGGGAGGAGAGAGGGCGCTGCGGGGGCGGGTCGGGGGCGACGGGGCCGAAGCCTGGATTGGGCCGGGCTGAGGCGAAGAGTCGGAATCGGCGGCCTCCGATTGGCGGAGCTTCAGGCCTCCTCGATGCGCGCTGGGATTGGCTGGACCGTTAGGCCAGGCGAGGAAATGGCGGCCGAGCCTGACGAGCTCGAAGGTGTCGCAGCGCGCACTTCGTTTGTTACTGCGCGAACTGAGCTCGGAGTCCAGAAAGGAGGGGTTAGGGTGGGGCAAACTGTGACGCCGGCCCCAACTGCGCTCTCATTGGCTGAAGTTGATTGAGTCAGCCAAGCTCGGTTGCGCCGTAGTGTCATTAGATTGGCTGTCACATGTTCAATTTTTTTTCCACTCCCCTTCCCGAGAGCAGTTTCGCTGGTAGTAAGCGAGAGGTCGCAGCGGAAAAGCCGTGGCCCAACGAGATTTACGGCGGAGGAGGAGAGGAACAGGAGCACGCATGCGTAAATGGGGCAAAGCGCCTCTCCGCTCCTCGCTTCACGGTTGGTCCCAGGGTTCTGAGCGTAAACCCTAAGTGACGTCAATCTACGATTCCCATGGTAACCCGGAACCGGGATAGGGGGCGGGTCCGGCGCGCGCCTGTAAAATGTCCTGTTGACGCCACAGGTAGAGAAGGGCATCCTGTTTTCTTTGAAAAAAATAAAGGGTTGGGGGGAGGAAAGCTATAAAAATAGTCTAATTGAAGGATTAATAGCATCTGAGTGGATGCAACAACATATAACCTTGGGTGGAAAACGATGTAAAGTTGTCAATTTTAAAATTAGTTTGCAATTACAATACAGTTCCATGGGAATTCCAGCGGGTTGGGGGGTAATTAAATCATCGTGTAATGCAGGAGGTTGAGCCCAGGGATCTGGACCGCGTTCGGATAGATCGAAAAAACCACAAGGAGCACCTGATGCCTTTATTACTTAACATTACAGGCGGTCCTGCTGGCAGCAGATCATCAAAGCAGGACTGCACGTCTTCCAGTCTGAGGCTTGTTATAAGGAGTCTCACACAAAAGTGGCACGGGTTCAAGCTGCATAAACCTACGTGTGCTGGACCGCGTTCGGATAGATCGAAAAAACCACAAGGAGCACCTGATGCCTTTATTACTTAACATTACAGGCGGTCCTGCTGGCAGCAGATCATCAAAGCAGGACTGCACGTCTTCCAGTCTGAGGCTTGTTATAAGGAGTCTCACACAAAAGTGGCACGGGTTCAAGCTGCATAAACCTACGTGTGCTCCAGTCAGATGACCACTGGCCAGAAGGAATGTATATTGTCTTGGAAACGAAATATAGCTCCCTTCTTATCTCCCGTTGGGATAGGTGTCTTGTCTGGTGACTGTTTCTTGACCCTTTCCTCCTGCACGTAATACACACTGAGGTAGTATGGCCTTGGGCCACAGGTAGGTTTATGCAACTTGGACCAACAAGCCTACAGGGCTCCTCATGGGATGGGATAGGCCTGCGTCCCATTAGTAGACTGTCCCCAGTATTCTAAGCAGTCATTACTGTAATATTTTTGCATAGGGCTGCTGACACCCACCCCATGAGCTGAACAGTCTCATTCACAGTCCCATTTCTGCATTCAATACATATGAGTACAGGCTGTCGTACTGCTACCTGTAATGCTGACAGCCGTCCCACACCATTTCAAACCATGTAGGTGAGCCATGGCTTAGTGCAGTTAGCCTGTTCGCTCATGAGGGAAAATACCTTTAACAGTCTGATCGAAGAGGGGATCAGAAGCCTTCCAGCCTTGCATCCAGCCCCACCACCACGGTAGGCCAGCAAAGGCAACAGTGAGAAATTCCGTGGAGACCCAACAATCAGACTGGTCGCCGATGGCTGCTAGCATGCCAGCCCGCTGAAGAAAGGCGTTTCCAGAGCAGAGCCTAGGGGTGATAAGAGATATTTAATAGGAACTAATAGAGGTAGATCTTGGCAGTCTGGCAATACACAAGCAACAGTCTGGTCTTTGGTTAATATTGTTACACCAATTGGTAGATGCCCTGGCCATTGATACCGTGCTCTACCTGGCTCTAGGCAAAGGGCCAAGGGAGGTGTGTGTACTTGCCAAACCAAAGCTATAGAAGTGCCCTAAGGGACTGAGGTCCGCCATGGGTTGTATCAAACAAGGGTTAGAAACCAGAAGGACATTGCCGTAGGCGTCAGCTGTAACCCCATTATGAGTCCCTCTCCCCTAAAGAGCCACCAAGGAACACCAACAGGACTCTACCTGTACCTGCCAAGGTCAGGTGAGGGTGTTTTTCCCCGGGGGTATGTCTTCGCTGGCAAGAGCACGCTATTTTGTTGCCCCGGTCCAGGGTGCAACAGAGGCTGCTGGGTGCTTCACTGTAGGCGGATAGGTCTCCCCAAGGTCTAGTGATAAGGTTGACAGGACATGTTTGTTCCAGGCTCACAGGCAGTCAGAAGGACGGGTCACTCACTGCTGAAATGAGCTAGAGTCAGTCTCAGAGCATCTTTCAAGAGGCCGTTATCTCTCTCAATGAGGCCGGCTCGAGTAGGTTTGTACGGCAGATGGAACCTCCAGTCTGAATTGAGAGTATTTGCCCAGTCTTGTCCTTGACGTCCCATAAATTGGGTGCCTTGGTCACTTTCAATGGCATCCAAGGTCCCCTCGGCAGCACATAGCTGTTGGAGGCTTCAGACGGTGGCTTGCTGTGTGGCCCATTTGCACGGGTCTGCTTGCAGTAAGCCAGTAGTTGTGTCGACACACATCAAGGCACTGCGTGAGCCTTCGGACAGTGGCAGGGAGCCAATGTAGTCAACCTGCCAGCCGGTTAACGGGGTGTCCCCCCGTTGTAGGCCACCCGTGTCTTAGGGTAGCCTGCGGGGGTGCTTCTCTGCACAGTCAGTGCATTGCTGACAGGCTGTGACTACATTGGAGTAATGGAGCGGTAGGCCCCAAGCCTTTACCACTTCCCATAAAGTCTTCTGCCCTTCATTGTGAGAGCCCCCCCCGGCCACCGTGGATGAGAATAAGTCTACCAAGACATGATCTGCTTGGGGAGGAAAGGCTGACCAGTGTCTCAGAGGAGAAAGGCATCAAGCCCCTCTCTCAATGGGCTTTTATTAAGGGTAGCTTGCATAGGGATGCATATCAAGAAAGGAGGTGTGGTTTACAGATAACATTTCTGGGAACACAGGGATCCTTCTGAGGTAGGGTCTGGTAGACAGGGTGACACCAATCGACTGTAAAACCTTGGGAAACAAACTTATTTTGTGCTTGGACCCTTAACATTTAAATTGAGGACATTCTTAGCAAAGCAGGTTTCACAGGACGTTATACATCCTTTCTTAGGCCTGATCGCCCCTGGCCAAGAACCACCAGTTCCGGCACAAGGCTGCACCTCCCTTCAGCATTGTTTCAGGCCTGAATTAGGCGGGAGAAGCAAGGCAGCCAAGAGATTAGGAGATTAGGAGACTTTTTACAGATAGAATGAGGACTCAGGCTATGATAAAGCTGAGGGGTGAGGGTCTTTTGTCCTTCCTCCACAATACCCTAAGTCTTTCCTGGATGGCCCCTTTATAACTGTGCCTGTCTTAGGTTGTTCCTTTCTTGAGGAATCTTACCCATCACTGACTATCCAGCCATCCTCCAGGGGCCAAGCAGGGCGAAGTAAAGGGGGCAGAGGCTACACCCCTGCTGGGAGGATAAGTTTTGTCTCCTTAGTGGCTTATGGTCCCAAGGTCCCCTAGCCATGGGGCCTTTCCGCCTGTTGGTGGGGTCACAGCTCCTGAAACCAGGCAGGACGGTTCCCAGCACTTCGTGACACATCTTTCTGTGGAGCCACTCGACCATGTCTTCTGCTGGAGCCTCTTCTAGCCAGCAGATACGTGCCAGTTCGTTGGCCTTGGCATTGCCAGGGTTGCAGAGAGGTTGGTGTCCATTGACATGGTAAAGAGTTATTACCTTTTCTACACTATGTTCATAAATGTCCTTCCATAGGTCCTGTCCCTATGAGTGTCACTGAGCCACCTGCCAGTCGTCTTGTTGCCATTGGGACAACCATAGGGTTAATCCTCTGTATACTGCCCAGCTATCTGCAAATCGTCACCGGCGCTGGTTCTTTCTTGGGTTATGACTCTCCAGATGGCTCTCAACTCAGCCCATTGGCTACTTTGTCCCGAGCCATCTTCCATCCATGTGCTGCCCATGCTGGGCTGATAAGCTACTGCCCTTTAGGTGGGTGGCTGGCCCTGGCAAGAGCCATCAGTGTACCAAGCATCCTCAGGCACAAGTGCTCGTCCCTCTTTAACAGCAGGTCCAGGCATGGGGAGGGGAGCAGGGGCCTCCATGTCTGCATCCTAGTAGGTACCAGGCCCCGGAGCTGCTGCAGTTCTTGGCTCAGAGGGCTTTGTTGCCCATTTGCTGCTCTGTTGGAGATACGCACTCCACTCAGTTGGAGTGGCCGTCTGGGCCCTGGCTGGTGTGGCTCAGTGGATTGAGTTCCGGCCTGTGAGCCAGGGGATCACTGATTCAATTACCAGTTGGGGCACAGACCTGGGTTGTGGGCCGGGTGCCCAGTGCAGGGGCGTGTGAGAGGCAACCACATATGGATGTTTCTCTCCCTCTCTTTCTCCCTCCATTCCCTCTCTAAAATTAAATAAATAAAATCTTAAAAAAAAAAAAAGTGGCCGTCTGCGTTACTGAGCTCAGGGGTTGGTTTACAAGGTCCTTCACCCACCCAGTGATGGGATGGGTAGCACGTACTCCCATCCTCAGCAGGTCCAGCGATGACCTCAGTAGCTAGGAGAGCCTGGTAAACAGTGTTCACTTCTATTGGGCTGTATCGAGCCTCCATGCCCTTCGAGAGCTGGGGCCAGAAACCAAATGGACTTCATATGCCCTTGTTGTTGCCAGTAGGCCCCTGGTATAGCCTTTGGGGGTGACATGGATGTCTAACTCACACGTCTGAGTTCAATCTGTAACCCCTAGTGCTTGTACCATTTTCACCACTTCTTTAGTTCCAGTTCTTTATGCATTCATTGGTTGATTCTTGTATTTGCCCTGACTGGGGATCAAACCCTGAACCTTAGCATATCTGGACGATGCTCTAACCAACTGAACTAACTATTCAGCCAGGGCAGGACCTAATGTATTTTCAAAATGTGCTTCATACTTTTTAAAAAATGTTAAAATGTGATTCCATTTACCTAACATTACTATACATCTGTATAAAGAAATGCATTGACGGAACAGTCGCCAAATTTCCAATGGTGGTGGGATCTCAGGTGTTTTTTTCCTTTTTCCCCCTATTTCTGTATATTATTTTAATTTTTCATACTGAGCAAGTATTATTTATAGAATAAAATACAGCCCTGGCTTGTGTGGCTCAGTGGATTGAGTGCTGGCCTGCAAACCAAAGGGTCACCAGTTCAATTCCCAGTCAGGGCACATGTCTGGGTTGTGAGCCAGGTCCCCAGTAGGGGGCATGCGAGGGGCAACCACATATGGATGTTTCTCTTCCTCTCTTTCTCCCTCCCTTCCCTTCTCTAAAAGCAAATAAATAAAATGTTTAAAAAGTGAATAAATAAAATGTCTCCTAAAAAAAGAAAAAGTTAAACACACCTACCGTATGACCTAGTCCTCCCATTCCAGAGTATTGTCAATGTAAGAATGTCCCAACCTGTATGAGAGTTTGAAGGTTTTTAAATTTTAATTATTTTATTTATTGATTTGGGAGAGAGAGAGAAACATTGATTTGTTGTTCCACTTACTTATGTGTTCATTGGCAGGTTCTTGCATGTGCCCTGACCCCAGATAGAACCCGCAACCTTGGTGTATCAGGAGGACCCTCGAACCAACTGAGCTCCCTGGCCAGGACAAGAGTTTTTTCCTTGAGTCAAACTGAGAACAAGCTGGTGTGGACCAAAAAGGGCTCCCTTGAGGCTGGTTACACCCTGGAGGGATTTGCAAAAGAGGGTTGCTTCTGGCATTTCAACTGCGCGTTCACCCAGACGCACAAGAACAACGGACAGGGCTGGCTTAAGGCAGAGATGGACCTCTTATGGGCCTGGATTGTGACTGCCCACCCTGACCTACCCAGTTAGGAATTTATAATCACATCAGCCTGTGTGGTTACTTTCTGTTAGATTTATTACATCACCCTTTTTTTGGCCGTAGTATTTACCAAAATGAAAGTATATGTCCACACAAAGACAGGTACGTGAACGCTGATAGCAGCTTTAGTTGTAATAGTCCCAAACTGGAAACAGCCCAAATGTTCAACTAGTTAAGCCGTGGCACACCCATGCAGTGGGATGCTGCTTGGCAGGGGGACGGAGTGACTGAGAGAGCATGCAGCAGCACAGACGGAACTCAAGGTAACTGCTCCGTGAAAGAAGCCAGACAAGAACGGGGCACATAGTGTGTGATTCTATTTATATCAATTCCGAAAAATGCAAATTTGTCTCTGCCGGCAGAAAGCAGACCAGTGGTTATCAGGGGTGAGCCGGTGAGGAGGAGCAGGAGGTGTGAGTACCAGGAGGTGGGGGAACACTTGGGGGGGTGGAAACACTCACTTTGACTGTGGTAACGGTTTCACAGGGTGTGTATGTGTCGGAGTCATCAAACAGTACATTTTTAGTGTGTGCAGTTTACTGTAGGCCGGTTACACCTCCGTAAGGCTGTTTTTAAGAAGAAACAATAGGAGAAAACAATCACTGAAAAAGGTCTGCCCACAGTTGAACACAGAATCTGATTCCATCTTCTCCACTTGATGTCCCACGAGGAAAGGATCATTTTTGGTTTTTGTTTTTTTAAGCCATGATAGGGCTTTAATTTTTGAATGATTACTTTAAAATATTTAAACCCGCCCTGGCTGGTGTGGCTCAATGAATTGAGTGCCGGCCTGCGAACTAAAGGGTCACTGGTTCAATTTCTGGTCAGGGCACATGCCTGGGTTGCAGGCCAGGTCCGCAGTAGGGGGCGTGAGAGGCAGCCACACACTGGTGTTTCTCTCCCTCTCTTTCTGCCTCCCTCTAAAAATAAATAAATAATTTTTTAAAAAGTTAAAAAATAAAATATTTAAACTCGATGCTTTATTACATAGTATTTCATATACACAAAAGGATGGTTGCACCTTTTGTGAGTTAGGAACTTAGTTACAAATTGAACACCCGTAAACCTACCACTCAGTCTGAGAACCAAGATACTGGCAATACCTCTGGCAAATCCCTGGGGTCCTGCCCGGCCCCACCCACTCCCCTCACAGGGACTGGCAATTCTGCGTTTGGTGCTTTTTCTTCTTCTCACCTGATGGAGTTTTACCACATGTGCACCAAACAGTGAGTGGTTCGGTTCTGCTCTAATGCCGCGTGCGGTTTTGTGTAATTTGGCGTTACCTGTCTAAGACTCCTCGGTGGTGGTGTCTTGTGTTTTAGGCTCTTTCCAATCCTCCCAACAGCCCCGCAGGCAGACTTAGATGGATACAACCGGGAAAAGATGGCTCAGCAAGCTCACTCGGGCCAGGGCTGTGACTCCAGGTCCTCTTCTCCATGTCACGCTCCCTCCCTCCCTTGGAAAGCATGCCGAGGGTCTGCTCTGCGCCAGGCAGTGACCGGGTGCTGGGTGTGCCACAGCGAGCACGGCCACTTTCTGGTTGTCGCCTCTCCTCTTGACCCTCACCTGACTGGCACGTGGGCCAGCTCCCTGAACACCCCGGGCTGCCCACACCTCTTCCCCTCACCCATGGAGCGACTCATCCCTGAGGCTTCTGCCCAGGGACGGCAATTGGACAGTAGCTACACAAGGACAAATACAGCCACCTCTGACCCAGCAAAGCCACTCCAGGAATTTGTCCTAATGGACACTTCAATGTATAGAGTGGCATTGGCGTAATATTTATTGCAGCATCATTTTTAATATCAAAGTAGTAGAAACAGATTCCATCCATGGGGACCTAATGACAGGAGATTATTAGTTACAGGAAGCCCATATAATGGCAAAGCACTGGCTGTAAAAAACAAAGGGGGAGGCACTGACCACGGAAAGCTCTCCGGACTGACTTTAAAGGGCAAGACGTGCACGTGTGTGCACCGTTAGTGTGGTGCGCAGTGGGGAAGAATGAGGCCCGGCTGCTTAAATACCCGTAAGTATTTCCAGAGGGGTCAGAAGTAAGTGGGACTTGGGTGGGAGACTTCTCATAGGAACGATTTTGGATTTTTCAAAAATTGCTAAGCAGCCCTGGGTGGTGTGGCTCAGTGGATTGAACGCCAGCCCGCAAACCAAAGGGTCGCTAGTTCGATCCCCAGTCAGGGCACAGGCCTGGACTGCAGGCCAGGTCCCCACTTGGGGGTGCACAAGAGGCAACCACACACTGATATTTCTCTCCTTCTCATTCTCTCTCCCTTCCCCTCTGTCTAAAAATAAATAAATAAAATCTTTTTAAAAAGTTGTATACCATAGGCAATGGCTACCAATTAAAAAATAAAACAATTTCAGTCTTTCAGTACATATTTCCAGGCTTCTTGATCTTTCTTTGGCTTGTGGCTAGCCTTTGCTATCACCAAATATTTTATCACAGGCCCTTGCTTTGCCCAGACCGCCTACTTGGTGACACTCAAGCAGCCCTGACTACACTCTCACCATTTTCAGACAAGGGTGGCAGCCCAGGACTGAGGGAGCTTGCCACAAGGTGGCGCTGTTTGCAGCTTGGTGCTCTGTGGGTTGATCAGCCCCGGCTGCT
The DNA here is from genome assembly GCA_007922815.1 of Macrotus californicus. Lineage (NCBI taxonomy): Eukaryota > Metazoa > Chordata > Mammalia > Chiroptera > Phyllostomidae > Macrotus > Macrotus californicus. The sequence goes on from VMDR010000009.1 coordinate 141,802, forward strand.
GCGTACCTGGGGCCTCTGCTGAGTGGGAGCTCACCTCCCACTTCTGGCACTCCTCAGTTTAATCCTATGCCTCCGTGAAGAAATCTAGAAAACTGAGAGTCAGCAATGACACCCCTGTCACCCCACCATTTGGCCTATCAAATGCTCTGCCAGCAGGGGCAGATGAACCTTCAGAACTTGGAAGATCCTCTCGCTCACCTCCTTTGGGCTGGTCTCACAGAGAACACAGGCAAGAGTGGCTCCTCTCTGGTCTGACTCCCCACTTCAGCTGAGAGACCCAGTCACCAGCAGTCAGGGCGGCCAGGGCTCTGCCGCAGTGTGGACAAGGAGATATGACCACCACGAGGTCGATCGCCAGGGGCCCTAGAGACCCGGCTGCTGCAGGCTCTTCCCACAAGCTGCCATCTACCCACCACTCATCAAATATGTCCCAACAGCCCACCAGGTGTAAAGAAGTTCTTATTTAAACACTTGCCTTGAATATCACAAGGGAGAGGATTGGGCCAAACTCAAGACCTGGCCCCTGGGCCTTTGCTCAAGCTCTTGCCCTAGATGCAGGGCCTTCCCACCTGCTGCAGCCCTGGCCCTGCCCGTGCACCAACCCCTCCTGCAAGGCCGGCTGCCTGAAGGCTCTGGTGAACAGCAGGCTGGTCAGTGCCTGGGGCAACATGAGGTTCCCTGCAGTAGGGAGCCCAGGGCAACGCAAAGCACAAGGTTAGCCTGGGTGGATAGATGTGCCCTCAAGGTACAGGCTCTAGCCCTAACCGGTGTGGCTTGGTTGGTTGGGTGTCATCACGCAATGCAAAAGGTCACCAGTTCAATTCCCAATCAGGGCATATTACTGAGTTCCGGGTTTGGTCCCCAGCTGGGGCCATATGAGAGGCAACCCCTCAATGTTTTTCTCTTTCTCCCTCCCTTGCCCTCTCTAAAAGTAAATAACATAAAATCTTAAAAAAAAAAATGCAGGCTCTACCAAGGACAGCAGCCCTCACTGGGGTCTACATCCTGACAGGGGCCCCTCTGGGATCTCAGGGCGTGGCACTGAGGAGGGCCTCTGGGAAAGCTTGTGAAATGGACAGAGGCTAATCCTCCCAGCATGCCTTGATGATAGCACCCACGTTCAGTAGGCCGGTCTGACCAAGCACACTGACACCCAGGCAGCAGGTGGGAGGCAGGGAGGCAGCCCTAGGCCTGGGCAGGAAATACAGGTCATGGCAGGCTGTCTCCACAGGCCTCGCTGGGACTGGGTGGAGCAGCTCTTGGCCCGCCCCTCCTAGATCCTGGCTGCCCCGTGAGATCCCACACAGGCAGGGCTGCCCTGGATGAGTCTCTTGTTCAGGGACCTCCCATCTATATGACTCCTTGGCCACACTGCAAAGCTGAGGGCTCACCCAAAGCAAGGAAGCCCAGAAGCACTGCCCCTGAGACACCTTCTGGGAATACTGGCCTCCCCATCACTGCTGCCTGGCACCCCCATGAGGGAGCCACCACCGTACCTGGTGGCCTGCCTTTCCATGATGTATCCCCAGCACCTGGTGCCACACAAAGATATGCTAGAGGGAGGGGAAGGAAATGAGACAGTGGGCTCAGCCCCCCTCAACCCAGAAGGACCAGTGGAATAAAATCAAACCAGCTTTAATACCAATATAGTTCTCTCTTTTAAATATTATGTTTCCAGGACAGGGCGCAGGAGCAGGGTGTTGGCAAGAGTGGGAAGGAAATGTGGAACAAAATGGAATGGATCGCCCAGGGCCTGCCCCCACCCTACCTTGGGCTGCCTGAGGGGAGGGGAGGGGAGGTGACAGCAGCTTCCTCTGGTCCAGTTATTGCAGGGGTGTGGGGTGGGCTCCCCTCCCCTCCGTAGGCCCCGAAACTTCTCAGGATTATTTCTGCCCGTTGGCCCAGCAAAGCTGGGGGCCTGGGCTCCTCCAATGTGGGAGGGGCCCCTTTGCCTAAAACGGACTTCAGCTAAGGCATGGGGGTGGGGGGGGTCACTGGCGAGGCCTGGGCTGCTCAGTAACTGCTCTGATGGCCTGTGAGGATGTAGAGGTTGCTGTGAGCCCCAGGGCTGTGGGTGGGAATGCTCTCCAGGATAATGTCTCTGGGGGGAGGAGCAGAGGTAAGCAAGGCAGGAAGGTGCTTGGGCACGTCCGTCTGGCCTCAGGGGCATCTGAAAGGAAGGCCAGTCCTACCTGTGGGCCCCAAGTACTCGGAAGACCCTCGTCTCATCTGTGATCTCTTGAGTCACCTGGCAAGAAAAGGGACACTAAGGCCACCCCAGCAAGCCCTCTCGTAAGAGGTGGAGACAACGGGCTGGAGGGCAGCCAGGTGCCTGAGCGCCACTCACCTCGTTGGTGTCCAGGCTGCGGCCCTGCATTCCATGGCTCCAGAAGGCCAGCACGCTATCCTGCAGACACACTAGGAGGGGCCGGGCTGCCGTCAGCCCTGTGCCTGCCCTGAAGCACTGGGTCACAGGGGACCTCATAGACCACAGGTAACCAGGATGGCCCTTAAAAGGGGCTTGGGCGCCTGACTCCTTGTCCTGCTGCCAGCCCCAAGGCCCCGCAGGCCCAGGATACACCCGCCCCCCACTTCTGTCTGGCCACTCACCCACAGTCTCAATGGGGAAGTCAAAGGTCAGCACAGGAGCCAGTGTGGCCGTAGGCTCACCCAGCAGATTGACAATCCTCACACAGCCTGCACAGGGAGAGGGCTGGTGGGCGGGGTGGGGTGGCTCCCTTCTGGGGAGGTGACCCACATGGCTTCCCTCACCCCGTCCTCCGCTGTCCGAAGCCCTAACCCCAGGGGCACTCACGGTCAAAACAGACTAGGACTGTGTCCCTGTCCACCTGGATCACCTGCTGGGCCGAGCCTGGGAGCCCCTCTGCAGGCAGAGAAGCGAGACATGAGCCACCAGCCCTGTTGTGGCCCCAAGAGAAGGACACAGGGGACATGCGACAGGCAGCCCTTGGCCACAAGTGCACTTCATTCTCACAACCTGCAGGGTTAGGGTTCAGAACCTCACTGCACAGCTGGGGAACTGAGGCCCCGAGAGGCCAAGTGACCCTGCCTTCCACAGGCTCCCAGGGAGTGGACGTGAGCCCCAGGCAGCTGGAGCAGGGCAGAGGCTCTGGAGTCAGGAGAACCCGGCTTTCAGACTCAGTCGCTGTGTGACCTCCGACCTCTGAACCTTGCTTTCCTCGCCCTTAACACAGGCATGCTGACGTCAACCTTGCAGAGCCATTGTGAGGATTAAGAATGAACCCTGCCCCAGCCAGTGGGTCAGAGCAGGGAACGAATATGCCAGGGCTATGGGTTCGATCCCCCATCAGGGCACGTACGAGGATCAACCAATGAACGCATAAATAGGTGGAACAACAAATCGATGTCTCTCTCTCTCCCCCCCCTATTCCTCTCTCTCAGATCAGTTTAAAAAACAACCCTGTGTGACCTCTGGTTCAGGGCCTGGGGCATACAGACTCTTAGTCCTTTACCCACTGCCACTCACTCTGCTCCAGTGAGTTGTCCCATCCCCCACCGTCCTGCTTCCTTGCTCAGAATAGAGGCTACAGGAGCCTGCCAGGTCCAGTCTGGCTCTGTTCCTGCAGCCCCTGCAGCGTTGGTCAGCTTTTTCTTAGCTGCCGAGCCCTTTGGTCTAATGAAGTCTTTTATGGGAGCCCAGCTGAAGGGAGGCTAGGCTTCTGTGGACACACACACACACACACACACACACACACACACACACACACACACACAGAGAGAGCAGCCCAGCCCTCCTGCTTACCAGGGGGTATGAGGACATCAGGTGTCAGGCCAGCCTCCAGGGGCAGGACATGGAACAGGACACGGCAGCCAGGCCCCTCAGGGCCCTCGGCCCCCACACACACCTGCGGAAGCTCCTTCCCTTCCAGGACCAGTGGCTCCAGCAGCCCTACTGGGCTAGGCAGGGGGCTGGAGAAGTTCTGGGGGCAGCAGGGGTGCTCAGGTCTTCATTTCTCCCCCAAACCCCTGCCACCCACTCGAGGGTGCCTGTCCTCACCCCACCCGCCCCGCACCTTCAGCAGCAGGAACTTCTGCAGTGGCTCATACCACTGCAGCAGGAGCAGGCTGGCAGGCAGGGCGGCCAGCAGGAAGGTGCTGCCCGTGTAGGGGTTCCGCACTGCAAGAGAGGCAGACCGTGGGCCCTGGGCTGGGCCTGCGCCCACGCCCCTCCCTAGTGCCGGCCAGCCCAGCTCCTTCTTACCCACACGACACTGCAGGCAGCCTTTTGTGTCGGGAATCTTGGTGGACAGGGCAAAGCGCCTGTAGGGGGACAACCAGGGCCTGCATCACAGCTGCCATCCGTGGGTGAGACCCCCCCAGAGCCCTAAGAGGTGGGCACTATCATCTCCTCTGCCTTACAGGGAAGGGACTAAGACTCAAGGGAGGCAAAGCAACTCGCTGCCCTAACAGCTGTGAGGGCCCGGGATGTAAAGCCGGTCTCACGGCTCCAGCGCCCACCTCTGCAGCCTGGAGTCTGTCCAGTCTGGGGATTTGGATCTCAGAACTACCTCAACCTGTGTGACTTTGGGCAAGTCACTTCACCTCTCCATGCCTCGATTTCCTCATCTGAAGAACGGGATCAGCAGGGCCACCTACCTCGTAGAGTGACGCATCACGTGCACTCAACTCACAGAGGGCTAGCTTTGATCACCCCAGTTGCTACTTTCCTGCCCTACTTCCAGTCACTGAAAATGGAGACATGAAGGCGCACAGGCTCCTGTGGCCTCTACGCAGGCCCCGCTCCACCAGGCAGCCAGAGCCCAGCTCCTTTCGGCCCATCCCTGCCCACGTACCCGTGGCACAGGCGGGCAAACAGGCCCAGAGGTTAAGACGCAGAGGAAGGCAAACAGCTTGCCCCCAGCTGTCTCCGCTGAGCCTACGGCCATGTGCGGCCAGTGGCTGGCTCCCCTTGGTGCCTGGGAAGAAGTGAGGTCCTTGCTTTGGTTAGTGGTGGTCCCCCGGACTCCCCGGGGACTTTCTGAGCCTGTTTATTCCTCCAGGGAACAAGACTACATGTCAGCAGGCTTGCCATCTCCTCTGAGTGACCCAAGCCCTGGGTGCCCTCTGCCAGGATGTGGGCCCTGCCAAGAAGGCAATGCCTACCTGTCTGTCTGTCTGTCTGTCTCTCTGTGCCCCTGTCCTTGCTCTTCTCTCTCCCCTCGTTCCTCCCACTCTCTTCCCTAGCTGGCCTTGGGCAGAGAGTTTTGTGTTTGATTTTTCCTCCAAGCAATTCTGGTTCTTTGCTCTTCACATTTGAAGCGGACACTGTGACTGTGACTTTCCAAACACACACCCAAAGTGGCCTGTGACTCTCTGGGGCCATGATGGGCCTGTTTCCTGTAGGTCCTGGGCCAAAGCAAAGACTGGCTGGGGGAATGCGCACAGGAAGCCTGGGGGCCGGGTTTCCAGATGCGGTCCTCGAGTGAGCTCGCTGAGGAAGGGCATCTCCCCAGCTGGGGTAGCTACTGGCCTGGCCTCCCTGGCCCGGCCCACGGGCTTCCACCGCCTACCTGGTCATAACAACCCCTAAGCCCATGACCCAGCCACCCCCTCGGAACCCTGCCTCACCCAGCCAGCAGCTGACCGAGGTCCCCACTTGCGGATCTCAAACTCAATGTGACAACATTGAATTCTGCTCCACCCACGGCTGATGACAGCTCCATCCTTCCCGTTGCCCAGGCCAGAAACCTTGGAGTCATCCTTGACTCCTCTTTCTCTCCCATCCACCAATTGTCAGGAAATCCTGTTGGTTCAACTTTTGAAATAAAACCCAAATCCGACCATTTTCCACTTCCTTCACTGCTACCCTGGCCGAAGCCACCATCACCTCCCATCTGATATCTCCACGGGCCCTGAAGGCCTGCTTCCACCTGATCCCCTCCAGTCTGTTCTCAGTACAGCAGCGGGAGTGATCCCATGAACACCTCCGACCACACAGCCTGCTGCAGTGGCTCTCAGGCTGCTCCGAATCAAAGCCAGAGGCCTCGCTGTGGCCACAGGGCCCGCCTAGATCACCTCCCTCCCTTCACCCACTGGCTCACACCAGCCTCCTTACTGGTCCTCAAACCAGCCAGGCCTGCTCCTGCCCCAGGGCCTTTGCACAGACACCCCTCCCCCTGGGGTGCCCTTCCCTCGGACATCCATGAGGTTTGCTCCGTCACCTCGTCCAAGTCTTTGCTCAAACCACAGCCTCGGCTAGGTCCTTCCCGACCTCCCCACTCTGTTTAAACCCACAATCCATGCCCCACCCGCCTGGCCCTCCCCCTCCTGCGCTTCTCCACGGAGAACTTTCCCCTCTATGTGGCAGCACAGAATACACTCTTTTTCCATCGATTCTTTGTCTTCCTCCACAAGAAAAGCCGGAGAACATAAGGGTCTCAGTTCACAGAAGCACTTCACGCCCCCAGACCACTGCCTGGCACATGCCAGGTGCTAAATGAATGAGGGACTCTGCCCTGGACACCCTGCAGGGACCTCGCAACACACCCTGCTCCTCCAGAGGTCTCCCAACCCCTCCCTCTCTCTGGAGCTCACTCTGACCGGTCCCCAAATCCTGTCAATTCTGCTTTCTCCATATTGCTCTCCAGTCCTCACGGTCCTGTAGCCAAACCCCCATCGCCTGGGGTCACTGAGCTGGCCTCCCCCCAGGTGCCCACAATCTCCCACTCCAAACCCTCCTCCCCGCTGTCCCCACAGCCTGCCAGCAGGTGCCCCCGGTTTTCATCTCTCCAGTGACGCCCTCTCTCCCTCCCCCCAGCTCCAGGAGAGGGCACGTGAGCTAGGCCTGCTCCACCTCAGCCCCAGCTCCTCATCCCCTGGCCCAGTGACTGGCTCAGGGGGAGGCATGGACCTAAGTTAGACCAATGAGAATCGGCCCCCAGACTTTTGTGAGAATTACTGGGAAACAGAGGTTCTGGTTCAACGGGGCTTTGGCTAGTGAGATGCTAGCCTGGAACTGCAGGCACCCATCAATTGACCCAAGAGCCCATGTGAGAATGAAGGTGACAAAGGAAAAGGAAGAGATGCAGAAAGATTCCCAATGACGCCATTCGCGCCTGGATCCAGCTGGGCCTGAAGCTGACACTACTCCTGGACTTTCAGCTACATGAGCCATTAAAGTCCCTTTGAATTTAATCTCCCATAATGAGAAGAACCCTGACTGACACACACAGGGGTCCTGAAGTGCTCATAGTACCGCTGCCAGTTGGACAAAGCCCAACTCCTGGGCCTGGCATCAAAAGAAGCTCTCTGCCACCTGTGCAGCTGCCTCTCGGGCTGCTCCACCCTCCTCCCGAAGGCCAAACACCTTATAACTCCCCAGTCACCAACCTGCACTTGCACTTGCTCTTCCCTCTGCCTGGAAGGCTCTTCCCAACTCATGCACCCAGAGGACCTCCGTGTACTTCCAAACTCCATGAGCTAACCTGACCTCTCTGCAGCCTCCCCACCCCTTCCAGCTCCCTCTAGTTCAGCTCAGTACCGGTGCTGACTGTCAAAGACGGACTCATTTGATTTGCCGTCTTCAAGCTCAGCATGAGACCCAGCGCACACTAAGTGCTCAGTGAACGTTGGCCCCATAGCCTAAGCACCACAGCTTCCACGATCTGTGACACGCTTCCACATCCACTACTTCTTTCTTGCCTCCCAACAAGCCTGGGTCGGGGGAGGGGAGGCACTCAACTGCACTGACAGATGAAGAAACCGGGCTTGGAGAGGCAAAGTGACTTGTCTGAGATCACAACACATCTAAGAGCTGAAGTCCCAGTAACAAGCACGGCCTGAGTCCAACTCTGGCTCTGCCCCTCGGCCTCCCCACTCCTCCCCTCTCCCCTGCACATCCAGGCTCCCCCAGGGTTCCCAACCTGGGGATGATGCGCTGGGTGAGGCGGTTGGTGGGGATGGAGAGGGGGACCTGTTGCTGGAGTCGCCGCTGCTCAAATAGGCCTGGGAGGTCATGGGCCCAGATGTGCGTGGACTTCCCTGCCAAGGAGGGAGGGCAGGGCTCAGAGAGTGTCAGTGGGTAGGATGCACCCTCTGCCCACCCCAACCCTCGCCCACTCCCATTTGTACCTGAGAGTGACAGCAGCACATTATTCACGCAGTAGAGCCAGGCGCAGCGGTGTGAGATCAGCTGTAGCCCACAGGGCGACAGAGGGACAGGCAGTCAGCACCCCAGGCCCCCCAGGCGCTCTGCCCGCCGCGGCCAGCCGGGCCTCACCTTCTCCAGTGTGTCCTCGTGCAGCTCGTGCAGGTTGAGCGTGTAGATGCCTTCCTCGGCCCCCACCACCAGGAACTGATCTGCAGGTTTGGGTGCAGGGTCAGAGGTCAGTCACTTGCCCTGACCCAAGCTGGGGATTTCCGGGCTCCTGCTTCCTCTCTGCCCCTGGCCTACCCCGGGTGACAGGGTGAATCCATGTGACAGCAGCGTGGATCCGCAGGGGGCAGCCATTGAAGACCTTGGAGAAGCAGGCACCCATCTGGGGGAGGCAAGAGGCTGGTAAGGAAGCACAGGGACAGTGGGCAGGGGGCGGCGGGGTGGCAGGGCTGACACTTACGTGCACCTTGGGGGTTGGGGGAAGCCCGTGGCAAGACGACCTCTGGGACGGAAGGGAGGAGTCAGGGCCAATGTGGCACCCCTGGCCTCCCATCTCCCCAGTCCCTCTGTAGCACCCCCTCACCTCAAGATCCTCCCGGTGCTTCACGGTGGCCCAGGCAGTGGGGAGAAGTGGGGGGCTATCAGGGCCTGGGGGAGGCTGGGGTGGGGTTCCTGCAGGCAGAGACCCCATGTAAATTCCAGCCCCAGCCCCCACCCTGGGCCTCTTGCCTGTCCCCCCAAGCCTGGGACTCACCTGGGTGGCTGGACAGAGTGTCCTCAGCTGGAGGCTCATGGGGGGATGGCCCCAAGAATGGGGCTCGCTTGATGGTTCCTATGGCGTCGTCTGGAGAGTCCAGCTCCTGGCAGGAGGGTCAGGGGGCCCAGCCCAGCTGTTAGCAGGTCATCTTGTCTCCTGGTCCCACCCCAGCTGCACCCCCTACAGCATTTTCTCCCACCCCCGCTCCAGCTTCCTTCCAGTCCGTACCTGGAGTTCTGAGGCTGGCCGGATGGTCAGGCTCCTATGGCAGGTAATAAGAGGGAAGTGAGGCACGGGACATGACGGGGCCCGGGCCCGCTGCCCCGTCCGTCCCTCCTCCAGGCCCAGCCATCACCTTTCCTCCAGGGCCTCCTGGACTGACTGCAGCAGGCTCCTGGGCAGGGGGGAGAAGGGCTCAGAGCTCCGCCTTCCCTGCGGCCCCCAAACTCTCCCCAAAGTTTCCCCTCCCTCACTCACCCACTCAGCTCCTCCTTTCCCAGCAGTGTCCACTCTTCTTCCCACTGTGGGGACACCGTGTCAGAAAGATGGGGAGAGAGATAGATAGACAGATAGGCAATGGGAGAGGGTGATCTAGAGGTTGTCAGGGAGAGAGAAGACAGACAGATGGAAAGGGAGACAGCCCTGGCTGCTGTGGCTCAGTGGACTGAGAGCTGGCCTGCAAACCAAAGGGTCGCCAGTTCGATTCCCGGTCAGGGCACATGCCTGGGTTGGGGGCCAGGACCCCTGTAGGGGGCACACAAGAGGCAACCACACATGGATGTTTCTCTCCTTTTTCTCCCGCCCTTCCTGTCTGTCTAAAAATAAGTAAATAAAATCTTTAAAATAAAAAAAGGGACAGTAATAAGCAAGAGACTTGTGTGAGAGAGGAAGACAGTGAGAGGCAAAGAGATGGTGAAAGAGAGACAAACAACAGAGAGAATGAGACGGAGAGCAAGGCAGAGAGAGACAGACCGTGGGAGTGAGGAAATGCTAATAGTAAGAGACATGAGTCAGCCAGCTGGTGACAGACACGAGACTGAGGCCGAGGGAAACGTGCTGCCGAGTGGGCTGGGGGCTCGGGAATGTGACAGGCCCACTTTTTAGAAAGGTGTGGTCACCTTGCCACCTTCCAGATGACTTCCAAAAGGACTTGGCTCAGGAAGAAGCCCCCAGCTTTCCACATCCCTGTGTGGAACAAGCCTGTTTGGACAGCTTTCCCAGGCCCAAGGGCTAGTGCTTCACGGACCCCTGATTTGAGATGCCCGACCCCTAGCAGAGCGCCCTAGCCCACCCTGCACCACACCCTTCCCACAAAGCCAGCCCTCTCACCGGCTCATTTAGTGGATCCGTTTCCTTCCTGCGCGGGGGGCCAAACTTCACCTGGTGAACTGGGGGGCCCAGCGCACGTAGGTTAGGGGGAATGAAGACTCAGGACTTACCCACACACTCACACCAAATCCACACACGCCACCCCCCCGACTCCACTGCTCACACTGGATCTCTGAGGGGGTCCTCTCAGCCTGGCTGTGCTGACCCTGGGAGTGAATGGTGTCTGGAAACATGTCGTAAGTCTAAGAAAGAACACAAACAATGCGCACGCCCAGCACTCGCCCCACACCACATCCAGTGTGCTCCACACGCATTGTCCCTGAGATAGAGTGGTGCCCTCATTTCACAACTGAGTAAACCAGCACACAGAAGCAAGTGACTGGCCAAAGAAAGGTCACACAGGAAGCAGAAAATGGCTGAGCAAGGTCACGGTCAGCCTGGGTCAAGGGCAGGAACCTATCAAAGGGTAGTGCAGAGAGGCAAGACCAGCTCAGGGAAGATTCCTAATGGGTAGCTCCCTGTGTTGGAAATACTCAAGTTAAAGGGCCCTTGACCTATATCACTGTTGCATTCCCTACAACCAGGCCAGGCCTCGACCCAATTCCCCAGCGGCCCTCCCTTACCTCCAGGTCACAGTCTTCTGGGGAGGGGGCATCCAGATGGGGGTCATTGGCCTTGTCCAACAGCTGTGTGAGGAGAGCCCGAGGGAGCTGCTGCATTGTGAAAGGGTGCTGGAGGGTTGAGGAGGGCTCAGGTCAGTCTCTGGCCCCCAGGTCCCTGCTTTCAAGCACTGGGCCCCCTGCCCTACTCCCTGCCTCCCACCTGTAGAAGCTTCTCTGCTGTTGGCCTCTTCTTGGGGTTCTTGGTCAAGGCCAACTTGAGGAAGTGGTGGAAATTCTGGGTCCTAGTGGGCACAAGAACCCCCAGAGCTCAGACCCAGGTCAGCCCTTACACAGAGCATCCTGCCACCTTCCCCTTGCCGCCACTCCAGGGGAGTCTGCTGGGCCTGCCCAGGAAGGAGCCAACCCGAGGCCAAGGGCAGTTGGCCTGAGCAATACCACTGTTGCGACATGGAGGATCCTCCATCAATAACCATCTGCCCTTCTTCCCTGTCCACACCGGTCGTCCCAGGCCCACAGAGGGGGCCAGGCCCCTCCCACAGACAGTCTGCAGAATACCAGAGAGGTCAGGGCTCTTGAGGCTGCACCCTGGAGGGGGCAGACGGCTCCCCTACCCCCATGAGGACTGGCTGAAAAGGGGGCCCCAGCCAGGGACGTGGGCTCTCACCAGCGAGTCTTGTCCCTCAGCTTAGGCGGCTGGAAGCTGCTCTTGGACATGAGCATCAAGGCCCTGTGAAGAGCAAAAGGTCAGGAGTTGAGGGTAGGCAGGGCCTTAGGGGTGAGGCAAGGGGCAGGCCTTCCGCTGACCTCATGGGGTGCAGGTGGAACAGCGGGGGCTGCAGCTCGCCTAGCTCAATGGCTGTGATGCCCAGGGCCCAGATGTCACACAGCTCGTTGTAGCCACCTTTGCGCTCCACAGCAGCCACCTCAGGGGCCATCCTAGAGGTGAAGTCACAGATAGGATGGCCGGGGCCTCCCCCTGTGGCCCCTGCCCCCTCAGCCCAAGGTGCAGCCTCACCAGTATGGAGTCCCAATGAAAGACCTCCTCTTAGCCACAGACGCTGTCAGCTCGCCTGACACCCCAAAGTCAGCTGCAGGGAGAAAAGCTACTCGTACCCTCCCTCTGGCTGCCACTCCCACCCACCCCTAGGCTCAGGATGCACCTGGCAGAGCTCAGACAGCAGGTGGACCAAGTTCAGCTACAACTGCCAAGGCCAGGTTCCCCTCTGGGAAAGGGTCAACCACCTTCTATCTCTGACCAAATGCCAGGCCCCATGTTGAACTCCATAGAGAACCAACCACATCTAACTTCTAGGAGGAAGGCAAGACCCTTCCACTTTTCTCGACGGGGAAACTGAGGTCTGAACTGTAAAGTGACTTGCCCAAGGACACCCAGCACTTGAATGCACTCTCTAAGACTCTGGGAGTTCCCACAGAACCCTCACCCTGATTGTGTTCCCAAGGTACTGACCCAGCTTGACATCTCCCTGGAGGGTGAGGAGAAGGTTGGCTCCCTGTTGGAACAGAGGCGAGAGAATCCCATCTGGTGCTCCCAAGAGGTTCCTCCTCCCTCCCCTGATGCCAGAGGCCAGACCCCTACCTTGATATCTCTGTGGATCTTCCCCTGAGAATGCAAGTGGTGTAGCCCCTGGGGACAAAGGAGCCCCTGAGAACAGCTACCCAGCACCATACCACCTTTCCTGAACCCCCTCTGTGGACTGGGGCCCCCCACCCAAGCGGCTTCCTCCTGCCCTCTCCTCAAACAGGAAGTGACTGAGCCAAGAGGGAAATGGGCTGCTTCCGGCAACAGGGCTGGGGCCCCTTCTCCCAGGTCCCACAGCCCCTTGGGGCTGAGGCACTCCACCCCCCAACACACTGGCCAGCTGGGCTCCCTGCCCAGAGCTCCTGGGGACTGGGCGTGTGAGCAGCCTTATGGGTCTAGCTACCTTCAGTGCCTCTCGGCAGACATAGGCAATCTGCAGTTCCTCCAGGGGCCCGGTGGCTGAAATAGAAGGGGTGAGGGCTGGCAGGGGGGTCTGGGGAATATGCTGACCCTCCCAGGCCACCCTGGGTCAAGGAAGCAGCAGGCAGTCTGGAATACAAAGCCCAGAGAAGGCTAGTATTTCTCTCAAGGTCACACAGTCAGTGATGAGTAGACTTGGGCCCCAGCTCTTCCCTCCTGCCACATGTTGGGGTAGAGGGTGGGCAGAAGGCTATGGCCCTCTGGGGCCTGGAGTCCTGGCCCTCACCATGATAAATCTCCTGCAGGGACCCCCCTCCGCAGAACTCCATGCAGATCCACAAGCGGTCATTCCTGGTGGGACACAGAGCTGGGATGGGCACATGGCAGGGCCACACATAGGGGCTGCCTGAGTGTGGGCAGGGAGATAAAGCAACCTCACCTGAGATAGCTTCCGATGTAAGCCACCACATTGGGGTGGTGGCACTCACGCAGGATGGTGATTTCCTGCTGCAGGGAGCTGATGTCGTCCCCTGGGGAGCACAGGGCATCACGGGCGGGGGGGAGCCTCAGAGGGATCACCCTAACTCAGTGCCCTCATCTGCCAAAAAACACAGAGTGCTTCCTCCCTCCAAGCCAGGCAGGTGCCAAGGGACAGGACCTCCTGGGGCCTGCCTCTCAGGGGGTATCGGAAATGTCAACTGTCCGCCCCTCGCACCGCGCCGCCAGGCTCTCTGCCCTCCCTCCAGCGCAGAGGCCCTAGATCCGGGCCCTCACCTGGGTCTAGCTTGACTATCTTGACCGCGGCCAGTTCAGACGTGACCGTGTCGCGGGCCTACAGGGACAGAGTCGTGGGGGAAGCGGAATGAGGAGGGGGGTGGGACTGGGGGCTGGATCCCGCGGGCACCCTCCTCGCCTCTCCCCCGCCCGTCCAGCCGCACGACGCACCTTGTAGACGTCGCCATAGGTCCCTGTCCCCACGCGCTGCAGCAGCTCAAAGCGGTCCCGCGGATCCTGCAGCGACACGTCCCGCAGCAGCGCCATGGCCCGGCACCGGGCGGCCGGCGGACAGACGGGAGCTGAGGAGCAGAGCCGGCGCGGGCGGCGCGGGGCGGGGCAGGGCGGGAGCCGGTGGCTCGGAGGCCGTGGGGGCGGGGCCGGGGCCTGGGGCGGGGCCAGGCCAGGGATGCCCGGCCGCCCAGCCGGAAGGAGGCGCCCACGGGACAGGCCCGTGGCAGGGAGGGAAAACCCCGAAGCCCCGCGGAGCCGAGCAGACCGAGGCCCTTCAGCCAGCCACCGGTTCCCCGCGTTCTACAGGTGGCAAGCTAGAAGGCAGAGGATAGAGAGGGCGCAACCCACAACCCACCCTCTCAAATTCCCAGACGAAACACAGACATGTATTTTTTTTTTTTACAAAATGTATTCATCTTCCTTGGAACTGAAAAATAAATCTATGTACAAAACAGATAGAGATAGGCTCCCCTCACCCACTCGCAACCCCCGGCAGATTTCCTCCAGGGTCCCCTGAGACGGGCTGGACCAAGGGAGGTTCCCAGAGGGTCGGAAGAGAGGTCTGCTCTGATCTGGCGCCAGTTAGTCAGGAAGGGGGCGGAGCTCAGGATGCACACAGGCCGAGGGCGCCGTTTCGTATCCCGGACTAGTGGGATAGTGAGGGGAGGAAGCTAGGATTTCCAACTTCTGGAAGCGCCCCTTAAATCCTTTGGGGTAAGGGGCTTGAATTCCCAAGGGATGGAATTCTACAGCGTGTAAATGTTCTCAGAGCGGGGTCCTCAGTTCCGGGGCGGTAGGCGGGACCTGCGCGTCTGAGGTTTAGGGTGAAACTTGAGCCCCACGGGCTGAGAACGGCCCAGAGAAACACGGGTCAGGCCTACGGTTAGAGAGCCTGGGTTCTGAGGTGGGGCCTGAGTTTCCCGTGGTTGGACCTTTAACGACTGGTGATGGGGCCCAGGGTGAGGTTTCAATTGGCCAACTGGGACACTGGGGAACGGCATCTATATATTTCAATGTCGACCGTGGGGTGAGAGCCTGACTCTCCGGACCGAGCCTCCATTCCGGGTAGGGGTGGGGCCGGGAGGCCGGGCCTAGGCCCATTGGCTGCCTGGGCTCGCGGGGGTGCTGGGGTGGAACCTGATCTGGATGAGGAGTACTAGGGTAGGTAGTTCAGAGGCCCTTACGCTGCCGCTTAAGGAAGGAAAGAGTGTAGTCGCTGGGTGTAGACACCTTCTGCTTCTTCATCTGCACTTGCGACTGTGCGGTGAGCTGCAGCTTGATGGCGCTCGAGTTGATCTTGGTGGCCACCAGCAGCTCCTTCATGCCCTTCATCTTCTCGCTCTGGAAAGTGAGCACCGGACCCTCTGGTGGAGGCGATGCGGCAGGCGCAGGCACTGGGGCCGCACTGCCGCCTTCAGGACCGCGGGCAGTGCTCGGGACCGTCCCTGGGGGCTTCCGGGGGGGCCCTGGCACCACACCCTGCCCGGCGCCCGAGCCTTTGTCCAGCGCCGGCTTCTTGGGCGGCGGCGGCTCCTCGGGCTTGGACTCCCGCCGCGGGCCCCGCCGCCGGCCTTCCCGGGCCTCCTCGCCCCAGGGCTCCTCCGCTTCGGCTGCCTCTGACTCACGGCTCACTATTCGCACCTTCTGCCGCACCTGGGGCGAATAGGGAAAGCATGCAGAGGGAAAGATTGCAGCCCCGTGGCTGCATTCCTAGGACCCAGCCTCAGCCCTCATGTTGAGGCCTCAGTCTCAAGACGCACCCAGTGGATGAGCAAATCCCCTTCAGGGCCACGAAGGCTCTGGCTCCTCTGTAGCTGCTGCCACCATGTACCCTCCCCAGTCCCCCTGCACGGCTGCCCCTGACCTGTCCTTCGAAACGGCCTAGGGACTGCACAAGGAAGGTGGCCCAGCCCACGTGCAGCACCGGCGTGGGGCTGCCCTCTTCCCATTTGCAGATGCCATCGTAGAAACGCAGCAGATGGGCGAAGCACTCTGGGTCCTGGAGGGCAGACCCCTGGCTCTGGGAGCCCTGGATGAGGGGGAAAGGAGGGTACAGATCAGAACCCCTTACTCACCCCTTATCGGAGGGGGCAAGCCAGGCCCTTCATCTCTTCAAAGAGCCCGGCTCCAGAAGACGTGACCATAGGGGGAATCCTAGAGGATTTCTTAGAATCCTCCTCCTTTTATAAAACCAGCCTGACTCAGAAAAAGGGAGACCATCCCTTACCTCCACCCCACCCCCTCAACTGAATAAAGAGCCTCAGCCATGAAAGAAATGGGCTTCATCCCATTTACCTGAAGGAGCAGGGTAGAAATCCTAGTACCCCCAGTTCCCTCAAACCCAGGACCTTGGCTAGTGAGGGATACAACACAGCTGTGTGTGCTGGGCCACCTTCCTCCTGCAGTCCCCAATCCTGGGCAGCAGTCCCCATCCCCTGTGACTGAGAGCCCTGATCAGAAGGGAGGCAGACACAGGTGGAGCTCCAGCCTTCACCTGGGTCTGCTCCCCTGGCCGCTCCTCGCCAGCCTCTAGCAGGCTAGCTGCCTCCTTCAGCAGGTTAGGGATGACATCATTGGCTACTTCAAAGAACTCCTTGTAGATCTCCTCATCTTCTCGGCAGTAGTTGTAGCTGTGAGAGCAGGAGGGCACTGTGGGGCCCTGGCCACAGGGGGTACCCCCAGGGACCTGGTGCGGGGTAGAGCCCAGATTTCTTTCCCTGGATCATCTAGGGACCAGGTGAGTGGCTCGAGTCCTCACCCCAAAATGACAGTGTCTGTATCAGCCCAGAGCAAGAGTGAGGACAGGGGTGTGGGGCAGGGGGTACAGGCTTTACTGTCAGATGCTGGTGGTTGGCATGAGGAAAGGGGAGGGACAGAAAGGTGTGAGACCCTCATCAGGGTCCTTACCTCCTGGGGGATGGTAGTCTTGGCTGCCTAGGGGCTAGAGCAAGGGATGGGGCTTGGGACCCAGGCCTCACTCCTGGACAAGGGTGATTGGCAAATGGATGGAAGGGGAGGAAAGAATGGGCTAAGGCCCTAGCTGGGGGGATCCTCACTCTTGGATGACAGTGGCTGTGTCGGCCCAGGCCTGCAGGGCTTCACGCACGTTGCGGTTGCGACAGTGGTAGCCAGCCAGGTACATGTAGGGGTAGATGTGCTCATCCCGGTAGTAAGTCTTGGCTGAGGCGATGCCCTGGGAACAGAGCAAAGGGGCCTCAGGGAGGCAGCCCCCTGCTGCACCATTTGGCACAAATGTCCCCTCAGATCATACCCAGAAGGTGAAATAGGCAAGATCCCAGGGAGTCCCATCTCCTGTCCCACCTCCATGCCCTGGTATCCCCTCTAGCAGGCACTCCTCCCTGGGTCTGCAGGACTGCTTGCTGAGGCCTGGGCCAGAATGCAGATGGTGGGGATCCCCACAGAACAGGAACTAGGGAAGGGAAGAGGCCTATCCTCCAAGCTCAGGGCACGCCCTTTCCCAGGCTTTCCCACGCGCTCCTATACAAACAGCCTTCCAAACCCAGCCCAATGTCCCTTTAATCCCACCCCCACCAAGTTAACACCCCTTTTCTCAGTACCCCCACATTTGACCTCTGTTATACTCCATGAAGGACAATGAGAGGCAGCGTGAAAAAGCAGAGCTGAAGGGACAAATCCAGGCCACGCCATTCCCAGAACACCCCTCAAACAGCGCTGAATATGTACATGGCAAATGTGAATACACCCAAGGTTCTCTCACTTGCCCCTCTCAGTTCCCAGGTAAAATGGAACCCTAGCCACTGTTGGGTCTCCCCTCTGTACCCTTCTGAGATGTCCCCACCTTGTGGTACAGGGTGAGTGGGTCTGGCCGGCCAGGGGTGGGCTCCAGCTCCTCCAGATCTGCCAGGTTCCCCAGCGCCATGGGGTACCTGGGAAAAGGTCTTGAGTCCAGGCTGCCACCTAGCCTCCCAATCCCCGAAGGCCCAGCCTGGCCACTCTCCCTTACTGACCTCTCCAGATGTCCCAGGTCATAGAGCAGCCAGAGCAGCTTCTAGAGGCCAAAAGAGAGAAGTAAGAACTAGGGGAGGGAGGGGTGAGAAGTCCTCAGTCTGCCAGGCAGAGGCGGGGTCCAACAGCAGGGACCTCCCACCAGGTAGGAAGGGCCAGAAGTTAGGGCCCAGCCTCTTACTGGGGTCAAAGCCCTTTCACATCTCAATACCACTCTCCTAAGAGCCCTGGGCCAGGCCAGGCGCCAGGCATTGTTAACCGTATTGCAAATGGGGAAGCTGAAGCCCAGGGAGGGAAAGTGCCCCTGCCCAGGGTCTCATGAGCACACCTCACCTGCTGCAGCTGCAGCAGCTCCAGAGAGTCGGTGTGCAGGTCGATGGAAGGGTTGATGGCGCACACCATGAATGCCACCTCCATCTTGCGGTCACAGCGCATGTATGATCCTTTCAGGTACAGCCAGCTCTTGGGAGAGGACAAGACCAGATGTCTCATGATGGCCCACCTGTACCCGCTCCACGGAATGACAGCCAGGAAAGAGGCCCTTCTGCATCCCCTCCTGACATATATAAGTGGTGACCAGAGGAGGGGAGTGTGGCCCAGAGAAGCAGAGCCCCTGGGGTGGTTTCGGCTCAGAGTGTGAAGGGAGCAGGGGGAGGAGCAGTACCCGCTCAGCCACGCCCGCATTGACGGTCTGGCCCCTCCGGTCCTCATTGCCCTTGCCATGCCAGGTGACCTCAGCTGTCTGCTCTCCATTGGGCCCAAACACAACCCAGGCGTGGTCCTCAGACAGGGCGAGGTGGACATCCCGGAGACCCAGAGCCTGGCAGGCCCCCACCACAGCAAAGGCCACGCCAGAGCTGTCCAGTTTGGTGCCTGTGGAAGGGGGAGCTAATGAACGAGGGCCCTCTGAGCCGGGGCCTGGGGGCAGGGGGCCGTGTTCCCTCCTACCCTCACCTCCCAGCCTGTGCCCAAATCTCAGATGTTCCCCCACCACCTCTCGGGCCCCTTCCTCCTTTGTGTTCGGAGGCTCGCCCTCCCCATTTACATTCCCCACGTCAGCGGACCTTCTCGGATCTTCCTAGTTCCACCCAGCTTTTCCGTCTGTCACGTGTCTCTCTGCAACCATCTTGTACGTTTATCTTAACTTAAGAATTTCCTCACTTTATTATGCCTATAAGATTATAAGAGTGGGCAAAAACAGGACCTCTGGCCAACGCTCTTTTTTCCCCAAACCCACCGGCAAACACTCCTAATTGACCCCCGTACTCCTTTCCCCGCTCAGCTCAAAAGCAGCCTCAGATTCCTTCACAATATGACGCTCCAGGACATGACTGCCAGTCAACCGGGCGTGGAGCAAAGAAAGATCTTTGCCAGCCCTGAAACTTAAGCCATCACTTGAGGTGAAGTCCTTAGTCTATTCACTTTCAAGACGTTTTCACAGATATTTCATTTAATTGTCTCAAATGTAGCTAGATTTTGGCTCCTCACCCCCCAAATCTACTGCTGTCCTCTGTGCCTCACACTGGGCTGCAGGACTCCTACAAGCTGCTCAACGGCAGGAATGCAGGGGGTGCTAAGGGGACAGAGGATGGTTAGTGGGTTTGGAGCCAAGTGATTGGGATCTAGTCCCAGCCTTGCCATTCTGTGTGACTCTGGCACATCACTTCCCCTCTCTGGGCTTCAGTTTCCCTAACTGCATAGGTTAGTTAACACCTGCCCCACTTCACAAGGCTTAGAGGTCTCAAAAGGGCACTGCAAACCAAGCGCTGTGAAGAGGTGGACCAAGGTCATCAGGTGCGACAGGATTACCCCTCCTTGCCACCTGTGAGGCTCCAACCTGTGATGAAGCTGAAGAGGGACTGGATGTGGGCCCGATCCTTGAAGTAGGAGCGGCTGAGGCTGTTCCAGATGACATCCGAGACCTTCTTCACCAGCTCGCGGCTGGAGACACCCCCCTCTCGAGGGTACAGGGACAGGTCGACAGCACCTCGGATCTGGGCGGTGAAGCGGGCATAGAGTGCAGCGATGATGGACAAGTCAGCAACTGGGAAGTAGGTGAGGCCACCAGGAGGGTCGGGCGCAGGGCTGGGCTGGAAGGTGAGCTCGGGCACATTGGTGGGGATGACGCGGTTGACGGCTAGGAAATGCTCCACAAAGCCCAGTACTAAGGATAGGAGCACCAGGTCAGGCTCCTCTCGGCCTAGCTCGGCTGCGAACAGGCGCACCACGTCGTCGATGGAGCGTAGCGGGAACAGTGTCTTCTGGGCGGCCTTCAGCCCCATGGCGGCGGTCCTCGGCCTGCGAGCGAGCCAGGGAGGGAGAGTAGGGCGGGCACGGCAGGAGAGACCCCTCCCAGGCTCCGCTAAGGTTCCACTCCCCCCCCCCACCCCCTACACACACAATCCCATGCTTCCTTGTCTCCTTCACCCTCCGCACATCTGTTCCTGCGCAGATAAGACCCCCTCAGCCGAGGCTGCAGGGCCTCCTCGTCCCCTAAGACCCCAGGAGCCCCAGCCCCTATGGGGTTGCGCCCCTAGATCTGCGCTGAGGACCGCCAGTGGCCGTCCTGCTCCCTCTCTACTACCGTTCCCCCAGGCCCTAGAGTCCGTCCGGAAGGCACCCACTGGCCGAGCCCCCCAAATCCCAGTAAGAGTCCTGGTCTCAGTCCCCCGCGCCCACCTCCACGCTTACATCCCACACCAGGCACGGCGGCGCCCGCCGCCTGGAGCCTGCTGGGAAATGGAGTTCCGCCCCTCGGGCCGCACTGCCTGCCGGGAAGTGGAATTCCAGGCCCTGCCCAGGCCCTGCCCAGCCCCTGCAGAACCTCGAAATGGTGGCCGGCGGCGCCAGCCCACTGTGGCTTATGGGAGTGGTAGTCGCTGCTCTGGGCGCCGCAGAGGTAGGTGAGGAGTGGAGGCAGCGCCACCTTTCTGAGGTTCTCAGGGATTGGTCATTCCACTTCACGCAACCAGGTAGCCGATGAACCGCAGTGCATTCTGGAAGGTGTGGTCCGGGAAGTGACCGCGCACCCTCAGAAGGTCACCGGGCTCCTGTAGGTTATCACGTGTAGGTAAGATGTGAGGAAAATGGGTACCTTCAAACGCTGCTGCGGTGTAAATGTGTTCAGCCACTTGAGTTGGGCATTTTTCAGAATCTATTAACAGGTAAATGTGCCTAATCTATGTCGAGCAGTTCTTCCCGTGAGATGCACAGAGGAGCATGGGAAGAACCATTGCAGCCCTGACTGGTGTGGCTCGGTGGGTTGGGCGGAGTCCCGCAAACCAGGTCACCGGTTCAATTACTGGTCAGGGCACATACCTGGGCTGCCTCCGGCTAGGGGCGTGGGAGAGGGAGCTTCTCCTTCCCTTCCCCCCCTCTCTAAAAATAAATAAATAAAATCTTTAAAAAATATATTAACAAAAAATACAATTAAAAAATAAAAGCATAAAAAAATAAAAATAAAGTTACATTTTAAAAAATATTGAGAACTGTTGCAGTTATTTGTGACAGGGTAAAAGAAGAATGGCATAGCTCCATGTCCTAAAATTGCTCTTCAGGACACACTGTTGACGGAAAAAAGCCGCAGAACAACATGTTTGGTAGGATAGTGTTTATAATTAACGCTTTATTTTATTTTTTATGACTCCAGCTAAGTTCATTTTTGGCCCCAGGTCAGCTGTCCAAAGGGTTTCCCAACCAGTCACTTCACAGACTTCTTCCTCAGGAGGTATTGCGATCACCTCCACCCTTGACTTCTGGTACCACCTGCTCCTGCCACTTGGGCTCCAGTCTCTGTCCAACAGCCTTGACCAGGAGCTCAAAGCATAGCTACCAGTTTGAAGATACCCACAGGCTTGGCAGGAACCACAGTGCCCTTGGGCAGCCCGGTGACAGATCCACAGCCTCCAAGTTGTTGGGGTGGGGCACGTAGACCAATTAGTGTACCAATTAGTCTTTAGTGTAGCCAATGACCCCCGCCTCCTGGGCATACAGACACTTCTTCCCCAGCCCCACATGGGCACCTGGGTGCCAGCAAACATGGCGCTGAGTCCCAAGGACGCTGCTGGCGTGAACACAGTGACCCTCCATTTTCTTGATGCCAAAGTGAGGCAGGAGATAGTCAGGAGGGTGGAAACTCCGGAGGTGCCCCAGGGCTACAATAAGGGACTTTGATACAGGACAGAGACCCTGTTCTAAGACCGGTTGTTCCTGCTTTCTGGAAAAGAGCTGAATCATAGTAACTCATGAATGCACCTGCATAGAAGATGCTACATGACCCCTGCTTCATTATCATAGTATTATAATAAATTAACATTGTGGGACCCCTTTCCCCGGTGGCCAATCAAGGAAAATCATGGGAGACCACATGTGCAATAGCTTTAAAGTAATATAACTACTTGTACATGCACAAGAAAAGCCCGTCAAAACTAGCCAGGAATATCTATAAGTCCAGCCCCTGAGGCCAATCTCTGCTTGGAGTCAGCCCGCTCCCATGTTCTGTAGAGTGTACTATTGCTTAGTAAATCTGCTTTCTCTCTTTCTGCTATAAACTCCGTGTTCAGTTCAAATCTTTGTCCGTGGTCACCAAGAACCTGGTTACCTGTGCCCACCTGTGACATCACTTTCTCCCTCCCTTCCCTTCACTCTAAAAATAAATAAATAAAATCTTTAAACAAATAAAACATTCAATTTCTGCCCTACTTCGCCTCTCTGGGTTTTCTTCCTCAAAATCATGAGAAGACATCCAACAAACCCAAAGTGAGGGACATTCTACAAAATACCTGACCAGTACTCCTTAAAAGTGTCAAGGTCATGAAAGAAAAGGAAAGACCAACTTCCGGCCAAGATGGAGGTAGATACACTTTGTTTCCTCGCAAAACCAAAAGAAGAACAACAACAAATTGAAAAACAAAAACCAACCAGAACTGCCAGAAAATTGAACTGTTTGGAAGTCCAACAACCAAAGAGTTAAAGAAACATTCACCCAGACCGGTAGGTGGGGGTGGAGGCTGGCAGCTGGGGCAGAGAAGACTTGCAACAAGGCAGCAGCCGGCAGGCTGGACAGTCCCACATTCATGTGTAGGTAAGCCAGAAGGAACAACTTGGGGAACCAAGGTTCCAGCATGGGAAACTAAAGCCCCAAAACCTCAGGCTACAAAATTCTGTGGGGGTTGCGGTGGCAGGAAAAACTCCCAACCTCACAGGAGAGTTCAGTGGGGAACATACACAAGCCCACTCACCTGGGAGTCAGCACCAGAAGGGCCCAATTTGCTTGTGGGTAGTGGGGGAAGTGACTGAAAGCGGGGCAAGAGCCCAGCAAGCAGGATTGTTTCCTCTTTGACCCTTTCCCCACAAACAGCATCACAAGGCAGCGACGTGTGTTGCCCCACCCTAGCACCTAGTCTCCGCCCCTTACAACGTAACAAGTGCGCCCAGACAAAGAAATATGGCCCAAATGAAAGAACAGATCAAAATGCCAGAAAAAGGCCCTGGGTGGTGTGGCTCAGTGGATTGAGTGCTGCCCTGTGAACCAGCAGGTTGCTGGTTTGAATCCCAGTCAGGGCACATGCCTGAGTTGCAAGCAGGGTCCACAGTAGGGGGCACATGAGAGACAACCACACACTGGTGTTTCTCTCTCTGTTTCTCTTTCCCTTCCCCTCTCTCTAAAAAATAAATAAAATATTCTTTAAAAAGCCTCCATAAAAAGAACTAAGTGACCAGGAGATAGCCAACCTATCAGATGCAGAGTTCAAAACACTGGTAATCAGGATGATCACAGAAATGATCGAGTATGGACACAAAATAGAGGAAGAAGTGAAAGCTATGCAAAATGAAATAAAGGAAAATGTACAGGGAACCAACAGTGAAGGGAAGAAAGCTGGTTCTCAAATCAACAATTTGGAACAGAAGGAAGAAATACACATTCGACACAAACAAAATGAAGAAACAAGAATTTAAAAAAATGAGGAGATGCTTAGGAACCTCCGGGACAACTTTAAATGTTCCAACGTCCAAATCATAGGGGTACCAGAAGAAGAAGAGAAAGAGCAAGAAATTGAAAACTTATTTGAAAAAGTAATGAAGGAAAACTTCCCCAATGTGGCCAAGGAAATAGACTTCCAGGAAGTCCAGGAAGCTCAGAGAGTCCCAAAGAAGTTGGACCCAAGAAAGCACACACCAAGGCACATCATGATTACATTAGCCAAGACTAAAGATTAAGAGAGAATCTTAAAAGCAGCAAGAGAAAAGGAGACAGTTACCTACATAGGAATTCCCATAACACTGTCAGCTGATTTCTCAAAAGAAACCTCACAGGCAAGAAGGGGCTGGAAAGAAGTATTCCAAATTATGAAAGACAAGGACCTACATCCAAGATTACTCTAAACAGCAAAGATATCACTTAGAATGGGAGGGTAGATAAAGTGCTTGCCAGATAATGTCAAGTTAAAGGAGTTCATCATCACCAAGCCCTTATTATATGAAATGTTAAAGGGACTTATCTAAGAAAAACAAGAAGATCAAAACTAGGAACAGTAAAATGACAACAAACTCACAACTATCAACAACTGAACCTAAAAAACAATACCAACAACAAAAACTAAGCAAACAACTAGAACAGGAACGGAATCACAGAAATGGAGATTGCATGGAGGGTTATCAGTGTCAAGGGGGGAAAATGGGGAAAAAAGATACAGGGAATAAGAAGCATAACTGATAGGTACAAAATAGGGGGAAGTTAAGAATAGTAGAGGAAATGGAGAAGCCAAAGAACTTTCATGTACAATACATGGACATGAACTGAGGGTGGAGGGGAGCATGCTGGTGGGAGGGCGGATGCAGGGCGGAGGGGGATAAAGGGGAGAAAAAAATGAGACAATTGTAATAGTGTAATCAATAAAATATACTTTAAAAAAAGAAAAGGAAAGACTGAGAAACTGTTGCAGGTTATAAGAAACTAAGGAGGCAGGACAACTAAATACAATGTCATGGGTTGCATCCTGGAACAGAAAAGGGACACTAATGGAAAAGCTGGTAAGTAGGCTGGCTGATGGTCCCAGTTTGTCTAAGACTGAGGGGACCTCAGGGGTATGGAACTTTCAGTTTTAAAACCAAACCAATCAAGTCTTGGGCACCAAGGAGCCCTACTTGTGAAATTCAAATAAAGTCTGTAGCTTCAGTCATAATTTGCATCAATTAGTTATATATATATATATATATATATCACATGATATATCATATATAATTCATATATATATGATGTGTGTGTGTGTGTGTGTATATATATATATATATATATGACATATGCTGGGACGCAAGACATCACATGCTCCCTTGTTGTCCTTGTTTAGTAGGAGAGGATTGTAGGACCGCCGGCCTTGACCCGATGGAGGGAACGGGAGCTCCTGAGGGAGAGCTTTGGCCTTTGCTAGGAGCACGAACAGTTTATCCACAATAATTGGACAGAAGACAAGAGCACAAAGGCACATGCGATGGGGACTTTAATTTTCTCAATGAGAGAGGAAGCCCAGCTGGTCTCCCGCCTTCCCTCCTTCACACCTTTGCTCAGATGTCACTTTCTCACTGAAGCTGACCCAACCCTGGCCAGACCTACTTGCAACCACAGCCTCCATCCCAAGTTCCCCTTTCAACCCCACCACCCCAGTCTACTTTTTACATTTTTCTAAAGCAGCAACACCTTCTAGAGCAGGGTTTCTCAACCGACTCACTACTGACATTCGGGGCCAGGTAACTGTTTGTACTTGTACTTGGGGGCTGCCTGCGCACTGTAGGATATTCAGCAGCATCCTGGCTTCTACCAATAGATGCCGATGGCACTTCTCCCCCTGTTGTGGCAAGTAGAAATGACTCCAGACATTGTGACTGTCCCCTGAGGGGGCAAAATGCCCCTGTTGAGGACCACTCTTCTAGCACATAATGCTAGAAGCACATGATTTATTTATCGCTTGCTTCCTACCAGCAAAATACAAGCCCCACAAGGACAAGGAATGTCTGACACATAACTAGTATTCAACAAATATTTGCTGAGTCAGTGAATACATTCATGACAAAAGTGGCTATAATTCATGATAGACCTGGAATTTAGGGTGTGTGAAGAGGGACGTAAGAACACAAGATGGGTGAGGGAGAGCAAAAGCGTGGCAAAGTCCATGGCCTGTAGGCTCCGATGGGGTTGGAAATTTCCTGAAGGTGGCCAGCTGGGAAGGTAGGGATGTTGTAAGAGAGTGAGGCACTTGACATTGTGATGACGTCGTTACTGGCAATGAAAAGACCTAGAGCAGTGTTTGCACTGGAAACAACAAGAGGCGCATGTGCAATTTTAAACTTTATTTTTTTATTTTTATTCTTTTTTAGAGAGTGGGGAAAGGAGAAAGAAAGAGAGGGAGAGAAACATCGATGTGCAAGAGAAACATCAATGTGTGGTTGCCTCTCACACTCCCTCCAACTGGGGACCGGCCCACAACCCAGGCACATGCCCTGACTGGGAATCGAACCAGTGACCTCTCTGCCTGTAGGCCGGCACTCAGTCCACTGAGCCACACCAGCCAGGACACATATGCAATTTTAAAGTTTCCAGTAGCTTCATTAAAAAAGAAAACAACATACGTGAGATTAATTTTAGTAATATATATCCAAAATGTTATTTCCACTTGGAATCAATATAAAATTAGTAATGACAATTTATATATTTTTTTCTTACTAAGTCTTTGAAATCTGATATGTATTTTATTTTTATTTTATTTATTTATTAAGATTTTATTTATTTATTTTTAGACAGAGGAGAAGGGAAGGAGAAAGAGAAGGAGAGAAACATCAATGTGTAGTTGCCTCTTATGTGCCCCCCACCAGGGACCTGGCCTGCAACCCAGGCATGTGCCCTGACTGGGAACCGAACCGGCGACCCTCTGGTTTGCAGGCCAGTGCTCAATCCACTGAGCCACACCAGCCAGGGCCTGATATGTATTTTAAACTCACAGCACATCCTAGTTCAGACCAGTCATATTTCAGGTGCTCAGTAGCCACATGCAACCAGTGGCTTCCAACAGGACTGTGCGTGGGAGTGAGCAGCTGGGGTGGGGTGAGGACAGGATCACGGGAGAAAAGTTAAAGGACCTGAAAGGCTTGCATCATCCTGGGTGTACTGAGGTCTCTAAGAACTGAAGAAGGAGTAGAATGGACAGACTGACAGCCAGCCGGGGGCTAAAACGATCAAGCAGCAAGAGAGCCATAGGCTGGGCGGTGTCAGAAATGAAGAGGGTGGTATAAGCTGACAATTCAAGTTCAAGCCTGAGCGTTTGGAAGGAGGAAGGTGCAGGACGCCTAGAAGTGGCGACGATGAGGAAGTGGCGAGAGGGTGGGGGGCACACCTGCCCCACCTCCAGGCCCAGTGGCGGGAGGGCTGGGGACAATTTTGGGGGTGTGAGGCGGGAGCAGCAGTGACCTCAGGGAGGACAAGGTGTCCTGCTAGAGCAGGAAGGTTAAGGATCGTTAGCAGAACAGGCTGAGGACACAGGGGATTTTGCTAAAGATGGACCATCAACTCTAGCAGGCACTGTGGACAGCTCTCAGGAGCCAAGGGGACCAGATGGGAAGGCAAAGATGGCCAGAGCTGTAGAAAGAATCCAGGAGGCCTGAGTCCCTTGTGGTGAAACACATCAGCAGGGTTGAATGGCAGGACCGGTTCCGACGGTCTCCAGGCAGGGGTGGGTGGGGGAGCCAGCTGGGATGAGGGGGCACGGAGGGCAGGTGTTCCTGCCAAGGGTACGAAGGGTCCCGAGACTGTGACTTGATTCCTGCCCATGGAGACAAGGAGGGCTGTCCAGCAATAATCAACCATAAGTACGGGCACATGTGGAGCCCACCAGCCTGAACTGACAGTGTGGGCCAGCGTGGGGCGTCAAAGGGAAATTCAGCCTCCCGTTTGCAAAAAAAAAAAATTGTGTATTATTATGATTAATTTAAAATATCATCAGCTATGTAATTTAAAAGCTCCTGAATTTACTGAGGCAACAATCACATAAATGCAAATTGCAGGCCATTCTACAAAAGAACTGGCCCGAACTCTTCAAAAATGTTCACACCACGGAAAACAACACAAAAGGGGTGGGGGGCATGGAGAGAATTGTTCCGGGTTAAAAAGACTGGAGAGACAAGACGCCACACCAAATGCGACATGTGACCCAGGTTTTTAAATGCTGCACAGGGCAGGTCCGACACAACCGCACCTCCAGCTACATGGCTTAAACAAGCGCACGTGTACTGTGTCACGAGGTCAGAGGCTAGACCCCTGAGAGCTGGGGCATGCAACCTGGGGCGCGTGCAGCCCAGGACGGCTGTGAATATGGCCCAAAACCATAAATTTACTTAAAACATTATGAGATTTTTTTTGTGGTTGTGTGTCACAATGTATTCAATATGTGGCCCAAGACAACTCTTCTTCTTCCAGTGTGGCCCAGAGATGCCAAAAGGTTGGACACCCCTGTCTGAGAGCAAGGGATCGGCGGGGTTGGTTCCTCCTGAGGCTGTGGGAGAGAAGCTGCCCCAGGCCTGTCCCTGAGCTTCTGGTGGTTTGCTGGCAATCCCGTGTTCCTGGGCTTCTAGGTGCATCCCCCTCCACCCCCCATCTCTGCCTTCCTCTTCACACGCCGCCTCCCTGGCTGACCTGTGTCTGAACTTTCCCCCTCTTAAGGCAGCCAGTCATATTGGATTGGCGCCCACCCCAGAGCTCTGATCTTAACTGATTACATCTGCGGTGACTCTGTTTCCAGATAAGGTCACACACTGAGATACTTGAGGTTAGGATTTCCAGATAGGAATTGGAGGAGGGGGGGTCACAGTCCAACCCGTAACAGATTGTACACTAGACAATTTGTTGTACCGATGTCAAATCTCTTCAGACCGTAACAATGGCTCCTGGTGGCTCCTTATTCTTAAGAGATGACTGCATAGTATTGAGGTGTGACGTTCAAGGTGTCCACCACTTACTTTCTGATGGTAGGAGGTCACGTGCTTTGCATATATCGGTACAGATAGATACGAAGGTAAAGCAGGAGCGGCATGAAGTTAATAGCTGGTGGATCTCGGTGGGCAGCACAGCGAGTTCATGTTCTTTCTGTGGGTTTGAGATTCGTTAACATAAAACATTGGGAGAAAATTAATTCTTACAAAATGTGAAAATCGTTTGGCTGCATTCTTGCCGGGCGCTAGGGAAGTGGCCATGCTCCGGTTTGGCGTGGCTGACCAGACGCCTTAATTTGCAAGAGGCCTCAGGTTGCTTGGGCCCTCGTGTTGGGCTTCTGCCTCCCAAGGAGCAGAACAAAACACATTTCTTAAGTGGGTCAAAGACATTTCACATTCATTGTCTCACCAAATCTCACCAGAACCGCCCATGAGATGGGTTTTATGATCCCCACTGACCAAAGGGAAAACTGAGGCTTAGAGAGGTCAGGTAACGTGCCTGTGACTGCACAGCTAGACCAGAACCCAGGTCGTCTGACTCCCAGGGCTGAGCCCCTAACCAGGCCCTGGAATTCTACAGGTACCCTCCTGCCCCATCCCCAACCAGATGGGACACTTGGGCTCTTGGTACTTCTAGCTATAGAGCCTGCATGAGCCTCAGGGCACAGCCATGAGTCCCCAAGGCCTGCCTTGGTCCCAGGGCACACACCTCACCCTCCCTCCTCATCCAGCTCTGCCTCACCCTGGGTCCTGCCCGGTCACGGTACAAGTGAGACCACGTCCAGACCCTGCTGCCCC
Organism: Macrotus californicus; assembly: GCA_007922815.1. Lineage (NCBI taxonomy): Eukaryota > Metazoa > Chordata > Mammalia > Chiroptera > Phyllostomidae > Macrotus > Macrotus californicus. The sequence continues at coordinate 171,378 of VMDR010000009.1, forward strand.
CTTCTCTGAGCAGCCTCACCTGGATGGGGTCACGACCAGGATGACCAGGACGGGCACTGCAGATCCACGTCCACTCTTCCCCATCCAGCTCAGGGGGCCGAAGGCTACCTTCCAGGACCCGCTGTAAAACTGAGCTCTAGGGTCCTCTGGCTGCTGCTTGGGTCTGGACCAAAGGAGGCAGGAGATGGATGTGGGGGCAGTAGAGCGAGGAGAAGGAATTTATTTCCTGGGCTGCCTTCTTGCTGGGCCACGGCTGCTTCTCAGGTCGCACCACTGCCTGTACCAGCCCTGCCCGCCTGAGGGCTGGGAGGGGGCGTGGCAAGGGTGCACTGCACTCCTCCGTGGGTCCCCTTCATGCCGCCCACTTTTGAAAACCATCCCTTTGTTATTAAACTCTCTTCATTGACCCCCATCTGAATGTGTCACCCGATTCCTGAAAATATGAAGAAGACAACCTGGTCTCTACCTTTCCTTGATAACTCTTGTTCCTCCCTCCATTTCTGACACCCCCCGCCCCTTCATTTTTGGATCCCCAGGAAGACAGACCCAGGCAGGGAGGCCAGCAGCTTACAAAGTTGTCTTTATTGTTTCCTTACTGCCTCACAGAGCGTCAGGGTCAGGGTCGACCCCTCCCGGGAACAGGGCATTTGAGGAGATAAATACTTATGTTGCCACCCACTCATCAGTGGGGGCAGGTTTAATAAAAATAGTAATATAATAACAATAATAATGACTGTGATCAATAATAAAATGTCCCCTATGATCCCTTAATACACAGTTGGTCGAAGCTTTGAGAAAAAGGACCCCCCTTTTGAGAGAGGGCCAAAGTGTGCCTGGAAACCCCCCAGTGGACCTGTCGGGTGCCCATCTCCCACCAAGTAGCCCGTATAAATACCCTCCCCGGCCCACCCCTGTTTAGGAATTATCTCTTCCTCTGGACGGATTAGATGGCAATGTCAGCTAGCTTGTGGAGCCCCTCCCTGTCCCCAACTGTGAGCTCCTCCTCAGACAGGACCAGTAGGTGTCCCCCCAGATCCCTCTCCTCTCCTCTCTTCTCCATCACCCCTGCTTTATCCCTTTCCCCTTCTCTGAAGGCTTTCCCCTCCTTCCAACCACTGTCACTTCCACCTCCACCTCCTTGCTCCTCACCTGTCTCTCACCCTTTCACCCACATCCTTGCCCCTGCTTCTCTAGCTTCCTTTCCTCGAGATCAGAGTCTGTCCCTCCCACCCTGGCCCTGAGCAGAGCCTGGGATATGCCCCAGCATGGCCTCGCTGGGGGCTAGACAATGTGCAGCCCAGACCTGAGACTGCCCCCAGGGACCCAGCCCTTCTTCATCCCACACCCCAACTCTTGCTTACAAGCCTCCCAAGGCTTGTCACTGGAAACAGTTTTGGCACAATCATCACTGGACACCGGGACAGAGGCGCCCCCCAGGGCAGAAGGCGGACCATTCTATTCCCAGTGGTGAGCACAGGTCAGGCTGGGAGTAGAGGAAAAGGTAGGGTAAGGGCTGGGATTCAGGCTCCCCGGGTCCTGGGGACCCAGGCCAGCCTCCCAGTAGCTATCCAGCGCAGGCTCTCCCTGAGTCCAGATTTCCATGTGTCCCGGACCAGCCGGAGTATGGCATTCCTCAAGGTCTTTGCTCCCTCACATCTCAGTCCTGGGATGCAGGTGGGCCCTGCCAGAGGGTGTCAAGGGGAGCTCTCTGATTCGGGGGCCAGGGGGAGGCTCCGGGGCCGCTCTGAGACCTGGAGGGGAAAGAGAAGGAAGTCAGGGGCGGAAAGAGGAAAGCAGGACCGTCCTCACTGGGCCAGTGCCTCCGGAGGCCTTTCTGGGACCCATCACCTGCTACAGCAGGCCCTTGGAGGAGGCCAGATGTGAGGTGGGGGTGGGATTGCGTGAGAAAAACCTGGGGAACTCGCACTGAATCCTGGGGCCCCAATTAAAGTCCCTTTGTTCATTCACTCCATTCTTCATTCAGTCAACAAATGCACTTTACTTTGGAAGAAGACAGACTTGACCCCCACCACCAAAGAGCCCACAGCTGAGGGAGGAGGTCTGGCACCCGGACAAAAACCAAAGCACAGCAGAAGTGACAAGAAATGGAGGGGAGGAGGGCACAGAAGGCAGACCAGCCCCAGGGAGGCAGGGACTACCTGACTAGGCAGCCAGGTGGTCTCTGGTGATATTGGTGCAGATCTTTAAGGGTGACCTGGGCATTAACCAGGTAGAGGACAAGAAAGGGCATTCAAAGCAGGGGGGCAGCCGGGGCAAGAGCTTGAAGATGTGAAAGAACACGGTGCCCTGGCTGCTGTGGCTCGGTGGGTTGGACGCCATCCTGCAAACCAAAAGGTCGCCGGTTCGATTCCTAGTCAGGACACATGCCTGGGTTTCGAGACAGGTCCCCAGTTCGGGGCATGCCAGGGGCAACCCATTGATGTTTCTCTCCCTCCCTTCTCCTCTCTCTAAAACAAACAAATAAATAAATAAAATCTTTAAAAGAAAAAAAGGAAGAGAGAGAGAGAGAGAGAGAGAGAGAGAGAGAAAGAACACGGCAAGTCCCAGAACTCTGAGTGGCCTTGTGTGGCAGGGGGTGGGCAGGCTGGGAGCTGGAGACAAGGCTGGGGGATGAGGAGGAGCCTTCCCGTTTCCTCTTAGACCCTCCCCAGTCCCCAGCCAGGCGGAACTGCTCCTTCCCATGGGCTGGGCCTCTGTTAAGAAGCCCAAGAGGTCTACCCCCGTGGCTCTGTCCACACGTGCCAAGCACCACACTGAGGTGTCATCGCCTCATACAAGTCTCACAATAATAACCGCATTTTCCAGGCAAGACCAGCTCAGGGCCACAGTGCTGGGCCAGTCAGAGCCAAGATCCCCACCTCCACTGCTGGGGGAGACAGGTGAGAGTCGCATCTCTTAGGATGCAGGGAAGGGATGGGCTAAGCTCGTTCTCCAGCCTCAGGTCCAGAACTGACTGTCCTTAGAGTGGGGGAGGGAGAAGCCCCCACTGGCTCACCTGTATTAGGGAAGTTGCAGGGCTCAGAGATCCCTGGGGACAGGACACGGATTCACTGGACAGAGATGTCCAAGGCTTTCTCTTCACTGTTCCAGAAACGGGATGAAGGGACAAAAAGCCAAGGTCAGATTCAAGAGGTCCAAAGAGGGCGGAAACTTGGGGCTGAACGTGGAGGTACGGGAGGCTGTGGGGCTGTCCTTACCGGAGTCCGCGTTCCCATCGCTGCCCGTGGAGGCTGGGCGCCGGGAGGCCTCAGAGAAGCTGTGGGGCCGCTGTGGGACGGAGCTGCGGGCACCTCGGCCCTTCGCTTCAGCAGCCTGTTGGGGCACAGCGCGGAGCAGTCGGGACTCAGCGGTACCACAGACCACGACAAGTGAACCGCAGCCAGCCGCCAACCTGGACGTGGTGACCACACGGGTACTAGGGAGCCGAAGGTGGCAAGCGCACCGGAGAAGCCGGTGATTGGCTCAGCCTCCTTGGCTCGCCGAGGAGGTTTGTGATTGGCGCTGGAGGACTCACCGGGGACAGGTCCCTGGTGCTGGGCTTCCCATCCGTGGGGCCCACGTGCACCACGTGGTTGAAGTTGGTGGGTGGTGAGATGAGCTTGGAGCGCATAAAGGGGTCCTTCAGCATCTCCCTGTGGGCACATAAGGTGTAGGAAGGAGGGCTGCAAAAGTGACATCTCCCCCACCCCCTCTCCTAGAGCTGACTCTCTGCCCCCTGGGGGCGGGCCTGTGCTTCGCCCCACCCCCAAGAGTGGGAGGCCACGCCTCTGCAGGTGCACCTGCGCTGCTGCTGCCGCTGCTCCTCCGACACCCGGAAAAAGAAGCGGCGTTTGCTCTTGGTGCGGAACAGCTGGCGCCGGCTGTTGTCGGTGAGGTCGGGGATGTTGAACTCGTCCTTCTCTGTAGGACAAGCAGAGAGCTGGGCAGCGCTCCCAAGTCCCCAGGGCCCCAGTCAGCCGGTGCTCAGGGTCACACACCCACAGGTGGCACAGGTGAATGCACACTTGTGTTTGCACATACATAAGCACACACACTCCCTCACCTGCCAGACGGTTCCTGAGGTAGGTCAGGCGGACCTTCTCGGTGCCAAAAAGGAACAGGGAGCCCTCTAGGTTCAGGGGCCGCACCTGAGGCAGCAGGCACAGAGGTCAAGCCATGCTACCCTGGCCCACCCCAGTCCAGCCCAGGGGGCCTGGTAGGCCCTCCCCTTCTTCTTCTTTTTTTTTTTAATGTTGTTTTGTTTTGTTTTGTTTTTTATAGACAGTGAGGGAGAGAGAAACAGAGAAACATCGACTGGTTGCCTCTTCTACAGGCTGCCTCTAGTACATGCCCCAGCAGGGGACCAGACCCACCAAGTGGGTATGTGCCTCGACCCAGAATCGAACCCGCAACCTTTCAGTCCATGAGGCGACACTCCAACCAACTGAGCCACACCAGCCAGGGCGGCCCTCACCTTCTTGAGCGGCACGGTTTGGACCCATTCTGCTCTCCTCACATCAAACACATCGATGGAGTTCTCACTGAACACCGTCAGGTAGGGCACGACGTAACCTGCGGGGCAGAAGCTGCCTGTGCTGCACAGCCCTGAGCGGCTCACCTGCCTCCCTGGGCCTGTTCCCTCCTCATCACCAGGGGGAACACCCTGCGCCCTGCCACGGCTCGGTGACGCTCTGCCCCACCAAAAGCCCTTCTTCTGAAGACTCTCCAGGTTGCCCCACCCAACTTCCATACCAAATCAGAGATAACAATCTTGGAGTGCCACTCTGTGCCGTGCCAAGCGCAGTTCTAACCACTCTGAATATCTCTCCTCCTTTAATTCTCAAGCAAACCCCTAACTTACAGATGAGGAACCAGGAACCTCAGAGCTAAGTGATGGGCAGGTCACCTAGTGATGAGTGAGAGCTGGGAACTGGCCCCGAGCTGTCTGGCCACCACCCCCCCACCCACCCACCCACTACGTGCTGGATGTCTGCGCTACACCCAGCCCACAGGCCCCGCCCCAGAAGGGCCATCGCTCACGCAGGGAGCTCCGTCCCTCTTTCAGCCCGTACTCCACCATACGGGTTACCTGCCAGTGTTCTGGACTCCCCCCCAAGCCCTACTTGTTCGTTCATCCATTCCTGGGTGTGAAGAAACCAGCCCCAGCCGGTGAGCGGGCCCCCAGTGCACCGAACCAGTCATTACAGAGAAGGTGCTGAAAGCCAGGACAGAGGTTTGACCAAAGACGTGGGGGAGCGCAAAGGAGCAAAGGACTCATGATGGGGGAGGGCAGGGACAGGAGCATGAAAACAACGACAATGACAGCAATCACGGTGGCTATTTATGGAGGGCCCACCAGCTCCAGGTCCTGAGCAGATAGAGGGGCTGGACTAGGGTAGGAGTTTGCCAGATCCAAAAAGGAGAGCAGTCCAGGCTGGGGGAAAATGTGAGCAAAGGCATGGAAGAGAAAGGTCCCCTGCAAGCCACCTAGGTCAGAGCAGGGCATGTTTGGGCAAGAGGCTACACACTGGCTCCAATGCCAAGCTCAGGAGTTTGGGCAAGACCCTGTGTTCCCCTGATGTATGGGGTACATGTCAGGTGCCTGGCCGCACCCAGCCTGGCCCTCCACTGGCCTTACCCCAGCCCGTGGGCAATGCTGGCCACAGTAGCTCCTGGATGCGGGACTTGCGGCCGGCGCTGTCCACGTAGACCCCGGCCGTGGTGAAGAGCAGCAGGAACTCACTAAGGCTGAGCTCCACGGCGCCCATCGCCTCACCCAGGCCCCCTCTCGACGGTGGCAGCTCCTCAGGCATCAGACTACTCCCCAGTGCTAAGGGCGCAGCCTCATTGAGCAGCGGGTAGAGGGAGAAGGCACCAGCGGCACCCACACACAGACGGTCACCCAGCAGCTCCAGGCTCTGCACAGGTGCTGGTGCCTGCAGCTCACGGATGCGGTGCTGCCAGGGCCCCGGGCCTGGGCCCAGCTGGTAGCAGAGCACTTGACGCTTGACAGCTATACAGAGCACAGGGGTGCGGGCCTGCAGGATGCGGCCGGCTGCCAGCGCCTGGCAGCCTCGAGACTCAGGGATCTTGGCGCCTGCCACCTCGGTGCTCTCCAGCTCGGCCAGGGGGAAGAGGCGTACACTGGGGCCTCGGCCACACAGCACGATCAGAAGGCCCGCAGTGGGGCTCACGGCCAGCCGCTGCACCCGCCGGCACTCACCCACCTGGAAGATGTCTGCAGGGTTGGCGAGGAAGAGTGTCACCATCAGGTAGGTGAGAAACAACCCAGTGCCCATCCTCCTGTCCCTCGGGGCTGAGCCCCACCCACACCGGCCGAGGCCCAGGCTGCATGTACCATTGCTGCGCAGGTGGATCACAAACAGCCCCTCCTCGGTGCCCAGAGCGAGCCGGTCCTGGTCTGGTAACGGGAAGGGGTCAGAGGTCAGAGGGCCTGTCCAGAGGCAGAGACTGGGTAGTCCACCTGCCGTTGACGAGCCTCAGTTTCTCCCTCTGTGTCACTGAACCCTTCTGCAGGGTGAGTGTTCAGCTCACTGCAAGCCTTGCTAGATAAATGCCCCTGTGCCCCCAACTCCTGACTGACACAGAGGGCCTGGCCGATCAATGCGGTCTCCCCTGTGGCTCCCACCCTGAGTGAGTGTGGGGAGAGGTCCCAGCTTGCTAGGGCAGGGGCTGGCTCAGGGCATGGGCTGCCAGGGGAAGCCAAGGAACTCAGCTAGCGCCTCTCCTGCAGCTGTCTGTTATAGAGGCCCCAGGCTCCTTGCTGAACACAGCAGCCCCATGGGAGACGGTGTGAGGCTCAAGTGCATCCAGGCTCCCCCAAGGTCACCCAGCTGCTGGCAAGAGAGCTGGGAACAAAACCCTTGTCTATTTCTTATTAAAGCCTTTGTACTGTTCACCTACCTGAATTCTTTTAGAAAAAGCAGAAACGAAAGCACAGAAATGTCAAGCAGCAGAAGCCAGGCCTGCTGCCCCCTAGCCTGGGCTCCTCACACAGCCATGTCCAGGGGACAGTCGGGGGGAACGTGTGCAAGGCAGAGTCCACAGCTCATGGCTACAGGGACTGGACGGTGACAGTGGCCCTCATGGCTGTGGCTGGGCCAGCACTGTCCCTGCAGGCTCTGACTCCTCCCTGCAGCCTGCCCCCCCCACAGGCCGTGCCCCCGGGTGTAAGGCTCACCAATGATGGCGGCGCAGAGCGTGTGGGGCAGCAGCGGCAGCCCGTTGTCGTAGGCCTCCTTGAGTGTGTACACAGGCCGGGGCCGCGGCCGAGCATCCAGCAGCAGCCGCTGCAGCTCGCCTAGTACCTGCAGCCAGCGCTCCCGCTCGCCCTCACTCTCTGCCAGCAGCAGCACGGTGCATGTGGCGGGCGGCACCGTCAACTGGGAGGCTGTCACCTGTGGCAAGACACCCAGGCTGGAGGGCCACAGGCCGAGGGCCAGCTGTCGTTCCTCCCTTCTCTCTCTCCAGCAGTTGGTGCTTATTAGCCCGGACGTGAACTTGCTGGGCGCAGAGCTAGGCACTCTCTTAAAGCGGGCAGTGAGACAGACAGGGTGGTCAGACAAGCACATGGACAACCACAGAGAGACAGTGGGGGGGGTTCGGGGCATGGTGGGGACACAGAGTAGGGCCCCAACCCAGGCTAAGCGGGCAGGATGGCCTCCCAGGGGAAGAGGCCTTTCTCCTGGAGTCAGGGTGGGGGGAACAAGTGGAGTAACAAGAAATGGTCGAGGTAGGGGAGGGGCTGGCAGAGGAAACAGATGTAAAGGGGTCCACAAGCTCAGGACGCTTCCAGAAGAGGTCAGAGCAGAGAGAGACTCCAGGGAGAGGCCGGGAAGTCCTGCAGGGTCAGAAATGGGGCCTCAAGGCCACAGTCAGAGGCACACTGAGGGCAGTAGGGAGACACAGAAGAGTCTTAAACAATGCAGGACAGCCAGTTCCTCACATGGAAAACTCTGTGCCCTCCAGAATGGAGTGTGGGTGCACAGACCAGAACGGAGGCCGGTGCAGCCGTCCATGTGGGGGGTCGGTGGGATGAAGGGTTCAGCCGTAGGGATGGAGAACAGTTGCTGGAAAGGGGTCAGCGTGATGGTAGACAGTGCTCTGACCTACCCCGCCCTAGGGGCTTACCCTAAAGATGCGCGGCAGGTCCTTGGACTGGGCGTGGATGACGTCAGAAGCCAGGACAGGGGTGGCTGAGAACTGGGGGTCCCTAGGAAGTCCATGGAACAGGTCAGAGGTGGCACTGCCCCTGGCTGCACCCCACCCACCCACTTGTCCCTTGCCCCATGCCACTGCCTGGCACCCACCTCAGATCCAGTGCCTGCAGGAGGGCCCCGCTGGCCGGGCTGAGACGAGGGTCTGGAGCGTCAAACAGCAGCAGGCGCGAGTCACTGAGGGCAGCAAATACCCGCTGCCAGCCCCGTCGGACACCCGAGGGCCGTGGAACCTGGGGAAGGCAGCCATGGGAGGGCCTGCCAGGCTGCAGCCCCCGCCCCTGCCCCCATCCTCCCCCCAGGCCCCAGCTCACCGACAGGAAGCCCTCGTAGGCAGTGCCTGTGCCTGTTTCGGGGTGCACTCCCAGGGCTGCACAGAGGAGGTCAGAGGGCACAGGGCAGGGGGGTGCCTGAGGGGCACAAGTCGAGTGACAGAAGTAACCACAGGCTGTGGGGAAAGCAGGAGACGGCAGGTGGTGTGAGGCTGGGTGGGGACAGCCCAGAATCGGGACTCTGGGCGTTCCCAGCCCCAGCTTCCCTGAGGCCGTGGTGGCACCTGAGCTGTCACCAACACCCTATCAAGTGAGAGGGGAAAAACAAAAACAGCAGTGGGAACCGAGCTGAGAGAGGCTGCCTGGGTGTGCCGGGAGCAGGGCCACTTTTGTTCCCTCCTCCCGGGGGCTGTGGCTGGTGCCTGGGAGGTGGGGGCGTGGGTAGGAGGAGGGGTCTCACCGTCACAGCCCAGGCCCTGGCGGCCCAGGCCCAGCATCAGCGACGTGCAGCGCAGACACTTGGTGGGGGATGGGAAGCTCCGGGGGCGCAGTATGTGTGACCCAGGCTAGGGAGGGGGAACATGGCCATTACTCGTGCCTGACCCCAGCCTCCCAGGGCCTGAGGTGGCAGGCAGGACCAGGGAACCAGCCAGGTGGCAGCATGAACTCTGAGCCCCAGCAAAATCTGGCAGCACACACACTCGTTGCCACCACCGCCACCCACAACGTGGTCTGCTGGCCAGGACACACGGGGAGGGACCAAGAGGGTCCTTGGAAACCCAGCAGAATGGCTTGGCGTCCCCACCCTGCTCCCACCACTGGGCACCGACCTTTGCAGGAGGACTTTCTGCAGGGGCCAGGGTAGCAGCAGGTGCTCTGGGAAACACGGCCTGCAGGGAGGGCGTGAACAGGTGAGGAGCAAGTGGGCAGAGGGTCCCCCAACTGTAGGTTTCCCACCGGTCCTCACCCCCATGCGCAGGCTGCGTCGGCCCTCCGGCCTCAGCTCTGGCTCCACTCCGGGTCTCGGCGCCTCTCCTGAGATGCCAAGGTCCTTGGCAGAATCCTTCTGGGGTTTAGGAGCAAAGTCAAGGTCCCTATGCCTCTCGCCAGGACTGCTTCCCAACCGGCCCCTGCACCAAGTTCTTACCTCCAAGCTCCGGAAAGACAGGAAGGGGATCAGGGAGTTTGAGGGCTTGGTATCTGAAAACAGAAGGTTTGGGTCACTGCGGCTGGGGCCCCTGGCCCAGCTCTGACACTTATTCCTGAGGAACCAGGGGCCAGTGGGGGCCTCCACTGCCACCTCAGTAAAATAGGACAATGACTGTAGCCTGTGGTGGTGGGACCAGGCATACAGCAGATGCTCAGTAAGTGCTGGCTAACAGGCGGTGGGGTAAGTGGCAATCTGGAACAAATTCTTGTCTCCACAGCCTGCAAGGTAGCCAAGTCGGGAGTGGGGGGCTTGCTCCAGGACAGGCAGGCAGACGGCCACTCACCTCCTGGTGCACGGGTCCGCAGCTCCTCCCGAAGTGCAGCCAGCTCCTGCTGCAGGCCCCGGTTCTGCTTCTCCGCCTCCTGCAGATGGCTGGGGGAGAACCGGGTGAGAGCTCACCACAGGCCTCTGCATAGGCCCTGGGTCCTGGGTCCCCTCTACAGCGCTGGCCCTGGCCTCACCTCTCGGCCTGCAGCTGGGCCTCCTGAACCTGCGTCAGTCGCTCCTGCAGGCCCTGCTTGGCCCGGATCTCAGCCTCCAAGGCCAACTGCAGCTCCAGCCGGGCGGAGGCCTCCATCTTCTGCAGCCGCCTTGCCTTCCATTGGTGGTCCTGGTGGCCGAGGGCACCACATAAGATTCCTCCTGGGACTGGCTGCCTCAGAGGCCCCTTGCCACCGGAGCACACCACTGCTCACGCCACCTGGCCAGGCTCGAAGTCCCAGCTTTGCCGCTGACATGCTGTGGACTTAAGCAAGTCACTGCTCCTCCGTGAGCTGTGTCCTCACCTTCAGAATGGGGCTACTGGCACCCCCCCATGGGGCATCTCTGGGGCTCACCAGCGGCTGGGCGGGCAGTGTCTGGGTGCCCACGTTCTTTAAGGACTCCAGCTCCTCGGCCATCTTGGTGGCCAGGGCCTGCAGGTAGCCTCTTGAGACCTTCTCATCATTCACCCTGCTCAGAAAGGGGGCTCAGGGTCAGCGGCTGGGCCCTCAGCTCTGCCTGGGCCCAGCCCCCAACCCTGGGGCCCCCAGCCCACCAGCACCCACCAGCTGAGGATGTCAGCAATCTGGGCCTCCCAGTTGCCCTCCGTCTCCCGCCGCTCGCCCTCCAGCTGCTGCCTGCTCTGCTGCTCCCGCTCCAACTCTTCCACCAGCTGGGGACCAGGTGGGAGGTGGAGTCAGTGCCCAGGGGCTCAGGGAGCCCTGAGCCCCGCCTGTGTCCACCCTTGCTCACCAGCAGCTTGCCTGCCTGCTGTGGGCACTGCAGGAAAGAGACAGTGGCCCTGGGGCCTGGCCGGCCTGCCCCTCCCCCTGCTGCGTTTGCTCCCTGCTCTGTCCTACTGCCTGGCTGCCTATCTTGCCCTCCGTCTACCCAGCTCACCCGCTCCTGCTCCTGGCTCAGCCGCCGGTTCTCTTCCTGTAGCCGGCAGAGGGCCTCCTTCCCACTGGGCCTGGGGAGGAGAGGAGGACTTAGTGACTCCCAGCTTGGGCCCTGGCCCTGGCCCCGGCCGCGCCCCAGCCACCCAGCTCACCCGGGGCTGCGGGCCTGCTCCAGCTGTACACGCAGGGCGGACAGCTCCTTCCTCAGCTGTGCTTCCTGAGGCCCGTCTTCAGGCAGTCCCGTACCATTGGTCTCAGAGGCAGTGTGGACAGTCTTGAGGACATGGAGAGGGGGCAGGGCAGGGGCGTGAGAAGCCATGGCCCACCCTACCCCTGGGACACAGGCCTGGACCTGAGGGCCCCGAGTGGGGAAGGCCAAGGGTGGTGCCACTGGGCGGGAGTAAGACCGCAGTACCTTGACCCGGGCAGACGCCTTCTCAAGGCTTCGCTCCCGCTGTCTCTGAAGCCGTGTCACCTCCCGGCTCAGGGCAGCCACCTGGGCCTGCAGCTATGATGGGGTGCAGAGACAGCCAGTGCTGACCAGGTTTACCCCAACCCTCTCCCCAGCCGTGCTGCAGACTCTTGAGCTCTGCCAGCTGGAGCAGGAATGGAGGCGGTGAATCCCCGGCCCCCCACCCTAACCATCATCCCCTTGCTCAGGCCTCTCCAGCCACAGTGGGGGGTGCAAGGGCACATGGCATCCCCAGAACCTCAAACCAAGCTCTCTGGGATTCCCCCAGCCATGCCAGGGGTCATGGGGGCGGGGCCCTACTGCTGTGTCCACCTACCCTTGCCACTCACCTCCCTCCGGGCAGCCTGGGCTTCCTCCAGCTGGGAGCTCAGGGCCTGGGTCTGGTTGGCTGTAGTCGCCTCTCTCTCCTGGGCCTCCTGCAGCCTTTGGAGCAGCTCCTCCTGCAGCTCCTGGGCTTTGCATAGCTCCTTCTCCTGCGCCCGCAGCCCTGCCTCAGCTTCAGATAGCTCCTGAGGCATCGGGGGGTTGGGCGGGGAACAAAGTCTGGAGTCAGGGCAAGGACCCCTCACCATCAAGCCCTGGGCCATTCACCCACCTCACCAGGCTCTCACCTGGAGGAGCCAGTCTCTCTCCTGCTGTAGGTCACTGTCCTGGCCTGGGCTACCAGCAGGAAGCCCATCCGTCTGGGACAAGGGGGCCCTCAGCGTCTCTGCCAGGAATTGTCAATGAGACTTGCACTTACTCACCGCCCCAGCCACATGCAGTGTCTCATAGAAGCCTCGCCGCAGACTGGGTGCTGGATCTTCTCGGTTCTCTCTCTATGCAGGCTCAGAGAGTTTAGGTTAATTCCCTAAGCTCACACAGCATGCACAGAGTAGGGGCGGGACTGGGCCCCAGGCTGCGCTCGGGTATGCTGGGAAAGCAGGTCAGCCTCCATGCTGAGGGCAGGGGCGAGATGGGGCGGGATGGACGGGCAGGGGTACCTGACAGTCTGCCCTGCAGAGTCTGAACTTCCTTCTGTAGCTGCTCCTGCTCTCGACGGTCTGAGGCGGTCTGCAGGGCCTCTGTCGTGGGGAGAGCCCACCGGTGAGTAGCTAAGTCCAGCAGCAGTGGCCCCAGGTCAAACTCACTCACCCTGGCCCAGCTGGCTCCCCATACCTTGCAGCTTCCGGGTCAGCTCCATCTTCTCCTGCTCGAGACAATGGAGCTTCTGCTCCAGGGCAGCCAACTGCTCGGAGCTACTCTCAGGGCCCGGACTGGGGAGAGGGGGCAACACAGGTTGGCAGAAACCACCCCCACCAAAGTAGCCTCCATTCTCCAATCATTCATTCACCCAAGAAACACCCACAGTGTGCCAGGCCTGTACCCAACCCTGGGCTCTGTGCCAGGAAGAGAAACAAATCAGACCAGACACTGCCCTTGGGAGGCCCCAGGATGGCACCACGGGGCAGCAGCCCAGGGCGGTGGCCCCAGGGTCCCCCAGGTCCAGGCTCAAGCCTCAGTCCTGGCCCCGACAAGCTATGTGACCATGAACAGTCATCTGACATATCTGGGCCTCGGTTTCCTCACAGGAAAATGGAGGCAATAACAGGGTTTCTTCTGAGGACTGTCGAGAGAGCTTGGTGGTGTGGGTTCTGCCAGCCCCACACGTGGCACACAGAGGGCGCTCCATGAGTGTGACACACTGTGTGTGCTGACACTTGGCAGTGCCCCTTCCCCCAGGGCCTCACTGTGGTTTCTGGCCAGCCCCACGCTCGGAACCGATCATCCCACCCACTTCACAGAGGCACAAGGTGAGGCTCCAGGGGCAGAAGGGGCCCTTCCAATGCTCAGCCTCTGGCTCCAAGTCCACCACATTCCTAGGCTACCATAGAGGCTACTGTGAGGGCCAAGTGCCGGGGCAGGACCCAGAGGGGGCACAGGCATGGCATCACTACGACCCTGAGGACATGGGGGACTATCCTCAGGAGGGCTCAGAGCATACTTCCTCAGCACCTGTCACATGCAGGCACCAACTGGGACATTCAACTGCTTTCCCAGGGTCATAACATGGTATGCTCCCAGTGTCCTCCAGACCAGGCAGCCCCCAGCTTCCCACCAGGTGTGTGAGGACTAGACTCACCTGCCCCAGGTATAGGTGAAGCCCACAAATGGTAGGTGGTGACCTGAGAAGGTCCCATGGGAGGGTGGTGGCAGGGTCCCCTGCAAAAGGAGGGAAAGAGAGTCAGAGTCGACAGGCACAGCTCCAGGCTCAGGCCTGAGACCCGGGAGACACCCTGTGACTGGGCATGCCAACCTCCTGCTGCCTGGGCTGGAACAAGGCCCCCACCTAACCGGAACACAGTTCCCACTGATCCTTGAGGTCAGGGCCTCCCAGGCACCGCTGGGAGTCTTCTGCCGTGTACGGCTTCTGCTTAATAGAATGACACGAGGTCAAAGGACCTTCACTAGGCACAACCCACCTCGGGGCAGGTGACCCATAACTCCTAAGGGCCTCTGGGGTCTGAAGCTCCCCCCCGCCCCAGCCCAGTAACTGCTTTGGAAAACTTCTGCAGGGTTTCCCCCAGCCAGGAAGGGTCAAGACAGCTTTCGGGCTGCAGGGGGACCTGCCACCCACCGGGTGGTTGAGGGTGTCATCATCCACGTCGAAGTTGGAGGTGTCCATAGGCCCGCGAAGCTCAGGGACATAAGGGGCAGTGCTGGTTGCCAGCCGCTCCCAGTCCACGCCTTCGAAGAAGGGATGGTTCTGGAAGTCATCTAGCCCTCCACGGCCCAGGCGCTCCTCCTGGCGGCACAGCAGCTGGCGGATCAGGTCTTGGGCACTGGCTGGCACATCAGGCACATCCGAGGGAAACTGCAAGTGGTCCTGCAGGCCCAGGGAGATGTGTGGTGGGTATCAGAGATCCCATCTCCCACCTACGGGCATCACCAACCTCGTGGACTCAGGAGTCCCGCTGCCCTCCCGGAACCCTAGAGCCTGGTGGCCAAACCTCATGGTTCATGATCTTGCCGTAGGTCTCCACCAGGGACTCAGCATAGAAGGGTGTCTCCCCAAAGAGAAGCTCATAGGCGCAGACCCCCAGTGACCACCAGTCGCACTGCGGGCCATAGTGGCCCTTGCCCTCCTCCATGGCCTGCAGAATCTCGGGGGAGATGTAGTCAGGAGTCCCCACTGCCACTGACGAATCCACCTGTGGGTGGTGGTGTTGAGGGGCCATGAGGCCAGCCTCGGGCTTGGCTGCGCCTGCTGGCCCCTCGCCATGGGTCTAGGCCTAGTGCCCCGCTCCTTAGGGGTTGGCTGGCCTGGTGCTCCCCTTGCGGGCCTGGGCCTAGTCCTTCCTTCCCCTGGAAGCCTGATGCCCCCTGCACTAAGCCTGGTGCCTCCCAGCTCTCCCGGCCCCCTTGCCCCCACTCTGAGGTGAGGTCCTCACCATGCCATTGTTGTTGAGACGTAAGCAGGAGCCGAAGTCAGCCAGGCGGATGTGCCCGTTCATGTCTAGCAGGACATTGTCCGGCTTGACGTCCCTGGGGGAGGCAGGGAGAGTCAGTGGCCTGACCTGTGTGTGTGGACTGGGAGTGTGGGCACATGCACATCTCAGCATGAGTATGCTCACACATGGTCCATGCATGCATGTGTGCATGTGGGACGGGTGGAGGCTGGTGGCCAGGCCTCCGAGATCCCAGGAAAGAAGAAGGTGGTTAGATTGGGAAAGGGATCCATGAGGACGACCCTTGGAGGCAGCAGAGTGTGTATGGGGGACACAGGAGTCAGACTTCCCCAGGGCAAACCACATCTCGGCCACCCCATTGGCTGAGTCACCTTGAGCCAGGCAGGTGCTCACCTGTGCTAAGCCCTGGCTTTTTTGTCTGTAAAATGGAACAATGGCAGCCCCCATCACTTAAGGTTTTTGGTGTGAGTATTCAAAGGCATCATGCAGGTAAAGCACCCAGCACAGGGCATGGCACGTAGTGAGTGCTCAGCAAATGTCAGCTGTCCCCAGAGCTATCAGCAGGGACTGGACAGAGCATCAGAGTTTTGTGGGCCCCACCTGTGCACATAACCCAGCTGGTGCAGAGAGTGGATGGCCAACACCATCTCAGCCAGGTAGAACTGGGCCAGCTCCGGTGGGAGGCGGTCCTCAAAGCGGCTCAGCAGAGTGAGGAGGTCCCCACCGGCGTAGTAGTCCATCACCAGGTACTAGACGGTGGCAGGTGGGACAAGAATCAGATAGAAAAGGTGGACACCTGCTGCGGGGACCCACCTCCCAGTGGTCCCGTGGGGCTCTGGGAGGCAGGGCTGTGTCTCCCACCAGCACCGGGGTGCCAGCTCCCAGCCGGAGCTCAGGTGGAGGCTCCAGGCCCTAGAGCTGGGGGGGTGAGGGTACACCTGTTGGTCCCAGGAGGAGGGGTCTCTCTCTCTCTCAACCTGGATCCGGTGCCTCTGGCCCCCAAGGGCCTTCTCCTTGTCCCTAGTCAACCCCCCTCCTACCTTGCCAAGAATCCTCACCAGGTACTCCTCGTCTTGGAAGGCATAATGCAGAGCGGTCACCCAACGGCTGTCCCCCTTCACCAGAACATCCCGCTCCTCCCGGAAACAGGCTGTCTGTAGCAGGTTTGGGGAGCAGGGGGCAGGGTGGGATCAGAGCCCAGGAAAGCCCCACGCCTGCTCAGGGGATGGAGTAAAACTCAGGAAGTCTAAGAGCTCAGATCGAGGTCGCTGTTGTGAGCCCAAGCCTGTGCTTTGCAGCTCTGGGCCTCAGTGTTATTGTAAGGAAAGTGGGAACAACTCGATTGCTTCTAAGAAAGGTTTATAGTGAGGAAGGGATGGGGGTCAGCGGCCCCTGGAGGTGGATCCTCTGCTGCTCGCAGCTGTGCCCGCCCCTTCCCCTGCAGGCCCTGCATCTCAGTGGCAGCATGCACCCCCACCACATGTGTAGGGTGCTTAAGTCCCACCAGACCCCAGACTGACCTCGGCCCTCTTCAGCATCTCCCATTTGTGCAGCATTTTCATGGCAAAAATCTGCCCGCTGTCCCTCTGCCGCACCACAGCGACCTGAAGCCACGGAGAGCACTGGCTAAGTCCAGCAGGGACAAACACCCTCCTCTCACCCAGCCCAGGCCCTCTGCTCACCTCCCCGAAGGCTCCTCGACCGATCACCTTCAAGATCTCAAAGTCATCTCTCTGCAGCTGCAGCTCTTTCACCTTTGTTACAAAGGGGCTGGCTGAGGAGACACAGAGTGGGGCTCAGGGAACCTGCGGGAGGGCCCCAGGTCCTGCTCTCACCTGAGGAAAGCCAGGAGCTGTAATTCCTGAGGCTAGGGCAGGATGACCTCCCCAGGGACAGTCTCTGGCTAGGGGCTGGAGAGGCACTGCAGCCCACTCAGCCGTGAGCAGGACGCATGCAAGGTGGGGTCCTGACTGCTGACCACCCCAAATCCATGGCTCCCAGAATCCCTGTCCCCAGGCTCCAGGCAGCCTGGATCCCAGGGCCTAATGGAACTAGTAGTCGTCACCAGCTTGGGGACTGACCCTGGCCAGCCAGGTCACCTTGGGGCAGGCGGGGATACCATTCTCACCCCCAGCTCACAGTTCTTGGCCACCTGGCAAGACCAGGCCAGGGCCTGTCTTGGGAAACTGGACAGGCAACATTCCTTGTCCCCAGAGAGGCTGCTCTGCCATTGAGGAGCTGTGGCCTGGTCCTGGGACCCTGCAGGCACACAGGTACCTGGCTGGCGGTGAGACCTGGGGGAGCCCCAGAGGACAGGCAGGACAGTGGCTCCACAGGGCTGTAGAGGACAGGCCCTGTCTCCCCCAGGGGGCCTCCTCACCGGGAGGCATAGCCAGGTCTGCCCAGGCTCTCACAAGACGCAAAAACAGGGCCAAACACCTTGCCCTGGCACTCGATGCTGGCAGTGGGAGATGTGAGCACTCGGAATCTCCTCCAGGCCTGACCAGCTCTACAACTCTGAGCCCTGCCTCCGTCCTTGGACGTGGCCGTCACCTGGCCAGGAACGTCCTCCTTCCTCACAGTCCCTGATACTCCCATAAGGGACATCTCCAGCCTCTCCCAGGTCCTTTCCAGGACCAGAGGAGGGGACTGGGGCCTGGAATATTAGGGAGGCAAGAATGACCAGCAGGGGTTGGGGTCAGCTGCAGTCTGGCTCCCTGCCTCAGTTTCCCCCTCCAGGAGGTAAACTCCCTGCCAGCTAGGCGGGTCTGTGGGTAGGACAGAGAGCTGCTCCACAGGTTTATCAGGCAGAACCCCCGCAGCAGGGGTGGAAACCTCATTACAAAAATTAATTGTCTCTTTCCCAGGTCTGTGTGTGCAGCTGACAGAAGCAGCCACAGGTCTGCAAGGGGGAGCCGAGACCAGGGTGGCTACCCATCGGCCAGAGAGGGGCCAAAACCTGGGGCCCATAGCCAGGAGGATCCAAGCCCCCAGGAGAGGCTGCCCAGTCCCCTCACCCTGCCCAGGGGATGGGGGCTCTGGGCAGGATCGGGGACAAGTTGGGGCAGAAGCAGAATGAGTCACCGCCCTGCAAGCTACCTCAGGAGATGTCAACAGACAGGCCCCCACGCTGGGGTCCCAGGCAGAGGTGCCAGAGGCAGGCAGGGAGGAGCACATGTGTGTGCAAACACACACAAACACGTGGGTGTGGCGTCACAAGGAGTGATGACAACAGAGTGAGACACACACACAAGGTGCCAGAGTCTGGGGAGAAGGGCAAGGGGCAGACAAGACAGGGGCCCTCTTACTGCCTTTCCCACTGAGGAGAGGGCTGGGGCCGAGGGCCAACTTGCCGGCCTGTCTCGGGCCCCCAGCTGTGCCAGGCTGGGCCTTGTGCCTGCCCAGAGCTCAGGAGTTCCTAAGCGCTAGTTGCCCACTGGGCAAACACCCGCTTTACCCCACCCTCCAGGCCAGACTCTATGCCCTCCTCCCATGGCCTGGTCAGGTGTGACCAGGCAACTCTGGGGCTGGCACAGGTGTTCACACTGAATTCAGGGTCACCCCAGGCCAGCCACTCCCAGTGACTCAGATGAGTCAACCAGGAAGGGGTGCAGACCCACATCCAGCCAGGTCTACCCTCCCCGGCCCTGGGGAAAAGCCCTCAGGAAGCTGGGCCAGCAGCTTGCACAAAGGGGCTGAAGTTGGTTTCTATGTCCAGCCTGGGGTGGTCTTATATGCAGGGAGATGGAAGTGTGTGTGTGTTTGTGTGGGCGGGGGGAAGTGTGCACTACCTACAGCTCTGTGAATAGAAACAGGTGAGTGGGTACCAGCCAGTGTGGTTGGGGGTGGTCTGCAGGTGGTCTGCAAGTGTGGTGCTCCCTGCGTCTCTCCACCAGCTGTGTATGAGTATCTTGGTGTGTCCGTGTGGTGTGTGGGAGACTGAGAAAGCATGTATGTCAGTAGGTGACATGCATGGGAGTTTGCATGTGAGTCTGTGTTCTCACAGGTCATGAGGTATGATGTGTGAGTGAAGAATTCTGGAAGTGACTCTGTGTAGGGCATCAGTTGGGTACCTGTGTCTGGTGTCTATACCTGGGACCAAGTTTCTCGGAATCTATGTGAGATGTGTGTCGTGTACCTGCGCCACCTTCTGTGAACGGGAACGAATGTGTGTGTGAATCTGAGTGAGGGTAAGGTGTGCAAGTGACTGAAAAGGCTGCGGGGTCCGATGGCACATGTCAGGGCCACTTTTGGGGGTCTGCGTATGGCAGGTGGGGGAATCTGTGGGCGTGCAGCTGTGGGTGAGAGTGTCTGTGGGCGCGGAGCGCGGACGGAGAGGGTCCTGACACCGTGTCCGTCGGTCCGCCCCCCGCCCCTTGGTCCCGCCTGAGTCACTTACCCCAGCTCAGGAACTGCGCCACGTTGCGCTCTCGCCGCAGGGGGGCGCTGCTGAGCTCGTGGTGCAGCCCCAGCAGTAAATCCAAGAGGCCGTCGAGTCCCGGGCCGCCGCCGGCCTCGCCCCGCACCAGCTGCTCCAGCGCACGCAGCCGCCGCTCCATGGCTGCGGCCGAGGCTCTGCGCCCGGACTAGAGCGGGGCCGTCCGCATACCCGCCCGTCGGTCCGTCCGTCTGTTGGTCCTCGGATCCTTCACGCGTCCTCCCCCCACCCTCCCGCCCTCCCCGCTGTCACCTTCCTCCGCGGCAGCCAGCGCGCCCTCACCTGGGCGCCACGCCCCGCCCTCCGCCCCGCCCTCCGGCGAACGGGCAGGTGCGCGCCGGCCAATAGGAGACGCGACAGTAGGTGAAGGTGGGAGGGCGGAGGCGCGGGGAGGCGGGGCCCACCCACGGCCAGGAAGTGGAGGGGCGGGACCGAAAAAAAAGCACTAACTCCTGGGCGGGGCGGGGGAGGCGGGGGTCCCAGGGGTCCGGGAAGGCCTCCTGGATGCTCGCGCGGCCCCAGAGCCAGTCTCACTCGGGCCCTCGCCGGCCACTAACCTAGCTGGGGATGCTTGGGGTACTGCAACTTCCCTCGCCCGCCGGGCAGCGGCCGCTTCTCCCTTAGCTGAGGGAGAGGGGCTGGGGACGTCCGCGGCCCCGGAGCC
Source organism: Macrotus californicus (assembly GCA_007922815.1). Classification (NCBI taxonomy): domain Eukaryota; kingdom Metazoa; phylum Chordata; class Mammalia; order Chiroptera; family Phyllostomidae; genus Macrotus; species Macrotus californicus. The sequence continues at coordinate 191,499 of VMDR010000009.1, forward strand.
GGATGGGAGTTGTAGTCCTCTCCCTCCGCGGGATGCCTACCGTGCTTGGCACCCCGCTCCAAAAAAACTTGCCAGTTTCTGATTTCATTTTATTTGTATCGTTGCAGCCTTCCCGGGAGACAGGTGTGTGAGACAGGGATGGTTACATCCATTTGGCAGATGGACAGAGAGACTTGGGACGGACAAAGGTGAATTGAGAGGCTGAGGATGAGGAGACCCTACAGTGGGGCTTGAGCTGGTAACTCCAACTCCACCTCAGGCTTCAGGTTCAGGGATTAGCCTGAGACGAGCTGCCGCTGTCCATTGCTCCCCTGGTTGCGTGTCTCGTGGAGTCCCTTAGAGTTTAGGAGGTGCACACCTGTGGGGGAAGGGAAAGGTGCCGGCTTGCTCCAGGGAGGGAGAGCACGCCACTACAGGCTCGTAAAGCCTAGGCAGGAGCAGGGCCTGCGGCCGGCCTGGAACTTAAAGGCCAAAGAGAAGTCCCAACTGGGCTGGAGGAGGTCAGGGGAGAGGAGGGAGCGGGCTCTGTTTGGAGGTATCTCTGATTTCCGCCCAGCTGTCTCCAGCTGGGCTGGACATGAGGCCATGGAACTGTGGGTCTGTCCAGAAGGAGGGATCAAAGGGGAGAAGGCTTTAGTGGCTTTAGATAACAAATTCTTCCATTAAAAAAGATCTCTTTGGGGATTTGCCTCCTCCCTCAGGCGGGGGCCTTCTTGAGTCTTGCCAGGGTCAGGTTGCCAGCGTGGAGGGAGGAGCCAGTAGGACGGTCCCTGGAGCTGAACTGAGCATCCCCAGCAGTCCCGGGGCTTCCCCAGTGGTCTCTCCCATTTGATCTCCTCTGAGACCTGTCTGTGGTCTGTGGAATGGGGAAACCAAGACAGGCTCTCTCTGTACCCAAGTCAGGTGGGGGAAGTCAGAGACCCAAGATTCAAATCCAACAGCCTCTGTGTCTTCCAGGAGCCGGGTTAGGATAGTGTGGCGGAGTCCTCTGGGTTCTCACCTATAGCCCTCCTTTGGGGGCGGGGCAGGGGTGGAACCCACAGGAGGGTTGCCACCCTCAGAGGCCACAGGAGGGTGCCAGAGACCAGAGGAGGATGAGGTGCTCAGGACAGCCCGTTTCCATCTCCCAGGAAAGGCTCCTGTGTGTGTGGGAAAATGGGCCAATCCTCATCGCCTCTCGGACACCCTGATCTCATGCCCCACCCCACCTTGGCCTCCGGGGATCTGTAGCCCAGGACCAACTGGTGAGACCTCTGGGTCCCGGCTCACTGTCTCCGTGACCCCGGTCAAGTCCCTTGGCGTCTCTGAGTGTGGAATTCTCAGACAGCCCATCCCCTGGCCCTTCAGACTCCACTCCCATCCCTGCATAGAGCAGCAGAGGGGAGACGAGTCCCAGGCAAACACTGAGACCGCCTGATGTCTTTGCAGGGCAGTCCATCTGGTATGTGGTTCTCCTTGGGCCTGCATTCGCTTTTGTTCGCACCCTGGTCCAAACCTCCGTTTCTTGTTTGTAAAGGGGGTCGGCTCCCTGCCCATTCCTTTGCAGCTCCAAGGTCAGAAAGCCCCTCAAGGCTCAGCCTGTGCCTGAGTCCCTGCTCCAGGCTCAACAAGCAGCCAGTCCTCCAGCCCTGCCACCGGAAACAGCTCCTGCACTTGGCCCTGCTTTGCCCCAGCAGGTCTCTTCTCAGACCTCGTGTGAGCCTGGAGCAAGCCGGCACCTTTCCCTTCCCCCACAGGGCTGAGCGGGCCTCACCCCAGGGAGCAGGGTCTCTGCATGTGGCCTGAGCAGGAGACCTCCCCATCACCTCCTCATTCACACTCCTTGGTCACTGCTTCCTGGAGGCCCACCCAGGTGCAGAGGCATCTGCTCCCCTGTAACCTCTCCCCCTTCCCTGGTGCTGGCACTAGCTCCCACAGAGCCCTGCGGATAGCAGATCATGGTGGCAGACACCTTCATTCCTGTGGTCCTTAGCATTTCAAAGTGACTGCAGATCTGATATCTCCACAAGGGTCCTGCACGAGGAGGTTGTTCTTAGTACCCCTCCCTTAACAAATTAATAGCTTGAGGCTGGGGAGGTGAGTGGAACCAGCTCTGAGCTTCTCCAGGTTCTAGGTCTAGGCCAGCGCCCGGCAGCAGAAGGGCAACGTGTGGCCCCAGAGGCTGGAGAAGAAAGAAACTGTCGATTCAACCTCCCAGGCCTAGCAGAAAGAGAATGGTTCAGATAAGGGGATCCCCAAAGAGGAGGAGGCGAGAGCCCAGTCCAAGGGAGTGGCAGGGAACCCAGGCTTTCTGACCCCCAGAGCCGAGGTCTCTGGGCCTGGGTATAGCCCATACACAGGAAGGCTTGGTGGTCTGTCCCATCCACAGCCACATTTTAGGCCTCCCAAGCTGGGCCCATGGCTTCCCTTCCCCAAGGCAGAGCTTCGGTCCCATTGGCTGAGGAGGAGCCTCTCTGTGCCTTGCCTCAGGAAGCCACTTTCAGCAGATGGTCCTGCAGGGCCACTTGCGGTGGCAGGCTGCCCTGGCCCTTAGTTACACCGGAAGCACAGTGCCCCACTCTCGTGGGCTCATACTGTTGACCAGGTGTGTGGCCTTGGGCAAGTCACTTCCTCTCTTTGGGGGCTGCTGCCTGTGCTCACTGGAGAGCTGCCCCAGCTCAGAAGTGAAGGCCAAACGATATCCAATCTCCAGGATGGCCACCGAAGGTCTCTGGGCTGTCTCTAGGAGGAGCGTGTGGTTGGAGGGTGGGGGGCTCTGCTGCTGCTGCAGCTCCAGGTTTTGTTTAAATGTGTGTCTGTTTCGGGGAGGGGCTGATGGAAATGGTGGGGTTGAGGGTCCCCACTCCCCAAGCTAGTCCTTGGCAGCCCCACACTCCCACTCCCCTGCCCATCCCAGCACACCGAGGGTGTGTCCTCTGGAAAGTCCAAAGCTCCAAATGGGTGGACATATGGTGATTTCATCATCCTGGCTTTTCTTCCAGAAACCTTCCCTGTACTGCTCCAACCCACCACAGGGGCTCCCACGCTCCACAGAGACTGCAGCCCATGTGGTTTTATAATTAGCGACCCCTCTGCACACACAGGAAGCCAAGCCTGAGCCCCCTCGGCCACCACCCCTCTGGCCCATGGGCGCCACCGAGTCTGTCAGCTGCTGTAGGGAAGGGTGGATCCTACCTGCTTTGTTCTGGGAGTTGGGTGGGGTGCTGGGCTCCCTGCACTGACCCTCACCCCCACCCTGGCCAGCTGCACTGGGTGACCAGCAAAGGCGGCCACTGGAGTCGGGCACCCAGGACCCCTTCCTCTATGAAGCAGGAGCTCTTGTCTACATTTGGCAAATGAGGAAACAGACTCAGGCGGGAGAAGACAGCAGTCCCGGTGAGCAGCAGAGCTGGGATTCGAACCCTCTGTGTGCCTTGAATGGAGAGGGGCAGAACTGGTAGCTTGGGTGTCCTAACCCTGCAGAGTCTGGTGGCCTTGGGCAAGTTCTGTGACCACCTCATTTGAGCTTAAGAACAGGACAGTGGGCATATGCATGGTGACATCTTTATTTACTAGGGAGCAGAAATGTTCTGATTTCACACGGAACGTCTGTGATAAAACAGAGATGCTGTGTGGGGGTCCAGAGCAGTGGGTGGGCTCCCTCGCTTCCTAGGTCCTGGGCTCTGAGGTATCATGTGGGCAGATGGCCCCAAAGGCCTCTTACTGCAGGAGCTCTGGGTGTGGGTGGGGTCCTCCCTTCTGTGTCCCACCACCCTCTGAAGGGGGACATTTCGCCCAGGGTCCTGGCCAGCTAGGCAGCAGGGGAGGAGACGGAGAGGGTGCTGCTCTGCCTAGGACAGCCACACCTTTGTCCACACACACTGGCCCTCCCTGAACTCCCACCACAGCCGGAGAAGACTTCCTACCTGTGAAACTCAAACTAGGGGCCTGAGCTCCAGGCCAGCAGGGTTGCAGCCACCTGCCCTCGACCCTTCTTTCAAGCCTCAGCTCAGCCGCCATTTCCTGGGGCAGCCACCCCCCCCACACTGGGGAGAGTGCTGAGAGCGTGGGAAGCCCAGGAAAGCCCCGAGGTGGTGGGCTCAGGGAAGGGGCAGAATCTGACAGGCAGTGCCTCTGGCACATTCCATGATGAATCCTGAATTCTACGTTTTCTTTGTGTTCTATCAGCTTGAATAAGCACGCTGCACCTCTTGGGTGACCCCCAGGAACTGAGGGGCTGTGCTAAGTGTTGTGGGTTTCTCAAATCTGAGTCTACAGCTACAGAACTCAGCTGTAAGCTTTGTTTTTGGGGGTTAGAGGCTCGTGGAGCTCCCACTTGGGAGTCAGGCAGACTGGGTTTGCCTCTCATCCCGTACGCCTGCTCTTCAAGCTGAGTCTCAGGGCTTGGCTGTGGATGGGGGAGAACACCGACCTCCCCAGTTGGGACGGTCAAGGTAAACCCAGCACAAGGCAAACCGGCCGAGTGGTGCCAGGAGGGCTGCCAACCAGATGCCGGCCGTCAGACCAGACACCCACTGCGAGGGCTGGCACACACAACCTGGCCCTCGGAACCATGGGCACCTGCTCGTAGGCTTGTCCTCTGCCACAAGCATGCCTGGAGCGTGCCCCACCCCGATTACACAAGTCTGAACCCTTCCACGGGGCATCAGCTCCCAGTTTGCCTCCCTCCCTCTGCCGGTCCGCAGCTCCCCTCCCTCGTTCTGTGACATGGCCGGCCCCACCCTCAGTAATTGTTATTTTTGTCGCTGGTCTGTCTCCTCGGTCTGAGTACCAGCCTCACTGTATCTAAAACCCCAGGGGCTAGAATGAAGTCCAGCCAACCCTTTTCTACTTGACCCTTCCCAGCGCCCAGAGCCCCACGGGCGCCCATCTGTCTGTCGGGGGGCGAGGGCGGGGCCCAGATTGGAGATGCTGTGAAGGCCGTACAAGGCGGACACCTTCTCCCCAACCCCAGGGCAGGTGGCTAGTTCTGTTATCAAAGGTTCCCCCGACTTCTCCACCCCATCTTCAAATAAACGACTGCAGAGCCAGGCACAAGGAAAGGGGCTCATCAGCCCTGTTTGTGGGCATCTAGTAGGAGGCCGTGGCTGCCAGAGCTGAGCGTGACTGGGCGTGGACCTCACCCTGGCACCTTGGTCCCCCAAACGGTCTGACAGTGCCCCCGCAGGCACTGTGGGGAGCAGGCCCCTGGGAGAGACAACGAAGCACCAGGAGCTTCAGCACAGTTAAAACTTTTTAATGGGAGAAAAAGTCGTCTCAGCTGCTTTTCTTCCCACGGGCAAAGGTAGGTAGTTAGCCACTGCACCTGAAGCAGTGAATGCCTGGCGATGCACCTTCATCCTCACCCATCACCGTGTGGGACGGTGGGCTGAGGCTGGCTGGACGGAACCAAGCCAGTTCCCGGGCACTTGGACCCAGCAGACGGAAGCCTGGAGGGCAGCAATGGGAGGGTGGGCGGGGGATGGAGAGGTCCGAGCAAAGGGTTCCTGAGACCCCCATAGCAATGCCCGGTGGGAAGCCTGCTCCCCCTGCCACAGTGGCTCTGCAACGGTCACTGCAGGCCCCCGGAGCTGTGCTTACACAGCCTGGCCGAGGCAGGACAGTGAGGCCAACTGACCCTGCCTCTCACTAGTTCACGGCTATTGCTCACCTGGGGAAAGTGTTGTTCTGAGGACCTCTGAGTTATGTGACACCCTTCACTCAAGGGAAGGAGGGAGAAGGCTTCCCTGGGGAATGAGGGGGGTGAAAGAGGGAAGCGGCAGGGTTGTTCCTGGTCTCTGGCCACTAGGCCGTGGCTGGAGCACCAAGCCACACCAGGTCCATGAGGACCCAGCACCCACCCGAAGGTGGAGCAGGGAGGTGCACTAGAACGTCCCAGGAAACTGAGAGGGTGCAGCAGATAACACCACCTTTGGGGTCCCCAGTGGGATGAGCTCTGCACGCACCCATGTCTAACGGCTCCTTGGGGGAGCTGCCCCTGCAACTGGAGTGTGGGAAAGGTGACAAAAATCACAGCTGCTGAATGAACGGCTGGGAAGTTACTGGAAAATTTGGTCAAGTATAAAAGGCCTTTTACGGAACCAAAACTAGCTTATATATTTTTCTGAAAAACATTTTCTCTCACATCCACCCATCCTCCTGACCCCCCAGAAAGGCAGCTGGGCCTGCTTCTCGGACTGAGGGGTGGGAGCCCTTGAGCAAAGGGCAGGGCCCATGCCCATAGGGCTGAGGGTGGCGGAAGGCACAAGCAGCAACAGAGTCCAGGAGCAGGGGGAGGGACTGGCCGGAAGAAACAAGACTCAGTTTAGGAATAAACATGTCATTCCTATCTACACACAGCCCCAGGGCCCGGCAGCTGCCAGGCCGGGTGAGCTGGGACGGTTGCTGGGACGGTCGAGGTGGCAGTCAGCGCTGCACAGCCAGAGCAGAGGCAAGGAGGGGAGGGCAGAGCTGTGTGCGTGAGGGCGTGGGGCTGTGAGACGGAGGAGGGGGCAAGAAAGAAGGCCGCCTCTAATGTTATATATTAAAAATATCCATAGTTCTTGTGCATAAAATCCCATCATTCACATGCGAGTCTCACCCCTGCCTCCCCTGTTGGGCCCAGAACAGCCTTAAAAGAACGATGGTGGTTTTCCTTTTCAAGAGCTGAGGAAACAGCCGCTCAGTCTTTATGGACCTTGAGAACTGGTGACCCTTCCCCTCCCCCTAGTGTCTGCCTGGCCGGGCACTGAGATGGCTGGACGCATGGGGACCGGGTGGTCACTCGAGCCTCCGCTTGGAGGGGGGGATCAGGTGTGGGGGCAGGTCAGTGGGCAGCTCATGGCCCTCCAGCTTGACTTTGATGAGGTGGTTGGCCAGGGCAAACTCCTCGTCGTCCAGCAGCCCGTCCTTGTCCACATCGGCCAGCTTCCAGATCTTCCCCAGCACCGTGTTGGGCAGCTTGGACTTCACCATCTCCTTCTTGGCATTGGCGCCCGTGATCTTGCCATTGACAGGCGAGAGCGTGTAGAAGATCTCATCGTAGGTGGGCTTGTCTTTGCCCACCACCCACTCAATGTCATCTATGCCTTCACCAGCCCCCTCGCCATAGCCGTGCCCGAAGGGCCCGTTCATGGTGCCATCGAAGGCGCCGCCCTTCACGACCTGGGAGGGCATCAGGGACTCCTCCTGGCGCACCATCACCATCAGCCGGGCAATGTCGTTGGCCAGCATATCGTCCACTGTGTCCAGCAGCTTGGGCTTCAAGGCCTGGAACTTGCTGAAGTCCTGGGTCTGCAGGAGTTCCTGTGGTGGGCAGGGAGGAAGGAGAAGGGTGGGTTAGGCCTCTCCCAGACCCCAGGTGGAGTGGGCAAAGCAAGGGCTCCTGAGAGAAGGAGTGGGTTCCTGGTCACAGCCCCGACCACTCGTCAGCTCAGGCAACTTCAGGTAACCCACTGGGCCCTGGCTGGTGTGGCCCAGCGGGGGGAACGCCAGCCTGTGAACCGAAATCGATTCCTAGAGTCAGGGCACATGGCTGGCTTTCGGGCCAGGTCCCGGATTGGGGGAGTGCAAGGGTGTTTTTCTCGCACATTAATGTGTTTGTCAGGAGGTAGAAACAGTCCCTTCCTTGCAGAGCAAGAATTAACTGGGATGAGGCCAGAGTGCCTGGCACAGTCCCTCGTCTCCCCTGACCAGGCTGCCACCCCACTGCCCTCAGGACCTGGGTCAACTTCTCCGATTTGGGTGGCAGGGTGGTGACTAACCCAGACGCTTCCATTTTGGGAGCCGCCCCACCACGCAGACCCACTGCCCCACGCCTTCCCCACTCCCCGCTGGCCAACAGCCCGCGGAGGGCATGGGGCACCATACCTGCATCTTGCGGAGGCTCGGGAAGTCGCCGGGGGATATCTGGTGCTCCCGCTCAATCTTGGCGTAGATCTCGCCCAGGTTGTTCACCAGCTCTTTCTTTTTGCTCTCTTTACCGAAGACATTCGGCATCTCCTTCTTCAGGGAGCTGATGATGTAGGCATGGACCTGGGAAGACAGGGAAGGGGCTCCTGGTCACCTTGTCAGGAGCGTGGGCAGTAGCTGGGCTCCCCAGAAGGCTGGGACAGTGATGCAGGAGGCCAAAAGCAGTCCAAAGCCCATGTCCTGCCGCCCCATGTGGCACACATGCAGGCGCCGCCATCCTGCCTAAGCCAACACGTGGACACGAGTCGAGGTCACAGTGCTCCAGGGCAGCCTGAATTGCGCTCCTTTGTCCTCAGGAAAGCCTCAGGGATGACTAAGGTTTAGAAAAATCCCACAAGGCTTTTCCCAGATGTTTCAAGCTTTATCTTAGCTTCAATACCTTGCTTAGACATCTGCCAATTCAAGGCGGCACACCCTTTGTTTCCCCACAACGGGCAATGCTGGCAACCCTCCAAGGGTACCAGCCCTTCAAATCCTCTGCTTTGCCAGGCAACATCCGGCTGTCGCGGGCTGCAGCCGGCCAGCCTGCGTCCCCTTCTCCCAGACTCCACCCCTTCAAATCCCCTCCACTGGCCTGACCTTGTCTGTCTTGGCCTAGGAACCTGGTGGACAACAGCCCGGGGGAGGCGGGCCTGTCATGGAGTCACAGAGAGTTGCACAGAGAGAATCACTCACTCCAGGAAAAGGAACAGCAGGTGGGGAGCAAGACTGGAGACCGAGGGGTTTGGGTTTCCCAGGCACGGTGACTCAATATGCCCTCAGGCCAGGCTGTTATACAACCTTTTCTGTAAATGAACGGGCAGACCCAAGTCTGCCCTTTGTTCTGCCCTAGGAGGAGGCTGGGCTAGAGCTCCGGCGGCCCTGCCAGGAGAGGGATTGGGCACAGGGAGAGGGGAGCTGCCTTTCCCGGTGGCCTGAGCAGGGGCTGGACCGGTCTCTCCTCGGTTCACTGCCTGTCCTCCTTTGGCTCAAGATGTCCCTTCATCCTTTGCGACCAGGAGCCAATTACTCAGGTTTTCTCATAGGTTCCTTTCTTAGAACAAGCCGCTCTCCCCAGGAAGGTTCCAGAAGCCACTGATCTAGAAAAATGTGCCACCCTGCAACTTCACCCTGCATGCACATCACCAGGGGATCACGTTCAAATGCAGACTGCGGTTCGGCAGGGCAGAGGTGGGGCCCGAGAACCCACCTTCTGGCAAGCCCCACTCTGCTGGTCCGTGAGCACTCTGGATAAGCAGGGTGGAGACAGAGCCCAGTAGGAAAGGGTGTGGGTCAGTTCTCATTGCTCAGGCCAAATGCTACCTGACGTCAGGCCTCACGACAGTGTGGGGTGCCCTGGACCACCGTGTTCTGTCCACAGAGTCTCAGAATCTCAGAGCTACCCAGGGCAGCTGGCTCCTTGGAGGCAGGAGCATGGCCCGCGGGGCTCTTCTTGGCTCTCCCAGGACAGGGTCCACCACCCAGTGGGGAAGCCCCGTTCCTCAGTCCTGGAGTACTCAGGAGCCAGGGTGACTGTTCCATGGGCCACAGAACTGCCTTCTCCACAGCCATGACACCCACAGAATGCCTTCCTACCTCTGCACGCCCGCTGGCTCTCTACCACCTTTTCATCAGAGTCGGTGATGCACGAGGGTCCCTGCTGGCCGCCACAGCCGCCCAGCCAGGGCTGGGGGTTGGGCTCTGTGCCTTGAGGATCAGTGATACTCATGTGAACGCTGATCCGGCCTGAAGACTTACCCAGGCAGGCTCAAGACTGGAGGCTAGGTAAAATCAGATGTCCCCAGGGGATATGCTCTATTCCCTTGTGTTTGACGGTTCTGGTGGCATTTCCCAGGCCCACAGGCTCATGTGCTTGGCCAGACACTGAGATTCCAAATTCTTGAGCGATTCAGAGGTTGCCAGCAGGCCCCAAGCTTCTATGGAGGGATTGGGATGGTTCTACAAGGCCTCTGGGGGCTGAAGCCACCCAGCACTCTCTGGGTCCACTGACTTGAAACCCATTTCTCCACTAGCTTCCTCTCCCGGCTTAAGCATCAGCTTCCACCAAAGGCCCCACAGCCTGGCCCACTCCGCTGAGAGAGCTCCCCGTCGGCGGCTTCTGCAGCAGCCTGGGGTCTCCCCAAGATGATATAAATCATCTGCTGTTTATACTGTGCTAACTAGTGTTAGAGGGGTGGGGACCCGTCAGTCCCCGCTGCGTCCCCAGCACTGAGTACGTGCTGAGTGCACATCAGTGCTCCAGAGACCTGGGAGGGGCACTGCCTGGGGTAGCTCGGTTGGTTGGGTGTCATTCTGCAAAGTGAAAGGTCACCGCTTTGATTCCCAGTCAGGCCACACGCCTGGGTTGTGGCTTTGGTCCCTGGTTGGGGTGTGTGAGAGGCAACTAGTTGATGTTTCTCTCTCACATCAATGTTTCTCTCCCTCTCTTTCTCCTTCCCGCCCCCTTTCTCTAAAAATAAATAAAATCTTTATTAAAAAGAGAGAGAGAGACCTGGGAGGGGGAGCCCGTGAGGTCTTAGCCTGCACGCCCACCCACTCCCATTCCCCAGGCTGCCTGTTGGCACAGTAGCGCCTTCCAGTTGGAGGGTTACGTGCACTGAGAAGAATCTCACTAAAAAAGGCCGCGCCCACAGACACAGAGAGGACAGGCTCAAACACAGTGCAGCGGGACTGTGGCCAGGGGTCTGCAGAGGTGAGTCCTGGGCTTCCTAAAGGACAGGGCAGACCAACCCCGGGCCCCCCCGCCGGGTCTACCTTGGCCAGCCTGGCCCTCTTGATCAGGTCGTTGAGCTTCCTGAGGGCAGCGTTCCGGGGCAGAGACTGGATATCTTTGAAGAGGTCCTGCTCCTCGGCCTCGAAGAGCTTGCGGTTGTCGGGGATGAGGAGCGGGTGCGACCAGAAGGAGCCGATGTAGACCCGGACCACCTCGGGGGTGTTGATGATCTTCCCCAGGGACCACATGAGGGCCCCGTACACCCGCATCAGCTGTTGGGTCTCAATCTGGTCGGCCTTGTTCAGCACCACACGGATCTTGTCCTCGTGGTTCTTGAGGGCCTTGATAACTTCCGAGAACTCGTCGGAGATGTCCAGCTTGTGGGCATCAAAGAGCAGGATGATGCGGTCCACCCGCTCGGCAAACCACTCCAGGACGGCCGCGAAGTCGTACCCTGCAGGAGGACAACGGTGAGCTCGGGGACCTCAGGGGACAGACCAACCTGGTACCTCTCCACCTGGGGTCATTTAAATTTCCAGAATGCACCCGGACTGGTGTAGCTCAGTGGATTGAGCACGGGCTGAACCAAAGGGTTGCTGGTTCAATTCCCAGTCAGGGCACATGCCTGGGTTGCAGGCCAGGTCCCCAGTAGGGGGCCACGTGAGAGACAACCACACATTGATGTTTCTCTCCCCCTCTTTCTCCCTCCCTTCCCCTCTCTCTAAAAATAAATAAATTTAAACACAATCATTTAAATTTCCAGAATGCACGCACATGTATAGTGCAGCACTGTGAGGGCAGGGCCACCAGGTTCCCCCACTTCTGTACCCACCACGGTGGCGCCCTCACCCACGCAGCACCTGGCACTGAGACGCTTAGAAAGTAAATAATGCAAAGGTCAGAAAAGCCAAGCTCTAACGGGAGCCAGTCCACGGCCGGAGTAAGGAGCAGACCCCGGCAGCGCGGTTCAGTGCTGTGTGGCGAGCACAGACTCAGGTGCCACCAGCCGGGTGCCCTGACGCAGCAGTGACAGCGACTGACAGCGAGTAGCTACGTGTGGCTGCTGTCTGTCCAGGCTCCCGTCCTGCAGGAAGCTCGTGCCTCCTCTCCCCTGGGGGCTGGCAAGCGCAGCTCAGGGCCCGGCAGGGCCGGCCACTGCTCCTGTAGACGAAGTTACGCCGGAACAGGGCCACCCCCGGCTGCGCTGCCTGTGGTGGCTTTGTCTACCCCGGCAGAGTTCAGTGGTTGTGACAGAGCCCGTGAGGCCTGCACAGCCAAACATAAGAAGTCTGTGACCCCACAGAAAAGTCTGGTGACCTCTGCTCTACAACAAGCCAACGAAGCACGAAGCCGCTCCCCACTCTAAGCCTTAAAGGCCCCTCTAAAAGGAGGGGCTGCACGGAACTCTAGCTTTCCAGTCCAGTTGGTGCCGTCCCGTGTGGCACGGGGCGCGAACCGGAGCTCTTCCTTCAAGGACAGGACGGTCCCTGCAGCGGGACTCACGGGCCCAGCTGCCTGGCAGCAGAAACGAACAAGGAAGGGTGGGAGCGCTTTGTCCTCGTCCCTCTCCTGAGGGCTGGAGGGCACGTGTGACGGGAGGAGCTAGGGCGGCTCTCATCCCTCACCCCGGGGAAGCCACCCTGGGTTCACGGAGAAGCCGCCCATCGCTGTTGTTCACACGAGCTGCCCCATATCCAAGTTAGGCCCGAGGATTTGTGGTTTCTGTGATGGCAGTTTAACGTGTCCTATTTTGTAATTATGCCTCTTCAAAATGTTTCCCTCTCTGCCCCCAGAGGAAGTGAGAACTCTCTCCTTTCAGGAACCCCCAGGAGAGGCAGGAAGCCCTGTGGGAACAATGCCCTAAGAGTTTTAGGGGAGCCTGGGCCCCAGCCCCTGCACTGCCGCTGCCTCTCTGGCTGATTCGGGGCAAGCCCCCTCACCCCCGGGCTCGGTCTCCTCGTCCTTCCCCTGCTGCCCACGGGACCCCCAGATGCAGGCCGGCCTTCCTCCGCACCACCAGAGTGCAGTCACACTGCGCAGCATCAGCCAGAGAAGCCACTCCCATGGAGGAGAGCTGGGCACACTGTCCAGAAACCAGCCAATCAGATCCCTGCTCCCCTCCAGCCAGGTGGGGATTCAGACCTGCATTTTCTGTGGGGACAGAGAAGCAAGTAGAGGAAGACACTAAGAAGAGGACAAAGTGTCAGGAAAAGGCCCAGTGTGACCTACAGGGCACAGGAAAGGCAGGCCTGGTCCTCAGGAACCCGGGCGGTAATGCCCGGCCCCAGGGCTGAATGTGGGTCCACAGTCCGCCACCGCTTCCACTCGGGCCAGGGCCCTGGCCTCCCTGCCTGGTCAGATAAAAAACCTTCTGGCTGCCAGGCCCTCCAGGTTCAAGTGTGCCTCAGCCACGGTATCCCCAGCCTCCTCCCACGCTGGGGCGACGGCCCTGGATTCAACCCCGGCTCCAGCCACCGGCTTTGTGACCTTAAGTTCTTAACTTCTGAGTTACTCGTTCTTCATCCGTCAAGTGTCAAAACCAGTTCCTCCTTCTAACATCATGGGAGGGTCACATTAGGCAAAGTGTTGGGCTCCCAGCACGGGCTGGGGCACTGGAATGACTTCTGTGAGTCGGGCAGCCGAGGGGAGAGGTGACAGAGCCCACTGGGACAAAGGACAGGCAGCCTGGGATCGCACCACTGGTCAAGAACTAAGAGCGACAAATGTTGGGTCTGGCTCTGAGGTCAGAGGCAAGATTTCGTACTTTGGCAAGACACTGAAACTCAAGGAAGACCCCGAAACTTAAGGAGACCCTCCAAGCCACTGCTTCTGTCCACTCAGTACGGCCAGCTCTCCAGGGCGGCAATGTACAGCCTCCTCCCACCCCAGCACACCAGAAATAGGGTGCTCTGATCAGAGGCTGGGGTTCCTTAACAGGGTGGGTGGGGGGTGGTGGAGGGAAGGTGGAGCAGGGGGAAGCAAGGCTGCTGTGCCTCTGAGCTTCAGTCAGGGCAGGGGAGCAAGCAGCCTCCTGAAGGCCAGGGCAGCTGGTTGGAAGTGGCAGGGCCACCGGGCTCCCGTGCTCAGTGTGGCCGGGCATGGAGCAAGGCCAGACCACTCCCGTAACAGCTGCCAGCAAAGCAACCCTCTCAGGCTGCAGGCTCCAAAGTACAAGGCCCTGTGGCCCCAGGACGCTGAGCAGCTGGGTCCCAGAGCCCCGGAGGAGACTCCCAGAGCGAAGCCGTCAGCAGAAAAGAACTGAGGAGCAGGCTGAGCAAAGCGGGGCAGGGAGCGCTGCCCCCGCTGGGGAGCCTGCAGGGCCTGCCGCGCTGCCTGCGCTGCCTTTTATGGCTGGCTCCGGGAGCAGCAGGTCAGCGCTGAAAAAGTGATGACTCAGGACTGAACTGCGGCTCCCTTGGCAAAAATGAGGCCTCACTTCTCCCCTCTTCAAACTGTTTGTCCTTACACCAGCACAAGTTCAAATGACCTGAGTCCCACAGCTAGGGAGGCAGAGACGCCCAAGCGAAGGCACTGGGAAGAGGGGTTCCCTGATGGGCTGGGCTGGAGCCCAAGTTAGCTTTGGCCCAGAAGTGAGGACAGCGGTGGGGAGGGAGGTGACCCCCACACTCCACCCTACATGGCCTCACTCCCCCTCCCCCAGTGGTGGGGGGCCCCCCGGGCTCTCGGTGGGGAAAGCCGAAGGGGGAGGGGCTGGAGCGAGGCGGGGCTGGAGCGAGGCACCGGAGTCACTGCCTGCGGAACCCTAGCCCCCAGCCAGAGCCAAGCACGGGCCGCCCGCACACTCAGTTACTTGCCAGCACCTCAGCTTGGAGCCAAGAGAGCTAAGTCCATTTTTTGCAGGTGAATGAAATTTCCTGTTTATTATGGAAAACACTCACTTTTGGTGAGGGAGACACAATGGCTGGCCAAGTCCACCCACAGGTCATGAAAAGGGTCCCAACACTGAGCCTTGTGTGATGTCACCGTAGGTGTATGAGCACGTGTAACCAGGCGGCGGCAGCCACCGCCAGGCCCACCCAGTGCACCTTGGCCCACCAACATCTCACTGGGCCTGAGACGGTCTCTCAGCAGGCACCTGGGCTAGACCGCTGAGAGCACCCATTGATCCGTGAACTGGCCAGGCGGCCACATCCGCCATGCAGCCTGGAGCTTTGGCACACACTAGAGGTCAGCCTCAGCGACGGGCGACACTCAGCCCCTGAATCAGGCATCAGCCACTACCAAATGCATGGCAATTCCACAGCAAGTGGGAAGTCATGGTGGCCTCGGTGGAGAGGAAACTGTGCCCCCACCCACAGAGATGGGACTCCGGTCTGCTGCTTTGTGTGCCTTGGGCTGGGCAGGGGGGTGAGAGCGCTGACCCAGGAAGGACACAGACAGGATGGTCCGAGGGGCAAGCTGGCACAGACAGGCTGCCCTATGGGGAGGGTCAACGCCAGGCTCTCTCCGACAGGGGACCAGCTCTGGCTCAGAAAGCTCCGGGACCCTGAAGATGTTACGGAATAACAACGTGAGCCAGTCAGAAAGGACAAATACGGTTCCACTTACAGGAGGAACCCGGAGGTGGTCGTGGGGCTGGAGGAGGGGAAGGGGGTTAGGGTTTAGTGGGTGCAGAGCCTCAGTGTGGGAAGACAAAAGCGTTCTGGAGATGGACGGCAGTGTTGGCCTCATGGCAACATGAACGTACTTAACACCGCTGAACCATGAGCTTCAAGATGGTTACATCTTGTGTGACGTGTGCTGCACCCACCCTCACCCCAGTCCTGGGAATCTGGGGAGAGAGGAGAAAGGCGGGGCCCATCAGGCTGTGGGGACGGGGGGCCTCACCTTGGCTCCATTCCTGAGCCCTCCTCAAGGGTCTGCCCCTGCCTGGCGCAGAGGCTCGGTGGCAGCGTGGTGTGATGCCTCCTGGCCCGACCCACCCTCCAGGCACAGGTAGTTCCAGCAGCCAGAGGGAAAGCTGCTTCATACATTCCAAAAGTTTCTAGAACATGAACAATAGAGGGTTTGTCTCCAATCAACTTCTGTTTCCTGCCATTCAGTCTGCGGGGGCCCGGGTGTTTCTGGCCACAGCTCTCCGTCACACACGCCTCCAGCCCGTGCTGGGCCCGGGAGGCAAAACAGAGATGCAAGAGCTGAGAATCGACCCTGGGAGGGCTGGTGACTGAGCCTCCTAAAGCTGAAGTTCTTAAGAGACGGCCTTTTCCAGTGTAGCAGTGGCGAGGAGAAAGGGGCCTCCCACGCCTCATGTTCACCCAAGAGAAATTAAGAAATTAAAATGTGCACTGTGAACAAGTGTTTATAGCAGCTTTATTCAAAACTGCCCCACACTGGAAACCCAAACACCCTTCAACAGGTGAATGAAGGGTGACAAATGACCAGGCAGCCCCTGGCTAGGACAGCAAAGCAACAGGAGAAGCAAACCACTGATGCCCTCAAGTATGGGGTGAACCTCAAAAGCACAGGCTAAGTGAAAGCAGAGACAGGCACCCCCGACACACACTGCAGGACTCCACTCACGACGTTCTGGAAAAGGCAACGCTGCAGGGACAAGCGTCAGGTGAGTGGGCTGCCCTGGGCCAGGACTAGTGGCACGGGGGGCTCCAGGAACCTCCTGGGGTGATGGAAGCTCTCCATCTAGGTCACGGTGGTGGTTACATGACTGCTCCAGAGAGCTGACACCTGAAAAGGCGCATACCACTGTACACGGTGTGGCCCTCAGGAAACCTGACCTACCGATACAAAAGGACGGGCCACAAGGGAGGACAGACGGACTCTGGAACCAGGCCCACATTTGAATCCTGAACCTTCTACTCAACTACCAGCGGCGTGACCCTAGCCAGGCCACATTCCCCCTCTGAGCCCGTTTCTTCACCGGTACCGTGAAGATGCTACACTTCTACCGCCCAGGTCTGCTGTGGGCACTGAGTGAGTGCCTGGCGCCCTGTAAGCACTGAGCAAGCGCTCCTAGTACTCGCGCACGGACTCAGGAAGTTCAGAGTCTGATGGTGTGCAGGCAACGGTCGCTTCTAGTGCGTGAAGCACGCCTCGCACGCCAAAAATAAACTGAACATTTGTAGGCTCTCAGGCCAGCTGCCACCCAGCCGGCCGCCAGGCTGGCAGCCTCGGAACAGGTGCCGAGAGCCAGCACCGGCTGGTACCACTCTTCCGTGGGCTGAGCAGCCCACGCCCCTAGGCAGAGCGGGCAGCATTCCCATGGAGGGCTCGGGCCAAAAGCTGTCGGGCTGGGCAGGGTGGGGAGGTACGGGGGAGATGGCAAGAGGCAAGCTTTTAAGAGGGCTATGCACAGGGCCCAGCGCCAGAGGAGGACCTGGAATTCTGGAATCCAGAGGGAAACCCCGCTGAGTCAGTGCTTCCCCACCCTCCAGCTCCTCAAGACGTTGGTCAGGAAAAGGCCTTCCTCATCGAAGTCTGGGAATTCCTGGATTTTCCAGTGTCTTTCTTTCCAGTCAGCCGACATTCGCAGAACATCTCACTGTGCACCAGGCACTGGGACAAGAGCACTCCACATGGAAATCCCGTAACCCTGGACAAGAACAACAGGCTCTACTGCTGTCCTGTTTACCATGCGGCTCCCAGAGGCGGTGGCCACTCCGGGGCCCGCCGCCCCCGAAGTGCTGACCTTCCATCACTAGCTGTGCCGAGGGCGCTGGAGAGCCAGGAGGCACATGGTACTTACTGGGCCTTCCACCAGGCCTGTGGGCAAGCTCATGACACACTCCATGGGCTAAAAATCCGTGGTGAAACACTGGCCTGGACGGCTTTTAGGAGTGAGGCATCTCAGGAGGAGGGTCGCAGGAAGGTCAGCACCTCTGGGTCAGAGGGCTCCAGTTCTGGGCTGGGGAGGCCATGCCCTACTTACTAGGAAGGAGCAGGCCGGCTCCCAGTCTTGGATGGAGCCTGGGAACCAGGGACAGTGAGCAGGAGGGCAAGGGAGAATCTAGCCGGCCTTGGCTGGGGCCCCTACCATCAGTCTATGGATGGCCTGAGGGGCACTTTCTGAGTTAGAGGCAGAGACCAGGGGAAGAAAGGAGATCCCAGCACTGCAGTTCAAAGCCAGGACCTCCGGCCCACTTGTGCTCACAGGCTGGGAGGGAAGCGCTGTAGGGGAGCTCAGGCGCCCTGCCCAGGAAGGACCGAAGGGGGCCCACGGCCTGTCTGCTCCAAGCTCCCAGGGGCTTCTCCACCCCAGAGCACCTGCCAGCACAGCGCGGTATGAGGACACCTTCTGCCGGGTTCCAGTCCCAGCGCCGACACACTAGCCAGTGAGCCATCTTGGGCTACTACCTAACTTTGCTCAGCCTCCATGTCCTCTCCTAAAAAGTGGCAGCTCCCTCGTAGGTGCAGCCGCTGTGACAACTGCATGGAGCGGGTTCCCACGGCAGAAAGCCAGGCACAAGGCTGGCCCGAGTGCACGACACTGCAGGCTGGCACAACTTCCATGGGGGAAACAGACACGAAAGCTCCGGCGCAGCCACAGCCACACAGCGACAATACGGGGCGTGCACTGGCTGGGCCCCAGGGTGCCTCCCACGGCTGCTGCTAAGGACCCTGATGTGACCGTGCAGGTGGCCAGCGACGCGGAAGCCCAGGGCACCGGTGCAACCAGCCCCAGATGCCCTTTGGAACACCTGTCTGTCACCCAGGCGGCACTCAGGAATGCACGCTGTGTCCACAGGTCACCTTGCTCTGCTGACACAGGGGAACGTTATCTTTTCAATCACTCAGGAGATCAGCACAACAGGGAAGTGCGGCCCGAGACCCACAGCGATTCTCAGGGGTCTCTCGCAGAGCCTGGGCCATGTCCTGGTGCTCTGGGCCTACACTGGTCCTACCTTCTCTTCGCCGACAGTATTTCCTGCACTCGTTCGGGACCACAGGAAAGGGGAAAAGTTGGAGGGTCCAGGCGTATAGGGTGGGAAATGGAAGGGGGTGTAATTAATTAGCAACCCTAATGCACAAGCAAGCTCCAGAAGGATGTTTGTGTGTTTCCAGGGAGCGAGGGCGGCAGATGCTCCTGCTGCCTGCCCCGGACCCACGGTCTCTGCCGGCTCTGTCTTTCTGAGCGGGAAACACCTGCTTTCCACACCAGCAGCCAAGGGAGCCCAGAGGCGGTGGCCGGGGAGCCTGGAACACACTGCTCTACTCCGACTTCCCCCGCTGGACACGGCGACAGGGGACCTTTGCAATAACTGATGGTGGGGCCTCAAGGACAAATCCACTCCTGCTCCATCCACCCAGTGGCCACCACCCCTGGATCCACACCCAGGACATCGAAGAGGCCCCACGCGATGGCCTTTCTCTTGCAATAACATCCTGACGCCAAACGTATTCCACAGCCAATCCCAGCTTGGTACCTTTTCGTAACACACTTTAAACCGAGACCCCCAGGGTTACGGAGGGAAATAATCAGTCTAGTGAAAACAGTCTGACCTCCCGTCACAGTGACGTGCTCATCTTTAAACCACCCTCCTTCTTCCTGTCCCTGATGGGGTGGCAGGGCCTTCTGTGGCCGCCCAGGGACCCAGGGGGCCACACCTTACACCTGGAGAGGAAAAGGCAGGCCCCGCAGGTGGAGCCGAGGAGAACGCTAATGGAGTCCGTCTCCTGCTGACCAGGCATCCGCCATCTGCACAGGCAGCTAGGGGGCCAGGGCTGCCTTCCACCGCGTGCTCCCCGGCCCTGTCACATGCCCTCTCTGTGTGACTGGAGGACATGCTGGGCCCTGCTCTGGGGAGGAAAGAGGGGGCAGGGCCTGGCTACCTTGTGTATCAGGACACACACTCCAGATCTCTCAGCTGGCTAGGTCTGGGGACACAAGCTGAAGTGCCAGACAACCCGGTCCGGCGGGGGACTTGCCAGCACTAGTCAGATGGCTGCTCCTGACTTCCCTTTTACGTGACAACAGGGGCCACAGAGCCTTAAACCATTCCCTGCACACACCTTAGCTCCTAGCTCTGAAGGTCACACTGGGGGGTGGCTTTCTGGGAAGACAAGCCTCTTTTTGTGAACCACTGTCCCTCATCGGAAGGAAGATGGGTACACACCAACTGACCTCGGGGGCTGGGGACACTGTGCGAAGCCCAGAGGCAGCCCCCAGTCAGAAGAAGCCCCTCCGCTTACCCCTCCGGGTCATTGAAGAGACAGTTCTATCAAAACTCAAAGAAAGTCCCTCTTAGCTAGCTCAACCCTGGAGGCAGACAGAAAAAATTCCCCTCGCTGGGCCTTTCCCTTTACAGAACTGATTCCAACACTCTAGCCTGGCTCTGGCGAAGGACAAGGCTTCCGCTCAGCAGGCAACTTTGTTAGAACCAGGCTGGAAGAGTAACAGCAACAAGAGAAAACTGGCCTTCACCTCTTTAGAAGGGTTCCCTAAATCTGCTCCCTCGAACCCTGGGATGTCAGTACGCTGGGGTGGAGAAGGCAAAAGCTCAAGGCCAGTCTGGAGGCGGAGCTGGGGCAGGCTCAGCAGGCTCCCACGCAACCCTACAGGCAGGGGCCCAGGGGCCCAGGGGCCCAGGGGCCGGGGGCGGGGACTGAGGAAGGAGGACGGGCAGCCCTCAGTCACAGCAGACACACACTGCCCCCCAGGCCTCAGGCTGCTGGCTTCCGCTGCAAAGCTCAACAACGCTGGGCAGCCCAGAGGGAAAGGGTGTAGGAAAAATGTGCAAGTTAATGATGAACAAACTGTTCCCTTGTCCTCAGCCCCTCTGAATCTGCTCCCGTTTCAGTTTCACATTTGCAACTGCAGGCCCCACTCCTGGCCCGCGATAGCATCAGCGGCCTGCCCTCCTGCTCCCCAAGGTCCCCTCCCTTCAGCAAAAAAGGCTGGGGGCGGGATGGGGGGGTAGTACAGGCGGCAGAAACTGAACCCGGTTCAAGCACATCCTGAGCCAGATTTTTCGAAAAGTTTGGCAAACTCAAATCAGGAGTTCACACGAGTGGAATGGGCCGGGTGCACTCAGCACAAAGGCCTTCCGCCCAGGGAGGCTGCTGCTCACCGACATTTAAGTAATTTAAACACATTTCCACTAGTCCCTAAACACTGAACAAATTCCTGCCAGAGCCTCCTCTTGGTGGCTGGTTGAAGTCCAAACGTCCTCTCGCAGGCCTGCAGGACTCACTAGGGATGTATGACGTCAGAAGGCAAAGCTTTCAAACACACACTGAGGGGACTGAGCGATGCTGACACTGAGCTCTGTGCTGTGACGGCACGGCCAGCCCGAGGCCCCATCTCCCAATCCCGTGCTGCCTTCCCGTGCGCTTCTAGAGGGGCAAAGCATGAAACTTACACGGCGCTGGCTGTGGTCTCATGTCACAGCCCTTGTAACCTCAGCCAAGGGCGGCGCCATGGAAGACAGCAGGGCCTGCCTGTCAGGGCTCGGAGCACCGTGAACACAGGAGGCCGATGGGGAATAGGTTCTCACTCGGGCAGGGACAGAGCTCCAGGGGGGGCATCTGCTCCGCATCCCAGGTCAGATGGGAGCCGCCTGACTGCCACGGGGGCCCCGGGCTGTCATGGCCTGTTTACCTCTGCTGATGCGCTGTTTCTCTCCAGACAGGATCCCCGGGGTGTCGATGATGCTTATGCTGTCCAAGACCGGGTTGGGCAGCTGGGCGCACATGAACCTGCACCAGAGCGAGAGCCGGGAAGAGAGAGGTCAAGACTCAGCTGTCGTGGCCCTGAGGGCCCCGCGGCGCTTTCTGTGTGCCATTGCCACCTCTGCTTCCTTTCCAAGGGCAAGGACCTTAAAGGTTTTCTCTCATCTTAGTTCCCAGGGGTGGCCAGCAAACTGTACATATTCTCTTAACCGATGTCCGACCAGCAGGCTCAAACTGACCCACATCAGCACATCCTCGTATGAGCTTTTCCCCCAGAGTTCAAGAGTTCAGATTTCTGATGTGTTAGTGGAAATTACACAAGCCTAGGTCACCATTCAATCCCAGAGGGGAAGCAGAAGGGTGACACTGGAACCGTGGGATTCCGTATTACAATTTTCAACCACTGGCGACGTTTCCACACACTGAAGAGATGGTCCTTTCCTACTGCTGCTGTGTCCAGCCCCACCCTCTTGCACCCAGCTCCTTGGGGGCAGGGATTGCAGAGGGTGGCCAGTGGAAGCTGGAGGACCACATGGCTGGTTGGTAGGGCAGGACGCAGACACTACTCTCGAAAAGGTCCGAGTCTGCAGAGGAAGAATGAAAAAAGCAGCCACAGAGAGGTCAGCACCTCGTGAGTGAGGGCCTAGCGGTGTGTGCCTAGAACCTGAACAGCCCAGAGCAGCGAAGGGCTGTCCCAAATGATAGCAGAGGTTTTTGATTAGACACAGAAAAGTCTCCTTTAAAAACTTCTCTGGAAAAAGTATTATGAGCAAAGAAAACACTGACCCAGTGTCTGCAGGATGGCTTAAAGCTGCCTTTCCAACAATGGGGAGGAATCTGAGCTGATTAGCTTCCCCTTTTGGCCCCACCCCCAGGTGACCAGTGGCCCCCAGGTGAGTGCTGACAGGTGCTACCTGCAAACACGACAGAGCAGAACAAGCTGACCCACAGGGCGAGCAAACCTTGGACCTCAGCCTTCCCAGAGCCAGCAGCAGGGCCCGCGTGCCGTAAACAAGGGCATGCCAGATCTGGGGATCCTGCTAGGGAAGGGACCTGGTGAGTTAGCATCCGTAGGACTCAGAAACAAGCGCTCTGCAAAGCCCAAGAAATGGGCTGGAAAACATGAAGGGGAGAAGGCAATACAGATGCACCCCATCCCATGTTCTCACCAAGGATGCCCCACGACAGATTTCACCTTGCACCCCGAGTGAGCAGTGACAGTTACACAAGGGGTTTTTCACAGGATGATCCTAGGACCCCTGCCGTCCTTGGGCCGCTCCATCTGATTTTTATCTTTGAACAGTCACTTAGAAGGGAAGGGCCGGAAAGTCAAGTTCATGACTCAATGGGTCTCTTTAAGAGTGCTGGGAGAGGCTGTGTCAGCCAGAGAAGAGCCCCCTTTGTGTGCCCCGGCTGGCCAGGAGGCACAGGCTGACACAGCTCAGGCCTCTGCTCCAGTGCACACCCAGGCCCCCCACCCTGAGCTTGATAAGGCCCTTTCAGCAGGGCCCTTAGCATTCGGAGATCCCTCTGGAGATGTGGTGGTAGCAAGAAGGAAACTAGGGCGGCCGTTGCGTCCTGTGGCAGCGACAGCATCCGAGTGTCTGTCTGGGACCCAGCAGTCCCCAGCTACTCTTTTCTCTGGTGGCAGCAGCAGCAGTGGCTGCGCAAACACACGTCCACTTGCTGGGTGAGCTCGACAAATTTCCTGAACTAATAAGGTGGGGGTCACCTGGATGTCTTAGGTCCCTTCCAGCCCTGAAACCTTAGGTCTGCAAATGCAATGAACAGGCCATATGCCCGCTCCTCCTTTCAAAAAAAGGTTTGCCATCACAAGCAGAAGCAGAGCCCTCAGGGCACACGAGGCAGATACAGCTACCCTCCCTTCTAAGCTCTCAAAGTTCTACGTGAAAGAGAGACTTAATAATGCCTGGAATTCCCAGCAGAGCAGCCAAACTTTCCACAAGATTGCACCGCGCCCACCAGTTAGCAGTCTGAGCCAACCCCTATCTACAGACAGATACGGTACTCCTGAAACAGCAGCATCCTTCGGAGAGAGGCCCAGGCCAGGAGGGCCTCACCTCTTCAGGAGTCTCACCAAAGGGCTTTACAGGCCCTGCCACACACAACCGCCATCAGCTGTGACAGGAAGACAGGCTCAAAGGTCTGAAAAAGGCAGAAGGACAACAAGCAGCCTCTCTTCTCTGCTAACGGTCAGCTCTGCAACTGGAAGAAGGCCTGGCCCCAGTGTGCACCGGGGCAAGCTGGTCCACCCTGTGCAGTCCGACCGTGTCTGGAAGGGGCTGTGATCACACAGGGCGGAGACCTGGAAGGCTCTCACCCAGACCCAGACTCTGAAAGGGCTGTTGAGTCACTCCTTGAATGGAGGGCGGCAGAGAGGGCAGATCTGTGAAGTCCCTTCCTGTGCCCCATGGGGTGGGGGCTGACGAGGGCCTCCACATTCCTTAGAGAAAAGTGAGTTTGGTTGTTGCACTCCTCAGAGAGGAGGTCAATGAGTTTTAGACTCTGAAGGTTAGAATCTTAAAGGATTGATTACTTTCACCACGAGAAGGCAGGTTTCGCACATTTAACTGGGGAACCTGAGGCCCCAGTAGGTCAAGGAACCTCCTAGTGGGTCTACAGAGGGCCTCAGGGCCTGAACTTCATTCCAGGGCTCCCAAGGCCATTGGCCAACGCTGCTTCCTGTAACCCCGAAGACAGCACGGACCCTGGGAGGAGTGTCCCACCCCGTCCATCCGCAGCCCCAGACAGACCCTCCCGGTTCTCCTACACAAAACCACCGGCCCCAGGGGAGGCACCGCACAACGCAGCGGCAAAGGGAATGGCTAAAAGTTTCACCACATTTTTCCACTTAAGAAACAGACCCTAGAGAGGGAAAAACGTGGTTTGAATGAATTAGGTGTGTCCAGTCCAGGGGAAGCTGGTGGAGGCAAGGCAAACCCCTAGTTCTGAGGGAAGGAGGACTGAGATCTGCCGGGGGTGGGGGGCGGTGGGAGTTAAACTGATAACCTAGAAAATTCTTGGGGGATGACCGAAGCCGGAGATGCCGGTGACGCCCACTCCCAGAGCCCCAGAGGGGTTTTCTATGGGAAGCGGCAGGGAACTCTGTGCCCTGTCCCAGGGAGTGGTCGCTGAGGGTCTCGCCGTGTCCTTGGAGACAAAGGACGGCGGAGAGGCGGCCGCGGGAGGGTCGGGACCCGAGTGCGGCATCGGGGGTCCGGCCGTTCCCCTCTGCTCCCCCGGGCAAGAGGAAAGTACCTGTTGAGGAAGGCGTTGCCAAAGGCGTTGAGCTTGCGGAAGGGGCGCCGCGGGTCCACGACGAGCGCGTTGCCGGGCACCACGCCCTCGGTGGGGCCGTGCATGACGGCGATGAAGGAGTCGGTGGTGGGCTCGGGCCCGATGCGCATCCCCGGGAAGTCCTGCTCGATCAGGTGCCGGATGAAGGTGGTCTTGCCCGTGCTGTACTGGCCCACGAGCAGCACCATGGGCTTGTTGTCGAAGTCAGCGTCCTCCAGAGCCGGCGAGTGGAACTCGTGGAAGCGGTAGTGCTCCTCCAGGGGCAGCAGCTTCTGCGAGTACAGCTGCCGCAGCCCTTCGGCCACCGTCTGGAAGAGCTCCGGCTCCTTCTTGCGGCGGGCATCCTTGCTGACCCAGCTGAACATGCTGCCGGAGACCGGGCTGGTTGCTGCCGGACAGAGCGGCGGCTGGGAGCAGGGAGAGGGCGGGCAGCCGAGGCGGGGCCCGGCCGGCGGAGGGGCGGAGGGGATGCGGGGCGGCCGGGGAAGGGGCGGGGAGGGGCCGGCACTGCGCAGGCGCGCGTCACAGGCCGCGCAGCGCCCTCTGCGGAGTGAAGCGCGCGCCCCGTCGGGCGCCCTTTATAAGGCAGGTGTCCGCGTTCGGGCGCGCGCCCTGCAGGGGGCAGGGAACTGGGACGGGGAGAAAGAGGCCTGCCTGCGGACCCCACGCCACGTCTTCCCTCCCCCGCCTCCCATTGGCCGCCTCCAAATATCGCGAGCGCCGCTTGCTCGGCTCCCCGCCCCTGTCCCGGGTGCCGTGGCAACCACGCGGGCTTTGCCTCTCCCGTGGAGAGGCGGTTCGCGGAAGTGCTGCGGTGCGGGGAGCGGGAAGTAGTGGTCAGGGGGCGGAGGTCCGGGGCCCTGCGTGCTTTCCAGCACCCGCGAGGCGCCCACTTCAACACCCCGGCTTCCGGACTGCGCACCCCACCCGCGGTCTCCCTTACCCACCCACCCCGAGCGGTTCCCTTCCGCCCACGGGCTCAGAATCCCCGGAAGCTGGGGAGGACCTCGGAGGCTGCCTACACGTCTGCACTGCCCTGCCTTGCCTCCTCCTCGCTCGGCCCTGCTTCCCTGACACTCCCTCTCTTTTCCGCATCTTTGTCTGCTTTGGGAGAGGGAGTGGCAAGAGAGAGGTTGTGGAGGAAGCTGCACATCCAAGGCGGGGTGGTGACTAGGGAAAGAAAAATGGGGAGGGAGAGGAGGCCAATGGGGAAAGTGACTAGCAGCACGAGGTGAGCTCCCCTTAGGCCAAAGGGACTGGGACAGGGACACACGCAGCCGAGGATGTATGTGACGTAGGACCTGGGCAAGAAGAGACAGCCTCCCTAAAGAGGCTGCAGCTGGGGCAGGGTGGGAGGGGGTAAAGAAGAAGTTGAAGCCCTCTGGCCTCCTGAGTTTTAGGGAAGAAGAAGTTCCCCTGGTGGGGAGGAGGGGAAATGTGGGGCACATGTGGGAACTTTGGGGGAAATTAAAAACCCAAATACTTCCGCTTTCCTCTCCAGGTCCCCACCAGTTACTATTTTTCCACTCTGCCCTGTGCTCACCCCCTTACCAGTTCCTGGCAGTTCTATTAGGCTCATTTTCCTGCCATCATCACTGGTCACACCAGGGGACATAGGTCCCCTTGGCTTTCCAGGCTGGTGAGAATCTTCAGCAGGTGATGTCAGAGCTTTGGGGACTGTGATTGTTATGTAACCAGTACAGGTCACCCATGTGCGGGATGGAGTCCTGGGAGTCTCCTGGACAGATCTCAAATGTACTTGGAAACTTGGAGGCCTCGTGGCCAACTTTCTGGCCTCTGGGAGGTGGGAGCCTAGAGGGCTGAGCACTTGTATGGGAAGAAGGCAGGGGGCTGTCCGACTCAGAGGGCAAGGCAGGAGCTCAGATCTGAGAGCGAGCAGGACATTAGGGGAGCTGGGTCAAGTGGGAGCCAGAGAGGGCAGGTTGGGAGGTTTGGTCACCCACCCTCAGAGGGTTCAGTGGACCTCAGTGTTAAATCCATTGTCTTCCCCCCTTTCTCTCTAAGCATTGGAGAGCCTGCCTGCAATCTTGTGTCCCTGATTTACCTCTTTTAGTCGGATTTCATTAGCATTCTTTCCATCAATCACAGAGACTTTTTTTTAGCCTTCTCCTCAAAAGAGGATGTTGAGACTCCTAGGCAGGCTGTCACCATAAGGCTGTGTGCCAGCTGGTGACCAGGAGCCTCAGGCGCACCCAGGCCAGACTTCCTGGGCCAGCCTTAGAACCAAAGGACTCGCCTCCTACATGGCACTTTGAGGGGTCCACCCCGGAGATGCCACTTCTGGGCTGTTCTGGGGAAGGGCCCGGGGCTATGGATCTTGAAAGAGGTGGTTGTTCAGTGGCCTGAACGCGGTTTTGGGGGGCTGGGTCCTAGGCAGCACTCGCGCTGACCCACCATGGTCTGCGTGTCTCCCCAGAGCCCTGTGTGCTGGGAAAACCCAGCCCTGTGAACAACAAAATGTTCCTGGGTTATTTATACACGAAACCCAGCCCCTGTTCTGCACGGCCACTCGACTTTCTCCAAGGCGCTCAAAGGACTGGAAGAGGGGATCTTTTTCCCGGAAGAGGCTCACATGGGTGGAAATTAGTTTCCCCAGCATCACGGAGTTGGCACCCAGGTTCGGGGCAGCTTCCTTATCTAGTAATGCCCCAGACTGGGAAAATGTCTTAACTTCCTTTCCTTCTGATTTGTTGTTGCCATTGTTTCTCTTTCCAAGTAAGGTAGCTCTTGTTTGACGAGAAGGTTTTGTGAACCGTGAATGAACCATTTTACTATTGACCTCTCCGTCTCACTTTCTCTTTGCCTCGGTCCCGGAGAAGAAATTGGGGAAGTGTTCAGATACTTCCTTTAGCTCAGAAATGATGTCTGTCTCTCACTCCTGGTATTTTTTTCTTCTTTCAGATTTATAAACACACACCTGCAAAACTCAGCCTCCTCAGAGACTGCGCTCAGCCAGCGGAAAGGGGCCACCTGCCTGCTTCCTCTCAGAGCCGTTTGCTCAGTCCCACGCTGGCCTGGTCTACAGAAGTGTCTACAAGGCCCCTGAAAGCAACTTGTTGAAAAATGGAGATTTC
This sequence comes from Macrotus californicus, assembly GCA_007922815.1. Classification (NCBI taxonomy): domain Eukaryota; kingdom Metazoa; phylum Chordata; class Mammalia; order Chiroptera; family Phyllostomidae; genus Macrotus; species Macrotus californicus. Next base: position 219,219 of record VMDR010000009.1, read on the forward strand.
CTCCAAATACGGCAGAAGAATCAGGCTGGGCAAAGCCACAGCAGATAGGTTTGTCCCCAGGATGAGGAGCGCTTTGTCCTTTCCGCTGAGAGACTTTGCCCATCAGAGCAGCTCTTGTCTGGCCCGCAGATCAGTTTTGACAAAACAAGGTAGAGAAGTGGAGACCCTGCTCCTCCGCAGTCCAGGGTCTCTAGCGCTGGCCAGAAGGGGGTCTCCAGCTCAGGAGGCCTCTCTTCTAAAGAGGCACAGCAGGGGGCATGGCCCTGGAGCTAGGCTGCAGTGGGGGGGGGCACCCTGAGCTCTGGGGGGCCTCTGGAAGCTGGGCCTTTGGAACGTGAACTCTGTGCCCTTTCCAGGCTCAAACCATTTGAAGTCGCAAGGCTGGGCTGGAGGCAAAGCAGAGGAGAGGGTTTCAGGAGCCGCCTCCTTTCTCAGGTACAGGCTGGCTGGCGTGAACTCTGCCCCAAAGGAGCACCCGCCCTGCAGCCTGGGGGCCCAGCCCACGACTTACCAGGATGCCCTGTGTTTGTAATGGCCCCAGTGCCTCCTGAGCTGCACTGCAGAGGCCTCTGTGCACTTTTGATAAAAACTATATGCTCAGCCCTGGCTGGTGTGGCTCAGTGGATTGACTGCCAGCCTGTGAACCAAGGGGTTGCTGGTTCGATTCCCAGTCAGGGCACATGGCTGGGTTGCAGGCCAGGTCCGCAGTAGGGGGTGTGTGAGAGGTAACCAATTGATGTATCTCTTACATATTGGTGTTTCTCTCCTTCCCTTCCCCTCTCTAAAAAAATAAATAAAATCTTAAAAAACAAAACAAAACTATGCATCCCGCTGCGGAGCTCGGAACTCGTGCCTGTGCCCTGGGCCCCGTCTGGCAGGGGCAGGAGGCCAAAGCTGCGACCGGGCTCAGGGTACAGTGTCCGCCCCAAACTCCCTGCAGAGCACAGACGCTGTCCCAGCCCTGCCCTCCATACCTTCACTGTGGACACATTGCATTTGGGTCTCCACAGGAAGTGCCATGTCACTTGGCACATGAGAATTCTGCCTTCTACAGTGATGCCACCAGGGATTCCTCGGCAGGGTGGTAGGTCCCATTACTCTGCACCACAGGTGGCACACACAAGGCCTGTGGGCTGCATCCGGCCCTCCACTGTTTTATCTGGCCTGGCTCCTTGTTTCTACCCAGATGCAGCGCCAAGCTCCTGGCCCCTAGTTAAGGAACAGTTACATTTACACAGTCCTAAAGTTACACTCGGCCCTTTGGAGGCAACCGCGAGGCTGATGTGGCCCCCGGTGAAAATGAGTTTGACACCCCTGCCCCACACTGATAGAAGTGGAGGCAGTAGCCCTGATGTCCCCTGAGCTCAGCAGCCTGACAGTGCACATGAGGGGCATGGGTGTTGCTGCCCGAGAGACTGTAGTCTTAGCCTACCTGTGCAAGTATAGTCGCTTGCCCTCCTCACCTGCTGTCCAGCATGTTCTTCGGCTCCAGCTGCCTCTCCCTCGCCATGGCCTCTGTCTTCTATCCCCCCATGGCCATGGCTGGAAGGAAAACAGCCTGAGCCTCCCAGGCTGGGGGCCAGTCGTTCTCTCCCCAACCACGTGTCACACAGCCACCAGGGCCTGACCCCAGCTCACTTTCAATGAGTCTGGCCTCTGGCCTCTGGCCCAGCCTCTCACATCTAACCTCAATGTGGGGGTCAGACTTTGTACCCAAAGCCACCCTCCAGCCCCCTCCGCTGACCTAACACCGCCCTCCTTCTCCCAAATCAGTCTCCACTCAAGCCACTCTAAGCGGGGTGGTCCAGGCAGCTGTCCCAGCCATCAGTCACTTCCCTGTTGGCCCAGCTGGAACATTCCTCTGACCTTTGTCTTTCTTCCCCACCCTGCCCTTAAGGACAGGCAACAGGAGCGAGTCAGCAGAAAAGAGACTGGAAGCCCAGGAGATGAGGGGCATTGTCTGCCCAGGCTCCATGTGCGCTTCCAGAAGCACCTGTTACGGGCAGGAAGGGGTGGGAAGGCAGCGAGACCCTTGTCAGAGCGGGGTCAGGGCTCCATCTCCTGCTCATCAGCCTGGCCTCCTGCCCCTTGGTTCTAAAAGTTCCCCCCGAAACACCCCTCTCGCCCTTTGTAATTGTTGGGAGGCAGAATTCTAAGATGTCCTCAAGGTGCCCCACCCTGGAGTGCGCACCCAGTATAATGCCTGGGACTGTGAATATGGTGGGTTCACACCTGTGACAGGTCATGTTTGATGGCATGTGAAGTCTGAAGGTGACTTTAGATCAAGGGTTCTCCGAGTGGCCTGACCTCATCACACACACTCTAAAAGCAGTGTGTAGACCGGCTGGTGGCAGAGGAAGGAAGTCAGAGATGCAAAGCAGGGGAAAGAGTCAGTATGCAGGTGCGCACTTGAAGCTGCAGGGGCCATGACAATGAACGTGTGTGGTCTCTGGGACCTGAGAGCAGCACCCCCCTGATGACCACAAGGACCTGAATTCTGCCAGTCCCAGCCTACCACCAAGAGCGTGTGTGGAAGCAGATCCCTTTCAGATGCCCCAGAGGAGAACTGAGCCTGGTCAGGGCGTGACTTCAGCGTTCGAGACCCCAGACTCTGACCCCCCAGGTCCACGAGCTGAGAGAGGCCGTCATTTAAAGCCACTAAATTTGTGGTGTGAGTATCGCTTGAGTTTTGAAAGTTCATGTCACATCCCTTTCACGAAAAACCTACATTAGTACCTGTTTTTAATAACTGAAAGAAATACGAAGAGGATTTTCACTTTTATGAAAAAGCAAAGATAGCGTTCAGTGTTTGGCAGCGAGCCACTGCAGGGGCCATGCGGACCCTGAGCACAGGGTCGGCGCTGCTTTTCCTACGTGTTGGTCTTATTTTAGGTGTCATGACTTAGTCTGTGCGACTGGAAGGTCATTTTTGGGGTCTGGGAGTACTCAGAATTTTTTCAGATCAATTAATGGTAATTGCAAAAAAAAGGTGAATGGTAATTTGTTTTACGCCATCTCAGCTCATGAAAGCCTTCACGGGAACACTCCGCTTTCGAGTAGGAGGATCCTGTATCTGCTGCACAGCAACGGAAGATTGCTACAGCAATGGGTTTGTCATCTTGTCAATCAACAGTTTACTTGATTGGCAGCCCCTGGAAGCCACTCAACAGGAGACAAGAAGAAAATGGAAGGAAACTCAAGTGATCGCGTAGTGCCCATCACTGGGAAAACAGATTCCAAAACTGAACACACATGACCTGGCTTCACACACACACACACACACACACACACACACATGCACATGTGCAGGGTTCTCCACTGGGGGTGAAATGCTCCCTAGGGGACATTTGGCATTCCTGGGGGTCATAACTTGGGGGATCCTGCTGGCACCTAGGGAGCAGAGCCCAGCGATGCTGCTACCATCCTGCAGAGCCCAGAACAGCCCCCAGGGAAGAATTATCCGGCCCCAGTGTCAGCGGGGCATCACACACTGCCTGCTGGCCGCTATCAAGAGGGCACAGTGCACAGTCAGGTTCAAGTCCTAAAGACTGTGTCATCCCTAACAAGACTCAAGGTGTCCAGGGCCAGCTGTAGCTGGGATGACAGAAGCCCTCGCTCGCAGGGTTAGATGTGAATGCAGGGAGGACACAGACCAGCCAAGTCAGCTACTTAGAGCAATTGCCGGAAATGTCTACAGGGCTATCTTTGAGTCATAGGAACTGGGGAAATTACTGTTTACTTTTCTATATTGTCCATGTTTTCTATCATGATTATACTTAATTTTCTTAATTGCGGGGGGAGGGGAGGGAAAAACTGAGGGATATTTGACAAAATAACTGGCCCATGCTTTTCAAAAAGGTCAAGGTCTTGAAAAACAGAGAAAGGCCACCCGGGGCCCTGGCTGGGCAGCTCGGTTGGTTAGAGCGTCGTCCCGACGTGCCAAGGCTGTGGGTTAGTTCCCCGATCCCGATCAGGGCACATACAAGCAGCACCCAGTGAATGCATGGATGGGTGGACAGCGAACTGATGTTCCCTTGGCACCCGCCCCCTCAAATTGAGGGGGGCCAAAGGGAAAACAGAGAAAGATCGAGGATGGTTTTGGATTAAGGAAGTCTGAAGAGACTGGACCACCAAATATGAGATATGATCCCAGTTTCTTAGGACAATCAGAGATGTCGGAAGTGGCCAGTATGTCAGATGGCAGCATTGCACCACCGTTGCTTGGCCTGAGTGTGGTAACGCATCCTGGTTGTGTAAGAGTTGTCATTTTTCTTAAGGGACGCATGTTGAAATATAAGGGCAAAGGGTCCTGACCACGACCGTGAACTTAGTCTCAGATGGTTCAGAAAAATGTGTGTGTGTGTGTGTGTCTGTGTGTGAGAGGAAGCAAATACAGCAAAACATTAACCATTGGTGAACCTGAATGAAGGGGATGTGAGTGTTCATTGCATTTTTCTTTTTTTTTAAAAAGATCTTATTATTTATTTTTAGAGAGGTAGAAGGGACGGAGAAAGAGAGGGAGAGAAACATCAATGTACGGTTGTCTCTCACGTGGCCCTCACTGGGGACCTGGCCTGCAACCCAGGCATGTGCCCTGATGGGGAATCGAACCAGCAACCTTTTGGTTCGCAGCCCATGCTCAATCCACCGAGCTACACCAGCCAGGGCTCATTGGACTTTCCTTGCAACTTTTCTGAAGGATTTGTAATTGTCACAGACAAAAAGGAAAAGGCTGTTAATAAGATCCTTCCGGCACCATGTGGCCTGGTCCAGTGTTAGATGGGCGGCCTCATGGCCCAGGCACCAAAGTTTGTTTATAGTAAATCAGTGAATCCACTGCATTCTGTCCACATTGTGGAACACCAGGCAGCAGGGAATGAACATGAGCAAACTATGGGCTCCAGCAACCAGATGGGTCAGCCAGACATGGCAGCAAGACACATTCACATAATTGAACAAGCAACGGTGACCTGGACACATTGGACACGTTGTCCATGATAGTCAGCGTAAGAGAAAGGCAAGGAAGTATTACCACAAAGGTCAGCACTGTGCACACCTGGAAGGACACACCTGCGGGGCGCTGCAGTGTGGTTTCCTTTTTCTTCGTTTAAGTGGTAATTACACAGGGACTGACTTTATAATTCTATAAATACGAACTGTACATTTATCCTTTACGCTCACATGACAGCTGAAGATGTCCCAGCAGGAGCCCCACTTTGTGTGAGGTGGGCACTGAGTGCCTGGCACCCACCTGTGTGTGGCGCTGACAGTGTCTGTGCTCGGCCACGTGGGAGGTATTGAGGGGGCCTAGGGTGGGAGGTGGACCGGCAGGCACAGCACCCGCGGGATCTGGCGTGGGGCGCCCTCTGGTGGTGGTCACAGGGAGTAAGGCTTACAGAAAACCAGGCTGCCCTGGTCCCAGGCCAGCCTCCTTCCCTTTGCGGCACCTTCGTCCCTGTCATTCCTACCTCCTCCAACGCTCATGACCTCTTCCTGGCCTTCACCTCAGCAGAAGCTGAACTCAGACTCCCCTCTCTCAGGAAGCCTTGCCCCATCGGGGCTGCCCAATTCTGACCACTCCCTCCCCGCACTGGCCTTTCTTTGAGGTTGGAACTCAGTTCATTTGCTCACACTCACTCTCAGCCTCAGGCGTCTCACGGGTGCGTGGTGACAGCAGTGAAGACTGGCGGCTGGTGCTTGCTTGAGGCCCCACCGGCCGGCTGTCCTGCACTGGCGGCTCCCGGCATCTGACGCCCCTCCCTCCAGGCACTTCATTCATGTACTGGTCCGCCTGTCCGCTCGTGATTTATCTATGTATTGATGTCTTTTCTAACATCACCCTCCTCTCTGCCCCCGAAGCTCTAACAACACACTAGTGTCCAGTGTCCTTCGACAGTGGCTGCGGACAGTCTCCTAAGTCACTGTAAGTCGGCAGCTTTATCGGGTAAATGGTGTTGCGAAAACCGGCAAGCTGTTGTGTGAATTACAGGGAGGCCTCAACATCATGCCCCATCACATAAATGATAGCATCACTTATCTTACTTCATGCTAGGTGGTCCTGTTTTTTCTTATTTATTTATTATTTAGTCAGTTTTGTTTTTCCCACTGCCATGTAGTCGCCTCAGACTCCCCTAGTCTGCTGTTTTAAGGACTCTTTCATCCGTCCGTGCATTCAGGGAGACACGGGACCCTGTTCTGCCTCGTCTTCAGCCTCTGGTCATCCAGCTACCCAGCTTTCTCCTGCTCTCGCCCTCACAACTGCTTTTCCTCGACTCCTCAACAACCTCATCGCATTTCACATAATCCCTGGAAAACGCTCTCCCTGGGCCTCACGTGACTCAGTCCCCCTCTCCATCTGCAAATGTGCCCCACTGAGTGCCACCTGCCTACTTTCCTCCTTGGACTTTCCAGGGACTCCCTGTTGCCTGAAGAACAAGCACGTGCTCCGGAACCTGAGATGGAAAGCCCCCGATATGGTCCATGCCCCTCTCTCCCAAATCAGAAAAGAAATAGAACGTATGTCCCATAAGTTACCCAACACCCCGTCAGGCCTGAGGCAGACTCCGCCATTCAAACACATCGATGTTCCCGGGTGAAATGTGCAGAGACGCACGTCAAAGGGGAACGTAAGAGTGCAAATCGATCCTCTCTGGGTAAGGTTCAGTGCGCATTTATTAAGCACCTACTCTGCCCGTCTCCGCGGCTGTAGGAAACAAAAAATCAGTGGCTGTTGCTCCCAGGAGTTGGCAGGCTGGAGGAACAGCCAGGTGTCGGCGGTGGGGTGGGGTGGGGGCTGTCAGAGAGGCCACAGAGCGTTATGGGAGGCAGTGAGTGCAAGTCTCAGGGGGAGTAGAAGCGGGATCCAGTCAAGGCAAGATGTGCACAGGCCCAGGGCCTGCTGGGAAAAGATCACAGGTCAGGTGATCAGGTCAGAGGGAGGCCTTGCTCCCCTCTGGGTTGGCCTTGAGAGTCGGGACACGGGCTCTGAGAGCTGTCACAGGCTCTATGGAGGCAGGTGCAGGAGGGAACCCAGGGTAGGGGCAGCTGTCTGCCATCTCCCTCCACCCGAAGCCAGCACTCTGGGAGTGAGAGTTCTGGTCCCCCAGTGTATCTAGAATACCTACAAGGCTGTCCCCTGGCCCCCACCAGGGAAGATGAGTGAGTCATGGACTTTACCCTCAAGGAGTCTGGGACCAGCATGAGGATAAGATAAGCACAAAGAGCTTTCAAGGAACAAGATAAGGGGCTGGTGGGAGAGGCCCACAGAGCTGCTGCGGGGGAGGTGGGAGGGCAGATTCTGCAGAGACCTGGAGGAGCCTCAGCAGAGGAGTGGGGCCCAGGAAGCCAGAGCTGACAGGGCTGACAGGGCCGTGTGAGCAAAGCAGCACCGGGAAGGGACAAGTGACAACAATACAGAGACCAGAGCGGAGAGAGGCTTGTCAGCAGCAGAGTCCTCAGAGGGAAAAGGTCTGATCAGCTCTGTGACGTGATCCAGTTGCTCACCCTCCCTGAGCCTGTGTCCTGGCCTCCCAAAGAGTTCACAGGAGCCACCTTGCATGGCTGCCAGGGTGGTTCCAGGCAATCGGTGTGCACTGGTGCCCCGCACACAGGAGGGGCTCAAGGGGCATTTCCTGGGCTCCATTCCTAGGTTTGAGTTTCCCATTTTTAAATTTTTACTTCTTACCAGCAGAAATCTTTGTGTTCAAATGGAAATTCCCCAGAACCCCACTGTATGGAAAGCCAGGTGGGTGTGCCCTGACTGGGGAGGTTCAGCTGGTTGAGGGTCATACAGCAAAACCAGAGGTCACAGGTTTGATTCCCGGTCAGGGCATGTACCTGGGTTACAGGGTCTGTCTCCCGTCCAGACAGAGGCAAACTGATGGATGTTTCTCTCACATGTCGATGTCTCTCTCCCTCTCTTTCTCCCTCCCTTCCTCTCTCTAAAAACAAATAAATAAAATTTAAAAGTAAAGAAAGCCAGGCAGGGGTGGAGTGAGGCTGTTGGAGAAGCTGGAGCAGAGGTGGGGCCACAGTCCTGTCCACTGGGCTCCTCCCCCACCACTCCCACGCAGCTGGGCCTGGGGAGCTGGGGATGGGGGCTGTGTGGCTGAGGGAGGGACTGGCTAGAGGAAAGAGAGAGGGGAGAACAGAGGGGAAAGCTGGTTCAGGGTCATTCTCTTGGAGGGGCTCTAGCACAGACTGGGGCCAGAGCTTCTGGCCCCTTCAGCCACACTGGGTGTTTGTTGGTGATCCTTCTCAGGGTGCAAGAAGGAGGCTCAGGATCTGCTCAAGCGTGCACCAAGCACACACCCAGGCTCGGCCTGGGCTGGGGCCAAGCTCACAGGTGGTGGGGAGGCCAGAAGCCCTGAGCGAGTACAGTACTCAGGGGAGGCACCGGGTACTGGGGGTACCTGGGCACACACTTAGGATCAAGTGGGATTCAAGAAGGCTTCCTGGAGGCAGCAGATGCTTCAGCAGAACTTGGAATGGTTAGTAAGAGTGAGCCTGGCAAAAAAAAGCTGGGAAGGGTGTCTCAGGCAGAGGGCACAGCACAGGCGAAGCACAGAGGCATGCTCAGCAGACATGGAGGGGACCTATGGCAGTTCAGGCTGACAAGAGAGGAGCAGAAAGGTGGGGGGGGGGTGAGACAGGAGGGCACTGGGCCTTGAGTGCTGCTCTGGGGTAGCAGCTCTTCACTGCCCACTGGACGCCCCCGGCCCCAGCGCCCCCACTGGTCCTGGCAGCTGGCATTGAGGTGAACATACCTGTGACCTATGGAATTGGCAGCCAGAGGGGAGACGAGAGCACTGGCTGTCAATTCATAGGTCAGAGCCCTGTGCACTCGGTCTCAGCAGCCTGCTGACAGCCTACCGACCACCCTTCACCGTCCTGGGCCTGGACGCACAGCCACGGAGTTCCTGCTGGTCTGCGGGGCGGCAGCCACCTCTGCTCCTCCATGGGGACTGGCCCCCACCCCAGATAACAGCAGCCCCACTGGAACCAGTGGGCACTTCCACATGGAGTTGCTGTTACAGGGGGTGGCAGCCACTTGGAGGCAGTTCCTCTTGGGCAGAGGTCTGGCGTGTGCCCCACACCCATGCACCTGGGCCCTTGGGTCTTCATGGTCCTGGGTCCATGGTCTCTATATTGAGGCTCCTTATCATCCGGGGCCCACTCCTTCTCTGGGCGAAGTCCAGTCTCAACCCCAGATCTGTCCATAAAGCCAGGAGTGGCTCTCGTTTACAGCTCCGAGGCAGCCTTTGCTCGCTCTGACACCCCACGCCCTCTGTCCCCAGGTTCCCTGTTTCCTCGTTTCTTTCTCAAGCAGAGCTGGGCCTCAGTCCCAGGGTTGGCTGCTGTGGCCTCCCTCCTCCGCCCTTTGTCCACCCTTCCTGCCTCAGACGCAGGGCAGAGGGACATTGAAGGACTCCGAATGCCCGATTCCTTAGGATGGCCCTGTAGAAACTGGAAATGAGACTGCAGGAGAAGGGCAGGGGTGAAGGGGAGGCAGAGAAAAGTGGGTGAGCGAGGCAGAGAGGCCAAAAGAGAAACAGATGCAGGGCAGGTGGAGAGAGAGGGGCAGGACAGACAGGGCAGGGGAGGGTGAGGTGGAAGGACAGGCGGCGGGGCGGGGGACAGAACAGGAATGTGCAGGCAGAATGGTAAGAGCAGGGCTGTAAGCAACCACCGGACAGGAAAAACACAGCACCTTGGTGGCCTGGGAGCTGGGTGACCTTGAACATGTGGCTCGACCTCTCAGAGCCGCTGCTGGTTCCCCATAGGCACTTCAGGGCCTGTGAGGCTGTCCTGCACTCTAGCCTAGGCATGTGGGGAGCCACCCTCCCTTCAACTTCCTGGTCTGCTCCTTCCGTGGGGAGAGGAAGGGGCTGCCGGCTGGGGTCCCTGAGCTGGCCCAGGGCCCCCAGGGAGCAGACCTTTTTCCTGTGAAGTGTTTTCTCCTCTTCCCACCCTGGCTCTGGCCCAAGGGGCTTCAGTGACAAGTTCCAGGGCCAGTTCTGCCACAGGGACATTTCAGAGATCCCAAGGCCTCTAGAGAGGAAGAGGAGCAGGGACTCAAAGCTTTTAGAGTGGATGCAGGCCCTGCCTCCCTTTCCCAGGGGTGGGAACTGGCCCAGAGAAGCAGAGGAGGCTGCCCAAGGTCGCAAAGTGTGGCCTTGAGGGCTGTGCTTCCCGGCCACCTCCCTGAAATGGCATCCTCCCAGGGTGCAGTGAAGGTGGGATGGGGGTCCCCAGGCAGGAGCCCTCCGCCTGGGAGGGCAGGACTGTGGATGAAGACACCAGAGCTAGTTACTTGCCCCCCAAGCCCAGCAGGCCCTCCTGAGGATGCCCGGGCAAAACCACGTGCCCAACCTAGTGGAAGCAGCGGTGACACAAGGATGCCACCATCCATCGGGAGTCCGGGTCCCTCATCCCACTGGGGGAAACTGAGGCCCAAGAACGAAAGGGACTTCCTGGGACCACCCAGCTGTTGCCTAGATCCCTTCCTTTCTTCCTCCCAAGGGGAGGCTGGGCTGAGTGCCCTGGAGCAGGGGGCTGTGGGGGTCTGACTGACTGGGCAGGCTCTTACCTGAGTGCCTGGCTGGCCCTTGGGGCATAAGGAGGAAGTGGGGACGCCCTGGGCCCAGCGCCTTTTGAGCCGTTGGCCCAGCCCCTGGCGGCAGTTAATGATTACCCTGCTGTCCGTCAATATGGGTCACAAGTGAGGTTCGAAGGGCAGGGAGCCCTGGACTGTGCCCGGGCAGTGGGGGGGGCGGGCAGCTCCAGGAAGCATCTGCCCTTCTCAGTGGCATCAGATCCCAGCCGTCCACAGCCTGTTGCCCTCCTGAGCCCTCCTCCCCCACCCCCCACTTGGCCTGCTGCCCCAGGTGTCCAGGGACAGCAAGGACCCCGGCCCACCAGGACAAAACTCCTGCCCTGTTTACTTGGTGTTCATGTCTCCCTCACTGAGGAGACACCAGGGACACAAAGGTGGGAGGGACCTCTGCTAACCACAGAGAGGCCTACAGACAGCCCCAGCAAGGTGAGGATTCTCTAAGTTCGTGCCTCAGTTTCCCCATGGGCTCACCTCAGTGTGGTGCTACTGGAGAGTGGGGCAGGGTGGGGTGATCTGAGCAGCCCCTCTTCCCTGTTCTCAGGAAACGACGTGTGTGTGTGTGTGTGTGTGTGTGAGAAGGGGGTGCAGATAGTGGTTGCCCTCCTGACCCCGTGTCTGTGCTGACGGCACTGCCAGGACCCCTCCCAGCCAGTCCCCCGACTCTGGGACTCCAGGAGAGGCTCCCGTCACTTAACAGCTTTCTGCTAGGGAAGGTGGGGTCAACTTCTAGAGGGCTCAGCCTCCCAGGAGGGCCTTGACTGAACCCCCAGGTTCTCATAAGCTGCGCAGGGTTATCAGAGGACAGGAAGCTCAGAGACCCAGGGCCCAGTGCCTCAGGTCACATGGTCAGGTCCGAACCTCTCCAGGGGACCCGTAACCCTGAGCCCTGCTCTGGTCCAGCATCCTCCCAGCAGTTCCCTCACACCTGGCCCCAGGTAAGGCTGGACCCTGGGCTCTTGCAGGGATAGAGCCAAGAAATGTAGTCTGGACAAGGTGGCCTCCGAGGGCCACTCCTCTCCCCTTCACTCAGCTCCTGCCACATCAGAAGTGGGACCAGGGTGACGGCCCCCCAGGCGGATGGTGAGGAGGAACCCGGGGCAGCCGAGGGAAGGAGTGCAGGGCTGCACAGGTGGCCGGGTTAGAGGCCAGGGGAAGGGACCCTGTCCCATTGGGAAGGGGTGGGTGGGTGGGTGTGGCCAACCCTGGTGTCGACCTGGGAGGTGCTGGGTGCAAAGCTGGGGATCTAGGTGCCAGTCAAGGTCAGGCTGAGGCCGGCAGCGTAGGTACACAGGATGAGGGGCTGGCAGTGGGCAGTTTATTCCACTTCATGCAGACACTGACCCACACACTCAGGAGCTTAAAAATAATACATGGAACCACGCAGTGTCTGTGTCCCCACCTCTCCGGAGACACAGAAAGACACTTGGCTGAGTGGGGTCAGGGTCTGAGGGTCCACAAGCCTCCATCCTGGGACAGGGCAGTAGTGTGGGCCCAGGTGGTGGTGGGGTCAGCGTCCTTTCCCCGCCCCCCCACCCCCCAAAAAAGTGCAGAGACGGGGCGAGGCCCCAGGCAGGGAGGCCCCACTCTCAGCGGTTGGCAGCAGGTAGGCCAGGGGCAGGATCCTTCACAGTCCTTCCTGAGGGCCCAGCCCGCCATGCTGTGGGCACAGCTCTCGGGAGGTGCGGGAGCTGAGGTGCCACTGCGGCTGCCTGGGTGTGGCGGGCGGGCAGCGCCCTGGAGTCCTCGGCACCTGGCGCTCAGTCCTGGGCTGCGTCTGAACGCCACTTGAGAGCGTGGTCCTTGTGCGCATCAGGGAGGATCTGGTTGCGCATCCCCCCGAGCAGGTTGGACGTGGCCTCTGTGGCCAGAATGAGGGGCTTCACCACCGTCGGGGGCAGTTGGCGGATCACACCTCCCACAGCACCCGTCAGCCCCTTCTGCTCGTGACCCCGAGATGCCACCTCACAGATGGTCTGAGCTGTGTCCAGGATACCCTGTGGAGGGGGGCGGTCAGCACAGGGGTCTGGGTGGAGAGTGGGTGTGGGACCACGGGGACAGGGCTGGGCTGCGTTACCTCTCGAACAGTGTCATATGCCTTGACCACGCCCTCCCGGAGGTCCGCTGGCTGCTGGCCCTTGCGCAGCCTTCGGACAGAACGTTTATCCTGCAGGGAGCGGGAGATGGGTTCTGCCGGGGACAGGATGTCATATACGGTCTCGGCGGTGGCCTGGGGGAGCACGGGAGACACCGCATGAGGAGAGGCGATCCAGGCAGACATGACAGAACCCCTAGGCCCCCAGTCCAGGGAGCCCACCAAGGTTCCCACCAGCCAGGTCTGGGGGCTTCAGGTGGACTGGCTGCCTCCTCAGGGGCTGCCCCTAATGTCTCCCAGACCCCAACCCCCTCCTGTTGACCCCACACCTGTGCACCCCCCCCCCCCCCCCCTCCCGTCTGCAGTACCCACATGTAGCTTGCCTGAGCTGGGCGCATTGCCTGGCCTCACCAGGTCTACAGAGCAGTCCCACAGAGACCAGGGGCCCCCCCACTCCCCCCACAGACTAGGGAGTCCATTACCGAGTCGAAGCTACCTTTCATCCGGGACTCCCCTGTTCTTTGCGCCCATGTCTCTCATCCAGCATCACTCCTTCCCACCCAGACACCCTGCTTGGAGATGCCACCCTGGGGGAACTCCTCAGATTCTGGCTCATCTCTCCAGCCTCCTCTCTGGAGACCTGCCCCTACCCTCACGGGGCTGGACTTGCAGGGCCCAGAAAGCACCACTCCCCGCACATATTGCACGCTCACGCCTGCCTGTAATGACGGCCTACAAGTGCCTGCGTGTCCCAGCCCTCACACTGCGGGTTCACTGTGTGAGCTACAGTTGCCCCCAGGACAGCTCCCAGGGACCCATCGGACCTAGTGAGGTGCAGGGCCTGAGTGAACCAGGGCCAGTCTGGGCCTTGTTCTCCTGTCTATAAACAGAGCCCCCCTTCCCTCCCCTTCAAGACTTGGCCATGAGCAGAGACCCAGTGGGCTATAAAGCTTGGGGGGCACTCATCCTCCTGCATGGGGGCAATGGGGGGCCTCGGGAGACAGGCTTTGGGTCCCCGGCCAGTCACTTGGCCTCTCCTCTCCGTGACTGTTCCTCACAAAACGTTCTGCACACTCAGGCTCCCCTGTCAGTGGAGCTTTGGGGCAGGATCGGATGCCGTGGCAGGCCCTCTCTGCCCTGCAGAGCCAGGTGCTGCTCACCTGGATGGCCTGCACCAGCCGGTTGCTGAGTTCCAGGGCTGCAGAAGCTGTTGACGAGCCAAAGGAGGCGGCCCCCCGTTGCAGCCCCCGCATGAGGCGCCCGTCCTTCCTGTACTGCTCGATGGGCAGCCACAGCAGGTCCCGGAACCCTTGGACTGGGGTGGGGCGATGGGCTTGTCAGAGGTGCCGAAGACTGCGCGGTCCCCACCATCCTACTTTAGGACCTCCCCTACCTATTCCCAATGGCAGTTTCTAGGTTGCCCAAGGGTAGGGCGGTTTCAGGAGTCCCCGGAGCCAGACACTTACAGAGCTGGACGACTGAGTGCATGGGGCCCACTCCCCCCAGCAGGCCGGGCAGCTGGTTCTTGCGGATGTCCTGCAGCCACTCATTGAGAGCATAGCCCAGCACCTTGTCCACACCCAGGAGTCTGGGAAGGGGAGGGGAGAGGAGGGAAGGGTGGGTCAGACCCACACACTGAGTGGTCACAGGGCCAGGTGAACCTGAGGCACTCAACACTCCCCAGGGCCCCGCCTGGCCCTGTGCGGGGATGGGGGGATAACTGCACCCATTTTACAGAGGAGAAACTGAAGCCCCAGAGGATCGATGTCTTAGCCAAGGCCACACAGGCAGGTGGGACCAGAACAAAGGAAGGAGCAGAGCCCTGGGAGAGGCCGGGGGTACCGGGGCATGTGGAGGGCTCACCCATGCCGGCAGCAGAGCCGCTTCAGCTTCAGCTCGGAGCAGTTGAGCTGCGCCAGGCCAATGAGGAGGCCAGTGAACGTGCCCTGGGGAGGTAGAGAGGTTGGGTTTACATGGGGCGCACAGCGGCCTGCCCAGTCCACCGGACACCTCCTTGGCAGCCAGTGATGCCTGCCTGGTGTGAGACCTGGCCTCCTGGCCCCCAAAGACTAGGCTACAACTGAGCAGAACGGGCACCCCAGAAGGCCTAGGCTACTCAGATACCCTGCCTGACGGCTCCACTCACCACCTGGTCCATGGTGACGTGCTTGCCGTGGTAATCCAGCCAGATGGGCACCTCGGCCGTGAATCGAAACTCCCTAGGGGTAAGACAGCGGGTCCTTTACCACTGACCTGGCCCCTCGAGGCCCACCCCAGAGCGCCACCCACAGCCTTACCTGAAGTAGATGGGCTGCTGCTCAGAGCCTTGCCCACCACCTGCAGCCTCCTGCATGTCGTCCAGGGCCTCTACGCCCTCGGGCGCCTCTACACCCTCAGGCAGCCCTTCCTGGGGGCCGCTGGGCTGGGCTCGGGTCTCAGGGTGAGCTAGAGATTAGACAGACCAGGGATGGGCCCAGAGCCGGTTGGGAGGTGGAAGGCCAAGCCCCGCCCCTCCCTGGTCCAGCCTCTCACCCTCAGCAGAGGCCTCTGCTGGGACCATGGGGTTGACGCCTGCTGCCAGGCTTGTGAAGAAGTCACGGAGGAAGAGCAGGGCGTCCTGTTGGGGGAAGGGGAGGCCACAGGTCAGGCTCAGGGCTGGCAGCAGAGGGCCTCACCTTGGGCCCACCCGCACAAAGCCCCCTTACCTGGTCCACATTGAGCCGCAGGGGCAACAGTGAGACCCGGAGACAACACTCAGGTCCACCCATGTTGGTTGTGGGGGCCACATGTAGCGCTTTGATGGTGAGCTGGGGACAGAGGGTGAGCGCTGGGCGACCGCGGGGCTGCAGGCCCTGGATCCCTGCCCACCACGGCTCACCGGATCAGCCTGTGTCCACGCAAGCTCCTCCCCCAGCTGAGCTGCCTGGAGCCCTGCCATCCTCCCATGTTCACAGACAACCAGGTGAGTGTGAGTGCATGTGCACACACATGTGGAGACGTGGCCCTGTCCCCGCCCCGCTGGATGATGGGCTGCCCGCGGTACCATGTTGGAGTGGGTGCGCCGCGGCATCCGCTCGCTCGTGTACATGTACAGGAACTTGTTGATCTTGGAGGAGGGGAGCCGGTCTCGGATCTCCAGCTCCTGCACGACGAACACCTGGCGGGACAGCGGCTGCTCCTCCAGCTCCTCGCCTGGGGCCGAGGGGCCTGTGGCTGGCTCCACCGAGTACACCTCGTGTTGGAAGCTTACCTGGGGGTGGATGGAGGCCTGAGCCCGGCAGGCAGGGCCCAGAAAGGGACAGAGGGTTCGCCCAGGTCCCTACTTTTCCAGCCACCCTTCCTGCATGTAACCCCATCTCAGAGCCACACCTGGCAGCTGCCTGGCTCCTTTATGTGGCCACCCCACGGGCATTTCAAGCCCACACGGTCACACTGAACTCCTAACCTCCTCCCCCAGCCTTCCCATCCGCCCCATCACCCTAAGCGCACACCCCAGTTCAGGCTTCATTCTCTAATCTCTCATCACCAGCAACGCTGGTTCTGCATCCTCAAAACGTCTGTAAAACTCACTCCACAAAGTAAGTTCCCACGGTGCGAGGTGCTGGCTGAGCAGAAGGGATGAGGTGGCCGGCCACTGTCCCCCACCCCAGCTGGCCTTTTGCACCCCAAGCCCCCCCTGCTCACCTTGCTGAGCTGGATCTCCATGAGGACCTGGTGCTGCCGCCCGCTGCCCCCCTGCGAGCGCCAGGAGTTCTGGGGCCGGTTGGGGCCAGAAGAGCGAGAAGGGGAGCCCCGGGGACCTGTGAGGCCAACTCTTGCCCTGGGAAGAGGGACAGGGGATAGGCTGACTCAGCGGAACACCTTTTCTCACCCCCTCCTCTCAGAGCGGGACTCTCGGCCTGTGGTGGGACACCCTCCCCTGGGAGCTGGGTGGGGTAAGGAAGGAAAAACTGAGGCCAGGGAGGCGAGGGTAGGCTCAAGGTCACCAGCTGCCTGGACCCCAGCCCAGGCCCCATCGTCACAGTGGCCACCTGCACGCTCTCCTCACCTGTGGCCGGGGTGGGGGCCAAAGTCTCGGCCTCCATAGAGGTGCCAGACAAAGGAGACCTCGCGCAGCACCACGCGGGTGCTGGGTACTGGGAAGTGGGCAGGTGCTCGCAGCAGGTCCGTGCTGCCCAGTGGCCGGGAGAAGTGCCCGTCCTGCACAACGATGGGGCCTGGGTGCAGCTGTGTCACCACGGGCTCCCCGTCTCGGGGCTGTAGGGAGGGGGCCAAGTAAACACGAATGTCCCAGACACTCTCCCCTAACCAGGCCACCCTCCACCGGGTTTCTTCCGGCCTCAGGCCTCCCTCCCCATTTCTGCAAAAGATGATTCTCGTGGGTCGCTGTCCGCACAGCCTGCGTCTGCATATTCTGCCCAGGATGGGGCCAAGTGCCCCCTGCTCCTACTGGCCTTGTCTCCCTGGGACCTGGGTACTGCTTGCATGTGACATTCCCACTGGTACTTGGGGGCCAGGAGGTCAGCACCCTTGCAGTCCGCACCCTCCCCGCTAACCACCTGTCTGCGTCCTCCCTGCTCTGACGTGCTGTCGCTCTGCCCAGGACGCCATGCCTTCCTTTCTCCTGGCAACTCACTAGCTCCTTCAAAGCCCAGAGTCAGGGCTGCCTCCCCAGGAAGACCCTCCCAGACCCCCCTCCCACAGGATAGTGACCCCCTCCTGCTTCTCCCACAGCTCGATCTCTGGAAGGGCCTGAGACTGAGCTACCCTTTCCTGCCATTTCCTGCCCTTTCCTAGCCTGCCCACCACACACCGGGATGCCTAGGCCAGGAGCATCAAGGATGCAGAACTCATCACTGTCCAGAGTGTCTCCATCCCCGTCCTCTTCCGTTTCATCTTCATTGGTCTCTGAGAAGGACCCCACACTGCCAGCAGGGACCCCAACAGGGGACGAGGGGGGCTGGGCCCCACTCCGTTCACCTGGGAATAGGTAGACTGACACGGGCGAGGCCTGAGGGAGGGGGCCACCTGTAGGAGAGAGAGCTGGTTTTGGGGGGTGTCCAATGTGGGTGCTGGCTGCATCCACTGGCCCCAGAGGCTCCCCAGCCCACCTGAATGCTGGGCCAGCTCCCGCAGGTTGCGCTCAGTGTCCAGGAGTGCGTCCGCCAGGTCCCGCTGGTTGATGAGGGCCGTCTCCACTGGGGGGCATGAGGGCAGGGAGGCGGGGCTCTCGGAGAGCTGGGCCAGGCAGGGGAGCAGGGAGGAATGAGTGCCAGGGGGAGGGGCGGGGACCCATGGCTAGGCCCCAGGGGGACCAGGGCAGGGGAGGGGGCCAGGCAGAGCTCTGGGAGCTTGTGCGGCCGGGTCTCACCTGTACCTTCTGGCCGGCGATCTCGGTGGGGCTGGGGGGCCGGGCTGGGGGGTGCAGGTCGCCTGTGTTCATTACGTACTGCAGCAGGTTGACCAGCAGGGCGCAGGAGTCGGCGCAGCTGTGCATGTGCACCACGCTGTTGGAGCAGCGCAGCTCGAACAGCGGCTGGCTCTGTGGGGGTGGGGCAGGGCGCTGTCAGCCCAGACAGGCAAGGTCTTCCCTGGGGTGGGCGAGCACACTGAGCCCAGAGGGTGGAAAGGGCTTGGCCCGGGGCTGCCCAAGGAAGCGGAGAGCCACCCTGAGTGAAGGGCTTCATTCAACCCGACCCCTTTGCCCCTGACCCCAGCCAGCCAGGCAAGGCCTGCACTTTACAGATGAGGAAACTGCCTCACTGCAGAGACCCTGGCTGCAGCTGCCCTCTAGTGGCAGGCCTCCCACTGAGGGACACCCATGGTGGGCCTGGCCCTTCCCAAGAGAGCCAATAACCACAGCCCAGCGGGGGAAGGGCACACAGTGCTGGTGACCTGGGTGCTGGTGAGCAGGCCCAGGGAGCAGAAGCAGCGAGATGGTGTGTGACAGAAGGGGGGTCCTCTGCAGGCACCTCGGCCTGGCACTGCCATAGCCCCAGGGACTCGGAAACAGCTGCACTTGCCAGTTTGCCCCCAGTGCTCCCCTTCCAGGTTTTGATCACGAGCTCCAAGAGGTCGACGTCCAAGACACAGACATAATCTGAAGCAGAGGACAAGAGACGTTCCTGTCGTCTCCTCATACCCAGGCCCTGACGTGCCACCGGGGGCAGAATCGGAGTTTGTCTGAGTGCAGCCCTTGCGTGCGTGCGTGCGTGTGTGTGTGTGCACGCACGGGCGCAGAGAAGTGGCCATCGGGGGAGGGAAGACTTCGGGCTGCTCTATGTGTGGCCGGGGCCCATGGTCCCTCAGAGGGGAGGGAGCCCAGCCCAGGCCCTGCCCACCTCGCCGCAGATCCAGGGTCTCCACCTCACACTTGTCGGACAGGTACAAGGCCGAGTCGTCAAGGATGAACCTGGTGGGGAACAGGGCTGAGAAGGGCCCGGAGCCCCTGCAGGCGGCAGCTCCACAGGAGCCGGCAGAGGAGGGGCGCCCAGAGACAGGCAGAGGGACACCCACAGCAAGTCCCAGGCCCACAAGACCCTGGTGCTGAGCCCGCGCTGGCCTTGGTGTGTGTGCTCGGGGAGAAGCGGCCCGGTCTCCTGTGTCGCAGGCCCAGATGCATCTGTTCCCCCAGTACTTCTAGCCCCTCCACCGCGTCTGGGCCTCACAGAAGCCCAGGGAAGAGAGGGCCCTGTCTGCCCCTCCTGTGTTCATTGCTCTTTTGAAATGAGCCCTTCTGTTAATGGCAACAGGACACAAGCCACTTTAAAGTATTTTAAAACATAGCAATTAAAAGGACACGATTCCTAACCCGAATCCCAACTTCCACTATACGTCTCCTTCCGGTCTCTTTTGTGAAGCCACAGAGAGAGATGCCCATGGACACCTGCTCGTAAATCTTTGTATTAAGCGTTTGTAGTTCTACGTTGTACTTTTTTCGGTCAACGTTACTACGGCATTTCTCCTTATTTTTCAATGTTTTCTGATGACTTAAACGCCAGGTGGACCACGTTTACCGACTCAGGCTGTGATCTGGGAGCATTTGGACTAAGTCCTGGCTGTTTCGAACTGCACCGTGGAGGCATCACATTCCAGCTGTTTTATCCTCCTACCCTGACGCAATGGCCAGAAGCAAACTGGGCCCAGGGGAAACAATCGGGACACAGAGCACAAACGCCCCGGAGGCTCTGATTCCAGGGTCCGACCGGCCTCAGAGAAGGTGGATCCAGTTCTCAGGGAGGCTCACCACCAGAAGGTACAGAAAGGCTTAGACAGTGGCCTGAGGACACAGAGCAGGCAGAGAGCATGGGGTGGGGGGGGGGGGGGGGGGGGGGGGGGGGGGGGGGGGGGGGGGCGTGCGTGTGGCAGCTGCAGCTCAGCTCAGGAAGGCGGGGGCTGCATACCTGAGCAGGAAAGTGGAAGTGTCCATGATGATGTTACTGGAGAGGGTAAAGGTCTCAGCGGTGATAAGGACACGCACAGGGAGGTAGAGGGGCCTGGGGGTGACAATGACGCTGGGGCAGGCTCCTCACACACACGGGAGGGCCTGCCCCCTGCCCCTGGAACCCAGCCTGGGTACCTGTAGTCCACAGCGCAGGAGAACAGGTGTGTGTGCAGGACGGTAATGACCGTTGGGGGCAGGTAGCCCAGCACTGGGTCATCCAGCACATCTAAGAACTCCAACAGCTTTGGGGACCAGGTGGAAGAGGTGGTGAGGAGAGGGTGGACTCTTCCCCCCTCTAATCCCCCAACCCCACCAATGACACCAGCCTCCTCCCGGCCTCGAGGCTTGTCTACCCATGCCACCCTCCCTCACCTGGGAGTGCCAGCTCTGTTCTGGTAGGGTCACATAGTGGCGTAGGGTGGCTCTGTGTAGCCTCAGTGTCACCAGGAACTCCTGGGAGTGGGATACAGTCAGTGAGGGGGAAGTCCAGCCCTCCATGCACCAGGCAGGCAGTCGCCCCGGGCCAGTGGGCAGGCATAAGCAGACAGGGCCATACCTTGACATTCTTGTGGGGGTCTAGGTGGATGCGCACAGCGGTGGACAGCATGTGGGGGCCTTGGCCCTGGCTCTTTCGGCCTGAGGCTCCCCGCTCAGTCACCCCTTTCTCTGATGGATAGATGGTTGGGACCAGCTGGGCCGGAGGAGCAAAGGTGGGCAGCTCGAGGCGACTGGGCAGCAGGTAGTCCTCCACGGCCGCTGGAGAAGCATCTGGTGAGCCCCCTGCCAAGCCAGCTGACCACCCACTTAACTGAGGGCCCACATCCCTCCTAAAAGCCCCCACCCCTGTCTGTGGACCCCAGAGACCCCTTGACGACTGGCCCACAGCCCTCACACCTCGGTGGTAGAGCGCTGCCTTCTCAGCCTCCAGGCAGAAGTAGCCGAGTCCTGGTTGGCCTCGGTACTGCGAAACGTTGAAGATGGTGCCTTGCTCCACATCCAGCACCAGCTCCCCATGAACAGCCTCTAGCAGCCTCCCATCCAGGTCCTGCAGACAGAGCACGTGGCTTGGCCTCACCAGCTTTGTGGAGCAGTCCCCAGGTCCTCAGGGGCAAGGGGCCCTCCTAGAGCCCTGGCCTGACTAAGATCAGCTTCCAGCATCCGCATGGACTCTGCTGGAGGCCCGGGCCAGCACTTGTCCTTTGCCAGAGGGGAAGAATCACCCCTGCCCAGTCTGCCTCCTGGCACTGCATGGTGCCTTACCTACAGCAGGTGCTGCTCAGTGGCTGCCAGGGCTTGAGAGGATGAGTGGGGGTCAGGTGAGTGCTGCTGGCAGGACAGGCTCTGCTCAGCGTCCCCACTGCCTGGGGCCCATGTCCCACACTCCCAGCTCGGCACCACTCACTCCGGTCTCGGTATCCTCTCAACGGGGGCTCTGCAGTCAGGGGCTCACCTCTCCGGGGCTGCCCTCACCTTGGTCTCACAGAGGGCCGTGACCCGACCCTTCAGCACCGTCACCAGTGTAGTCAAGGTGCTCTGGGAGTGAGAGCTCAGGGACTCGGGGGCGGCCTGGGGGGCGCCAGATGCCCCCACCGAGAAGAAGTGGGCATCCTCGTCATCCGAGTCCGAGTCTGGGGTGAGATCAAGAAGCCAGTGGGAAGGGGACCCAGAAGGACTGCCCCAGCCCTGCCCAGCTCTGGGGGCCCCAGACCCCACCGGGTACCCCTCCTACCCAGCTTGAAAGCTGACTTGCACATCTTGAAGTTGTCATGCCAGAAGCCTGAGGGACCCGAGAAGCCAGGAGGGTGAGTAGCACGGGTGGAGGCGGGGGCAGGAAGCAGGTCTGCTGGCTCCCACATGAGCAGGTCATTGTTGATCCTGAGGCAGGCAGGTGGAGGGCAGCCGTGAGGGAGGCCCAGCCCGGCCCCTGCCACAGCCCCCACCGGCCCGCATCATCACCTGTTATAGAGGCTCTCATAGACCTCCTTGCTGGGCAGGAAGACGTGGGCGCTGGGCAGGACCACTTCCAGGCTGCAGCGTGATAGTCTCAGGGCCCGGCTCTGGAAGCTCCTCATCTCTTCAGGGTCTCCAGGAATCACCATCTACACGGGGAAGCGGGAAAGGCATCTGAGAGGAGGCGGGACCTCCCGCTGGCTCAGCAATCAGACCCAGACCCGCTTCCTAACATCTTATAATTCATTCTTTCTTTCTTTTTTAAAAAATTATTTTATTTTTACAGAGGGGGAGGGGAGGGAGAAAGAGATAGAAACATCAGCATGTGGTTGCCTCTCACATGCCCCCCACTGGGACCTGGCCTATAACCCAGACACGTGCCCTGACTGGGAATTGAACTGGTGACCCTTTGGTTCGCAGGCCAGTGCTCAATCCACTGAGCCACACCAGCCAGAGCTTTTTTTTTTTTTAAGTATTTTATATATTTATTTTTAGACAGAGGGGAAGGGAGAGAGAAAAAGAGGAAGAGAAACATCAATGTGTGGTTGCCTCTCACACACCCCAAACTGGGGTCCTGGCCCGCAACCCAGGCATGTGCCCTGACTGGGAATCGAACCGACAACTCTTTGGTTTGTGGGCTGGTGCTCAGTCCACTGAGCCACACCAGGCAGGGCCACTTGTTCACTCATTCGCAGGAGCCCTTCCCCGCTGGGATGGCAGGCTGCTCTCTGAGGGCCTCACATACGTTAATTCCTTTATCCTCAGGACAGGCCTGAGAGAGGTCGTTGTGCCCACTTTTCAGAGAAGGAAAGTCATCTGATGTAACTCTCCAAGAAGCTAGGCCCCAAGCTGAGATGACACAGCCACTGGGCAGCAAGGTCTGGATTTGAATCTAAACTTTCTGGCACAGGGGCCAGGCCCTTGACCGCCTCTCCCTCAACCCTCATCACCTTCAGAGGAGAGGGTCCCAAGGCCTAAACGTAGAGCACCAACAAGTGACTGATGGGACAGGGCCCTGGTCTCCCCCCAGAGACTGCCCTCACCCATGCCCTCACTCCTGGACCCCACAGGCTGGGTTGCTTCCGACTCCCCTTTGACATGAGATGATGAAAGAGATGAAATTTTCGCTGGTGCTGGGTCACATTGCCTGGGGTCCCAAGTAGTCCTTTCCCCTGGCCCACATCCACCACGAGACCCAGGGCTCCCAGGCCTCACCTCCTCGGTCTCGTACATAGTCCTCTTGGAAGAAAAGGGCGAGGGCTCGGGCTCCCGCAGCTCGCACGGGCTCTCAACAGACAGGTCCAGCTCCTGTCCCTTCTCTGGGCCCACTTCCCACTGTGTGCCGCCGATCTGGGGGTTCAGGGTCACCACTAACCTGCCAAGGCACAGGCCTGTCACTGGCAGGCGCCCCTCAGCCCCTGGCCCCAGGTGGCCTCATGCCATCCTCAGGAGCAAAGCCTTCCTCTGCTGTGTGCCCCTGCCAGAGCCCCCACTTACTGGGGCAGGAAGTATTTTCGACCAGGGCTCTTGGGATCCAGGGCTTTGGAGACTCGCAGGCAGGGGACAGGTGGTTTCTCTCCATCTTCATAGGTGCCTGGAGGGGATAGAGAAGAATGGGGGGTGGTCATTGCTGCCTGCCTCCATTTCTCCCTCAGTGCCAGGTGGAGTCAGCGGTGACTATCCTTTCCTGTTTAGACCTGCGTGCTCTCTCATGCAGCAGCCCAAGGATAAAGGGCCTGTCCTGCCTGCTGCCCTGAGCAGGCCTGGCACAGGCAACCCTGGTGCCCCACACAGCTGGTGAGGCCTGCGCCTGGGCCTGCTCCCCGTGACCCCGCCTCTTCAGTAGCCCTAGGCCCATCTCTCCAGGAGGCCAGAGCCCCTGTGCCACGTGCTGTCTGTTTGCCAAGGGGTCTTACCATGTAGGTCAGAGCAGGTAAGTTCCAGGCGGGTGGGAGTTGGGGGGCCAGGCCCACTGCTCAGCTCTGTCCGGAAATGGGGCTCACTCAGCTCCAGCCGCAGCTGCTCCACCCGAACAGCCTGGCCCGCCCAGGGATCCCTCTCAGGCCGCAGGTCAGCAATGGGGAAGCGTAGCTGAAGTGTGGCCCGGGGTGCCGAGAGTCGCACCACTGTCTGCTGCTCGGCAGCTGGCGGGGACTCTGTCTGTGAGGGTACAGGGGTCACAGCTGCTGTCAGGGCCCCCACCATGGTGACCATGAGCCAGAGGGCCTGGGCCCCACTCCCACCCAGCTCTAGTGAGGCATGTTACCAGCAGGCCAGCAGGTGCCTCTGGAGGGGTTAAGGTGGCCAGGTGCAGCAAGGCAGCAAGCCGATCTAGGGCCCCCAGCTCCACATCTGCCTGGAAGTCGGCCAGGTCCAGAGCCAGTTCTGAGCGGCAATGGCAGGTGGCTGTGCGCCGGGATCGGCTCTGAGGTTGAGGGTGTTCAGGTCAGCAAGGGCTGTGGGGTGGGTGAGGGCAGGGCAGGGAGGGGTCCCCTTGAGCAAAAACAAAGAGGCCTCCCGGGTGGTGGTGAAAAGCACTTGGGCAGGGGACTCAGAAGGGGGCCAGGAGACCATCACTACCCTGTCGGAGGCAGATGACCATGCTTAATAAAAGCCATCTAAGAGTCACCACTCCCAGCCCTGGAGATTAGCGGGGGACCGCCATGATGAGCGGGAGAGGGGCAATCAGGTTCAAATGTACTCAGGGCCCTCGGGTGGGGAGGTGTGCTCTGCTTGGAGCACACCAGGGAGGTAGCAGAGGGGCTGGGACTGGGGGTGTGGTGTCGACGCACCATGGGAAGCAGCCAAGGGTCTTTAGGCCTAAGGGTAGGGTGGGTTACCTTGGGCACACGGCGCAGCGTCTGCGTGTGGCGCAGGTGGGCGCAGGGCTGAGCTGAAGCCTGGGAGCCCTGGCTGCTGGGGAAGCTCAGGATCTGGGGTAGGACGTGAAAGGTGAGAGGATCAGGCCAAGCCCTGGTGTCCACCACCACCTCCAGGCCCAAGCTGCACACACTCGCTGCTGGCCCTTACCTCTGTGTACTCAGGTTTCGAAGTGCCCCTGGGCCACAGACACTCCAGCACTTCGAGCTGCCCAAAGTGCACTTCCGTGCTGGTGGTCCGGCGGCCGCGGCCCGTCTGCAGCTCCCAGGACAGCTGCACAGCTGCGCCCGTTAGCCTGCAGGGAAGAAGCTGGGCGTCAGACGGGGAGGGGGGTGGGGGGGGCACCGGGGGACTGCGGGGCTCAGGGAGTCTACTCAGGCCCCTGCCTTGGGCTTGTACCGAACATGACTACAGGGACAGGCCCTCTGGAAGCGCAGTCGGAGATGGTGGAAGTCACGGGAGCCGAAGGGCCCATCCTTGGCAGCATCAAACTCAGCAAAAAAGTGGGTGGTGAGGTCAGGTGGTCCGGAAGATGGGGCGGATGTCTCAAGCAAGGTCAGGGTCATGCCCCCCAAGGTCATCTTCAGTAGTGAATCAGGGCGCATGGTGTCCGGATGGGGCGTGAGGGCCGTCTTGCCTGAGGGAACAGAGGCTTCACCAGGGGCTCCCAGAGTTCAAGGGCAACCCTGCTTAGCCGGACTGTGGCTCTGGGAGAAGGCTTGGCTAGGCACTGAGTCTAGGCTCAGTTCAACCCTCTCAAGGGAACTTTAAGGACTGGAGGTGACAAGCCCCAAGCACTCAGCCCAGTCCCTCATACATGCCAGCTCTCAATAAACGGCTCAAAAACAGCCCAGAGGTCATGCCTTGTTACCCTCATTTACTGGAAGGGAGAGCACATCTTGGTGAGCGGAAGTGCTCATCCAAGTTCACTGACTCTGGAACTCAGGCTTTGTCCATTGTATCACCAGCCTCTGCTGGGAACCAAGTCACCCACGGTGGATCTCCGGGCATCACGGGAGGCCTCCCGCATACATGTGACATCACAGCACTGAGGCCTCTTCCTGTTCTTTCTGCCTCTGGAGCACTCACCTGTTGGGTGGCCCTGGGCAGGGAGCTGGCGTGGGGTCACGTCACTATGCGCAGAGGAGCCAAGGTCTACGTCGGAGAGGGAGAGCTCAGAGACGGCAGAGGCCACGCTGCTCGTGAGGCCCGCCATGGAGAAGAAGAGGTCTGTGGGCCAGGCGAGGGTGTCAGGGGCAGTGGGCTTGGCCCCCCAATTCCTACATCCACACTGGCCACCCTGCCGGCTGCCGGGTCTGGCCCCACACCCACCAGTGCTGTCCAGGTTGACAAGGGGGTTGGTAAGGGATTCTGGACTGAGGGGCTCAGGCACAGCCCCCGCCTGCAGCTGCTGGTTCAGGTCCTGCTCGATCAGCCACAGGTCTTCAGCACCTAGCGGGCGGCTCTTGTTCAGCTTGTCGTCCAGGGCCTTGGGGTCTACAGGGGAGGACACTTCCTTGTATCAGTCCAGCCTGGCCGGCCCCTCTCCAGCAGCCATCCCACCCCCTGAACTGCCCAGAGGCCTCACCTGCAAGGCTCATGGCACTGAACAGTTCCTGAAGCTGCTGGAGCTGCTGTGGGGTTAGGAGCAGGTGCAGGGAGCCCAGCTGTCCGGCCACCTCCAGCTGAGGGCAGAGGAGGCAACCAGGGAGCCTATACTTGCCACCTAGGCCCCGTGCGAGCCACTACCCACCTGCCCTCACTCTGAGGAGGAAGGGCACCAGTTGCCAGGCTAAGCTTTCTCACCAACTAGCTGAGTGACCCTGGCCACGACTTGACCTTTCTGAACTCGTTTCTCCAGTTGCCAAGTAACTTCCTCCACTCAACGACCCGCTTTGTCCCAAGAAGATAAACATGGCTGAGGATTCTGAGGTGGAGTCCGCCCCCTCCTCCCCACAGGCCCAGGGACTCACCTTGGGGCCTGGGAAGGCCTCATTCTGCTTCAATTTCACTGTCAGCTCCATATACCCTGAGCAAGTGCCGATCTGCAAGGGGGGCTCTGGGGCTTCTTCCTGGGAGGCAAGAGGATATAAGAGGGGAAGGGTCCAGAAGATGACATCAGAGCTGATCAGAAGGGAGGGAGAGGCAGAGGGGTCAAGGGCCGGAGAGGGCAGGGATTAGAAGGAGAAAGAGACTGTGGGGATTGGAGTTGGCCCACCTGTGGGGGAAGCTGCTCAAAGTGCAGGCGGACCCCTGCCAGCTGCAGCAGCTTGTGCAGGAACGCAGGAGGCTGGTGCACATCCACTGGGGGTGCCTGGCTTGGGTCCCGCATGGCCTCGTCACAGTATTCTAGTCTGGGGAGTGTAGGGTCAGCCTTTGTCCCAGTTAACCCAGGTGTGGAGCCCCCCTCCCTGCACAGTGTTCTGTTCTAGGGATCTGGGATCATGGAGCTGCCCCATCGCAGCCAGACCATTCTGGACCTCCATGGCCAGTCTTCACTCCTTGGACCCTCTGCATGTAACCTGATCCTTGGGGGTCCCTTCGCCACTGTGCGTCTGCACCACCAGGCCCTGGGACACCACTCAAGGCTTATAACACAGCCCACCCCCTTGCTGTGGCCATTGCCCAGGCCCACGCAGACATGCTCTGCCACTTCCCAGGAGCCTAGGCTGGGGGTGGGGTCAGGGCCAGGGCCATTTGTAGCCCCTCACGCCCCCTCCCTCATGCCAGCCTACCCACCAGGCCTGTGCCTACCTCTGCACATGGGCTTCCACTGCCACGCCATGCTCCCCGTCACCCAGGGAGTGCTCCACCCTCACGACAGTGTCCAGGAAGGTCACCCTGATCCTTCGCAGCACTGTGGGGTGAGGAGGGGTCCCAGGTTAGGTAGAGCTGTAAAGGGCAGGCAGAGATTCCCCTTCGGGGTAGCAGCATGGCCAGGAGGGGCCTTGCTTACCAGTCTCAATGGTCTGGGCGAACATCTCCAGGCCCTCCAGGGGCTGTGGTGGCTCAGAGGGCTCAGGTAGTCCATCCCGTAGGCACTCCTGAGCCAGCTGCAGGCTCGTGGTCATGCATGAGGCCCAACTCTGCGAGTCAGCAGGCCCTGGTCCTGCGGGTAGGAAGAGGGAGGGTCTCAGGGCATCCAGGCCCACTCCCACCACTTGCTGTCCCACCCCCACCTCAGCCTTAGCCTGCCCTCACCTGTGCCCTGACGGGGCTGCAGGGTGAGTTGGAGGCCTGACACTCGAACGGTGCAGTGGTCAGTGAGCAGTGCGGCCCATGGCACGGCCACCTCGATGGAGCCCACAAAGCCTTCCACCAGCTCCAATGGCGATTCCATGGACTCCAGCACCTCGTTCACAGACTGAGAGCAGACGGGACAGATCTGGCTCAGGAAAACCCCAAACCTTCTGTCTCCCTGGCTGCCGTATCCTTTGTCTGCTCTACTTTGGAGAGCACCCTTGCTCTCCCAGATCCTCTACAACGCTACATATGAGGCCCTACCTTTGCTCATGTTGATCCCTACTCTCAGCTGGTCCTATCACTGCATCACCCAAACGTGCCCAATCTTTCAAGCCAGAGGAAGGGAGAGCTGAAGGACGAGGCGGAGAGAGCTGGGTGGAGGACAGGAGATGGAGTGTTCCAGGCTTGGGAACAGCACACTCAAAGGCCCGGCAGAGAGCACAGGAGCACCGCACGTTCACGCTGGGCAGGCAGAGTTCACGGGGAGTGTCCAGGAGAGGCAGGCAGGGGATGCCCCCCAACTCCAAACACTTGGTGTAGCTGTCCATCTCTGAGGCACAGGCTGAGCACCCCTCCCCCATTACAGATGGGGAAACAGACCCCCACCAGCCTGGGAGCTCCTGGAGGGGAGAAGCCCGCCTGCTTCCCCCGTGAAACTCGGAGAGGGCCACAATAAGCACTTGGTGGATCCATGAGTAAACAACCAGAAGGCCCAGAGAGATCAAGTCCAAACTCCTCATATAAGACTCACAGACGGGGAAACTGAGGCCTAGAGAGAAGAGACTAGTCTAGTCACCCAATGTACTGGACCAACGCCTCGCTCCTCATCTTATCTCAGGGTCCCCAGGTGCTAGGCTTCTTCTGAGGTCTTCAAGGTAGAGACTGCAGGCAGAGCAGCTGGAAGAAGCGGCTGGCTATTGGGAAAGCACCTGCCTTCCACTAGGACATAACTAGCTAGAAGGCAATTCAATTCCAACAGGAGGGCACGGCTAGGTGCGGCAGGAGTGTTTCTTGAGACTGAAGTAGGAAAGGGCAGCTTAGAGGTCTGAGAAGGCTTCCTGCACTGGGACTCACTGGCAAGAGACTACTGGGAGGTGCCCCCAACTCTGGGCTCAGAGGACTTCCCTTACTCCACATCTGCTCAGGAAGACCCGTCCCTGAAGCTCAACTCTTCCTGATTGTGCTGAGGCCAGCCATGCTGCCTGCCCAGCCAAAAAACTGAGAAGCCCCTGCTCTCATGCCCTTCCAGGGCCAGCCCTGAGCTGGTGCCTCTAATTGGTGGTTCCTTTGCAACTTCTAGGTCAGCTGTGCTGTGAGTCATGACCCCTCACTGCCCCCAGACTCACATCTGACCCTGACCTTACTTCTCTCTGCCTCCTCAGTGTCCCTCCAGCCTCCTTCCTGACTGGGGCCAGACCTCTCCGACCTTCCCTGTGGGCTTCCCTCCAGGTGAGGATGCTAATTCCCAATCCCCTCCCCAAACAGCCTCTTGGTCCCTCCCACTCTCCCAAAAGCAGGAAGTAGGCAGCAACAGCAGCAGCAGTCACACGAGGTGTTGATCAACACAGGCGCTGACGCGGTTGTTGACATCCACGTCCGGAGGCGAACCCCACCCACTGGGCCAGGGCTGTAGGGTCAGGAGGTCAGGGGGCCTTTCCCACAGGTGTCCTCTGCAGGGCTCCGGGCCCCTACCAGTCTCCCCTGACCAGCGGCATGGCCCCAAGTCTATCACTGCTCTGGCCTGGTCCTACCGGAACCCCCTAGTTCCTCCGCTCTGCTCCCTCCTCACCCTCTGCTCAGTCCCTCCACCACGCTCCTCAAAATCAAGGCCCCAAACTCAATGTGCTTATTCTGACATTCTCCAGACCAGTGACATCCCTCTCCCCAGCCTCAGTTCCTCCTCCTGTGAAGTGGCCACAAGGAACTCCTTCCCGCCCAGGTTCTTGCTCTGGAGGCGATCAGCCGGGTCCATCTGACGCCTGAAAAGGGCCGGATTTCCATGGCCTTAACACGCCTGGTAGGTACCTGGTCCCTCGGCCCGACCCTTTCTCCGGGAGCCTCAGGTCACTGCGGCCCTGTGCCCCCCACCTTCTTGCCGGGCTCGGGCCTGGCTCCTCACCCAGATCTCCAGATGGATATCCCGCAGGGCAACGCTGCCCTTGTACAAATCGAGGCTGAGCTGGTCTAGGCTGAGGTGCTCCTGGAAGAAGTGACCCAAGTAGTGGTGAAGCAAGTAGCGGCAGACCCGCTCTTTCACACAGTTCGACCATGGCCACAGCCATCGTGACATCTCGGAGACCGCCGGGCCCGGGCCGCCTCCGCTCGCCGGCCGCCGGCGATCCCAGTCCGGCTACGATGTTCACTAGAGCCTCCGGTTTGCCCCGCCGCTTCTCTCAGCGCCAGGCCGCGCCCCCGGGCGCTCAGCCACGCCCCCTACGCTCACTGCCATTGGCCAATGCAAAGGGCGAGGCCTACTGATTGGCCGAAGAGGGCGGAGCCTTCAGGCGCCAAAAAGAGACTGGGGTCTCTGCGTGATATAGTGCTCCCAATCTTGATTTACGCTTGCGTATAAATTCTTTGTGGGATGACCTTTAACCTTCCTTCTACGAGCTCTGGGAAGGCTGTTGCTTGAGGTGCCAGTCCCCGCAGGGGAATGCGCATGTGCAGACTCGTCCAATTACTTTAAGCAGTTGGGGAAGATTTAAAGGGACAGTGTCTCATAAAACTTCGTAGAAAGCTTCCCAGAGAGATAAAGTAGGTAGGAGAGCCCCTGCACGCATCTGCAGATACAAATAAATAAACATTTGCAGCTTACAAATTGCTTTACCATCCTTTATCTCTTTCAGCCCTACTAACAACCATGTAGAGGTTATAATCACCATTTTACGAATAAGAAAACAGCTTTATAAAGGTTGCTGTGAGTACATTACCAAGGTCCTTTTCCACTCCTCTCCTGGAAAGCTTGGCAGGAGATTTTTTGTCTGCAGTTGGTCAGAACTTCATCTCGTTTGGAATGATAGCTTTTCATCTTTCTTATGCTAAAATTAATGAAGAATGGGTTCTAAATCCCTTGAGTAGGGGGTCTATTGTTTTTGTACAGCCAGTGACCTAAGAATGCTTTTCACACTTTTAAATAGTTGGGGAAAAAAAATCAAAGGAAGAGTAAGATTTCATGACATGTGAAAATCACATGAAATTCACGTGCCAGTGTCCATGAGTAAAGTTTAGTGGAGCGCAGCCAAGTTCATTTAATTAAGTACTGTCTAGGGCTGTTTTCTTGCTACAGCGGAGACCTGTAAAGCCTAAAATATTTATTTTCTGGCCTTTTACAAGTTTTCAGATTCCTGCTCTACCGAGTTGGCCACGCAAGCCCTGTTATATCAAGCGTGACTTAAGAGATACCCAGAGGTAATTGTAATTCTGTTTTTAGCCTTGCTTTAGCTTTGCTAGAGAGCTGGGACTCAACTGCCATCTAAAGGCAAAAGTCGGCCCGAAGCAAGGACAATCGCCCTGGCCTCGGGGCAGGGGCCTGGATGCCAGTCCCAGTTCTGTGTGGCCTCAGGCAAGTCAGCGCTCCTCTGTGAAGCTTTGAGCTGTTTTATCTCCTGTAACCTGAGGCTGGGTTTAGCAGGCAGGAGGACTCCTAGAAGGGATAGCTTCCAGGAGAATTTTGGGAGACACTGGGAAGGCCCACTCAAGGAGGCAGGCTCATAGGATGACCAGAGAAAATGCTTAAGGAATGATTCAAGAGCTCTGCCCGTCCCCCATGACAGACCGGGGGGCACTGTTGTGTTCTTTGAATGTTTATTAAATTAATAATAATTTTCAAAAAAATAATAGACATTAGGAATTGAGCCTGTGTGATGTTCTGGGCTTGTCCATTTACTTGCATTACCTCATCTGCTTGTCACCACTGCGCAGAGAGGAGGCACTATTAATATCCCTGTTTTACCGGAGAGGTGAACAGGCTGTGTGCCTAAGTGCCTGGGGAGCGAGCGAATGAAGAAGGCCCGTTTCTCCTCCCAAAGGCGGTGGGATAAGAGGGCATATTCTGAAGAGTAGGAAATGTCCTTGTGTCCAGTCTAGGAGGGGCGACCATTCCCCTGCAGTGGGAATAGGGTGCACCGCATGCAAAGGTGCAGGACACAGGACCATTTCCAATGTTCAGGTCCCCAGTCCGGGGTGGCAGCTTCCTTGGTCGACTTCTCCCTAGAGAAGCCGCACCCATGTCTGGCTCTCATTGTAACTTGCCTGGGAGCCACGTCTGTCTCTCAGGAGTGGGTGCCTGTGCGTCCACTCCTCCTCTGACCCGCTCCGTGACCAGGACACAATGCAGTGTCTGTGTTACAGCAGAGGAGTAGACAGGGAGTAGACAGGACTCAGAGGGGCACAAAGGTCCTTGCTGCCGCCTCCCCTAGACAAAGCTCTGTGAGCTCCTCAGAATCCAACTCCAAGACATAGTATCTCACAGCCTGGCCCAGGCCTGGAGCAGGAGCTGAAGGAGAGAATAAAAAAATGCTCACAAGGTAAATGGTATGAAATTCCCTTAGGAGAGAAGGCGGTGTTGGGGACCACGTAGGGGTGTTTCTGGGATGAAGTCTCAGGCCCTGCTTTAAGTTCAGCATCCCCAACAAATACATTGGCCCTGTATGCTGAATTAGGGAGCTTTCACTGGACAACTGGATCCCAGAGAATTCAAGGAGTCTGAGGAAAGATAGGGCTGTGGTTCTTCCCCGCAGAAAGAAAAGGGGAAGGGCCAGGCTTTGTGGGGTTCCTTCGGGATCTCCCCACATTAGGTTAGATGGGAACTCATCAGGCAGAACATGAGTTCTCAGGGACTCTGGGGGGAGACTCCCTATTCCCCAGGGATGGCATACCCAGAAAGAGCCCCTCTGGGAATTTCCTCAGTGGGATCAGGGTGGGTGTGGAAAGGATCATAGGAGATTGCAGGGGAGTGTGACTTTTCACTTGGTCCATGGTAGAGGGCCTTGGCTTTGCATCTTGTTTCAATTATGGTAAAATACACATAACATAAATTTTGCCATCTTAACCCTAAGTGTGTAACTCAGTAATGTTAAATATATTCGCACTGTTGTGCAATCAGTCTTGAGAACTTTTTCATCTTGCGAAATGGCTGCTCCATGCCCATGAAACAACAAAATGGGTGAATTTTTTAGAATGTGTATGCTATCTCAATAAAAGTGATAAAAAAGAATTTTCATCTGCACCTCCAGGTGACACAGTACCTATTTTGAGACCCAGTTCAAATACCACTCCTTGCAGGAAGTCTTATATCTGTCCCCCACCCTTTAGTCTCCAGTCCTCAAACTGACCACCCCCATTATACAAAGCACCCACCAATCCTCCACTGTCAGCTTGACCTTGAGTCCAGAACGCTAACCCCCAGAGGGCTTGGAGCTGGTACCCTTCTGACTTAGGCTGGAAGATGGGGGTCTGGCTCCTAGTCCAAGCTTTTAATAATAGCTGTGGGACCTTGGCAAAGCCTTCTCCCCTTGGGCACTTGGGATCCTTACCTGGCTGTAGAAGGCTCCGTGGACTTGCCCTCCCCCACTTTTTTCTGCAGGGGTGTGGAAGAGACTTCACCTCCTGAGCCTAGGAGTTGGGCAAGGAGGAGATTATGGGTTTCCATTGACAGACGAGGATGCCCAGGGCTAGATGAACAAGGCCTGGTGAAGATTTCTGAGCAAGGGGTCACTGGTCAGCTCTCCAGGGGTGTGGTCCTGGATCCCAGCCTGGCTAAACTGGGTCCTTGGCTTTCAGTTACTCTAGCAGGTGGGCACCTTTGGGCACCCAGGCTCCATAGCAACAGGGAAGATGGCTGGGTGGTTGCACTGGTGCACTGAGTGCTCTCGGAGACCCTGAGCAGGGTGGGGAGGACTCCGAGAAAGGTCCCAGCCTCCAGCCCCCTCCTTGGCTTCATTGTCTGGTCTCATTGCCCACTCCTGTTGCTCACATGGACCAGTGAGTTTTTCATCCAGGCAAAACTCCTGGCTGGTGACTTCACAGCGTAGTGTAAGGGCGTGGAGTTCGAGGATATAAAGGGTATTGGGGTCCAGGGTTCTAGGCAGGGGCCAAGGGAACTTCTAGCAGGACTGTCCAGCTCCTGGAATGCTATCTGTGCCTTGGATACTCTGCACAGGCTTTTCAACAAGAGACCCTACATCTTAGGGCCCAGACGGGCTGGAAGGTCTGTCCAGGCAGTCCAGCTGGCCTGCATGGGGGTGGTGGCAGTGCCAGGGAGCACCTCCAGCTCTGACGCTTTGGCACTCAAGGCTGGCCCTTTAAACCTCAACCCATGATGTCACCCTAGACAGCAAGAGAAGGGAGGGGGACTGCAGGCCTGAGGATGGACTGCATTTCCCAGCAGCCTCCTGTGCGCCACACCCCTCCCAGCAGGCACTGGCTCACCAAAGACTATTAACCAGCCCGGTGCCGGTTTCCAAGGAGATTGTAAAGTGCCTGGCTGTTCTGGGATGACGATGGGGTTCCCATGGGATGGAACGTCTGGGGCACAGATGGAGCGGGCCAAATTTGGGGGCCTGGCATAGTACTGGGCCTCTGTCAGTGTCCTGTCATCACGCCTAGCTTCCTGGTGCAACTTCCCGAATCCTCCTCTCTCCCTGTGCGGCCTCCCTTCCAAGAACCTAGGGGCCCAGCACCATTTGGACCTCATCCCTCTTTGCCTCGTCCTCGTCCCTGGGTGCTTACCGGGACTACCCCTTTGGTCTGGCACCCCCTTTAAGCGGTGCGGAGACTACATCTCCCAGCGGCCCCGGGACTTCCTGACGCAGCCCCCCCCCCTTACCCCGCCCCCTGCCCGCGGGGAGGTGCGGGCCTGGAGGGGGGAGGTGACTTGATGTCATCCTGAGCAGCTGGGCGGCGGGTGCCGGTGCGCACAGACCCGGGCTCCCGCGGCGTCGCGTTGCGCCGGGTCGGGTCCCGCGACTTGCGGAGAGGTGCGCGCGCTGCCCGGGCCAGCCCCCAGCTCACCGAGCGCCCGCGCCCCGACCCGGCGCTGAGCTGGGGGCATGCTCTGAGCCGCCCCCCCAGAGCCCGAGAGGGAACCCAGGAGCGCCGCCGCCCAGCACCCAGAGCGGAACCGCCATGCAGAAGCTCTGAACGGCCGTCCCCTCTCCACCAGCAGCCCCTGGGGTCTGGGGCCCAACGCCTGGGCTTCTGAGAAGTGAGTGTCCCCCCACCGGGAGACAGATGAGATTTTGGGGGTGAGGAAGGAGAGGCTGAGGTGGGGGAGGGTGCTGGGTCCTAGGAGGGGGATGACATGGGGATAGGATCCCCATTCTTGGGGAAGTCCGCGGTTGCGGGATGAGTGGGGCAGCAACGGGGTCCCATTCTGTTAGGGGCCAGCGATGAAGAACGGGGTTCCCAATCTAGGTAGGGACTGTCTTGGGAGATAGGCTCTATTCCGAGAGGGGCTGTTTGGAGCTGGGCCATTCAGTCTGAGAGAAGGGAGGGAGGGACATGGCTCCCATGGAAGGGGCTGCACCTCTCTTTGGGGTCTGGACAAGGCAAGAGGGAGAAGAGGGCTTGGGTACTCAGCAGCACTCACCCACATGCTGGCTTTCCTGGAAAAACTGACAGTCTCTCCCTCTCTCTTCCTGCCTGACCTGTCCACCCTGACTACGCTTTCAAAGAGCCAGGGTGGGAACCCTGACTGGACTCGTCGTGACCCCCAGAAAGGACCTGAGGCCTGAGCCATCCTCCTCTCTACCCTGCCTGCCCCCCAGGACTGGGCAGTTGCCGAAGGCCCTGGGGGGGGGCCAGGACTGTGGTTGTGCCCCCCCCTCCAGGATGGGCCCAAGTTAGTCAGCCAGCCCTGGCTCAGCATCCTCCAGGGCCAGCGGGAGCGGGAACCCCAAGGTCTCTGAAGCCTTGACCACTGCCTGGCTGTCATGGAGACGAAGCTGCCCCCTGCGAGTACCCCTACAAGCCCCTCTTCCCCGGGGCTCTCGCCTGTGCCTCCACCGGACAAGGTGGATGGCTTCTCCCGCCGCTCCCTCCGCAGGGCCCGGCCCCGGCGCTCCCACAGCTCCTCTCAGTTCCGCTATCAGAGCCACCAGCAGGAGCTCACTCCACTGCCCCTGCTCAAAGGTGAGCCCAGCTGCCGCTGCCAGGGCACCGAGAGCCAAGCCGCAGGGGGCAGGGAGAAGCTGCTGGCAGCTGCCGTCAGAGGGAGTTTGGATAGCCCCTTCCAGGCAGGGGACTCCACTGTCGGAGCTGACCCCCACCCCCAGCCCTCTCTGCTGACGCATGGCCTGACTGGCCTGTCATTCTTGGAGGTGGGGCATCTGGAGGTGGCGCCACCCTGGGGGGCAGACCAGGCCAAGGGTGGGACCCACAGCCTGGGTTCCTGGAGGCCACTAGCAGCCCAGGCGCTGCCAGGGTCCTGGAACAGGTGTTTAGCGCGGCCCCTGTGATCACCCTGTAGTCTCCCTGCCTCTGGGACACAGGGCCTGACTGGGCGCCCTAGAGATCCTTAGCTCTGACCCTCCACCCCACTTCTGGCTCTTGGAACAGAGCACCACCTATGAGAGGCAGGCGGTGACTGTTTGGGGGCACCTGTAGAAAGCCCAGGTATTCAGGGTCTGTCACCTTGCTTTAAAATCAGGCCATCTCGCCCTCTGAGTCTGAGTTAGGAGGGAGAGACGAAGGTCCTTTACCGCACAGGAATGGAGGATGGGACAGGAGTCATTTGCTCTCTGAAGGAATGGGGATGGCACAAGAGCATGGGGTCTGGGCAGGGGAGGCTGCCCTAAGAATTAGGGGGTTCGCCCAGGCTCAGCCCCTCCCTCCTTCCCAGATGTGCCGGCCTCTGAGCTGCATGAGCTGTTGAGCCGGAAGCTGGCCCAGTGTGGGGTGATGTTTGACTTCTTGGACTGTGTGGCGGACCTGAAGGGGAAGGAGGTGAAGCGGGCAGCACTCAACGAGCTGGTGGAGTGTGTGGGGAGCACCCGGGGGGTCCTCATTGAGCCAGTCTACCCAGACATCATCCGCATGGTGAGCACCCATCACCCAGCCTCTGGGGAGGGTTGGGGTGGCACAGGAACGTGACTGATCTGCCTGTGGGCTCCTGTGTGCAGAATAAACCTAATACCCTTCCGCTTGGCCTCAAGTCCCACATCTTCCCTCCACACTGTCCATCTGGCCAGTGCCAGCGTAGGTCCCTCAGCGCCCCCAGGGCCTGTCCTACCCTGCACCTTTTTGCTTATGTTCTCCCCAGGCTCAGCATACACTCCCCCCTGCCCCCTGCCACTGCCCCAAGTCCCTTGTCGCTGTGGCCTGGCTCAGGTGCTGCTTCTTCTGTGAACCCTCTCTCGATGCCCAAGCTAGAAATCTCCCTTCTGATGCTAGAATGTCTGCACACCTTACTGCTTTCTGTCCTGTCTTTCCTACTGGACTGTACCCCACAGAGGGCAAGGATGTGGCTTGTCCACCCCTGGGTCCCCAGCCCCTGGCCCAGGGCTTCCATGAATTTTGTCCTCAGGTAGTGATTGCCAAGGAGTGACTTGCTCGCTGGGGCAGGTGCCAAGCCCTGTTAGAATTTTGGACAAGGGACCCCCTGGCTTCTGCCTTTGAGGGCTGTTCCTTAAAGAACCTGACTCTGTCCCTCAGATCTCAGTGAATATCTTCCGGACCCTGCCACCCAGTGAGAACCCTGAATTTGACCCTGAAGAGGATGAGCCCAACCTTGAGCCTTCGTGGCCACATCTGCAGGTATGAGGGCTGTGGAAGGCAGGGATCGGAGTTTCCAAAAACATCCGAGGACAGAGGATGAGGGCCACAGGGCAGGGCAAGTGGGGGAGGCTGTTCCCGAACTCACCTTTTTGCCTGTCCCCTCCCTCAGCTGGTATATGAGTTTTTCCTGCGTTTCTTGGAGAGCCCAGACTTCCAGCCCTCCGTGGCCAAGAGATATGTGGATCAAAAGTTTGTCCTGATGGTGAAGTGGGGAGCCCAGGCTGGGTGGTATCATGGGGCAGGGGCAGGCTCACTGAGGGGCGTGGGGATAGGATGGAAGCAGTCTGGGCGTGGTCTCTCTCCTGACTCATGACCCCGGGTCCCACAGCTCCTGGAGCTTTTTGATAGCGAGGACCCCCGGGAGCGTGAGTACCTCAAGACTATCCTGCACCGGGTCTACGGCAAATTCCTGGGGCTCCGGGCCTACATCCGCAAACAGTGCAGCCACATCTTCCTCCGGTAGGTGCCTGCCGCCTGCCCCGCTGAGGCCCAGAGAGGAAGGGGCAGTGCTGTGGGGGAGACTGAGGCACAGGCTGTCAGGCTGGGCAGCCCCGTGGAATTCTGGTTTGCCGAGTTCTTTCTTGGCAATGTATCACTTAACACTGATTATTCAAAGCCGGTGAGGTCAGCAGAGAAAGCGTGTTTATTTCCATTTTACAGATAAAGTAGAGGTTTGCGGGGACTAGGTCCTTCTGGGGGGCCTAGGACCTAAACCTTCTGCCCCTATTGTGCTCAGCCACAGGAACCTGTCGGAAGATCCTGTCTGCAAGCGTGGCTTGAGCACCAGTGCCAGCAGGGCCTTGCAGTTGGGACTGGCTCTGGCCTGTATTTGAGTTTGGTTCAAATATTTGGGCACTCTTGGGCAAATTATTTAAGTTCTCGCCTAGTTTCCCCATCTCTAAAATGGGGGCAATAGCTGTATCGGGGACATTCATCAGGATGACATGAGGCGGCGCCTCCAAAGCGCTGAGTACAGCACCCGGACCAAGCCTGGGACTCTGAAGTGTTTGCTCTGATCGTTAGTAGCTGCAGAGTGGCTGAGCCATGACCCTGGTCCTCCAGGAGCTCAGAGCCCCTGAGCGCCCCAGCTTATTAACTTCGGGGCGAGTTTCACTGAACCACTGAGCCTCGACTTCTTCCTCTGTATAGTGGATCTAGTAAGCCCCACCTCGCAGGATTCTCTATAGAGAAGTACATGATGCAGAGTAGATGCTCTAAGTGTTTGCCATCCTTCTGGTTGACTGGCATGAAGAGGGAAGGGGGCAGATGAGGTGCCTGCTGACCGGGTGGGGACCAGGTAAAGAGGGTTAGGGTCTGGGGGGAGGGATGAGTTGGAAGGCTTCATAGGAGAGAGGTGTGAGCTAGGGCCCAGAGTGGCCCCCGTGGCTGGGCTGAGGAGGGCGATTCAGGGGTGGGTATAGCTCTCAGTGGGGCCTGGTTTAGGGTATCAGGCAGGGAGCACGGCCTCTGGGTTGGGAGTGAGTTGGCTTGGCGTGAGCATGCAGGATGGCTGGGAGGGGCTGGGCCTGCTCCGATCTCTCAGCCCTCTGCACCCTTCTCTTCCTCTCGCAGGTTCATCTATGAATTCGAGCACTTCAATGGTGTGGCTGAGCTGCTAGAGATCTTAGGAAGGTGACTCTCCCTGGGCCTCAGCCAGAGCATCAGCATTCTGGGAGGAAGGGTTGAGGTCGCCGTCTGAGCCCTCTTCCTCTCTTCCGCCCCCTCCTCAGCATCATCAATGGCTTTGCGCTGCCCCTGAAGACTGAGCACAAGCAATTTCTGGTTCGGGTCCTGATTCCCCTGCACTCTGTTAAGTCACTCTCCGTCTTTCACGCCCAGGTAAGGCCCAGGCCTGGCCCTGCCCAGCAGACAGCTGACAGAGTCAGGGCAGCCACCTGGGTCAACCTGACACTCTGGCTTCAGCCGCACTACGTCACCAATTCGGGGGATCCTCTGTCACCTTGTTTTTCTTCCCTAATTCTGTTCCGTCTACCTTAGAGACTTGCCATGACCCTTAAAGGCTGCCAGACACCAGCTCTGTGAAGCCTTCCCAGCCCCTCCCTCTCGCCCTGCCCTGGGCAGGGTTGAAGTCCCCGCCTTCTATATTCCCGTAGACTGAGAAACAAATTTCGATCATGGAACCTTCTGTAAAATTTATAAGGACTGGTTTGCTGAACATTAGCCCTGTAAGATCACCACTGTGTCCCCACACACCGAGCATGGTGCCTGGTGTGTCCTAGGTTGTCAGGAAGTGCTTGGTGAATGAGAGTAGACACAGTAGGCGAGCAAGCGTCCGGCACCCTGTCCCGGTCCTCTCCTGACCCCCGTCTTTTTCCCCCACCCCAGCTGGCATACTGTGTGGTGCAGTTCCTGGAAAAGGATGCCACCTTGACAGAGCATGTGAGTACCTCAGGGGGAAGAGGCAAGCGTCCATCCCTGCAGGTCTGACTCCTTTCTGCCTCCGCTCCCACAGGTGATCCGGGGGCTGCTCAAGTACTGGCCGAAAACCTGCACCCAGAAAGAGGTATGCAGACAGGCTGGGACCGCCAGCAGAGGGAGGTTGGGAGAGCTCAGCTTCCGGAGGGCGGCTAGGCATGTGGCGGGGAGACGGATCTGCTGCCCGGTGTCCTGCGCCTGCTGCAGGTGATGTTCCTGGGGGAGATGGAGGAGATCCTTGATGTCATTGAGCCCTCCCAGTTCGTGAGGATCCAGGAGCCCCTCTTCAAGCAGGTGGCCCGCTGTGTGTCCAGCCCCCATTTCCAGGTATGGAGTGGGGACCGGCAAGGGTGGGAGCCAGGGAACCGACTAGGAAGGCTGGCCAGTTGACTTGACACAGGTCCCTCTGCCCTCTGGACCCCCCTGGGGTCTGCTAACGGGGAGACCCTGGACTTACAATGAGGAGGCCCTGGGTCAAGCCTCACACTGGCTGAGGGACCTCAGGCAGGTCACTTTGCCACACTGGGTGCGATTAAGCTTCCTCATCTGTAACATGGGCCGACAGTGATCTCCTCAGAGTGGGGAGATGAGGCCTTCAGACCTCAGACCGCAGTGCAAACACATGTGGTGAACTGCAGTGCAATGACGCGCTCCACGTGGGCTGTCCTCGCTTCTCTCCTTTTGTCAGTGGCCTTCAGTTTCATTAGTCCCACTTCAGGGCCCAGCCAGCTCCCCAGTCATGAGGTTGGCCGTAACTAGTGTTCCTCCACGTGTGTGTGCAGACTCTCCCGTTCTCATGAGCCACGCCCTGGTGGAAGTCAGTTCCCCCTCACAGTGATTCTGGTGCTTCAGTTTAGTGCACCTCACTTGATTCTCACAACAGGCCTGGGGAGGTAGATATTATTAGCCCCGTTTTACAGATGAGGAAACTGAGGCCGAGACTGAATGCCTTGCCCAAGGTCACGTGGCCAACGTGTAGTGGATTCAACCCTGAGCACTGGATGCCAAATCCAGTGTCCCTTCTCCCTTGTCACGTTGCTTCCTCCAGTGGGACAGATGAGCCCGAGGAGGGGGTGTGTGCAGGACAGGGTGCCCTGGGGTTGGCGTGTTGGCGGACACCAGCCCTTGCACATGCAGGGAAGCCCCTGCCGGGTGCTCACTCTGCCATCTCGCTGCCCCAGGTTGCAGAGCGGGCTCTGTACTTCTGGAACAACGAGTATATCCTGAGCCTCATTGAGGACAACTGCCACACTGTGCTGCCTGCTGTGTTTGGGACCCTCTACCAAGTCTCCAAGGAGCACTGGAATCAGTGAGTGCCCAGGCCTTCACCTAACCCACAGAAGCTGGGTCCAGGGCCTGCCAGTCCAGACCCGGGGTTACTCCTAGCTAGAATGGGGGAAGGCGTCTGTCCGAGCAGAGCTGAGGGGCGGTGGGAGGGGCAGGCAGAGGGCAG
Organism: Macrotus californicus; assembly: GCA_007922815.1. Lineage (NCBI taxonomy): Eukaryota > Metazoa > Chordata > Mammalia > Chiroptera > Phyllostomidae > Macrotus > Macrotus californicus. Next base: position 261,106 of record VMDR010000009.1, read on the forward strand.
CGCCTGGTGTATACGGCTGCTGCACGCTGCGTTCCGGCGCAGGGATGGGCAGAGCCCTGGACAGGGAGGCGGGGCCAAACTGAAGTTGCTGTCACGGCCTCACCCCTCTCCCTCCACCTGCCAAGAACCATCGTATCTCTGATCTACAACGTGCTCAAGACCTTCATGGAGATGAATGGGAAGCTGTTTGATGAGCTCACGGCCTCCTACAAGCTGGAAAAGCAGCAGTGAGTGTTGGGGGCCTGGGCGTGGAGGGATGGGGACGGGGACGAGGAGGAAGGAACCACCTTCTCACGGTTGGAGGGAGCCCTGGAGGATGACCCCACATGTGATCTGATCAGATGCTTAAAGTCTCTCCCTACGTTCCTGGCAAGTGCTGGCCCCCTCATGCCCGCTCTCCCACTGCATCGTCCAGTCATCTTCCCAGGTGCCTCTTCCAGGCATGGAGCTTTGACCCCCTGGAGTTTCCTGCTGCTCAGGGCCAGGCTAATCCATCTGCTCCATGACCAGCCTGTCCTCAGTGACCTCTTCCAGGAGTGGAAGGTTCCCATAGAGTCCCTTTGCAGATGAGGTGGTGTTGAGGGAGGCTGGACTATAGTCAGGCTGCAGGTGGGGGAGCTGCCTCGCCCTCTCTCTCCAGGGAGCAGCAGAAGGCCCGGGAGCGTCAGGAGCTGTGGCAAGGCCTGGAGGAGCTACGGCTACGCCGCTTACAGGGGACCCAGGGGGCCAAAGAGGCCCCCCTCCAGCGCCTTACACCCCCGGTGGCTGCCAGTGGGGGTCAGAGCTAGAGATCCCATGGAAGGGGAGGCACTAAACCCAGAGCTATCAGCCCCTCCGTCCCCTCTCCTGCCCAGGGGCCCATAGAGACACACACCTACCCCGGGCCTTGCCAGAGTGGGCTTGGAGGGCTCCCTGCCTGGCCCAGCACGGGCAGCTTTCACTGTGGGGGGAGGGAGAGGAGCTGGTGGTCCTGGCAACAGGACTCTCAGGCCCTTGTGGCAGGACTTGACCAGGGCAAGCTTGACCAGAAGCTGCAATCAGGGATCTCCCTGCCCCGAAAAGCTGGGCCCCCAGACTGCAGGCAGGTCCCTAGCCCCTGCTCCCGGCCGAGGGCAGTGGGACTCAGCTCCTCACACCCCCCACCTCGTGCCAGCGCGAGGTCCCTCCTCACCCCACCATGGGCTCCATGGTCTATTTATTCTCCCCTGCTCACCCCCAATACAGACGCTGTCCTGGGCCTGGGGCATCCTCCTTCCCTCCCCTCCCTCACCCTGTACTTTCTTGTCCCCTTTTTATTTATTGGGCAGGGGGAGGGGTGAGGGCACAGGCAGAAGAGATTCCCCATGTCCTGAGGCAAGGTGGGATCACTGTTACCAAGGTCTGTCCCCCTTCCCCTGGCTGGGGGTAGACTTAATAAAGAGAGAAACTCGAAGACTGCTTGCTTTATTAAGGGATGGGGACCAAGAGGAAAGTGAAATGATCAAAGGCTGGTTAGGAGGCCAGGCAGAGGCAGGTAAGAGGCAGAAGTGCCCCTCTTTTCAGGAGGTGACAGTCACTGAATCTTAAGAGGGTTAAAGCTGCTGTCCTCAATGAGGCTGAGGATAAATGGGAAGTCCTCCAACTCAGTCCCTCTGACCAAGCGGAAGGAGGTGGAGCAAGGGTGGGCTAGAAGCGTGAGAGGCGACACATGTCACACTGGCAGGCCCTGGCCGTGAAGATCTCTAGCTCCTCCCTCCGGTCCCCGCCACACTGTAGCTGCACCTTCACCTGTGGGGGAGAGGGATCCACATTCCAGTCCCCTCCCTCAGGCCGCTTTAGGCCCCTGTCTCCTCTGTCTCCCCCAGCCCTCCATGAGCCACCATAGGGCTGGGCACCCTCACCTTCCTCAGGCCACTGATGGTGCAGCATTGAGAGACGGAGGTGATGTTGTGTCGGTAGCCGCTGGCCACCAGCATGGAGTACCGGGAAGGGAAGGCACTGGACTCACAGTGGCCCACACAAGCCTGTGCCACATGGGAGCCCTGGCAGGTGCCTTGGCGGTCACTTCGCACTGTCACATTGAAGGCTAGAAGGAGACAGGCGAGTGGTAGACAGCGCCTCTGCAAAGACTCACCTAGCTCCTGTGGCCCATGCCTTCAGCGCGGGCCCATCAAGGGGGCTGCCCCTCTACCCAGTCCATCAGCTCTTTGCTCCCACCCAGCTCTCTGTGCCCAGGGTTACTCACGGTGCAAGTGGCAGCCTGGGATGGCTGCCTGCTGACCCCAGCCTTCAGCGATCACCAGGAACAGCACACAGAAGAGTAGGGTTTGGGGGGACGCCATGGGCATCTGAAACACAGCGGGTAGACATGTCTGCAGGTGGATGTGCAGGTGGATGGGGGAGTTATTTAAATGCCGCCTGCTTCCAGTTGAATGAGCAAGGCTAGGTTGGCCTGTTGAACTGGGGTGTGGTGAGCCTGTGAGTGGGGCTGTCTTTTCCCTGCACCTGCCTTTGGGGGGGTGTGTGTCTGCCTGTGTCTCTCTAGGTGGGTGTCAGTGTGAGCCACTGTCTCTGGATGTGACTTGTGTGTCAGCCCACTGTAGCAATTTCCCCCTGCATTTCTGCCACCACACGGAGCACGAACATCTGCATCCCTCCATCTGCCCTGTCTTAGCCTGCAGGACCCCAGGCCCTCTCAGGGCTCCTCCTGCCTCGGGGGCTTACCACTTCCAAGGCCCGGGAACTGAATGGCTTGCCGAGTGGCTCCTGTGCCTGCTGCTGGTCTCTGGCCGGTGCTGGTTCTCCAGATTTTTATTTGCCTGCATTTGGAAGCCACGCCCTCTTAGAGATCAGCTTTCAGGCTCCCCCCCTCCAGAGGCCTCAGAGCAATCCCACCTGGGAGATCCTGCTCTTGTCTGAGGTGTGGTCCTAGGAGGGTGGCTTCTGCTGCTTTCTGCTTCCCTTCTGTCCAAATGCTGCCCGAGGTCCAGGGCTGGGGGAAGTGACGTGTGGAAAAAAGCCCAGGAGCTGGTGGAGGGGGCAGCTTGTGCACAGGTGGGGGGAGAAGGCCCAAGAGTGGGCCGAGTTGTGGCCACCTGGGTTCTCTTTGCTGTGTGTGGCCTTGGGCAGGACACTCTCATATTGAGGGCCTCACCCCCCAACCTCAAAACCACTAAACTCAGCCCTGCCTGCCTCCTTACCCCACTGCAGAGGAGAGGGTCTGGGGGAGGTTCGTGTGCAGGAGGGGGTTGACATCAGAAGCCATCTCCTGAAATGTGCTTGGTGGCAGAGCCAGAGGGAGAGGGGGGCTCCTAAGTCCATTTCAGAGCTTCACTTTCACTGTCACATGGAGGGCTTCTCATCTGGGGTGGGGTCAGCTACAAAGTGGGCGCTCCCACCCTCACTGCAGTCCCTGGAACAATAGGGACCTGACTCCAGGAAGAGCCTGAAGCTGTTGATCCCAGCAAATCCCATCGTTTAGTCCAGCTCCAGCGCCGGTTACAGGTGAGGCAGCTGGGGCTCAGAGGAGGAATGTTACTAAAAGGTCACACAGCCAGTTAATGTCAAGGCTGGTGGGAACCCAATTCTCCTGCTAGCCATGCACGGTGCTAAGTGAGACCTGGAACAAGAATGTGGCAAGTTGGAAAACGACCCCCTGGTTAACGTAGCTGCAGGGCTGGGGGGTGTGGGGGGGGTGGGAACCAGAAGGAAGCCTGTGGTGTGACCTGGCCCCCACACCCAGGGCCACTGCCTCACCAAGCTGCTGCCAGAGCTGGAAGCCACCAGAGAGCCCAACCAATCCTACCCCTTCATTTTCCAGGTGAGAAAATAAGAACCAGAGAGAAAGTGACTTAGCCGAGGCCTCGCTGTAAGCTAGTCACAGTCAGAGTGAGTGCTCTCAGGCCTCCAGGTTCTGGAGGGGTGCCTTTTGGCACTCGTGAAGCAGGTCATGTTTGGGACAGTAGGGCAAAGGCTGTAAATGCAACTTGTCCCTAGTCCTCCAGTCCTGACAGGTGGCGGCTTCCCCTTCAGCCCTCCTCTCCCCAGGGCCCAGGCCCTTTTGCAGCTGCCGCCTGTCCTCTCCTCCCCACCCAAGGTGAAGGCAGCAAAACAAGGGATTGCCAAAGGACCCAAGCAGTTCAGCCCCAACATCATGGGAACCTTCCAGCATCTGACAGATAAATACGCTGTTGGAAGACCAGAAGTGACAAGTGTTCATTACTTCACAAGGTGGTCCATTCTAATGTTAAACATCTCTAACAGTTAAAAAAGCAATTCCTTTGTCCTCCGCTAAAATGAATTTCCCTAAATTCCCAACAATTACTTTCGTCCTCTGTGGCCGCACAACACAAATCTAACCTGTCTGTCCCGGATCAGCACTTGTGTTACAAGAAAACAGAGCTCAGGGCCCTGGTCTTCTCAGGGGCCCTAACCTGGACCGACTTCGGTAATCTGATAAACTTACCTGCATCACTGTCAAAAGCCAGAGGGACAGGTGGGTGGGAAGCATTTACCTACCGAGAGGCCGCACTTTGGACCAAGCTGGGTGCATTGGGGAGGATGACTTTTGAGGGTCAGCAGGACCCCATTCCCTAACCCCGGCAGGGGACTTTCAAGTTCGATGTGCAGGTGCAGACCCCGCCCACCCACAGCATCCAGTCAACAACCAGGTACACCCAGGGGAGGTTTCAGGCATTGCTTCCCTGTATCTTGCGGGAAGAGTTTGCTCTTTCTCACACTCTATTTTACTGAACTCAGTCAATAACTCTTCATAAATAATTTATTGTCTTAGGATCCTAAGTGCTAGAGATGAAAGACCTAAATTGAACCTCAGAACAGTACAATTCTCAAACTAGAACATTTTAGAAAGTTCCATTCTTTTTCTAGTGTTTTAAATTGAAAAAAACATTTCACTGGAAAGGGGCAAAGAACAGGGCAAACCAACTAGAGGATTTGGGGAGTTTGGGGCAAGCAGAGGACAAAGTGGGCGGGATCACTGGGAGAGGGCACTCTTGCCACCGCAACGTTTGGAAGGCTCACTGGCTGCTCTTTCTGAAGAAATATCGAAACGGGAAGAGAGAGCTGCAAGAAAGCAAGCAGAACAGGTTGAGACTCTAGAGGTCTTCTTCTCTTCTCCCAGGCTGCATTAGGGCTCCATTAGCTAGGGCATTTTTGCTCTGGGGAACCACTGAATGGAAATTCAAGACTGGAACAGCATTTGAAAATGTACCCAAATTAGATTATACTCAGGCGGGGAAACAAAGAATTGCAATGGGATGGCTGAACTCTAGATAGATAAAGGGATTTGCTAACTGTCCTCTGCAAAAATAACTCTGAAGACACAGCCTAGATTCAGAGGGGAGAATAGAAGCATTTTTGGTCACCAAATCATCTAAATGAGCCAAATACAATGAGAACAGTCTCCGACCAGCAGTGTTTATGGAACCAGGCCCAAGCTGGGCACACTGGGTAGGGCGGGCTGTGTGAAAATGGCCAAGATGCAGCTTTTATTAAATTCACAGTTGGAGCCCTGGCTGGTGTGGATGGAGCACCGGCCTGGGGACTGAAAGGTTGGTGGTTCGATTCCCAGTCAGGGCACACTCCTGGGTTGTGGGCGACATCCCCAGTTGGGGGTGTGCAAGAGGCAACTAATCGATGTATCTCTCGCACATCAATGTTTCTCTCCCTCTCTTTCTCCCTCCTTCCCTCTCTAAAAATAAATAAATATTTAAAATAAAAAAAAAAAGAATTCCCAGTTGTCCTTGTGCTCATCTCATCTGCATCTCTCCTGAACAAAGTAGAGATTGTGCAGAGAATCTGCTTTCTTTCTATTCTAATTTTCCAAGAGACTCGGTGAGGCCAACTCGGGAGGCCTGTCACCCTGGGACACAGTTTGATGGCAAGAGAGAAGTCTGTCTTACCTCAAAAACCCGAAGAAGCCACTGGTTCCCAGGTCTGCGGGTCCTTTGGGTAGAGATGGACTGCTCTGCTGCCCTGGCGGGATAATGTCCCCTGCCTGGCTGTCCTCCCACCTAGAATCTGCAAGGAAAACACGCAGGCAGGGAAAGGTCTTAGTCTGTAGGCTACTTTCACGGGAGCAGAAGGCAGGGCACTCACAGCAGGAGCCAAGGGCAGCCTCACACCAGCATGTTTTGAAGCCAGGTGACTTGTTTGTTCTGACTTCCTCAATTTCATCTCACTCAGTAGGATGCTATTCTGGCCTTGGAGCATTTTCAAAGTCAGACCCCTGAGATTTTTACACTATTCAACTCCCAGCCACCCACCACGGCTGGTGTCTTCACACGGATGACAACTTGTTGAAGAACTCACTTGTTCATTATATTCCTGCCTCTGTGATAACTGCAGTCTGTACAGAATCCCCATACTGGTTAAAAGATCAGCAAGCTGGAAGGGCAACACTCGGACATGCATTCCCAGCCTTGCCCAGCATCCGCTGCACCTTCAATGTTAGCACTAACGCCCAAAGGGAAGAGGTGAAAAGACAGCTTCCCTGAGATCGTTCTCCATTAAGACAGAAAAGCGAAATACATCACCCTACACGGAAATGCTCTGAAACACTGGGAGCATCAGTTTCACTATCAAAAGCACAGGAAGGACATGCATTGCCTCCCTTCATTCCTCTTGTGAGCTGGATGAGGGATGGCTTCTACGACTCAAAGGCAGGCCCCAGACGGGAGGGTGACCAGCGGGCACCTCCATGGGAACAAGGCACATCACCCATTGAGCACGCTAAGCTCAGAGCTCTGTGCTGCTCTGCTCACCAGAAACCTAAAGGGGATAGGACAATTATTAAAGGACAATAAATGAACTTCTCAGAACCTACCCTGTTCTTGGACATCAGTGACACCAGATGCTGAGGTCTCCTGACATTCTTGCTGGGTTTTTCTTTCCCTGTTCTGATAAAAAGAGGACCAAGAAAAGTTTTAAACTTTACTCGAATACAGCCTGGGGGTCTGAATGCCATTTGCTGGTGAACTGATTTCTCACAGTGCTGGGGCCTGGCTTCTGACTGCCCAGGCAGGTTCTAGATTTCTGTCTTAATGACTGTTGTTTCTCCATTTCAGCTTCCGAACCGCTGTCCTTCTAAAATCACATGATTTAAGAGCCAAAACAAACCAAGCTGGGTTTAATTTATCATTCCATATTGCTGAGTGCCAACCATTAATAAGGACGGAACACTGAGGTTTCAGCAGTCAGGGGAACGCTGAGTGTCCTGTGGAGGAATGGACGGTCTATGCGGGAAAGCTGACATGTGGTCTAAGTGTTAGAAGGCAGGGCGGTAAGGCTGCCTGAGTCCACAGAGAACGCTGTGGTTGAGGAGGACAGGAACAGAGCAGGCGGCGGCGGTTCATCTCAGAAGACTGCGCGGGGGAAGTGCTATGTGAAGGGAGCTGTGACCTACGAGTGGGACTCTCATAATGGGGGCTGTTCGGGGTGAGGAGGTGGTAAGAGGAAAGGCATTTCAGACAGGAACCGATGTGCAAAGGCACAGCGCCATTAACAAGTAAATGTGAGCAGCAGGGCTAGAGCTGAGGCAGGAGAAAAGGACCCCAGCATAAGGAGCCAGCAGGCCACAATGTAACCACACCTCTCTCCTTGTGCCATCACTTTACAAGGCTTCCCTGGACGTCCTACAGCCTGCTCTCAAGCCCACAATTCCGGTAGACGCGCTGACAGTGAGACACATGCTTCACATATTTCCTTTGGGAATCTCTGCCAACTGACCTCTCCCCTCCCCTGGGCAGAACCGGAGGGCCCGACTACCCATCGGTGCTGGGCAGTTCCTTGAGCCGTTTTTGCAAGTGAAGAATTCCACGGCAAGGGGCTACAGACTATCAAGGCAGGTCTGGGAGGAAGAGGCATGGCAAGCTCTAGGGAAGTTAGGATACAGCCTCCACCCTAACATAAGCTGGTATTTCCGACATGAGTTTTCCACAAACCATCAAATCTTGGACCACATAAACAGCCACTTAAGTCGTATTCCGATAAAAGTGAAAGGAGCCCTGGCCAAGTGGCTCAGTTGGTTGGAGCGCTGTCCTAATACCAAGAAGCTGCGGGTTTGATTCCCAGTCAAGGCACATACCTAGGTTGTGGGTTCAATCCCCAGTTGGGGCGTGCACATGGAAGGCAACCAACCAATCCATGTTTCTCACACGAATGTTTCTCTTTCTCCCTCTCTATCTCTTCCTCTCTCTAAAATTCATAAATATATCCTCGGATGAGGATTTTTTTAAAAAGTGAAAGGAAACTCTAGGAAGGAAGGAGACCACCTCTTACCCTTCAGTCAGGGTAGATATGGAATGCAGAGGGTCTGATTTCTAGCTTGAGGGAATGATTCTTACAAATTCCATGAAACTACGGTTTGGGGCTAAACCCTGCTGCACTGGCCCTAATGAAAGTATCTAATGAGGCTGGCAGTGGGAACCAGAAGGGCAAAAGCCCTAGCAGAGATCAAGCCTACTTCTGAAACACGGAAGAGCCCCCCACAAAGTAACTTAGCTCTTCTGTCCTGAAGTCTTGAGAGGTCTTCTTAGGAGAATGCTGACAGGAAAAAGCATTATAGCCTGAAATAAGACCAGAGTGTCCTGTCTCGGGGGTCCCCAGAGACTCTGCCCCACCCAATTTACCCACCTACTCAAGCTACTTTTGCATACGAATGGCTTGTCTTGGCTCTTGCTACACAACTTCCTAAATCCTCTGGAACAAGCAGGGTCTCAGTGAGCCCCAGGCCCTGCACTAGCAGCAGCCAGCCTAGATTCACACTGCTGGGCTTCTACTGGGAATAATCTCCAAGCCCAAAACAACTAGCAGCCATCTCAGATTGCTCTATAGCTAAGGCAGGGTGGCCCCAGGCAAAACACAGGTGGGGGCTGGCCCTGGCCTGCACAACCTGGGAAACCCAGGGACAGTGCACCCAGTGGACAGCTACAGACCACGCTGAGGCACTACCACCCTGCCCCTGCACAGCTGATCCTCCATGGAGGGTGGAGGGTGGTAGTCAGTGGTCACAGCCAGTCCTTGTAGCTGACTGGCCTGGGTAAATCCCTCCCATTGATCTGCCAACTATAACCAAGGCTTAATTAACTACAAGAGGAGGGTGTACTCAGCCCACACGAAGGATGTACCTCGAGTACCCAGCTTAGGTGGCAGGGGAGGCTGTGCCACAGGACCCTACAGGACACCTACTACATTAGGCCACACTACCAAGGCACGGAGTCAAAGCAGCTCTACCTAATACATAGAAACAAACACAGGAAGGCTGCCAAAATGAGGAGACAAAGAAACATATCAAGAATCAAATCAATGATTTGGAACATAAGCTAGAAAAAAACAACCAATCAGAACAAGAAGAAGAAAAAACAATACAAAAAATGAGGATAGTGTATAAGCAGCCTCTGGGACAACTTCAAGAGGTCCAATATTCTCATCATAGGGGTGCTGGAAGGAGAAGAGAAATAGCAAGAAGTTGGAAATCTATTTGAAAAAAAAGAAAGAAAACTTCCCTCATTTGGTGAAGGAAATAGACATACAAGTCCAGAGAGCACAGAGTCCCAAACAAGATGGATACGAAGAGGCCCACCTCCAAGACACATCATAATCAAAATGCCAAAGATTAAAGATAAATCTTAACCTTAAAAGATTCTTAAAAGCAGCAATAGAAAAGAAGTTAGTTACCTACAATGGAGTTCCCATAAGACTATCTCAAAAGAAACTTTGCAGGCTAGAAGAGACTGGCAAGACATATTCAAAGTAATGAAAAGCAGGAACCTACAGCCAAGATTGCTCTATTGAGCAAAGCTATCATTTAGAATTGAAGGGCAGATAAAGAACTTCCCAGACAAGAAAAAATTAAAGGAGTTCATCATCACCAAACCATTATTATATGAAATGTTAAAGGAACTTATTTAAGAAAGATCAAAACTATGAATAATAAAATGGCAAAAATACATATCTATCAACAACTGAATCTAAAAAACAAGCTAAGCAACTAAGAACAGAGAGAGAATCATGGATAGGGAGAGCATTTTGATGGCTGCCAGATGGGAGCCAGGTGTGGGGGAATGAGTGAGGAGGTGAGGGGATTAACCGTTTGAGTCCCAAGCAGCGCAATTGCGCTGCTGACAATACCCCTGGGACTCAAACGGTTAAGAAGCACAAATACTTACAGAAGAGCCGTGGGGATGTGAAGTAGTGTAGGAAATGGAGTGGCCAAAGAACTTATATGCAGGATGCATGGACATGAACAATGGTGGGGGGATGGCCTGAGGGAGCGGGGGGTGTTGGGTGGAGAGGGGCAAAGAGGGAAAAATCAGGACAACTGTAATAGCATAATCAATAAAATATAATAAAGAAAGACTGAAGGTATCACCTGGGATATCCAACAGGACACAATACCCCGAAAACCAAACACAAAGTTGTCTTCTGTATGTTCAGGGCCAGATCTGCATAGAAGTGCAGCTCAGACAGAGGTGGCAAACACACACACCAACCATGCACATGACAGTGTTTTATTTCTGGACCATTCATCGGTTCTGCCATTTTCTTATCCTTCCAACGTCTGGATCTCTAGGTCTAGGACATGGGGTAACAAAGGGAATGGGTCTGCCCTTCCTTCCCGTTCTCCCCAAAACACCGTTTATGGAACCAGAGACCTTATTTAGGTATGTGTTATATTCTCCTAAGCTTTCCCCACATAGGCTTTCAATGTGTTCAGACAGGCAGCATCCACATGGTGACCCCGCACCCTAACCTCCCCTAAAGGACAGAGACAATATTAAGCAATGGGCCATAGGAGCAAATTAAATTTTTCCAGCCCAAGGGGCTCACACTGAAAGTTACTGTGATCACTTTAATTTAGGAGAAATCCTCTCTCTGGAACAGGGTCTACAATGGAGACTGTCTTTGGGCTTTGAGTCAAAACCAATAAACATGTTCCTTTTTGGGTTTTTGCTCCGAGTTTTTTCTAAATTCAGTGTCAGGCTGGAAGGTAACTATGTTGAATAGGAAACTGTGGGCGCAGTTCTTGAGGGAGAGGACCTGTAGAACTGAGGACAGGAAGGCACAGGGGAGGGAGTGAGGGAAACGTTCCCCCAACAGTGACGGTGTTGGTTGCACAGAGCGTCTCTGTTCTCAGAGCGGCAGGTACTCCTCTTGTGCTTTTCCGTCCTTCCCTCTCAAGGGACGAGACAGAAGAAGAGGGTAGCTGTCTGCCTAAAGTCACTCCATGGGCCAGTTGGCTAGGGCACAAAGAAGCCCTGTAGCCCACGCCTGCCCACACACGAGAATTCACTCTTCCTCCAGCTAAACAATTAGCTCCTAGAAAGAAACTCGATTTTACATGTTTGGTGTGCCCGTGCATCTAAAACAATGTCTTGCAAACAGGAGACAGAATAATCATTTAGGAGTGGAAATAATTTCACTTTTCTACTTAAAAATATTTTACAGGGAGTCCTGTAATCTTGAAGGTAACCCCAAGCTCCAGGGGCACTGGCTTGCAGGCACCAAAGCACTGGACTCTCTCCTCTTGGCTTTCACCCTCTGAGCTAACAGAGGAAGCCTCCTGATCTGGGTGAGGTCCTCCCTTGCAGCCACTTTGTATCCTGTGCTTCCTGTACTCCTGCACACAGCACATCTATCAGTAATTACACAGTTGGACTGTTTAGGAGAGAGCGTGCTATCCCTAGTTCTTTTTTTTAATTTTCTATTTATTTATTTTTAGAGAGAGTGGAAGGGAAGGAGAGAGAGGGAGAGAAACCAATGTACGAGAGATACATCAATCGATTGCCTTTCGCACACCCCCAACTGGGGACCTGGCCCACAACCCAGGCCTGTGCCCTGATTGGGAATCGAATCAGTGACCCTTTGGTTCACAGGCTGGCACTCGATCCACTGAGCCACACCAGCCAGGGCTCCCTAGTTCTTAGCACATAGTGCACTCAGTAAAGGTTTATCGAATGAATGCATATATAAACGTCTGCCTGCTAACTGATCATGTAATGGGTCCTGGGAAGGTGAGGGAGGTGAGTTAAGAATGTGTGGATACTTAAGGTCAGAGCTACTTTGGAGAGACAGAAGAGGAGAAAAGTATAAATGACAGCTATTTCAAGAGAGAAAGAAAAGAAAAAGGGTGGTATTTTAGAGATTACTACGGAAAACAAGCCCTGAAATGGAGAAGTAGCAGATATATGAATATCTAAATGGGGAACAGACCTCACAAATAAAATCAAATACTACTGGGGCCAGCCCACCCCTGCTCTAAATAAGTGTTCTCTTACCAGTGTCCTGCGCTGTTACGTAGCTTGTTTGTGAAAACTAGATGTTCCCAGACTCAGGCCCCAGCGTAGATGAAGGCCAAAAGGTTTCTAAAGAGAAAATCCTATATTGGATCCTACCTCAGTTCAACAGCCATATTTTCTTATTTGAACTTCAGAGTACAAGAAATGGCTTTTTAAGCTGAGAAAAGAACTCTTAACAAAAGGATTCATCGACGTGTTCCGTGTCATATAGCTACGTTTAGGACAGGTTGTAGCAAGGACAGAATGGTTGAATGTCATTCTGCAAATGGCGAAACCTGAGAACGAGTTCAGTCAGTGCAGTCTGTAGTAAGGACCAAGACGTGCTGGTAACAGGATCCTGACTTGCCCGTAACAGAGCAGGACCAGTCAAGAGCCTCGAAGCCTCCATTGCTGTGCTTACCCTGCTGGTTTCCACAAGGAGCTTCTTTTTGCTGGGACCTTGGCTGGAAGTCCTCATTTTGGCCCTGAGGTGGGGGGAAAAGCCCAGGAATTGTTACTGGCAGAAACAACATTGCCACATTCAAGCAAACGTGGCTCAAATGAATATTTTAGCAGGTTGGCTATTTTTATACCACTCCTGGCCTGCAGACTAAATTGTGTGGCCAAATTCTCTTTGGGTGCTGCTTTAATTCACAGCAGAATCCTAATTTGAGACATTTAGGGATCTAGTGGTTGAGAAAAGGAAAATGGATTGACAGCAGGTAGCAGATTTTGAAATACCTGATGTTGCATACAAACTCCGAGAAAGAGAAGATGTGAAGCTTCATCACGGAAAATTCAGTGAAGTGGAACCGGGCAAAGCTTCACATCTCCAAGCACCCTCACATTCCACCTGGCTGGGAGAGGAGTTTCCTACCCCTCAGGGCCACGTGCATGAGGAGGATGTAGGACTCAGCTTCCTCACGATCTACCTTCACTGCTCTTGACTGTCCTGGGGCCCACCTGGTCCCAGGAAAAAAGCAGCTGCTCTCTGTGACCCTGGGCTGCCAGCACTTTGGGCTGGGGAGCAAACCACACCTTGGATTACTCCAGCAGTCCTCTCTGGGTGCTAATTAGAATGACTGAGCTATCTTACTGACTTGCTCTGTCCCTGCCAGAGAATCAGAAGAAAATAAGTAGCCTCCTCAATAGCAACTTCAACATGTTAGGGATGTGCTCAACATTCCACTTAATAGCACAGCACCTCACCCAATAATTGTTATATACCCTCTTGCAGACATTTATATTTTAGATGGGACTATCTTTTAACACAGAGTTATAAAAGCTTACTGCTCACTAGGCAAAACAGAATTTCACTTTATTTGTTCTTACTCTCTTGAGGGTTTCCCTATGTCCTTATATATCCTGGAACTTTTTAAATCTTGTGTCTTCTGTGTTTTTTTGGTAGTACAACCACAGTAAGTACTCATTGAATGTATTTTGAATATATTTTTGGGTATAGATCTGATTGCATTTTTTCCTCGGCCTTCATCTCAATTAGCAGAAGAAGATACAGTTCAAATCACACTGCAAATACCAATTTGCGCCCATCCACCGGAATAGCCAGGCATCAATGACACCCTGAGAAAGCGACTCGCTCAAGGACAAGATCAACCAGCAGCAACAGCTGGCAAAGTGTAGCTGGAATGCACGATTTTGACTTTCTCCCAACACCACTGACCTGTCCAGCCCGGGCCTGCTGGGGGAGCTGGACACTTCCGTGCGTTTTCGTTTCCTCCTCATGGCTCCTGCTGCCTCCCTCTCAGTTAGGACCTTCAGAGAGGAACCAGAGGCCTGTGACTCCTCCTTTTCCAGAGGTGCTCACAGTTCAGGGGGGCACAGTGAATGCCCCACCTTTAAGTTGCCAAAGGCAACTTTGCCAGCTTTGCAAGTAGGGCAGACATTCTGTTAGAGACCATTTTAATCTAGCCAAGGGGAGAGAGGTGGTCTCATGCATACAATTCTGATTGGACCTGGGCAGCAACAAGGGACAAAGTTAAAGGAAGAGACTAGAGCAGGAATTTTTTTTACGACATAAAGCAATAAAGGCAATTTTACATTACATACAAAAGGCAACTTACCAACCCAAGAGCACTGTCGTTTATTGGTTTTCCTACAAAGGAGATTTAAATGTCATCATGGGTCAAGCTGGATTTCTGGCTACCATCTTACTTCTCAAAACTGCCCTACACAAAACCTCCATGTACGCCCTTCTCCCTTCTGCCTGGTACCACTCATCCTAGAGATACAGAGTCTTTGAAAATCTAATCCTCCCCTATTTTAGAACTATTATCACCTACAAGCTGAAAATCCTAGAGTTTGCTTCACGTCATGTTCTAACAATATGCCACTTATTTGGGGGGTCCCTACTATGAAACAAAAGGTGGAACTTCAGGCATCAGTGACAAATTGGGGAGATATTCTGTGGCAAGGCCTTTGCAACCTTTTCCAAATCAAACTGGCAGGTGCCTACCTGTCCCTCTATGAGTAAAGAGAGTGATGGCCCTTAAAGGTTAAAAATTGGGAGATACCACTTTAAGATATTCAGTGAAAGTCACTGAATACTCTAAAATGGAAGGAAGGATTTATATAATGGGTCTCTTTCACTGAGTGTCATTCTGTCAGACTTTGTACTTACTTTCCATCCTCCAGTATTTATATATTTAATGGTTTTAACAACTCAAAGAGATAGGTATTATTATTATTCTTCACCATCTCACAAAACAGGCACAGAAAGATTAAGAAATTTATCTAAGGGCACACAGATTAAGTGACAAAGCCACCAGGATTTGACCAGGCAGTCTGGCTTGGAGCACATGCTTCTGACCTCTACACATTGTGGCAACAGAGCCTGGTCTGGCTGACCATTCGTCATATTCAGCTGGCAAGGCTAACCCATGGAATTCCGACCTTCCCCTCTTTTCTTCTCTACCACCCACACTTCCAGCATTCTACTTACCAGGCGACAGGTTTTCATGAAACCATTTCATCTCCACGTATAGAGTCAAAACAAATGGATAGGGGACCAAGGCGACTTCCCCATGTTTGAATTTCAGGTGGGACACTCTCTCCCATCTGCTTTTATCTGGGAAATGGTGCTAAGGAGTGAGGGAAGACGTCAGTACGAATACCCGAGTAGTATTTTAGGGATAAGACTCTTTCTCCTTTCCCTGACCTACCCTCCAAACTGCCTACAGGTTTGGTGCTTCTATTTGAATCAACAATTTGCGCTGTAGCTCACTCCCATCCAGAAATGAAAGGATACAGGGAAATACAATGAAGTGTTTTGTAGTAAATGGCTGCAGGTTGTCCAGATTTCCCAAGACCACACGAATAGAGTCCTGAGAAAAACAATGGAAATGACTTGAATCCTCTCTAGCCTCAGTGAATCTTTCCATTTATATACTTGTCATGGCTCTTCACATACCCCATATTATATTAAAGCTGAACTATTTATTTGCTGTTCCCTGAATGTGCCTTCCTTCTATATCTCCATTTCTATGCTCTTGCATAGTCTGTTTCCTCTGCCTGAAATGCCCTTTCCACTCATCAGCATATGTCCAAATCCTACCTACCTTTAAGGTATAGGTCAAAGCCATCTCCAGAAAATTTTCCCTGATTTTTCAAGTTGTAATTAACTGTTAGTCTCAAACTGCACAGTAATTAGCTTTGGGCCTTTACCATCTTCCATGTACATATTTTTATTTTCCTTACTGAGAAATCTCCTTGAGGTAGACTATACAAGGTCTGTCAAGAAGAAGTCGAGCCATTGTTTATGCAACAAGAATAATTTGCATGACATCGATGTAACCTGGCAGCCAAGGAGAGCGGACTGGAATGTGGATGCATGAACAATGATGGCTTCACTGTACTGGTCAGTGGGGGCAGTAGATGCCATTGAGTGAGCATGCGCACTGTGAGGCTATTGCATTCAAAATGACTGAGCACGTAGAGTAACAAATCTGCACCAAATTTTGTGTTAAGCTTGAACATTCCTCCCCGGAACTATTCAGATGATTCAGAAGGCCACAGCTATGGGCAACTGGTGATTGACAGCTTCATTACAACAATGCACCTGCTCATGCATCACGTCTTTGTATAACAGAGTTTTCTGGCAAAACATCAAATCACCCAGATGACTCAATCCTCCTACAGCACAGATTTGGTGCCCTGCAACTTCTAGCTTTTCCCAAAACTAAAATCACCTTTGAAAGGGAAGAATTTCAGACCATCGATGAGATTCAGAAAAATACAATGGGACAGCTAACACTGATTGGGAGAACTGCATGAGGTCCCAAGGTGTCTACTTTGAAGGGGACTGAGGCATCATTGTCCTGTGTACAATGTTTCTTGTATCTTGTATCTTCTTCAACAAATGTCTCTTTTTTTCATATTACATGGCTGGATCCCTTCTGGACAGACCTGGTTTATTATTATACCTGGTTTATTTTAGTGTCCCTTCTATGATGTCTACCATTGCGGGTGATGCATAACCGGTCTCCAGTAAACATGTACTGAATGATCAGTACTGGTATTTACTGATATAAAGTTATTTTACCTTTTAAGTCAAACCTTTTCTTCTACTCTTTAAAAATCTTAATTGATTAATCTCTAATTAAACTGTGCTTACGAACATACACTAATTAAACAATTTGGTATCATAAAAAAAAATCTGAATTTCAGTCCTAGCTTTGTCATTTCATCTAAGCCTCATTTCCATCATATTTGGGCTCACCGAAGGTAGAAACTGCGTCTTGTTTATCTCTGTATTCTCTGTACTAAGCAGAGTATCTAGCTTATAATTTTAATACCTAATATTTATGAAGTAATCACAATGGCAAGTGTTGTTTTGATACATATTAACTCTCATAAAACTCTATGAGATAGACACTTCTATTATCCTCGCTTTACAGATGAGGAAACTGAGACAAAGAGAGATGGAATAACATATTCAAGGTTCCATAGTTAGTAACGGCACAGCCAAAATATGAACCAGGCATGTCTTAACAATTCAGGGACAGTGCCTATCAGTAAATGCTTTCTAAACGACTGAAAGAGAATAATCATTCCTGCCTCAAAACCAATGAAAGCAGGAGAAAGAGAAGATATAAAAAGCACTGTGCAAACATTAATATGATTACATATGTATGTGAATGCTGTCTAGCTAGCATTTGCTGGGCTACTATGTGGCAGGTGTTGCACACATCCATCTCTAGTCCCCACCACAACCCTGAAAACAAGCATTATTTATCAGCCTCACTGCCAGGTGAAAAAAACAGACTCAGGGAAGGTAGGTCACTTGCCCAAAGTCACACTGTGCAGGCAGAACTGGAATTCATACCCAGGTTGGACTGGTTCTACAGTCTATGCTCTCTCCACTTTACTATGCTACCTTGAGCTCTTCTCTGACCAAATTAACTGGAGCAAAGTGAATTAATTCTGCTCTACTCACAATTAAATAAACAAAAAACTGCCATGGTTCTATATTATCATTTATAATGTTTCTGAGGTCCTGCAAGACCCTAATGTATGTTTCAACACTCAGCCAAAGAGCCACAGGTATCTTTAAGGCTATGACTCAGATTTTTGGTTTTCAGTTTTGTGTATTTAATTATATTTGAATTCTTTGAAATGTGGTGGCATATGTCTTAATAAGCCCCAATAATCACAAATCACTGAGTTGTAAAGTTATGAGAGATTAAACAACTTTAAAACTCTCATTTTAGCCCTGGCTGGTGTGGTTCAGTGGACTGAGTGCCAGTCTGTGAACTGCAATGTTACAGATTCGATTCCTGGTCAAGACACATGCCTGGGTTGAGGGCCAGGTCCCCATTTGGGAGTGTATGAGAGGCACCCAATGTTTCTCCCTCCCTTCCCCCTCTCTGAAAATAAACAAATAAAATCTTTAAAACTCTCATTTTATTACCAATGAGGCAATCAAGATCCAGAGAGATAAATGATTTGCTGAGGGTCATACCAATAATTAGTGGCTCAGCCCCTTGCCCAGCGCTTTTACCAATTTACGAAAATGTCCACCTGTTCAGTCTTCTTCCTGTGGGAACACCTAAAGCTAGAGGAGCTGGGTAGAAAGGAATGAAAATAAAGTGGGAATAAGGCAATGGCAAATGTTTCCAATTAAGATGAAGACACAGCAGCCTTGTCTGTGTATTTACAGTTCAGCTTCCTGAACGTCGAGTACCAGGCAGTGGTCGGGACGGTGAGGTTTCCCAGAGCCCTGGAAGGCGGTGGTCCGCCCAGTCCTCCGGAAGCTTTCTCTTTGCCAGCCCAGCGGCCACAAAAGAGAGGCTGCCTATGGCTGGGAACACTGGTGGAAACACAATAACTCCACCTCAAAGGTGCTGACACTTCAACTAGGAAAACTGAAAAAGGATACAGGCTTTAATTTCCCTGGAAAAACAGTAAAATTTCTTTGCAGAGGAAATGTGGCAGGGAGAAGCCAAGCACTCAAGTGGAGCTGTGACTCAGCTGGTAAGAAATCATTAAAATCTGGATATGGAAGCACCCTCAGAACAACTTTCCCAGAAGTTGTCAGCTTCTTTCCCTACCTCCAGCTCCTGGACGATGACTTCCTTATTTTCTACATCTTCCTTTCTAGAAGGTAAATAAATAAGAGATAAGTAAGGCAAGGAGGAAAGCTCTGGAACAGCAGACAGTAGAGCAAAAATGACACTTGCACCAAGCTAAGGAAACATGACTGAGCAACAAGCCTGTGTGCTGACCCCGGGGCCCATGGGAGGAAGTGATCGCCTAGGGGCGTGGTCGGAGAACCCGCAGGAGGCTACATACCAAAATACCTTCTCCACTAACCTGCCAAGAACCGAAATTCCCACTGTGAAAGTTACTAATTTGTTAGACCATTTGTAGCCAAGTGTGGTCTGATGACCCCTAGGGGTCCTCAAGACCTTTCCAAGGGGTCTCCAAGGGCAAACATTGTTTTCAGAATACTAAGATGCTATTTGCCTTTTTCACTGGATTAACGTTTGTAATCATTAATGCAAAAGCAATGGTAAGCAAAACTGCTGGTATCTCAGCATAAACCCAGCCAGCTGCCCTAAACTGTACTAGCAGTTATAGTAACCTTTATTGCCACACAGAAAAAAAAAACCCAGCTTCATTGAATACCCTTGAGTAAGCAGTAAAAATTTAGTGATTTTATAAAATCCCAACCCTTGAATACATGTCTTTTTAGTATGTTATACTATAAAACGGAAAGTATGCATAGAGCACTTCTGTGCCTACGGAAACATCAGAGCTGTCTGGAGGAAAAGCACGTGTGCGACTGGGCTGCAAACTGAGCGACCCGCTCTTTTCATGGAACGGCGACTTACTTGGATGGTCAGCTGACATACAAACTATGGTTGTTATTAGACTTGGTAATGTGACATTTTCTCAAGAATGAACAGTGAGCTTATCAACTTAGGTATTTATTGTCAAATGACAACTGATAGTATTTGTTGTCAGTGATAAATTTTGGGATTTTAAGCAAAAATTTGCACTTTGGAAAACCTCTGTCCACCACTGTGAGATTGTCAGATTCCAAATACTTAAAACACTTTTCTGATGAGACTGGTATTGATATTAACAAATATGATTTTTTGATATTGTACAGGCATATCTCGTTTTATTGTACTTTGCTTTACTGTGCTTCACGGTTGTTGCATTTTTTACAAATTCAAGGCAAAACTCTCCACCAGCAAAAGGATTACAGCGTGCTTTCCTGTAGTGGTCTAGAACCGTACCCACAGTATCTCTGAGGTACTCCTGTATAATGAAACGTGTTGACATTTGGATGACCTGAATAAGTCAGTGAACCAATGTTTTCCAAATGACCAATGAAGTGCATTATGTTACAAAATCATTCTAGGTAAAACATTCATTCAAAGAACAAGAGAGACCAATGAATTTTAATGTAGCAGAATTCAAAAAGTTCACTGATATAATTTCAGATTCCACACTTCAATTAACCTTTAAAAAAAACAACCACAGTAGCCTTGACTGGGTAGCTCAGTTGGTTAGAGAGCACTGTCCAGATACACCAGGGTTGTAAGTTCGATCCCTGGTCAGGACACGTACAAGAAGCAACCAATGAATGCATGAATAAGTGAACAACAAATCTCTTTCTCTCCCTCTCTCTCTCTTCCTTCTTCTTTCTCTAAAATCAATAAAAAACATTTTATGACATATTATTTTTATATGTTATTTTAATTTTTGTTTTATTTTGTATGATAATATTGACAGGAATAACCCACATAATCAAAAACTTTGGAATACTGAATAATTTTAAGAGTGCAAAGAGTCCTGAGATAAAAAATTTTAAGAAGCACTTCCCCAAAGTCATGCCATCATTGATTTAGAAAATTAAATGAATAATATATAATATACGGAAAATAAAATAACTCAGAAAGAAACCTATAAGGTGCTACTTCAACCAGTCTGCTGGACTAGGCGAAGGCAGAGAAAGGTTGGCCTGTGGGAAAACGTGCTAACCTGTTTGCAAAGGCTACCCCTCCTAGCTTTAAATTTACCTGAGGTTGTTGACATATCCGATTTTTAATTTGAATTTTCCTTTCTTTTTTAATAGTTTATTTTTATTGTATTTTTTCCACTACCATTTGTCCCCCTTGTCCCCCTACATCTCCCCCCGCCCCACAATCACCACACTGCTGTCCATGTCCATGACTGCTTTCTCTTTTTTGCTTGACCCCTCCACCCCTCCACCCCCTTTAAATTTACCTGACTCTGTTGCCATATCTGATTTTGAATTTATACACATTAGATCCTGAATGAAGAAACCTTGTCTCTGGAAATGGGTAGGTGAAGGGTTTTAAACTCATTGCCTCCGAACGATAGCCTATAGTAGAAAGATTAGAGAAACGTTAAAAAACTAAAGATGGCTCCTTATGCATGGGAGAGTGAGCATGCCCAACCTGTAGCACCACTTATGAGTAAAATGTCCAGTACTCAGCACCACTGTTTATGCCCCAGGCTTAGTTCCGACACTAATTACCTGAACCTTTCTGCTACCTGCATGCGGATGGTACATGGTGTTCAGGGACTATCTCTTCACTTGAAGTCAAAAGTCCTGAGCAAGTTTGGTTCATCTTAGAAGCTTGTGCAAATCACCTCTCTTCCATGAGAATAATACTAGCATCTGATGACTCACACGGTTTGTCTTTGTTAGCATAAATGTCTATCTCCAGCCTTGGCCAGGTGGCTTAGTGAGTTGGAGCATCATCCCATGCACCAAACGGTTGCTGGTTCAATTCCCAATTAGGGCACATACCTAGGTTGTGGGTTCAATCCTTGAACAGGGCGCATATGGGAGGCAACCAATTGATGTTTCTCTCTCACATGGATGTTTCTCTCTCTCCCCCTTTCTTTCTCTCTAAAATCAATAAACATATCCTCAATATCTATCCCCAAATATCTCTTGAATCTTCCTCTGCCCTTGTCCTCATTTTCCCTGTAATGCAGGCCAGTGTGAACAGGGCTCACATCACATAATGAAACAATCCAAAGGATACACCAGTGAAGTGGCACAACTAGGAAGACCTCTGCTATTCATCTACATGCAGTTAAGGGAGGAGCACAAGTCCCTGCTGCAGCCAATGCAGCAAAGAAGGATGCACACCACCGTTTGCCAGCAGTGCTAAGGCCTCACCTTCCCCATCTCCCACCACTCTTCCTCTTTATCTCTCGTCAGACCACCCTGTGCCACAAGAGTGCCTACTATCCCCCAGCACTTACTAGTGTTACTTTTCCTATTCCAGAATCTCCGCCCACTTAAGGTCCCCTCTGTGGGAAACAGGAAAGGAAAGGAGAGAGACGGAAAAAGGACAGCAGGCCTCTCCTCCTCGGAGAGGGCAACTGCTATGTGCTAAGAGCTAAGAATCAGGCGCACCGAGTTTTTCTAAGTTACTAGGGTTCTTCGGTGCCTCTTTTTTCTTTGTAAAGTAGAGATAATAAATCCTGCACTTCCTGTCTCTTCATATAGAAGTTTAAATGATAAATAATGAGAGTAAGAGGTCCATGGTTGTTGAGGATCAAAGCCACCTTTACACACTGCAAGGTACTGATCTCAGAGGAAGCTGGGATGAGGTAGACACAAAGAGCGGGCAATTTAGGTTTACATCTCAGCTCCAATGTCCCTACTTAGTTTCTCTGAGCCTTGGTTTTCTTATTTATACACTAACAGCAAATAACTTTTCACGCCCTCTTACCTCAGTCTACACAATAAGCCTATGTATGGGACAAGTAGTCTAAATTTGACAAATGAGGAAACTGACACTGAGAAACGAAGTAACCTCCACAGCTTCGAATGCTGGAAATGGGACTCAAACTGAGACAGTATCAGTCCAGACCTGATGCTCTTAACCACTTTTCCACTCTGCTTCCTGGGGTTATTAGAAAGGAGAAAAAATAAATTCAACATCATTTTTTTAAGAACTAAATATTACACATACATAAAGGACCATTTTTGTTATTTGTTACTCCATATTACTGATTCCGTTTCTACTCAGCAGAGAAAACTCTTGCATGTTGGAGTCAGAAGATCTATGTGCCCAAAGAATGGAATTTCCCACAATTTCCAAAGTTTAAGCCTGGAGCTGCCAGTAAGGAGATATCCCAGTGTCTGATCTCACTGCTGACCGGAGGTTGGAGCCAGAGCCCAGGGGATTATTTAGACTAGAATTGCAGTCAAAAATGAAAAGAACTAGTTGGTGCCAACTGCAATTACCAGAGGGGAAATATTGTTCATATCCTGAGAAAAATCTTGCTGATTCTCCATGCCCAAGGCATAGCAGGAACTCAGGCTAGATTTGATGGTGTTTTTTGGTTCTAGATGAATTTTCTAAGTAGGCAGGGAGTTTACCTATTGAGACTTCGGTTGATGCCACAAAAAGTTAGATCTGTTATACAAAGGATTCTTCAAAAATGCAGTCATTTCTCTCCACAGACTGGGGGCTGAGGGCTGAGGGCATTAGAGCAGAGGAAATGAAGGACCTTTGCTGGAAATGGGAATCCAGAGAGGAAGCTCCATGTGCTGAGTTATAACGGGCTGTGTGAAAGAAGTCAAAGCAGCCCCCTTCTAGCTGGGGCCTGTTCCAGTTCATTGCTGGCTGCAGAAACAAACACCACACATGAATAACCTTGTTTGAAAATAAAAATTAGAGAGAATAATCCAAAACAACCACATAGTAGTATTGGTGGCTCAAAGATTCCACAAGGTTATTTTCCAACATGAGTACTGCAAGTCACAGGGACACTATATCCCTGTGACTATTATTAAGTTGATGAGATCTTGCAGACGAAGAGACAGGATCTCAACCCATTTTTTTTTTTCAACCCATTTTTAAGTGACCACAAAACAGGATGGCTTTAAAACAAAAGAAGAAAAGTTATAGGCAAAATGGGATAAACATAAAAGTGGGAAACCCTAAGATTTGAATTGGAGGACCAAGGCTTGGGTCCTAGTTCTGCCTCTTATTAGTTATTAAACCCTGAACAATTCAGCCTCTTCATTTGTCAATTTCTACATCTACAGATGAGGATCCCACCTACTCCTGAATTGTTGTGGGTACTGAACGAGATATTGCTATAAAATAGTACTTCATAAACTCTAAAGCAGGAGTCCCCAACCTCCTGGCCACAGATCCATGCCGGTCCGGACCTGTTAGGAAGCGGGCCGCAGAGCAGGAGGTGAGCCTGAATGTAATATGCTTGAATAATCCCCAAACCATCCCCCCAACCACCCCGCTCCGTGAAAAAATTGTCTTCCACGAAACCGGTCCCCGGTGCCAAAAGGGCTGGGGAACACTGCTCTAGAGTATTATATAAACATTAGCTGTTTTGATAGATTTGAAGTTTCTCCATGAACGCTTCACCAAAAAAGCGAATTCAAGAGAGAAAAACTGATTAGCTTTAATCTCACTGCAAAATCTGACAAGTCCCAATCAAGGATCTTTCCTTGAAAGTCCCCAATACTTAGATTCAAATGATACATTAGCGCTGATGTTAGAAAGAGAAAGCTTTTTCAAGTTTTTGGTCATTTGTTTCACATAAAGAAAAATCTGGGTCAGTGCACAGAACCTGAAGCAGGGCTGAATGCTGTATGAGGGTAATGGTGACCGTCGACCGAGGTGGAAGGAGATGGTAATGAGGAAGTACCATCACTCAATTTTGTTGGTGTTATTTGATGAGAAAAATCTTCTGGTGTTAAAGAATAAAAGAGTTTCCATAAGTATTTGTTCAAAAATACATTTGCTCTGTGACCACTAATGAATGTGGGCCACAAAATAGGGAAATCCCACTGATATTATGAATCCAATACCCAAGTTTTAGAACTGAGATTGAGAACAGGTGACCAACTGCCCCTTACAACTTCAAAAGTCCATGGCTAGCCTCAGAGGTCTGCCTGCCTTTGCTGAAGTAGAGTAAGACTTTGAAAGTCTGTATTTCCAACTAGAGATCTATGGTTGCCTACAGCTGTAGTGCCCTTTGTTTTAGAGGGGACAAGAGGGAAGTGCTTCACCAAAGAAGAAAGTAACTTCCACAAAGTCACAGAACTCAATACAAAAGAGGATTAGCGCCTAGAGATTGCTGACCCCCTTGGCCCACACATTTTCAGTTACAACACATCAGTCGGTCAGTCATTTCATTAAACCATAACAGAATTCAAAAAGTCACGCTCATAACTCTGGATGATTCAAGGCAAACTTAATCTGGGTACAAATCAAGCCAAAATCTAGTATTTTCTAATTAAAGGTTTTCAGAATTATATCTTGTAGTATAAAAGGTTACTGTCACGTTTGTCTTCAAGCTCTAGTTTCATTTTGTTATTGAGTTTTATGATTTGTTTTTCCTTTTCTTTTTCAAGCTCTATTTTCAAAAGGAACTATTTTCAGTTTCCTGATCACCTTACGGGGTGATTGGAATGGTTAATGAAATAACACATGTATAACTGCTTATTGTATTGCTCTACACATAGGTTACTGAATAAAGAACAGCCTTTTTAAAAACAAAGTGTTAAAATATGGGACAGGAAGAGACTGACCTAAGGCTACCCAGGACACTTCGATGCTTACTGATGATGTCACTCGTTTTCTCTAGATTTCTTCCTATGCTTTCTGGTAAGGCACAATCTTTAAAATGCTATTGGCATTAGTTCAGGAATAGATTTGCCCTTGGAACTGTGTCACATTTTGTTTTGTTTGGGAGAAAGGAGTAACTAACCTCCAAACAGAGAGGTAGGAAGATGCCCTGACCTGAAACCTACAGGCCTTAGTGGACAGCTCTAATGACTCAGAAAAATGTCTAAGTCAACCTCTAAGTTATTCTTTGCACCTAAGTGCCTCTTCCACTTCCATTGTAGCCATCATACAAGCTAACAGGAAAACTACCTTTGGGAAATAGGTCCAAGACTGTACAGAAAAGCAACAGAATAGTGTTTCATCCCACCACCCGGTCCAGTAGTACTGTGGCTGGGAAACAACACTCTGTACTTTGAAAGACCATCAAACCATAGGGATATGACTGTGAATAGACCTTAGCAAAACAAAAACAAAAAACAAAACCCTCATATTTATGAAGCACTTTCAGCTTATACAATGCTTTCCTATCCCTATATCTCACAAGATCCAAAAAAATTCTATTGAAGTAGGCAAGGCAAATTCCGCTAACTTACACCCCATGCTAACTGCTCTAATTTTTACCTGATTTGATTCTCTCAAAATTGTGTTCATTCAACCAAATATTTGCATGTCTACCATGTTCCAGAAACTAAGTTCTGGAAATAAAGTGGGGAAGAATAAAAACTTGTTCCCTGCCTACAAAGACTTACAAGTAATTTTAACTGTAACAACTAATACCAAAAAAAAGATATAGTAGTATGGGACACATCCTAATCTAGAGTATCCTAACCTAGGATGGAAGTTGGGGAAGCCCACTCTAAGTGACTCCTATCTGAAGGGTGAGTATGAGTTAGGGATGCACAAATTAAGAGTAGGTGTGGGGGCTGGAGTGGGTATAGGAAACATCAGATGCAGGAGTCCTCAGTGGGAGCAGCATGGCATTTTCAAAAGAGAGAAGTATAGTAAGCTAGAACATTGTGAGCACAAGGGCAGTTCTATAAGATAAGACTGCAAGTGAAGTCAGGCACCACGCATTTGAGAGCCTCAGGCTCTGTTCTGCATCAGGCACTGTTCTGAGCACTGATGAAATGAGTAAAAAGAGAAACATCATTCCATCTTTAACGGCTTACACTTCAAGAGGTGTGGAGAGCAACAATAAACATATAAATAAATGAATGTAATTTGAAATACTATTAAGTGCTATGAAGAAAATAAAATAGGATTTTGTAACAGTGACTGGGAGGCTGCTTTAGCTAGTGTGGCCAGCAAAGCCTTTCAGAAGAGATCCCAACCGAGTTGAGGCCTTAATGGAAAACAAAAGAACCATGCAAAGTCAAGGGGAACAGCATTCCAAGCAGAAAAAAACAGCAAGCACAGATGTCCTGTGATAGCTGAATTAATGCACAGAAAGGTCAGTGTGACTGGAACATAGAGAAAGAAGGGAGTAGAGGCAGATGAAGCCAGAGAGACAGGCAGGAGCCAGATCACATGAGGCCGGCTGACCATTGTCAAGAACTCAGATGTTATGCTAAGGGTTTTATAAAAAGGAAAGAAATGGTTTGTGCTTTAGGGATATCACTCTGGCTGCTGAGGAGATGATGAACTGTTAAGAAGACAGCAGTAGAAGCAAAAAGACCAGTTAGGAAGCTTTTGTAGTGGTCTAGAAGAAAAGTGTTGCTGATTTGGCCTTTGGGGGTCTCAGGAGTTACAGAATAGTTGGATGTGAGGTGCATTTTAGACAAACGGACTAGCTGTGGAAATCAAGGATGTCGCTTACTTTGGCCTTTGCTATGCGGTGGATATTGGTACATACCCTTTACTGTAATGGGGCAGGATGTCAGGGACAAAGATTTGCAGAAAAAAATCAAAAGTTCTGTTTTGGTTAAGTCTGAGAGGCCTGTTAGACATCTCCGTGAATATGCTGAGGGGGTGGCATCCTAGTGTGCAAGGGATGGAAATACAAATTCGCGTCGTCAGTGTTTCGGTGGCGTCTGAAGCTGTTGGAACGTTCGGGGAGAAAGCATAGGGAGAAGGAACGAGGACTTTCGCTACGGCCTGGTGATGGGTGGTGGACTTTGTCCTAGAGCAACAGGAAGGCACTGAAGAACACAAAAGAAAGGACGTGACCACACGGCTCTAAGTTAAAAAACAGAAACCGAACCCTCTGGTTGTACCGCGGGCCTAACCCGGAGCAAGAGCAGAAGAAACAGAACCGCCTCGGAGGCTCCCGTGGATCTGGGCAGAAACCGAGAGTAGCCTGGTCTACGGTAACGAGAGAGAAGCGGGCTGGTTTGGAGGATGTCCACTCGTGATCTGGTGACTTGATGCGGTGAGGGACACCCAAGGGCCACCCCCAGGTGCTTGAACTAGGATGAAAGATAAACACGCCACTTTCTTTAAAAAGCAGCCTGAGAGAGTTCAGTTTGTGAGCGGAAGGTGCTGCGTCCTTCCTTGGACATGCTCAGTTGGGAGGCGCCCGCGAGACACGCGGTGAGCGAGGGCCCACGCAGACCGGGGGGGGGGGGACGCGACCGCGGCAGGTGTGCTGCCCGCGGTGTGCAGGTGAGAACTGGCGTTCGGAACAGGTGAGGACGTACAGCAAGGTCCGCCTGCACCCACCTTCCCGTCCCTGTCCCCAGATGCCAAGATTGAAGAACCCGAGGGGCTGAGCGGAGACCTCACCGAGGGCCGTGTGACTCCAATACGTACTTTCGAGGTTCGCCCAGGCGCCTGCAAGTCAGAAACTCGTTCCAATCGTTAGGACAGGAGGTGACACGAAACGCCTCCGCGGAAGGAGGCTTGTTCTCACGGCAAGTACGAAGCCTGGGTTACCCACGGGGCGACAGACCGGAACACACCTGGGTCACCGGGGGTTACTTAGGGGGCGGGGCGTGCAGAGCGGGGCCTCGGGACGCGGGGGCTGTCAGAGTCGCCCCGGAAGTCCGGCGGCCGGGCGGCTGCACGAGGACCTCCCACCGGCTGGGCACACGGTCGCCGCCGCCCCGCTGCCCGCCGCAGCTGTCCCTCGATCCCGCGCCGCCGCTCCCTGAACGCCGGGCCACTGCCTCCCCAGCGACGCGGCCCTGAGGCTGGGCAAAGGGCGTGCTGGGCGTCCGAACGGGCCCAAGCGCCGAGGAGGTTACGTTAGGGCCAGCGGCGGGGTGGTGAGGAGCTGCCACACCGGAAACCTCCCTGGTGGGTGGGACGTCGGAACAAACCGGGGCACCAGGCCGCTGGGGCCGTTACCTCACGGCCAAACCCCTCTCGGGCTCAGCCGGGCCCTCTCCCACACACTGAGGGCTCTTGGCGCCTCAGAAAAATGGCCTCGACAGGACTACTCACTAGGGAGTGCTCTCTGAGAAACGAGGGCGCCGACTTCGAACGAAGCCCGGCCGCAGGACTCGCTCATCCTCCCGCCCACGCTCTCGGCTCGTGACTCAAGCCCGCCAGGCCTTCTGCACACGCGCAGCGGCACTCCCGCCACGCCCACCGGGCCTTCTGCGCACGCGCAGATGTGCACCTCTGCCCCGCCCACTGGGCGCTTGCTCTCAGGCTTGGCCAAGGTTTACGCGTGCGCACCACTGGGATGCTCTCTCGGGGTCGCGCGAGGCCGAGCCCCAGGGCCAGCCCTCAGCAGCACCCACCAGAGCTGGGACCCTGGGCGCCTGTCAGCAGTTCCCAGGGTGTGTGCACCAATTGTTCATTTCACACTATGTGCCTGGGGTGGTCTGGTCGGAGCTGTTCCTGGCAGAGCCCCTACTGTGTGTGGAGCGTAGTACAGGCACTTTCCGCGCTCCTCCTTTAATCCTCAAGGCCGCGCTGTAAAGCAGTTGGGAATATCCCAATTTTAAACAGGCATGGAAGTGGGAGCGAATGGTGGAGGCCTACGGACTCAAACAGGGGTCTATGTGACTCCAACGCCCAGCACCTTCCCTTCCATTTCCTGCTGATCAAATTCTGACCATGTTGTGAATGAAGTGATTCGCCTCCACATCTCAGTAGGGCTGAGGGTGCTGGGGATGCTGCCTTCCTGATAATGGACCTGCCCACTTGGGAAATATCCCCTGGGGGCAACTCTTATCCCTATAGTCTGCATTCTCCTGCTTCCACCCTAGCCCTGTTCCTTCTCCATGCAATGCCTCCCCTACCCTTACCCAGCCCCTTTAAAACCCTACTCCACATGCTGTGGATGGAAAAGGGTTTCTGTGGAAAGTAGCCTCACAGGGTGATCTGATAATAAATTAACAGGACAGTTTGTTGTGAGTAGTCCCACCCCAGGCATATAACTTTTTTAGTAAAAGGTTTTCATTTGCCTTAAGTAAGGACGCACTGCCCATTGTTTCTGTGCATCTAGGTTAACACCGTTGAAATAAACCCAACCACCCTCGAGAAAGCAGCTAATCTTCTCTAACTATCTTGGAATCCAACCCCTTTCCCACTCTCACGTAGTCTGTTTTTTTCCCTCCTTAATCTCAAGTGCATCAACTTATTTTCCAAAGCAGTTGAGATCTTGCTCCTCCGCTGTTGCCGGTTTGGCTCAAATAAACTCCTAATTCTCTGCAGATTTGGATGTTCTTACCTCAACGATATCTAGGTCGTAAACTCCTTCAAGGCTGACACTTGTGTGTCTTTCTGTACTCGGGGTGCCTAAGCACCTACTGCTGAGCGGTACTCCTAGAGCCTTGGGAAAGCAAGGCAGGAAAAGAAAGGAAAGAAGTGGGAGAGGGAGAGAGAGAGGGAACCAGACCTCAGCAGGGCATCTGCCCCATCGAAAGAGGGACCTGCAGTCCAGTCCCCCACTGAAGGGAGGCCTGAGGGAAGTGCGGTCTGATAATGCCAGATCTCATTTTCACGGGAAATCTCTTGATTTAAAAATGTTGGCAAGCCCTGGTAGGTGTGAAGGACAGAGGAAATAACCACTGTTTGGTCACCAATAGCCTTCAATGTCCACCAGCCTGGAGGGAAATAGGCAGAAACCCAGAGGATTCCAACCAGAGGGCTTTATTACAAGCCCAAATGACTGAACATCCCCGAGGACATTTTTTTTTCATTGTTTTTAGAGAGAGAGAAAGAGAAAGAACCACTGATGTGAGAGAGAAACATTGATTGGTTGCTTTCTCATACATACCCTGAAAGGGGTCATCAGGGATCGAACCCACAACCCGGGTATGTGCCCTGACTGCGAATCGAACCTGCAACCTTTCAGTCTACAGGACTACGCTCCAACCATCTGAGCCACATTGGCAAGGGCCACACAGACACTTTGACTGACTGAGTGAGACGGAACCAAAGTACCTCCCAGGGAAAAAAACAAAGTACCTCTTGGCAGACACGAACACACACTGCTGTTGAGACATGAGCGCCCAAGGTGGTTTCTCAGTCTGTTCGGCCCACTGAGACGTCCTTCCTGCTTGGGGAGGGTGGCAGCCCTGTGCTGACCACCATTGTTTGCAATGAGGCCAGGGCTGCTTCCGCTGGGGCTCTGACTGGGGGGCCATAATGGGATGCTTCAGGAGGAAGAGGGAGAAAGTCTCGCCTCAGACCTCAGGAGACCCTTGGGCCAGAGGAGGGGCAGAGCCAACACTAGCAGGAATATTAAGTGCCAAAATTCCAGGAGAGGAGTGGGAGTGAGTGACATTATTGGAGGCAGTGAGATAAATGGATAACAAATATTTACTCCATCAACAAATACCGATTGAGCAACTGTTACTGTATATTGATATTCCTCCCACCAATTTCCATTCCTCCTTCCTCTGAGTCTCGCCCAACTTTTTGTATATGTTCTGGTAACATATGAAACAAACCAATAAGGAGATAAAGCAGCAATTCCCAACCTTTTTGGCACCAGGGACCGGTTTTCCCATTAACCAGGGGTGGAGGGGGTCAGGAGGCGGAGCTTAGATGAATTTCCCTCCTGGTCCACAGCCCAGGGGTTGGGGACCCCTGAGATAAAGTACACCCTTGTCTGACACCTTTGCCTATAGGAAAGCATCCTGTCTCTATTCTGTTCTGACAGTGGCTTCCTGTCTGCGACAGAGGTTACACCTCAGGACAGCCAAATGCTTTTCATGATCCAGGCAGTCAGAGGCTTTCTTTACTGTAGTCTATAGACATAGACTAACCTCTGAATTTTTTTTTTAAGATTTCATTTATTTATTTTTAGAGAGAGTAGAGGGAGGGATGTCAAAAAGAGGGAGAGAAATATCAACTGATTGCCTCTTGGAGGCCTCCAACTGGGGACCTAGCACACAATCTAGGCATGTGCCCTGACTGGGAATCGAACCAGCGACCTTTCAGTTCATAGGTAGATGCTCAATCCACTGAGTCACACCAGCCAGGGCTGAAATTTTTTAGAGCACTCCAATATCCAATGAATGTTCCAACTGGATCTCAAGCGCCTGTTCCTGTTCTCTATCCACCTTAAACATCCAATATTTCTTGTTCCACATAACATAGGAGCCCTGGTTGCATCGCCTTGAGCATCACTTTACTTACCTGGGAAATTAGAGCAAAGCGCTAAAATTACCGTACTCCTTGGCGTCCCTTTCTTGAAAATTGGGATGTATATTGAACATTTCCAGTCTGTAGGCCATTGTTCTGTCTCCATATTTGTTGACATATTCTTCTTAGAATTAGAACATTTGAACATCAAGAAGACAAAAGTCACAAAATTAGAAGAATTATACAACTTTAACGTAGACAATGAAGACATCGAAGTTGTTAAAGATTTGCTTACTTTGGTTCAGCCATCAATTCAAATGGAGACCGCAGTCAAGA
This sequence comes from Macrotus californicus, assembly GCA_007922815.1. Taxonomy (NCBI): domain Eukaryota; kingdom Metazoa; phylum Chordata; class Mammalia; order Chiroptera; family Phyllostomidae; genus Macrotus; species Macrotus californicus. The sequence goes on from VMDR010000009.1 coordinate 293,309, forward strand.
CATTGAGACAAGGCTGAGACTCGGCAGGACAGCAATGGAGGAATTAGGGAAAATCCCCCAAAACGAAGATATGTCATTAGGAACCAAGTCTAAGATCATCCACACTCTCATATCCCCAGTTACCGTGTGTGGATGTGAAAGTAGAATAGCAATGAAGACTGATAGGGGAAAAACTGATTTATTTCAAATATGGCGTTGGGGGAGGGCTCCATGGATACCCTGGACCACCAGAAAGACAAACACATGGGTCCTACAGCAAATGAAGCTGGAAACATCGCTGGAGGCAAAAATGGACCAAACCAAAGCTGTCCTACTTCGGGCACATCGTGAGAAGGCAGGAAAAGATGAAAATGCTGGGAAAGATAGACAGCAGCAGGAAAAGAGGAAGGCCAAGTATGAGACAGATTGGCTCCATAGAAGAAGCCATTGGCAGGAGTCTCCAGGAGCTGCTGAGGACAGGACATTGGGGCATCACTCATTCACAGGGTCACCAGGAGTCAGAGCTGAGTCAATAGCGCATAATGCACACAACTGCCATATACAGGGTGGGGCAAAAGCAGGTTGACCGTTGTTCATGTGGTAAATAATACAATAATTAATAAGTAATACAAGAATAAACTCCGATTTTTTGCCCCACACTGTGTAAGCATTGTTCTAGGCCCTTGGGGATGCCTTGGTGAACAAGACCAAGTCCATTGCGATCATGGAGATGACACTGAGGTCAGACTAGACAGTAGAATTTTGGGGGGTGGATCAGTGCCGTGACATCATCCAGAGCATTAGCTAGACTTGGATCTTGCGTTAGTGAGCCCCCCAGGAGGGTCGTGTGGGCTGACGAGAGATGGGCACCACAGATGAGACAATGGGGGACAGTGCCACCTCTGGTGACTGCCTTATCCGTTGGGGTTCTTTTTTTTCTTTAAACTGGTATTAAATTTTTGTAAAAATTTACATATAGTACAACTCACTGTTTTGGGTGTGTAACATTTTTTAACAGATGCATAGATCAGGATGGAAAACAATTTCATCACTCAAAAAATTTCCCCCTCAGGTTGCCCTTTTGTAGTCAAATCCGCCTCCCACCCGATCCCTGGCAATCTGTTCTCCGTTTCTGAAGTGTTGCCTTTTGCAGAATGTTACATAAATGGAGTCATACAGCGTGTAACCTTTCAAAATCGGATTCTCTCTCTTAGCATAATGCATTTAGATTGATCCATGTTGTTGCATGCATCAGTGGTTCATTCCTCTTTGTTAGTGTGCTATGGATAGACCCCGTTTGTTTATCACTCACCTATCGATGGACACTTGAGTTGTTTCCACTTTAGGGTAATTTTGAATAGAGCTTCTAAAAGCCTTCACGTACTGGTGGCTGTATGAACTGCAGTCTTCATATTTCTCAAGTCTTAGCTAGGCGTGGGATTGCTGGGTTACAGGGTAAGCGTGTGTTTAACCTCATAAGAAACTACCAACGTATTGTCCAGAGGAGCTGTACCATTTTGCGTCCCCACTGGCAGAGTATAGGAGTTTCGTTTGCTCTGCATCCTTGTCAGCACTTGGAATTTTCCATTTTTAAACTTTTTGCCATTCTAATAGATGTTAATGGTATCTAGGTGTGGATCTAATTTGCATCTCCCTAATGATTAATGATACTGGGAATTTTTCATGCGCCCTTGGGATTCTTGAGAATTAATAAAATTTTACCCCACCTCAGAAACCAACTGACAGTGCTAAGGAGACTTATCTGGATTCACACTTGGCTTGACTCACTGGGACATTTCAACAGCAACACTCAGCGGATGACGACAGGACTCAAAGCACATATGCCAGACTTGTCAGGCCAGCAAGCAGGCGGCAGGAGGCTCCTGGCTGCTAAGCACTGTCTCCTCTGTTCCAGGTTTTGTGCAGGGGAAAACATTTTGTGCTGCTGCCTGTGAGATGTGCGCCCTGTCAGACTCCTCATCCCTCCTGCTGCTGTTTTATCCTGGACCTCCTACCTGACGTTCTCCCTTCTTTCCTTCGCTAAATGAATATTCACTGAAATCCCACTGCACGCAGGCTCTGTGCTAGGCTCTAGGGTCACAAGGTTAAAGAAGATGCCTACTTACAAGAATTTCACATTCTAACAGGGAGATTAACATGAAGCAGATTTTAAATAAAATGCAGTGAGGGCGCTGATGAACCTGTGTTCCAGAACTTGGGGGACTTAGAGGGTGATACTTATCCAGCCAGCAGTCAGGAGTGCTTCCTGGAGGAGGAACACCTGAAGTGAGTCCTGAAGGACAGGTAGGTGTTAGACTACAAGACACAGAGAGGGCCTTCTAAGCAGAAGGGACAGCATGAGCAAAGGCCTGGCAGCAAGCAATGGTGTGCTGTGTGAGCGTGTGTGTGTGTGTGTGTGTGTGTGTGTGTGTGTGAAAGAGAGAGAGAAGTTCAGTTGTACCCCGGCATGTGAATGGAAGTGTGGAACAGAGGGGGTGGGGTTGATGAAGGAGAAAGGGGCTAGATCGTGAAGAAGCTTGTGCTTCCAAAAGCAACCAGATACTTTTAAAAATTAGATTTGGTTTTAGAAGATTGTTTCTGGTGCCTTCCTTGCCTGCTTGTTGATTCTTTCTTTTTATTATTATTTGTATTTATTTATTTTATTTCTAGAGACAGGGGAAGGGAGGGAGGGAGAGAGAGCGGGAAAGAAACGTTGATGTATGAGCTATATCAGTCGGCTACCTCTCGCACGCCCCCAACCGGGGACCTGGCCCGCAACCCAGACCTGTGTCCTGACTGGGAATCAAACCAGCAACCCCTCAGTTCTCAGGCGGGCGTTCAATCCGCTGAGCCATACCAGCCAGGGTGCTTGTTGATTCTAACTCATCCTTCAGGGCCCAGTTCAAAGGCCACGTCCTCTGGGAAACCCTCTCTAATACCCACATTCAGAAAGAGCAGCTCTTTCTGGGCTCTTTGCCCTGCCTTGTACTTATTGGTCAGTCTGCCTAGAGGGTAGGAACTGGAATTTTCCCACTTTGGACTCCTTGGGAGGCTTGACATGGGAATAGCACATAATAAATGTTTGATGAACGTGAAGGAACTTGTGAAGAGGGAAGTTTTCCAGGCAGCCCCACTCCCAAGCCCCATCAGATGAAGCCAGACTTCTCCAACCCTGAGAGTGCTTGAGAGTCACGTAGAGGCCTTGTGGGATCGCTTGGCCCAACCTTCCAATTCACAGGTCTGGGAAGGAGGGGCGCCTGCCCAACCTGCGAAGTGAGTTCCCAGGTGATGCTGCTGCTGCTGCTGCTGCTGCTGCTGGTGGGGACCACACTCAGAGAAGCACGGATGTGGCTGTGGTCCTGATTCAGGCATTTTTCATGCTGAGCCAGCCGCACTGGGCATTGTCAAGGGGTTGTCACTGCTGTAGTTTATCACAATCACCTGACCACGGGGCCCTTCAGGGGATTTCCTTCGACTTGACTCTTGTCCCACCTGCTTTGAGCTGGAGCTGGGGGTTCCTGTAGCCTCTCCCGGTCCTTTTCTCCCAGGGACTCCCTGGAGCTTCTCAGTGGGGCCCTGGTCACATGGATTCCTTAACCGGCTTCCCCCCCACTGAATAGTTCCACCAGAGAGCCCCAGGGGACAGGACAAATCCTGAGCAGGAGCTGTGAAGAAAGAAGCCCAGCAGGAAGGAAGAGTGGAGTTCCAGGTGTGGGAGCAGCACCACAGCTCTTAGGGTAACCCCTGGGCAGACCTGCCATCTCCCATGACGGTCAGAATGGGGTCTTGTCTCCTTTAAGATCAGCTGCTCCCTGGGCCTTTGCGGCTCAGGTCTCCCAGGCCCTGGGAAGGAGCCACTTAATCAACAGCTGCACTTCCTGTGGTACCTGGGCTCCTCCTTCCCTGAGGCCCCTACCCCTCCTCCCCCCTCCTTTTGGGTTTCCCGGGCCAATTACCTGCCAGACAACAGTCCTCAGCCCCAAGATGGGGAAGCTGGAGGCCAGAGACTGGCCTGACAGGGCCTCAGAGAGAACTGATCAGGCTTAGAAAGGTAGCCCCGGGAGTGGGACCCACGTGGAGAATTGAGGGGTGTCTCCAAAGGGTGGAGACTACCCTGCAGTTTTCCAATTACCTGTCGCCCTTTGCCTGTGGGGTGTCTGAGTCACAGCAAAGCTGTGAAACCTGATGAGCACGCAGGTGTGAGCCTTGTAGAACTTAGAGAGGCAATGGATGGGATGGACTAGGGCGACTCAAAGAGGCCTCGGAATCCTCCTGGCCTCAGCTCAGACCTCGGAGGCCTTTGCACATTTAGTAATGAAAGGTGATTCCTACCCCTCCTACAAGTGGAGGCTGCCACAGCCAGGAAGCAGAGGCCCTCGAGAAGGAGGTGAGAGGCAGCCTGGGAGACCCCTTCAGAAGAGCGCTCCTTGGGAAGGTTTGGTGTGTGGACCTGGCTGGGAGGCTGAGCCCCCTGGGAGCCCGAGAATCCTCCATGGAACCTTGTTCTAAACACTGGGTCCCGGTCCCAGCCCAGGGGTCACATTCTGGGGGTGGGGGACCGTGGGGGGCAGGCAGCACTCTGCATTTGTACCAAGGATCCCAAGTGATTTTTGTCTTGATTTTTAAAAATTACTGAGCTTTGGAGTTGTGCTGGGAGGGTGGTGCACCCCAATTTCTTAGAGACAGAAGTTCCTGTGCACCGGACCCTGCCTGACCTCTCCCTATGGACCTCTTTATCTGGCTGTTGATTTGTATCACTTACAATAAGCTGATAAAGGTAGCCCTGGCTGGGTGGCTCAGTCGGTTGGAGAGTCATCTCATGTACCAGAAGGTTGTGGATTTGAATCCAGGTGAGGGCACAAACCTAGGTTGTGGGTTTGATGCCCAGTCAGGGCATGAATGGGAGGCAGCGGATTGATGTTTCTCTCTCACATCAATGGTTCTTTCTCTCTCTAAGTCTCTCTCTTCCTCTCTCTCTAAAAATCAATAAAAATATATCCTCGAGTGAGGGTTAAAAAGAAAATAATAAAAAAACTGGCAAATGTAAAAAAGTAAAAATAAAAAATCACCATGAAAATCCCCACCCACAGCGAGAACTCATGTACTCACCTCCTAGACGCTACCATCACGATTTAGCTCCACTCGCTCATCACACACCCGTCCGTCTGTCCATTATGTTCTGAGGCATTTCCGAGAAGTTGCGGATACACATCCCCCTAAATACTTCATCATGTACGTCATTAAATAAAGATCAACATCGATTTACCAGTTTTTTCTCTTGAGATAAAATTTGCACAAAGTGAAAGGTCCAGATCTTAGGCGCGCAGTTGCCGAGATCTGTCGAGTGCACACGTTGCGGAGCGACCCACCCCACTGGGACGCTCGCAGCTCACAACGTGTCAGCAGCCTGTCCCCTCCGGCCCCTTCCCAGTTATCTCTGGCCCCGCGTCCACCCGGCACTGGAGGTTCCTGCTGTCTTCAGTTTTTTCCATAATAAATTGTTTGCTTGTTTTAGAATTTCATATACATGAAAGCATATCATATATACCATTTTGTGTAAAGCTGCTTCTTCAACTCAGCATCTTATTTTTTGAGATTCGCCCATATGGCTGCCTGAGTCGACGCAGTTTGTTCCCTTTAATTGCTGAGGAATCTTCTGGTATGTGAATCTGCAACAGCTTATTCATCCACCTGGGCTTTATTAATTTCTTGAATATCATGAATAAGTCTGCGATGAACACTTTATGAGCCTTTTTCTGGCCACCGTTTTAACTTCTCTTGCGTAAGTGTCTAAAAGTGGAATCTCCGTGTCGTCGGAGAGATGTGCGCTTCACCGCGTAGTCCTTTTTCTGAAGGGATCGTCCCTGTTCACACGCTCACCGAAAGCGCACAAGTCCTCGCCGGCCTCTGGCGGCGGTGGTCAGCGTCCTCTCCGTTACTCTAGTCGGGGGTAGTGGTATCTTCTCCGCATCAGCAGTTTCATACTAGTGATGCTGAGCACGTTTTCACAAGGTTATGAACTATTCCTCTATTTTCCTTTGGGAAGTATCTATTCAAATCTGCTCTACTCTGCCCTCCCGGGGGCCGCGGCCCAACCCGGGCCCCTAGCTCAGGACAGCGACCGGCCAGCGCTTGTCCTCCTGAGACCTGGCTTTGCCTGTAAGCTGCCAAAACTGGAGATCTAGAGTGGGTCCCAGACACTTGTGAGGCAAGCCAGCCCACCTGCTTGTAATCACATTCATTCATTCACCTCCCCACCCCGGTTTCTGCCCAGTGAAAAAAAGCAATGGGATGAACATCCCCCAAGTGTGAGTATGTCCCGGGCCCTTGATGGGGCTCCCCATGCACCACCCCATGTAGCCTGCACCCGGCCTCACCAGGTGAGCCTGGTCATGAGTCTTGTCTGCACAGCTGAGCAAACGGGCTCCGTTATGTTAAATAATTTCCCTAAGACCACATAGTAAGTGACAGTCAGAAATGGAATCTGGTGTGTCTCTCCTCCTTGTCACTGCCACCTGTGGCATCTGCCAGCTCCTGATGGAGGTGAGGGTCTTAGCTAAGTCCCTGCTAGCTCCTTCCTCCCCTGGGCCCTGGCCTGGGGTCCCTGGAGCTTGCTGGAGCACTGTTCAAGGGGAAAGGACTTTCAGAGCTCCGATGTCGTCAGTGCTGCCTGCGACCTCGATAGCTGTCCTCCCCCATCTCAGCCTCCCTTGGGTGTTGCTGTAGGTCTAGGTCAAGCTCCTTTGTGCCATGGGGCACTCCGGGGAGGGGGAGGCAGCCCTGCAGCTGTGCTACGGTCCCCCAAGGCCTGGCCTCCTCCATCCCCACAAGCGTCCTCTCTCTTGTTCTCACGCCTTCTCTGTTCTATTTGTCCCCACGTCTGGACTTCTCTCCCTGCCACGTGAACCCTCCTTGTCACCTAGCCAGCTGCTCGTATTCATCATCTGTTGCTGGGTAACAATCCCCTCCCAAACTTCACGGCTTAAAATGATAAATATTTATCTCACGTGCAGTTTCAGTGGGTAGTTTTGTAGGTAGTTCTGTGGCATAGTTTTGATTTGGGGTCTCTCATGAGGGTGCAGCCAGGATGTAGGTCGGGGTGCAGCCATCTGAAGGCCGCACTGGGACTGCAGGGTCTGCCCCCAGAATGTGCACTCACGTGCCTGGCAAGTTGGGGCAGGGTGGTGGACAGGGTGAAAGGGGGTGCAGTTCCTCACTGTCCACACCCCTCCATAGGGCTGTGTGAGTGGATTCACAGGATGACAACTGGTTTTCCCCTTAAAAATAAACAAGACTAGCCCTGGCTGGCATGGCTCAGTGGTTTGAGAACCAGCCTGCTAACCAGTTGAGCGCTGGCCTGTGAGCCAAAAGGTTGCTGGTTTGATTCCCAGCCAGGGAACATGCCTGGGTCGTAGGCCAGGTCCCCATTTGGGTGTGTGTGAGAGGCAACCGATTTATGTTTCTCTCGCACACCGAAGTTTCTCTCTCTCTCTTTCTCCCTCCCCTCTCTAAAGATAAATAAAAATTTAAACACTTTTTAAGTTTTTAAAAAATTTATCTCTAAAAATAAATAAAATCTTTTAAAAAATGAACAAGACTATTTTAATTGTCTTAATGAAAGTCTAGCCTAAGAAAAGAATTTAAAATGTCGTTAACCATTCCTGCACAGAGATATTCATCATGAGGCTATTTATAGTGGTAAAAAAAATGGAAACGGCCCAAGTGCTCAACAAGGAATGGATGTTTACATAAATGACGACATACCCATGAACTTGGCCTATTACACAACTATCAAAGTGATTGTTTTGCGGAGCAGTTACTGACATAAAAAGGACCTAAGACGCCTATTAAGAGAAATTCCAGGACACAAAGTTTACATACAATATGACGCTGTGCGAAGAAAATAACTCACAGGAAGTATGCCGCAGTGTTAACAGTGGGGTTTTCTATGCTCTTGACTTCTTTTTAAATTTTGAAATAAAGATTCACGAAAAACTGCAAAGGCAGCACAGACAGGTCCTGTAGACGTAGTCACTTTCCTCCAGGGATTACGTCTCATGGGACCTGGCACAACACCAACGCCAGAAAGTCATCATCGCCGTGAGTGTGGTAGAGTCCCGTGTCGCTTTAGCACGCGCGTAGAGTTGTGTAACCACCACCTGCCAGGTGAAGAACGTCCCGTCACCCCAAAGACACAGCACCCCCTCCCCCAACATCTCTAAGCCAGCTGTTCTCCATCTCTGTGAGTTTGTCATTTTGAGAATGTTACGTAAGCGGAATCATACAGTCTGTGGCCTTCGGAAATTGGCTTTGTTTCCCCACTCAGTATAATGCATGCCCTTGAGTTCCATCCAAGTTATTCTGTGTATCTATAATTCATTCCTTTTTATCGCTGAGTAATATTCAATGGTATGGATAAATGTTTCCCCTGCTTTTCAAATTTCCTGCTGAACATGATATATGCCAGTTTTTAGGAAAAGGGAAAAATACTGGTGTGTGTGTTGGCGGGGGGAGCAATGCAGAGAGACGCAATTCCTGCCTTCAAGGAAATTTTGTGTTGATTTAAATAATAGAGTTTTGGCCTTGGAGTGCCCTCGGCAGGCGCCTGGGAACGTTACTTCACGTTATTGGAGTGTTCCTTGCAATATCCGGAAAGGTAGCTGTGCTTCCTCGTGTGGGTGCTCCCAGTGACAGGGAACTCACTACCAAATAAAGCAGCTCATTGAATTGCTATCAAATAGGCCTTTCTTCTCAGAGCTTGGGCTTGACCGAGAGAGGATCTTCTGTCACGGGTTATCGTTACCCTGCCCGGAGTCTCTTTCCTGTCCCCCCAACCAGATAAATACAAGCCCAAGACAGTGAGAAAAGCCTACAAGGGCTTGAGCAAGCTGTTGCCTATACTAGACAGATCTACGACTGGCCTCTCCAGGGAGCTTCTAGCATTCACTGGCTCAGAAAACCAAGGTGCTGCGGACATTTTAAAATAGAATGAAATTCTGCATGAACACACACAGAGATACCCATGGGCCCCTAGGAAGAGTCTCCTTTCTCTGCGCGGCAGCTATGCCCCCAGAAGGCACTGAGCCACTATCGTAGGGGAAAGGTCTGAGTCCCTCCTAGCCTTGTCCCCTGAATCAGACCCCAGATCTCCTTTCCTCCAGCCTTCCCTGAGGGCAGGTTCTGATCTGTCCATGGTTCTGATTGTTAATGAATTTCACTTGGGGGCAAGGCAGAGGTTTGCTTTCTTCCTTTTTTTTTAATTTTTAAAAATGATTTTATTTATTTACTTTTTAGAGAGGGGAAGAGCAGGAGAAAGAGAGGGAGAGAAACATCAATGTGTGCTTGCCTCTCAAGTGCCCCCAACTAGGGACCTGGCCCACCACCCAGGCATGTGCCCTGACTGGGAATCGAACTGGCGACTCTTTGGCAGGCTGGCACTCAATCCACTGAGCCACACCAGCCAGAGCTCTTTTTTTTTAATTATTTATTAATTTTAGAGAAAGAAAGGAAGGGAGAAACATTTCTTTGTTTCACTTACCTATGCATTCATTGGTTGATTCCTGTATGTGCCCTGACGGGAGATTGAACCCACCACCTTGGCGTGCAGGATGATGCGCTAACCAACTGGGCCAGCGTGGGTTGCCATTCATTCCTCCCCAATAGCTGACATTTACTGAGGCACTCACGTGTGTGACGTGCTCCTTACACCCACTAGCTCTTTGCAATATTAAAGCACGTCAGACCCAGCATAAGAGCACAGAGTATAAACATATAGCTCAGCAACTGGCATGTAATGACTACGTGCATGGAGCCACCATAGAGATCAGTAAGCAAAACATTATCAGTGCCCCCCAGGGCCCCTCCTGTCCCTTTCCAGGCGCTGGCCTCCAACGATAACCGCGACCTTGACTTTTAACAACATAGATTAGTTTTTTTTCTGTTTTTAGACTTTATATAAATGGATCATACAGGTTGTCTCCTCTTCTGAGCCTGGTTTCTACAGCCTGACATTATGCCTATGACGTTTATTCAGACTGTTCCACGTGGTTACAGTGCGATCATCCTCTTTGCCATGTGGCGTCACCTTGTGTAAAGTATCCCACGGCTGACTCATTTTACATTGATAGGGCGTTTGGGTTGTTTTCAGTTTTCTGAAATAGGAATATTGCTGATATAAACATTCTTGTTCATGTCGTATGGTGAGCATATATATTTGCATCATATACATTATATATACCTGTATCTATGGATATGTATACACATGCACATACGTGTATGTGTAGGGTGGATCGTGGGTGGGTACACTTTTCAATTCTCATTTTTTAGATGAGGGCACTGAGGCTTGAGAGTTCAGCCAGGCAGTAGAGGAGCTGGGACACGAACCCGCTCCTGCCTGGCACTGGAGCTCAAGCTGTCTAACCATCATGCCTCCCGCCTCCCGACGTGTAGACTGTTTAAAGTACTCGTGATGTGCCAGACTGGCGGCTGCCCCTGTGGGAGATAAGATAGGAAGGCTCACACAAGAAGGAAAACGTTAGATGCTGGAGAAAGGCACAGGGGTGTGATAAGGAGCCTGAGGAAAAAGGGGTCATTTTTATCTTGGAAGATCACAGGAGGCTTCCTGGAGGAAGAAGCACTTGAAGAGGAAGGACGGCCAGATTCTGGGCACGCAGAAGTAATGACAGAAGGAGGGCCAGGCTGAGAGAGCTCTAGGGTCACAAGAAGAAGGGCCCTCGTGGCTCAGCTCACCCCATCGCCACGCTCCACCCACCCACAGGTACACTGCCGGCTTCCAAATTCACATACCATCCAAATTGTTCCCCTGATCTCCACACTCTGTGATCCAGTTGGATGACGAATATGCATCTCAAATTTAACATGGCTGAAACAGGGTTCCTGATCCCCACCCCCACCCCCCTGCCCGCTACACACACACTCCAAACTGCCCCTCTCCCAATCTTTCTTGGTCCTTGGCACAACCAACCGCCCATGGCTCAGGCCCCAGAACACAGCGTCACACTTGCTCCCTCCCTGTCCCCACAGCCAATCCATGAGCAGCATATCCCACCAGCTCGATCTGTGAGGCACACCCTGAATCTGACCTCTTCCTACCACCTCTCTGCTGCCACCCTGGACGTGGCCACCACCATCGCTCACCTGGATGACAGCAGCAGCCCTCTCACTGCCCTCCCCGCTTCCATGCTCCCGGAGGCCAGAGGGCGAAGCCTTCTTTGCTGTTTCCAGCTTCCGCTGGATCCAGATGCTGCTTGGCATGGGGCTGCCTAACTCCAGCCTCTACCTCGGTCTTCACGTGGCCTCTCCTCTGTCTGCTCTCCCTATTCTTGGTGACCTCCTTTTACTGTTTATTGGATTTAGGGCTCTCCTGGAGAGTCCAGGATGACCTCAGCTTTAGATCTTTAACTTAATTACATTTGCAATGACACGTTTTTCAAATAAGGTCACATTCACAGGTTCTGGGCGGACGTATCTTTCAGGGAGCCGCGGTTCGGCCCACGACAGAGGCGAGTACCAGTGGCGGGGTGGGTGGGGGCAGCTAAGAGTTTAAGTTGAGTTTAAACTTTAGTCCTCCAGTGAGTGAAAAGCATAGGAGACTTCTGGCTGTTTCAGCACTGACCGTCCATGCGCGACTTCAGAGGTCTTTCTGAGGAGGGAGCGTCTACACCATGCTTGCCGCAAGGCTCATTTGAGGCTGCGAGTCTCTAGGGGGGCAGTTGTGGGGGTGGGTGTTGTTCAGCCCTAAACCTGCCAGATCCTCTCTGTTCACTGCTGGAGAGGGGACACAATTACTTCTTTCTGAAAAGGGCCCCCTCAGCCCTGGCTGGGTGGGTCAGTAGGTTGGAGCATTGCCCGTAACCGAAAGGATGCAGGTTCGATCCCCAGTCAGGGCACGTACCTAGACTGAGGGTTTGATCCTTGGTCAGGGCACATGTGGGAGGCAACCAATTGATGTTTCTCTCTCACGTGGATGCCTCTCTCTCTCTCTCTCTCTCTCTCTCTCTCTCTCTCTCTCAAATTAATCAACATATCCTTGGATGAGGATTTAAAAAATAGCCCCCTCAAAAACAGGCCAACTGCTAGTGTTGGTGATGAAACGAGAAAGAAGGGACCCAGGAAAGTGCTGGTTCTTGCCCAGGATGGTTGGCAGCCCTCTAAGGTGGATGTCCCCTGGGTCCCCTCCCGGCTTTTGTGCCCTTGTGTAACCTTCCCTCCTCGAGTGTGAGCTGGAGCTAGTGACTTAACATCTGCTACTGGAATACGGTCACCACAATAGTACGTCACTTCTGAAATTAGGTGACAAAAAGACTGGCTTCTGTATTGTTCACCTCTTCTTGCTCTCCGGCTTGCATGTTCCGAGGGAAGCCGGCAGCTATGTCGAGCTGCCCTGTGGAGAGGCCCACGCAGCAAGGCACCAGTACTGCCAGCCAACAGCCTGCAAGAGCCTGAGGTCCTCAGTCCGACAGCCCTCAAGGAGCAGAATCCTGCCAACAACCTTGTAAGTAAGCTTGGCAGTGGACCTTCTGAGGCCTGCAGACAGCCATCGGTCCGAGCTTGGAAGTGGATCCCCCCAGCAAGCCTTCAGTGGTTGTAGCCTGAGCCAACACTTGGGCTGGGGCCGCGTGAGACCCTGAGCCCAGAGAGGCGCATGAGAGGCACCCAGCTGAGCCACGCCCAGAGTCCCCCCACCACACACACAGACACTGTGAAGAAGTGTATGTTGCTTAAACCACCGAGTTCCGGAGCAATCTGTGAGGTGCTGCAGACACACGCAGATGCGCGTGCAGATCCCTAGGAGCTGTCGGCCACCGGGAAGGCTCCTGCGATAGGGTCGGCCGCGTTTACAAACCGGGGCTTCACGGGGATCCCTCAGAAATCGACAATACCTCCTCCCACTCTTTCAATGCGATTTATATTTTTAAACAAGCAGGACGTCAAGCTATAGTGACAGTTGCACATTCTACCTTTTATGCTTAATACGTTACAGGTAATTCTCATCTCATTGAACAGTCTTCAGAGCATTCTTTGCCCTTAGTGCCTCTTCAGTCATCGTCACAGGAGGGGACCAATGTTAATTTAGTCGCTCCCCTCTCTTCCCTGTTCTGCACTGAAGGAAGGCTTTTACCTGCCTGGGTCTTGGCTATCAGCCTGTGGCTGCGGGGACAGGATGGGAAGGCAGGAGGCTGGATCGCCTGTGGCCAAGGGCTCCTGAAGCTGCATCAAGTCTACACCAGTTCCTAGCTATGTGACCTTGAACTTGTTACTTAATCCCCTGGGGCCTCAGTTTCCCCTTCTGCACAGTGGGGAAAATAAGCACACCTACCTCACAGAGTTACTGGAGGGGTCACCGAGGTAACTCAGGTAAAGCACAGCACAGGGGCCTGACAGACTTTGAGGCACAGACACAGTGCCACCACGGTATTCACGCCTGCTAGTCTGCTCTCCCTGAACCTCTTGGTGGCCCCAGCTCTGCTGCCACCCACAATCTTGTGACCGTCCCACCTACTCTTGCTGGGTGGCCCTGGGCAAGTCCATCCCATCTCTGGGCCTCAGTTTCCTCATCTAGAATATGGGAGGGGGGTTAGATTAGGAGGTCCATGAGCCATTGCCCACCTCTGAGATTCTAGACTATTCCCTCTTCTTTCAAAGGTCCTTTGTTTTCAACAGAACAGAGAGCACAAGCAGAGCTTCACACACCTAGCCAAAGCAAAGGAATCGGAAAACACTTTATTTACCAGGACAGAGTGCCGAGACCTAGGCTCAGCACCCTGGAGTGTGCCGAGCACTAGCGCAGTGTCTGCTTACAGAGTGTGAGCATCTGGGTGAAGAGCGGGATCTTCTCATCTCGAGCCCCTCACAGTGCTTGTCCTGAGTCTGAGTGAGAGCCCCCCTCGGGGCAGACACTGCCGCTGAGCTTCAGCCTGGGCCCCGACCAAAGAACAAGGGGTACTGATCAGAGGGGTCTGGGGGCTGCACAGGGGCGGGGTGGCACTGAAGAAGACCCAGGTCTCATGACCGCCAGGTTCAGGTCCAGCACTTGCTTAAACATAACCTTGTACCTGAGCCTTCCTTCATTCTTCCCTCTAGCTTGTTGCCTCTCATGTTCCCCTTGGCCTTGAGGGGAGGGGAAGGCAGGATGATATTTGGGAATGGCCTGGAGAGCGGACCCTGCAGAATCTCCCCAAGTGTTGGTATGGCTATTGGCAACTCACCTGCAGAAACCCCAGGAGAAACTGTTCTAGGCTTTTCCCCACTCCCCGCCAAAGGCTCGGTTTCTGGACATGAAAACACTGCTACAGGAAGAAAGCATCATTTTCCAGGCTCCTGCCTGGCCGGTCCCCACCCAGACATGGACTCTGGACCGCCCGCAGTTAGGGCAAAGTTTCAGGGACTGCAGGGCTCTGCCGCCCTGGGAGTCACAAAGCGAAGGGAGAGCTCCTCCCTCTCCCAGCACCGAAACCTCTTCACACCAGCCCACAGTTTTTAGGACTTCAGTCTCTCAGTCACCTGGGCCAGGATCCTACCAGGAGAAGGAGGAGCAGATGGTGGCGTTTCAGGTCCCAAGAAAGGCTGTGTGACCTTGGACAAGTCACTTGGCTTCTCTGAGACAAGTCTCCTTCTCTGAAAAAGTGGAGGGATAATCTGGATGTTGCAGAGTGACCATGGACTTGACACGAGATGGTGGTGGTGACGGGGCCTGGTCGAACGGTGGGCACACAGGGATGGCTTCCTTTCCCTGGAGAAGTGCTGGACCAGCTGGTCAGCTGAGAAGGGCAGCCTCCGGGGCAATGAAGAATGCACTTGTGTGCTAAGGCTGCCTCCTGAGCCTGAGGAAGGGGCCAGCCCAGCTCCAGGGGGCCAGGTTAGAAGTGGACCTGAGCAGAGGAGAGCAGGGGGAAGGCCAGGAGGGGGTGCAGGCTGAGATCCACACCCAGCCCTTGCTGATCTGCTGCTGAGAAAGCAGGCTTGTCCATGTCCTGCAGACAGGCCAGCCCCAGAGAAGTCGAGGGACTATGGGGTGAGGACGCCAGCTTCTCCCTGACGAGGTGCTCCGGCCCCAGGGGCTGTTGAGGGGCAGCTGGGGCTGAGGAGCTGGGCAGGAAGGCTTTGAGCTTAGAGGAAGGTCTCAATAGGCTGGAGCCAGAGGGCGAGGCAGATTGGACAGGGCTGGGGGACAGTTGGGCAGGAGGTACAGTAATTGCAGTAGGGCCAAGGGACAGCGAAGGCAGAGGGGACAGGAGGAGGCTAGGGGAACCGTGAGGCTGCGGATCTGGAGAGAGTTTTTGCTGAGCCAAGGGAGAGGAGGCTGGGTTCTGGAAGGGGCCCGGTGGCTGCTGGCAGCCTTGTAGTCTATGAAGCGTGGGGCCGGGGGGCCGCTTGGCCTGGCCCCAGCAGCCAGAGGGCAGGGGAGCCAGGCAGGAGGCTGAGTCCGTGAGGCACAGGTGCTGGTGCATGTGCCAAGTCCGCTGCCACCACGCCAGCTCAGACTGCAGGCCCTGGATCTCCTTCCGCAGAGCGTGGTTGTGTTTCTCCAATGACTCGTGCTGCTGGAGGGGGAGCAAGTGGGCAGGGAGGGGGCTGTGAGCCAGCACTAGAGGCTCAGCATGAGCCGGATTCACAGCCCCCCTCACCAACCCCGCAGGGTTCTCAACTTAGTGAAAAGACACCTCCAGCAGGCAAATGTCCAAGCTGGGGCCCTTGGCTACTCTCTGGCCACCCCTCCACAACCACTAAGTCTCCCCCATTCTACCTCCTACCGAGGCTCAGATGTGCCTGCTCCCCACCCTCAATGCCCCAGCCAGGGGTCTCTACCAGCCTGCGACAGACGGCCACTCAGCCGGGAGCTCCACCAGCCTCCTAACTGGGGCGTCCCCCAACCTACCTCATTTTCTTGCCCCAGAGGAACCACTGGGCAACTGGGTTTAAAATTAGCCAAACATTTTAAAGGTTCCCACACCTCCCTGTGTGGGGTGACCCCAGCTGACGCTTCCAGCTTTATCTCTCAACTTCCCTTGTCCCCCCACTTCCTGTCCCTTAGCCAGACTACTTCCTCACAACACTTCCTGTCTCCTCCGCGGGGACACTCTTGCAGCACCCCCCTCCCCGGGCTCATCCTGACATAGACTTCTCACAGCAACCACAGGACTGCCATCCTGGATGCCTCCAGGCTGCTGGGCGCCCTGCCGGACCTCCCCAGCACCCAGGCACCATGGAGGGAGCCCAGGTCCCGCTCTGCAGGGGGCCAGCACAGTGAGTTCTGGTCAGCACCCCTGAGTCAGCACGTGTCAGGTTCTGTCCTGCTGGGTTCTGAGGACCCACAGGGACAAAAACCAACGTGCAGTTGTGAACGCCGTTTATGACGACCACAGTGGTGGAAAATACAGAAAGAACGCTATTCCCACAGCTCAGGAGGCTGAACCATGTTCTTCTGCTCCCTCCACCCCCCACCCCTTGTGGACACTTTTCGAAAAAAGAGGCTGCAAGGGTGTTTGACATAAAAATGTTGCTTAGGCCATGGACTCAAAGTCCTAACAGACAGTCAAAGCTACCAGCAGCCTCATCTCCGGCTGGTCCCTGCATGCAGAATGACATTTTTTAAATGTCATTAGATCACCCTTCACTTAAATTCTCCAAAGGCTTTATTCAAATCACCTCCAGAAATTCACTCACTCACTCACTCACTCACTTACCCATTCACTCACTTGCCACCTTTAGGCTGCTTGGATGTCACCTACTCAGGGAGGGCACCCCTTGTTAGGTTTCCATGACCCCCCCCCCACTCCCTGCCCTCTCCCCTGCTTTAATTCTTCCCCGTGGCTCTGTCACCATCTGACAACCCAGGGGCCTCACAGACCATTTATTTGTCTGCCCGGCTCCCCCATAAAAATATGAGCCCAGGCGAGGGTAGGCTGGGCTTTTGTCTGCTGTGTGCAGAGCCGTATATCTAATGCTTAGAAGTGTGCCTGTCACTCAGGAGACGCTCAATAGGCTGTCCTGGAAGGAAGGAATGGATGCATAAAGCCCCGCCCGGCACCAGTCCTCACCCCTCATCATCTGCAGGGCACTGCTCTCTCGCCTGTGCCAGTGCAACTTCGTGGGCCTGCAGTGCCTTCTCTGACTCCCGCCTGTCTGGAAAACGCCTATTCCTCCTCCAGGACCCGCTCAGACTTCATCTCTGCACCACCTTGATGCTACTCCCTGTTGTTGCCCCCATCCCCATGTGTTTCTAAAGCACTTTGTTCTGACTGTATGCTCCACAGGGGATGACTGAGTCCCTTCATTTGTCAGGCACTGGTCCAGGTGACGGGGAAACAGCAGGGAACAAAGGAGTTACCTACCCTGCCGTGTCGCTTACGGTCTGCTGAGGGAGACAGGCAAGGAACCACATCCGAGGGGGTCAGCATTGACAAGAAAAATAAGCCGGAATAACAAGAAGAGGTCTCTTTAGATCAGATGGCCTGGAAAGGCCCTTCCGAGGAAGTGACACTTAAACCAAACAACTGGAAAGAAGTGAGGCTCTAGCTGGACCGCTGTCTGAGGGTGGAGGGAACAGCAAGGGCGGAGGCCCTGAGGCTGGACGTGCTTGTCCCGACACGGACCCAGGAGAGCAGCACGTGGGCTGTTAGGAGAGAAGGCGAGCAGGTGGGGATTGGTGCTGCAGGGAGAGCAGGGCCTCTGGGTGCAGAGGGCTGTGAGTTTCACTCATCACTAGAAGAACGGAAGTGTAGGCCAGGTCCTGAGCCCGGCTCTTAATAACACCCATTAGGAACTAATGGTGTCCTTCCTCTCCCCATGGAAGAAGAAGGGAACCTCCAAGGGTAGATGACCATCCAAGTTCAAATTACCATCCGAGGTCAAGAGGCCAGAGCAGGTGCAGTCCCCTCCTGCCCCACTGAGCTCCTTTGCCTCCTTTAGTCTCTACAAGGGTCCTGCCGGTGGGCAGGCATTCTTGTCCCCGTTTTTGGATGGGGACAGAAGCTCAGCAAAGGAAGTGACTTGCAGCTGAACACCACAGCTGGGAATCTAAAGCCAGCCCGTCCTAAGCCTGAACCAGAGTTTCTCATAGTGTGGCCTTGGCCACCTACATCAGAACTCCGACAGGCGATGTCATCAGTCACAATGCAGCTTGTGGCCTTCTGAGGGGGGACCTGCAGGGCAGGGGAGTGATCAGGGATCTGCCTTTTAAGAGGGCCTCAGCTGGTGGCTGTGCCGGGTTCTCCCAGCTTGCCTCCACTTTTTGTCTCCTCTCCCTAGACTGGGGGCGCCTAGAGGGCAGGGCCAGCTGTGGACACTCCTTCCGTCCCTGTGGCCCAGCATGCATCTGGAATACAGTTTGCACTCAGCACCTAGGAATTCCCAGATCTCAGTACAGAGCCCTACCTTCCTCCCAAATCCAGCACTGGGAACACCCAGCAGTGTAGTGGAGTCTGCTCATAGGCGGGCAGAGAAGAGGCAACGGGCCAGGTGAGTGCAGGCGGGGGTCAGGGAAGATGGAGCCCCCACCTGGTGCAGGGTGTCCGCCTTGTCGGTGTGCTTCTGCCGGCTGCGCTGGGCAGATGCCCGGCTCTTCTGTTTCTTCTTCAGCTGCTTCTGGTGCTCCTCAGGGTCCTGCGGGGCACAAGCCAAGGGTTCAGGTCCTGGCAGCAGCTTGTGCCCTCCGTCCTGGCCTTCTGGAAAGCCATGCCCTTCCCGAGTCAAGTCCCCAAAGGTCCCGTTTCTCCCAGAGGCCCCCTCTGGCTCCCTCGGAGTCCGTGTGCCCCATGGCAGGCATGGCACACCCCGCTGGAATTGCCAGCCTCACTCAGTGTCAGTGTCAGTGTCAGTGTCCCCTGTGGGAGGACCAACGAGGAAGCTGGGAGGCTGGGATGTGAACCCAGACAGGCCTGACTTCAAGCCCACACTCTGTCAGCCAGGTGGCTCTGAGCAAGTCACTTACCTCTCTGAGCCCAGGGTCTTTCTCACAGGCCATGAAGCAGGCAGCCCGGGGGCAGCCCCGAGCCAAAGGTTAACAAAGGTCAGCCTCCTATGGCTACTATTTCCACAGCCAAGTGGTTGATTACTCTAGCTGTGAGCTCCACTGTGAGGGCAGAACCAGGACCTGAGCCGGCTCCATGAGCAACGCAAGCCCACAGGTGGTATCCACCTACTTAACGAATATTTATTGAGCGCCGACTGTGTGCCAGGCGCTGAGCTAGGGGGACACGGCAGCGAACAAAACAGACAAAACCCCTGCCCCCAAATGCTCACTTTCTAGTGGGGGATGGGGCAGCACCCAAGAATGAATGAAGGACGTCTGTCCTGATGGAAGAGAGGACACAAACGTTGACCTCTGTGACTGTTCCCTGTCCCCGGATGACAGATTAGGGTGTCCATGATACTTTGATGAAATATTTCACCAAATGCCCAGAGTTTTGGAAGGTGAGACAAGAAGGAAAGTTGGGGATCCCGCAGCCCGACCTCCCCTCCCACAGGTCCCTTGGGGAGATGTGTTCTGGGTGTAGGGAGCTCAGGAGAGAGCCCAGCCACCGTCGGAGGATGCTGTGCTCCTAGGTTCATGGCCACAGCAGGCCTGGTCCAGGCGCTGGGGCCGGGGGAGGCAAGAGACTAGAGCTTGGGGGAAAGACCCACAGTGAGAGGAGGGTCTGGCCTCTGGGTCCTGGGTCCTGGGAGTCGGGCAGGGCCTCCAAGGGGAGGGAAGAGAGGCTTCCTTAAGGGCAGTGAGGAGAGAGCAGACTGGTTAGGAGAGAGCGGTGTTCAGGGGCCAAGCTCTAAACCGGTGGCTGGATCTGCAGTATGAGAGCTGGGAAGCCCTCATTCAGTCCCTGGGGAATCGGAAGCCCAGAGAGAACGGGTGTGGAGCCCACTGTCACACAGCTCTCAGTAGAGCTGGGACGAAGAGAGGAGCTCTGACCACATCTCCCCACTCAGGCACTGGGGACCCCCCGGGCATTCGCCCCCACCCTCTCCCGGGTTTCTTGTACTCACCGTCCCAGTCAGCAGCCCTTCGCCCCCGCACAGGTGCATGGCTTGGGCAGGGGGGTGAAGGCTCACACCTGGTTCGGGGTTTTCCTCGGCTGCTGTGACCTCCTAGTGCACTCTGGGAACCCAAGGAAGTGGTGACTCCTTAAATCCCCAGTGACCACTCCGCCCCCAGCAAGCCAAGTTTCAGTTTCTTCTAAAGCCACTGGCTGCTCAGAATCCCTGGCTCGGGTTGGCTCACGTGGCTGGAATTTCCTGATATGAACTGGCTTTCCGGTTGGGCCCCTTCTCTGAGAGGATGACAGTGGAGGGTGGCCAGAGGAGGGGAGACCAAAGCCCACGTGTGGGGAGGGTCTTCTTGGGGAGGGAGGGCAGGCCGCCAGGGGCAAAGTCAAGAGAAGACAACGGGTGATTGAAGGCACATAGGGGGTACGGGGGAGCCTCTGGGCTCTGGAATCGGAGGGGCCCAGGTTCACAGCCCGCCCCTGGCACACTGCAGCTGTGCAGCTTTGAGAAGGTGACTCAGCCTCTCTGAGCCTTAGTTTCCTCCACTGTAAAAGGTGCTGGGGGAGTGATACAAATACCCGCTCACAGGCTTGATACAGAAACCACACGAGATAACACAACCACCCCAAACCCTCTGAGACCAGTGTTGAGGCAAAAACAATCAATGGCCTTTTAAACAGGAGAAGAGACGAATGAATGGCTGAGTTTTCATTCAACAGACCGTGCCACCACACAGGGAGTGATGTCTGGCCGTCAGAGCACAGCTTCCGAGCTCCGTGACACGGGGACATAATTTCACCTTTCTGTGCCACTGCTTCCAAAGCTGTGAAGTGGGGAGAAAGGTAACCTTGTCGTGAAGGTTAAACACGTTAAGGCAGGTCAGGCACCTGACACCACGGCTGGTGCAGAGTAAGGGCTCAGCAGACGTCACAGTGAACGCTGTGGAGGGAGATCGAAGCTGCGCCCGCCATCATGCCTCCAAGCCCAAACGCCCCGCTGTGCGACCGTAACTGTAATGCCTGAGCGACATCATGTCTGTAAGGGTCAGCCACATGGATACGCCACACGTAGTGAGAGCATAAAATACACGTGGGAAGGAGATACACCATTCAGAGGGAGGGACTGAGCGCGACGCAGGAACTTCAGTTATGTCTGAGGCATCTGGCTGCTTACCCTGTGCAGACACCGTTCTATGTGATAATACCCTCTGCGCTTCAGGGTGTACCTGAAATGTTTCATAATGAAAGGTTCTGTTAAAGACCTAGCAGACCCTGGAACCCCAGGCGCACCTGTGTGGTGGTTGGATCTCTGAGAGAGACATGGAAGGGACATCCGTTGTTGCTTAGGGGACAGAGGAGCCAGTAGCCTCTGTCCAAGAACCGCAGGTGCAGTGTATCCTTGCGGTCTGCTGATTAGAACATCCGGGGGTTGTGCCTGCATCCTGAGGGCTCAGGACTGATGTTGTGCGATCAAAAGAATGGCAGATGGGCCCTGGCTGACGTGGCTCAGGGGGTTGTGGACACTGACTGTGAAGTGGGCACTGGACTGTGAAGTGAAGGGTTGCCGGTTCGATTCCGGGTCAGAGTACATGCCTGGGTTGCAGGATGGGTCCCCAGTGGGGGTGGGGGGGTGCACAAGACGCAACCATACATTAATGTTTCTCACCCTCTCTTTCTCCCTCCCTTCCTCTCTTCTCTAGAGATAAATAAGATATTAAAAAAAAAAAAAAAGAATGGCAAATAGATCTGATCTTCTGGTGATGGTGTCCTGAAGCACTGTGCTGAGGAGTGCACAGCTGCCCATGATCTTTCTTTAAAAAAAAAAAACAAGAGCACCACGATTGATTAGCAATGTCTGCCAGTCTGGGACTGATTAGTGATGTCTGTCATGAGCAGAGCATTGAGAGTAAAGTTCCTAGAACCCATGTGAAACCAGTTGGACTTTAGAGTAGTTAGGAGACTTGACTCTGACACCTCGCACTCTACTCGCCAGGCCTATCACCTTGCACCTGGGTGTTCTCATATACATATGCTGGGCCTGACAAAGAAATCATACCTATTTTACAAAGTTGTTTTGGTGATGGAAAAGAAAGCTCTTTGCATGTTGTAAAGTACTACTCAGCTGGAATTCACTCCTGTTCCTGGGATTTGAGGGAATGCAGAATTAATGCAGGCTCACGATGGAAAATGCCTGGATGGGTGGGATTGGGCATGACAGCCGGGCCAGACCCTTCTTGCTCGTGAGGGTCCTGGGAGCAGAAGCTGGGGCACTGCATGTAGCAGCGAGACTGCCCTGATTTCTCTGAATGATTTTGGTTTCCCAGAAACCAGGAAAGCTGGGCATCGTGCCTGAGATGAGCACCTAAGGGGCTCATTAAACCAGTCCACAGAAGGATCTAGGGAGCCACATGCATGATGTAACCAAGAAAAAACATCTTGGGGACGGATGGTGGCTAGGGCCCAAGTGTCCCCACCCCAGCTCCCAGCCCCCAGACCTGGATCCCTGTCTCCCTCTCCAGACCCCCACCTCAGGTGGGAAACAGTCAGCAGGTGTACCTGTGGCCCCTCCCAGGAGACCACAGCCCTGGAGAAAAACCAAAGAAGGCAGTGTTTATGGCCTGATATCCCTGAGGAGTGGCAGGGAGGAATGGACATGGAGGAGTAATGTTTAACCATGAATGGCTGTGCGAGGCTTCCCCACCGAGGTGGACCCCCGCCCAGGCTGGCAGAGCAGGCCTCAGGGATATCCAGTCCAACCTCGCACTACAAGGTGAGGAAACTAATGCCTGAAAGGCAAGGTCATCTGGTGGAGAGGGCAGAGCTAGAGGGTGGACAGGCCTCTCCCCACCAAACCTTCGGCCCTCCCTCTTTGAGCCAGGCGTGTGGAAGGGCCCAGTTCAAAGCCCGCAGCCTCAGCGGGTGAAGGGTCAGAGGCCTCCCGAAACAGAGCTGCAAAGTGAGCTCCTGGGCAGCAGGGGCACTGCTGTCTCTCTCTGATGTGGCCCCTGTGCCTCAAACACTGCCTCCATGTGGTAGGTGCTCAGTTAATGAATTCATGAGCAGAACTCCAGCAGGCAGCTTGCCCCCCGGGAACCCCCAAAAGCTTCCTGATGAGTAAAGAAACTTCTGCTTTACTCATTCCCACAGGACCTGCCCTGGGTTCCTGGGATACTCTCCCTAACAAATCTCATTTTACCATTGAGGAAACTGAGGCACAGGAAGGGGACAGTCACATGGCTGGCTCGGGAGAAGTCAGGGTGCACTGGTGCTCCGTCCCGGTTCCTCCCCACACCTCCTGGAGTCGGAGAGGCTCTGGGGCTCTCCAGTTGCCCAGGGATGGAGACCGTCTTTCTAGGTGCCCCCACCATGTGCACCTTCTTGCTCATTGGAGGCCTGGTGTCTTCTGGGCATCTCAAAGGAATTTCAGACAATGGATAACAGAGAAAGAGGCCAGGTGGCTGCAGGTGGGGCTGAGGGTGGCTATTGAAGTCCCACCTGCAACTGTGGACCGGCCTCGAGGGAACTAAGCCTCAGCTGGGACGTTTACAACCCAGCGGGGTGCGGGACACACGCAGGAATCACGGACTGGCAGGGCAGATGGCACACTTCCTGTTGGGGAGATTGAGAAGTGGGCGGGCTCTGTCCTGGACCTGCAACTTGATCTTGGGCAAGTCACTTAACCTCTTTATGCCTCATCTGTAAAATGGGGATGATAATGTAAGGATTTAGTGACATAGGTAAAGGGCTTGGAACAGCGCCTGTGCACAGGGGGTCACACAACATCTGTCAAACTTTCACAGAGGCACTCGATAAACACCTGATGAATTCTGGGTTCACGTAACAATAGGCTTGTATTTTATTCATTATCATTATTAATTTCAAAGAAAAAACATACTGGAGTGCAAGAACAGTGATGAGATTTCTTCTAATGAAATACCTTTGTAATGAAAAAGATGTTAATGACTATACCCACGTGTAAGAAGTGGCACTTAATAGGTGATATAAATTGCTCGAAATGTCTCAAGCTCACGAAGAAGTCTCAATAAGAAATGGGAAATTAGGGTTCTCTGGATTCTTCGTTTTGTAAGTGATCTAACTCAAGTTTAAGTCCCTACAAGGCTGGAGTGTTCCAGCTTCAGGCATGGATGGATCATGATGCCCAAACAATGTCAGAAGGAGTCAGTGTGTCACCCTACCTGCTCTGTTCTGGGCTGGCTATATCCTCAGGCAGGGACCACTCGTGGGGGTAAGATGGGTACCAGGAACACCAGCTTAGTTGCCCCAGAATGGGGGTGCATCTTTCTACCTTTTACTACTTTCCCAATCGTTCCCACCGAAGTCCTAGGCCTGGCTCTCCTTGGTCCGACCGCAGTCATGTGGCTAATTCCTGACATGAGTCACTGTGGACAGAAGATGAAGGTGAAAAAGGCAAAGCTGGACCCCAGGCCCTCCCTGGAGCCTGGGGAACAGGGTCAGCCCCGCATTAACCATAGGAACTATGGGTGAGGAACGGGCAACTCTCACAGGGCATCAGAGTGCCAGGGGCGGGAGAAGAGGGAACAGATGCTGGGCTCACACCACCACCTTGGCTCACATCCAGGCTATGAGTAAGCTGCTGCTCAGGGGCACATTCCTTGGCCAAGCCACATCCTCAGGTGGGACAAACTCAGTGGATGGCCCGTGAGTCTCAGACACCAATGGAGGAGGAGCACTCCCTCCTCCCACTGCCTCACAGGGGCCTGTGGTGGGAAAGTAGAGACTTCCTGAGAGGGTGATGCGAGGTGAACTGAATGCTGGGCAGGGACTCTGCGCAGGGACATTGTGGGGACTCCTCAAGGTATTAGAGAAGAAAGGACTGACTCACTTGAGCACAGTACGGTGTGAGAGCTCCTTAAAGGCAGAATCTGCAAACAGCCAGGCTTCCCAGGAACTGGCTGACTCCACGGGGGCTGGATGAAGCCGTCACTGCCCAGTCCTTCGCAAGAGTTTGCACATGTTCCCGCCTCTCTGCCCTGCCGGGCCTTCTGCCTCCCCCAAAGCTTTGTGCTTCTGAGTCTCCGCTATTCCTTTAACACAGCGGTCCCCAACCTTTAGGGCACCTAAGAGTAGTTTCATGGAAGATAAGTTTTCCACGGACAGGGGATGGGGATGAGGGTGGGGGAGGACAGGAAGCAGAGCTCAGCTCCTGTTGTGCAGCCCTGGTTCCTAACAGGTCACAGATGAGTACCAGTCTACGGCATGAGGGTTGGGAACCCCTGCTTTAACATACACCTTTCCAGGAAGTTGACTCAGACTTTTGGAAGTGGGCGGGGAGCGGAAATAATGAACAGACAAGGGCCAAACAGTCCTTGAGCCTCCCAAAGCTTTTTGGGTTGTGGCAGCGGTGACCACAGCTTCCGGGTTTTCCCAGGTGGTCCAAGTCCCAGATACGCTTGAGTTCACACCCCTGCTTTGCCACTTCTAGTAGGGATGGGCTGGTAGACGGCCTTAAGTGTCATGGCGAAATATAAAGCAAAATAAAGGATTTGGGGAATGTGGGTGGGGGGGTTAAGCAATTTCAAATTTAAATAGGCTGGTTTGGCGGGGCCTCATTGAGGTATTTGAACAATATACTTTTCTGAGACACTGGAATTTGAGCAAAGCACCGAAGAGGGAGAGGTGACAGGGGAGGTATGCTTATGGGTAGTGAGAATGCGCTGGTAGGTTGGAGGGTTGGTCAGGGGACAGGGAGGAGCAGGTGATCAGGGCAGAGAACCAAGGGGGCCACTCACTCGGGGCCCCACCGGCCATGGGAGATCTCAGGCGTTAACTCTGAAGGGCACAGGGAGCACTTAGAGCAGAGCAGGGGCAAGACTTGAGCAGCAGTTACAAAAGTCCCCATGCCTTGGGGAAGGGGAAGGGGGAACCTGGCTGGGAGGCTGCTGCAGCCATCTGGGTGAGCGCAGCTCCTGGCTCATGTGTCGGGTGGAGATAACAGGGTACCTGGCTCTCAGGTTGCTGAGTGAAGAGGGCTCAGTAACTACTCCCCGCCAGTCACCCAGCCAAGGCCCGCGGAGACAAAGTACGGCACAGCCTGGCTCTGGAGGATGCCACAGGCACGGGGGAGTTGGACGTGGGCACGGGTATTGGAAGAGCCCAGGTTTTCAAACTCCTTCTCCACTCCTCAGGTTCTGGAAAGGCCTAAGGATGTCATGAGCCCTTGGGTGGATGGTGGGGCTGTGAGTAACAGTTCACTTTGTCATCTGGACATTGGAAAGGATACCTCCCCTGCCACGTACATCAGGCAGCTGGGCTGAGACCTGTAAGGAGGATGCTTGGACTCTGACGTCCACTGGGGCCTGCTCACTATACACACTGACTAGGGACAGCCACCCTTGAGGACTGGGGCTGTTAGGGCAGGGCAGGGCAGGACTGAGGTCGGCAGGCAGTTGCCATACCAGGGATTAGGTTGTACGTTCACACCTCCAGTTCCTTGTTTACTAATAAGTAGGACAAGACCTACACTTGGGAATGCTGTCACCGCATGCTAGCTGGCGCTTCCGTCATGTGCACGTGGTCCAGGAAAATAAGACCTGCATCACAGACGTGTTTCACCAGAGGAAAAACAAAATAAGATTTCTCTGATCAAAACTGTTAACTTGAATTTAAACCTCATAGGTACACTACAGTTTAAAAGAACGAAAGAAGATTCATCCCGAGCAAGCTTAAAAATAAATACTTGCCTACACAAATAAATAAATAAAACACTTCGGTACACTTCTTGCTAATGCTCAATGACCAGCAGTTGTGCCTCCGGCAGGGTCTTTTTGTCCTGGCTTTTGTTGTCAGCAGTGCTGCTGCCGGACAGAGTTGGAGGTAATACGTGAAGTGTATGGTTGGATCCAAAGGGCTTTCTCTCTTAAATGTAACATGATAGCACCAAATTTTCCTCCCCAGACACTGAGTAAACACAACTCTTTCAAAGGTTATCTAGAACTTGCCCTGGCTGGGTGGCTCAGTTGGTTGGAGCATCATCCTGTCCACCAAAAAAGGCTGTGGGTTCCACGCCCAGTCAGGGCACACACCTAGGTCGCGAATTCAATCCCTGGTCAGGGCAAGTACATGAGGCAACCGATCGATGCTTCTCTCTCACATCTCTCTCCCCACCTCCCACTCCATCTCTCTCTGAAATCAATAAACACATCCTCAGGTGAGGAATAAAAAATAATGTTAATAATAAAATAAAAAGTATCTACAACTCTACCCTCACGCTGCGATCTACTCAGAAACCCTCCCTTCACGACCAGGTTTCACAACTGTCAGGAGCTGGGTGTTTCAAGTTCATGATTCTTTCTCCCGAATCTAATCACAGTTATAAATAACTACAGCTCTGCAGATCTTCTTTCCCAGTTTTCTCCCAAAGGTATTCCCTAAAGATTTTATTTCAAAAGCACCCTTTCCTCCTTTCCACCAGGCAAGTGAAAGTACTGCCTGTCACCGGCGTCCTACACTTATCTCTAGAAGTCCCTACACCTCCCACCATGGGTTTCTAGCTATAGGCAAATATCATTCAAAAGGGAAACACCGTTGCCTCCTGGTCTCCCGCTATGTCACAGAGCACCCAGCTTTCTGCAGTCGGTATTCACAGTAAGGTGGCTGTGCGGCCCCTGGGAAGCCGTAACGACAGCTTGGACAGGCCTGGGCTTGAAGCCTGACATTTAAACAAGGATTTCAATGCTAGTGGCAACGGTGAAGTAAAGCAATCCACCAGTGCTTAAGGTAATAGTTTTAAATTTCCCTTAAACCTACGCCAGAGGTTAACAGTGGAATTGTAGTGATTTTCAAATCCTGGTGACCGCGAGTCTTCGTGAGAAGCACACACACCCATGGAAGTATCTGAAGTAAACACCACGGACCTTGAATTCGTGGACAAAGGCAGCAGTGCCTTCTGCTCTGCTCACTCTAATTTCTGCTAGTGCTGTGAGGGTGAGCCGTCTGAAACTGATTATCTTTCGCCGTCCACATGGTCAAATCTGGGCGATTTCATATGGTTCCATTTATCTGTGACACTAAAGTCATTTCACAGTCTCCCTAATGGGCTGCCTCCCATAGTTTGAAAAGCATTATTTAGTGGGTGGTTATTTTTAACATTAAAATGGGACTGAAGTTCCCTTTCTTCACTTAGTGTGGCATGGACACCTTTCCACACAGCTGGGTCAGAGCTCCCCCTCACCTTTCCCAAAGGCGTCATAGCACTGGCCACACACGTGTACCCCAGCTGAGGTAACTGATCCCCACGGGAGGCACTCTGATTTCTTAGGGACCCGAAACTTTCTTGTCAACCAGACCTGACTTTAAATTGCTGTCCAAACTCCTTAAACTCTCCAGACTCCACCATCACATCTACAAAAAGGAAATACACCTCACAGGGTTGCCAGGAGGATGAGGGAGAAAACAGAGGAGTCAGCCACCATCTTCGCTGGTGCCCGACTTCTTTCCCAAACACGAGACAGAGCCTTCTCCGTGCTGCCACTCACACTTACCGCGCAGGGGGCTGGGGGAAGGGCTCAACATAAGGCAAGAAGGACCCTGGCCAGGAGCTCAATCATCTGCATATCCCAAGCTTGGGGGCTGATCCTGGTCAGGACACATACAAGAATCAACCATTGAATGCATAAATCAGTGGACCAACAAATCAATACTTGTCTAAGAGCAATTTTTTTAAAAGACAATAAGACACATCCTTCTGAGTTTATAATATGCCTAGTCCCTGGTCTCGGTTTCGTCACTTTTTTCTGGACATGATCATTAAGGTAAAGAACCAGACTCTTGGACAGTCATTCATTCAACAACAAATATTTACGGAGTATCTACTATATGCCAATCACGATGCTAAGCACCATGGGAGCCTCACCTTTCTCATCAGCAAATCGAAGATTTTTGCTTCTTAACAGAGAAATGATGGGCATCTTGAGCGGGATAACTCTTTTGCGGGTCTGTCCACTGCTCTCTTAACAAGAGACCTACCTGGTGGTAATTGGGACAACCCAATGACGCCATCGCACATTTCCAAACGGCCCCTAGGGGGCACTTTCGCACTCCATGGAGAACCCCACGCCTACTCTCTAGGATTCCTGGTACCAGGGAAAGGGGTAGATACTATAACTGGCAGGTTCAGGAGGATGCCGAGGACCAAGACGAGGAGGGTCTGGACCACGTTTCCGGAATACAGGGCCTTACACTGGGCCCGGGATGAGCTCGTCAACAATCTTGGGGCTACCGGTTCTGACTCCCGAGTCAGAACTCTTACTCTCCATGCAGCCAAGACAAAACCTAGGAACTTCAGGTTTCCGTTCCTGGCCGAGGCGGGGGTCTTGGGTAGGTAGGAATGGCGGTGCCCTCGTCCTTCAAGCCCTAGGGACGCGAAGGGTTAAAGCAGGTGGCCGCGCAGAAACCCCCACCACTGCTAGAGGGGCCATAGCAGCTACACCAGGCAACCTCATGGTCACGTGGGAACGAGGGCGGGACTAAGCGAGGGGTCAACCAATAGGCTGTGCTGTCGGTGGGCGTGATAGCCAATAGGAGCAGGGAAAGGGGTCCCGGGACTAGGAAGGAACGGCAGCCGGTAGGGGGCTTCGGGGACCATGGGCCTTCTGACCATCCTGAAGAAGATGAAGCAGAAAGAACGGGAGCTGCGACTACTCATGCTGTATCCTCCCGGACGCCGGAGCTGCCAGGGTAGCGGGGCCCCGCCGACGGCGGGCGGTGCTAGGCGCCCCCTACTGGGTGCGGGGTGCGCGGCCGGACGGCCTGCCCCAACTGCCCATTGTGCGTCACGCACTGGGCCCTACCAATCACTTCAGCAGGGGGCCGGGAGGAGGCCAAACCACCGGCTCGGGGCGGGGGGACTCTGTTCCCAAGGTCAAAGGTGTGGTCCTCAAGGTACAGCAGTTGGAACAGGTGTCCCAATGTAGGGGGGAGTTGGGGCCCGGAGGTGACTCGGACGCCACCAGTCTCAGGTCTGGCCCTCGCGTGGGGCCGTTGCCCTCCTTGGCTCTCACCTCCTCTCCCCTGGCGGAGGGGGCCAGGGTCTGGCTCCGCCCTCAAGGTCGGAATCCCGAGGGCGTGCGGACCCGACCCTCAGCTCAAGGGAGAGGCGGGTCCTTTTGCGGGTGGGCCCAGCTCTCCGTTTCTTTTCTGCCGCGTGGCCCATCGTTGTCCCCGCGGCTGACCGCGTGTAGGCTCCGCCGACCTTCCGAATCGCATTAAGAGGCGTCTGCACTCTCGTCCTAATCTGTCCGCGGCCCCGTGGCGGGGAACTCTGCGATCCAAGAGCTGGGCCCTCCTCGCCCCGCAGCTCCCCTAGGGACAGAAAACATTTACGTACGCAAATAACTGAAAAATAATATTCACATGTCTGGTTCAAAAAGCTCTGAGATAGGCGCATTCACTCATCCAATCAATATTTATTGAGCACTACTGCGTGCTAGGCACTGCCTTAGGGGCTGGGGTAAAACAGCAAAACAAAAACAAGCCCTACCTTCCTGGACATTCTGTAATGTGGGAGGGAAGAAGGTGTTAACAAAGAAAATGAGAAAATACATAGTGCGTAGGAGGAGAACGTAGTTTCAACGAGGTGGTCGGCAAGGCCATACTGACAGAACGGCAGTTGAGTGAAGAGGGGAGGTGAGGGATGAGCCTTGTAAATATGTGGGGACGTTTTTTTAAGCAAAGGGAACAACTGCAGCAAACTCCTGGGGGGAGGGACTCCCATGGGTTCTTAAGGGACTGACCTTGGCAAGAGCAGTTGCAGGGACACAGCTGGAGCCAAAGCCTCATGGGTTCAAGAAAGCAGAACAGGAACTAGATATGAGAGTGGAGATGGTCTGGAGGTTTGCTGTTAAGGGAGGGAAGTAATGGAATAAGGGGGAGAGGGACCACGAGAGGGGGTGTCTGCCTCTAAGGCGGAAGAGAGCTTGTCGCCCCAGGGGGATGATCCAGTGTGGATCCTGGAGTCGAGGGGACAATCAGTGGCCTATTATCGGGCTAAGGCTACGTCTCAGAAGAGGTTCTTTGTCACCCCCATGTCACTGGTTTGAGTCATTTGCTCAGAGCAGGTGAGCAGGAAGGCTGCAGAGTCCAGGGCCAGGGCCCCTTCCCAGCTGCAAGGCCCCTTAAGTGTTAGAAGGGAAGTGGAGGGTGGTTCTCTGTTGCTGGTGAATTCACATATGCCCACTCAGCAGCAAAATATTTGGAATATTCCAGAAACAAGTGAGGATGGCTGACTCCAGATACTTGCTCTTGCTGTTCCCTCTGCCAAGAATGTTCTTTCACCAATCTTCCAAAAGGCTGGCTCCTGGCAGTTTGGGCCTCAGCTCGAGACCCTCAGAGAGGCCTTCCGTGACGCCTGAGCTAAGGGAAGCCCCTAAAATGGCCCTCTCCAAAAACCTCCTCGTTGAATTTCTTGTTTTTTTTTTCCCTTCGTTGTTATTTCTGACACTCTCCAGGATCTGACTCACCTTGTTTCTCACTTGTTTGCGCTCTGCTGGCTGTCTCCACACTGGAGCGTAAGTGGGGCAGACATGACCCTGGGTGCCCCCAGCACGAGAAGAGGGCCTGGCACTTAGTAGGTGGTCAACAAATATGGAGTGAATTAAGGAGCCATTGGTCTGGAGGAGATGATAAGATACTGGTTTCTTGATCCTTCCCCATTTATCATGGGCCAACAAGGGGTCAGTCATGTGCTCAACTGATTTTGATATACGGTAGGAAATGATTTGTCCCATAAGAGAGGGGCACTGTGATGGTGTTACCACTCCGCAGAGTGCGGGCCTTTCTCCTTAACCCGGTGTGTCCCAGCGGCCTGGACAACGCTGGCAAAACGACTGTCCTCAAGAAGTTCAATGGGGAAGACATCGACACCATCTCCCCAACGCTGGGCTTCAACATCAAAACCCTGGAGCACCGGGGGTGAGCAGGGTCCCTGAGGGTGGGCCAGCCCAGAGCAGGGAAGGGAGGGTGGATAAGGGGCCAGGCTGACCCTCCAGCCACCTGCTCCCTGCCTAGATTCAAGCTGAACATCTGGGATGTTGGCGGCCAGAAGTCCCTGCGGTCCTACTGGCGGAACTACTTTGAGAGCACCGACGGCCTCATCTGGGTGGTGGACAGCGCCGACCGCCAGCGCATGCAGGACTGCCAGCGGGAGCTCCAGAGCCTGTTGGTGGAGGAGGTGGGCAGGGAGCCTGGCTGAGCGGGCAGGAGGTGGAGCCAGGCTTCACCAGCGTCCAGGCCCCAGTGCCATGCACACATACGCACTTGTAGACACCTTCCTCAGCAGATTCCTGAGCCTTCTCCATGTGCCCAGTGCCCTTGGGGAGGCAGAGACAACCTGTACCCCTGGTCCAGGGAGGCCCATGGTGCCACATGCAAGTCACGCTGCAGACCTGGGTTCCCATCCCTGTGATGTCGCTGCTTCACCACCCTTAGCTTCAGTTTCCCACCTCCCATCGAGCTTTAGGAAGATGACCGCAGGCCAGTGTTTGAAGCTCTGGGAGGCACTGGAGTCTGGCTCAGGAGTCAGACTCCTCGCTGTGTGACCTCAGGCAAGGCACTGAACCTCTCTGAGCCTCCACTTCCTCATCTCTGAGATGGGTGTTATAGTTTGGGTGGTCATAATTCATTGTTGGGCCAAAACATCTTTTAAAAATAAAATTTTAGATTTACAGAAAAGTTACAAAGAGAGTGAAGAGAGACCCTGTATACCGGTCACCCTGCTTCCTCTCTGTTAACATCTTACATAATCACTGTGTGTCTGTCAAAACTAAGAAGTTAACACTGGGAAGTTACCCATAAAAAAACTACAGATTTTATTTGCATTCACCAGTTTTTCCACAGTGTTCTTTTTCTGTTCCAGGATTTGATCCGGGTTGCTACATTACATTTATATGAACAGAAACACACTTTTGAGAGTGGAAGAGGGAGTTCTTAATAATGATGAGGGACAACAGGAATAGCCAGGACTGTGTGAGCACACAGGGACATATGGTTACCTGGGATTACAGTAGCCGCCACCTAAGGGTGTCACGCGGGGCCAATGAGATCAGCTGCCCAGGCCTGCGCTAGATCCACCCACCCGCATGGAGCGACTCCCAGGGCTCAGCACACACAAGGAAATAACTGGAATCGGGGCAGTGGGACAGTGGAAAGGCTCCATGAATGTGGAAGAGGGACAGGCCGTTCCCAGCAGACCCCAGGGCCTCTGGGACAGCCGCATTCTCTCTGCACATCAGTTTCATCCGGTGGAGCAGTCTAGAACCACAGTGGGCTCTGGGATCTTTTTGTCCTTTATTCCCTCCTCCTTTATAAAAGAGGAAACTGAGGCATAGAGGAGAAAGGTGCCCACTGGATGATGATTGGAAAAGAACCAGGGCCCTGGCCCAGCCCAAGGCTCCCTTTACCCCATGCATGCCCGGCCTCAAAGGCAGCGTCCACACTGCCTCCCTCACTTGGGCCTGGCCCACCACATGGTGCCTTGCCCTGGTTTTCCAGCTTGGTCTCTAACTCCAGATGCTCTGGGCAATTAGATGAGGAGCCAGGCTGTGCTCTGAGCCCCCATCCCCTCTGTCTCCCCCAGCGCCTGGCTGGAGCTACCCTCCTCATCTTTGCTAACAAGCAGGACCTGCCTGGAGCACTGTCTTCTAACGCCATTCGAGAGGTGAGTTCAGGGCTTGGCACAGGCTCACGGAGGACAAGAGACATGCGTGTATTTGTTAATTTGCTTTAAGAGCATTTCTGAGCCCCTGCTGTGCGGCAGGACCGATTCGGGATACTGGAGACTCAGCGATCAGTAAGAGTAGTGGCCTCACAGCCTAGGGGAGGGCAGACCTTCTAATGGATCATTCCACAGGGTAACAGTAGCCAATGGTGAGTGCTTTCTGTGTGTTTGGCTCTGTGCAAGGTTCACTCATCCAATTCCCATAGCAACCTCATGAAGTAGGAACTATTATCATTCTACAGATGATAATGCAGGCTTAGAAAGGTTAGGTCACTCGCCCAAGGTCACAGAGCCAGTAAGTAGACAAACCAGGATTTAGACACAGGCCTACCTGACCCCAGAGTCTTAACCGTTATTCTAGAGCTTCAGCACCAGAATGAGTAAAAGCATGATTAGAATCTTGGTTCTGCCACTTACTAGCTGTGTGACCTCAGGCAAGTTGCTGAACCTCTCTGAGCTTTAGTTTCCTTCTTGGTAAAGTGGCCAGCACAGACCCTGGCTAGTGTGGACAGGATGAGAGGACATCGTAGGGCGCACAGCGCAGTGCCTGGGCCCTCACATACACTTGAAGCCTGCGTTGCTGCTTTCTTCCTAAGGGGTAGTACTGGCATGACGTCACAGAGAGCCTGGTGCCCATGCCTCAGAGGGCCAGCAGGTCACCACGGGCCAGGGGAAGTTGCCCAGGGCAGGACCTTGAGGAGGCATGGATTTCCCCTGGGCCAGGAGAGGAAAGGAGCTGCAGGCGGGCGGGCTGGGTCACCAGGCCCCACCAGTACTGTCCTCCCTGTCAGGCCCTGGAGCTGGACTCCATCCGAAGCCACCACTGGTGTATCCAGGGCTGCAGTGCCGTCACCGGGGATAACCTGCTGCCAGGCATTGACTGGCTCCTGGACGACATTTCCAGCCGCATCTTCACAGCCGACTGAACCACTCCAGATGCCCCCCACCTGTCAGTTGGGTCCCCCCCCAGTCCCCGCCAGGCCCTCACCAAGCACCATCCATGGGGGGTATGGGAATCAGCCAGCCCAACTAACACTCCTTGTGCCCCTCCATAACCTGCTGCTGCTGCCCACTGCCATCCCCATGGCAGGCGAACCGCTGCCCTGGCTGTCACCCAGGCTCCTGACCCGGCCTGCCTGCAGCTGCCATACCAAGAGGGGAGGGCTGGGGCTGGGAGGGGGCTGCCTCTGCTGCTATTGAGGCTGTGGGCCTCATCCTTGCTCAGCTGTGAGAATAAACTCTTCCTGTCCCGGTCTTGGCCGAGTCATTCTTTGGTTCACCAGCTTTAGAGACCACCTGGGGCCCACAGTCCAGTCACAGGGATAACCGCTGCTGTGTCCACGAGATATGCAGAGTTGTAGAAGCAAAGGACTGGGCCGCAAGTAATGCCATTTGGAAAAGTCCAGGCAGGCTTCCCAGAGGAGGTGACATTAAAACAGTAAGAGATAAGTAGAAGTTTTCTGGATAGAGGAAAGAGGGAGGGCAGGTTACCAGAGTAACTGCGACCCTCAGTGGTATGAGTTGGAAAAGAGATGCACCCCTACATCAAGGCTCACAGCTTTTGGAGGGAACATGGGCTGAATTTCAGCTCCCAGCTTCCTGCCACAGCCCAGAACTCAAATGCAGTGGAGAGCCTGCAGAGGGAGTCACATGGCAGGAATGAAGGGCAAAGGCTCTTGGGAAATAGGGAGGGGTGAGGACTCAGGCCGGGCTAGCTAACCAAGAGCAGAGCCAGGAAGGGGCCTTACCTGAAGGCTACAGTGCACTCTCTGAAGCAGGGGCCAGTCTAGGAAAGGATGGGAACCAGAGCAAACCCAGGATGGCAGGACAAATGGAATTTTCACAGGGATTTTTGCTGTGGTCCCAACAGTGGCTGCTTACTCCGCTGGGTTCTGTTCGAAGAACCTGCTACTTACTGTCACGTTTAAGGACAATCCTAAGCAGTATAGACTCAGTATCCCTTTTACGTGGAAACTGAACCTCCAGGAGGTTACAGGACTTGCTCAAAGCCACCCAAGGAGGAAGAGGGGGAGCTGGGATTTGGACCCAGTGCATCTAACCACTACCTGCTATGAACTGTTTTTAGTTTTTGGCTCTGCTTGAAATTTGAACTCCAGGGAGGGAGAATCTAATGTGTCCAATAAGGAAAAGGTAGATTTCCCAAGGAAAAGTCCAGGAAGAGACACCCATTCGCTTCTCAGCTAGCACTAGGATCCCTTCCTGGAGGAGCAGGGACCTGTGCAAAGCCCGGGCTCTGTCAGGGTGGAAGAGGGGAAGCAGGAGTTGGGTGGGTAGCCTCAGAATGTCAGCTGTCCTTCAGCGTGGAAAACGAGAACCGCTTGCCCCGTCTTCTGTGTTCTCTTCACAGAGGTGGACCCCGCACTCCCAAGTCTCGCTCTAAGTGAGCACACCCAGACTCCAGAGCCAAACCCCAGCTCTGTCACTTCATTGGTAATGCTGAGCAAGTCGCCTAACCTATCTTTGCCTCGGTCCCCCTGTCCGCAGAAAGACAACGACACCTACCTCCGAGGGTTGGGATGAGGAGCAAATGGGTGGGTGTCTTAAGCACTGTACAGAGCGAGCTCTCATTGTCATTGCATGGACCAGCTGGAGTGCAAGCTGACCCACTGACCCGGGTGAGTCACCCCAGTGTTCAAGTCCTCCTGGGGGCCGTTAGTAAGCGGCATCCTTGATTTAAAATGTGAAATATGCATGGCTAGAGACAAGAAAATAGCACAGTTATTATACTCATCACAAAGGCCTATGGATGAGGAGTTTGAGCTGAAGCAGAAAATCTACATCACATGGTCAAGCAGTACGGGTGAGCGTGGGGGGCAGGTCCCCTGCAGCTGCGCACTGGCAGCTTTTCCCTCTCCCTCCCTCCTACTAAGGCTCTTCTGTTTGCTTCTCCTGGTGACAGAACTGGGGAAGGTGGCCATCTGGGGAAGGCCAGAGGCTAAACTGATCTAGATAGGAAAGGGTTCGGAGGGGACAGGAAGAAAGAAAGCAGAAAGGGGAGAATTGGGAGGGGCTGGGTCAGGAAGAGGAAATCATGATGAGTGAGGAGACTTGGAGCCACAGCCCTGCCCAGAAAGATTCGGAGAGCAGCAGCCCAAACACCTCCTAGATGAACTCTCTCGTTCCTGAGTTTCCAAGAGTCTGATTTGGGACTTTACTTTGTATTTCTCTCTGGAGACAACGCCCACACACCTGAGTTCTAGTAACAAGAGTGGCAGTGAGTGCCAAAGTGTGTCACCCACAGTCAGGGTCCTCGATGGCCTGCCCCAGAAGCAGATTACAACTGCCCAGCAGAAAGGACATTTCTGGGAAGCACTGGGGACTCACAGCCTCCCTATGGAGATGAGATGTCCAGGCTTGGAAAACAGAGTACTTCAGAGGCTGAGCAGCCAACCCACAGCCAACAGACACCTCCGGGGACAAGTTGGTCCCCTTGCCCAGTCCTGTGCCCTCTGTCCTTCACTCAGGATTCAAGCCCTCAGGGAAGAGTCTCCCACCCCACCTGGGACCTGGGGCAAGAAAAGGGGCTGGTACCTTTGGATTCTAGGGTAGGAGTTTGGAGGGCTACACATGCTAGAGAACTATCTCCAAAGATCTGGTGCTACAATACTAACAGGAAGGGAAACAAAAAGAAATATCCCAATTTTAGGGATAAGAAAATGAGGCTTGAGCCCTGGCTGGTGTGGCTCAGTGGATTGAGTGCCAGCCTGTGAACCAAAGGGTCCCAGGTTAGATTCCCAATCCAGGGCACACGCCTGGGTTGCAGGCTAGGTCCCCAGTAGGGGACGCGCGAGAGGCAACCACACATTGATGTTTCCCTCCCTTCCTCTCTAAAAATAAATAAAATCTCTTTAAGAAAAAGAAAGTGATGCGTGAGTAGTTATGGGAAAGTCATACAGCTAGTAAGAAGTGTGACTTCAGAACCCATGACACCAACATGCTTCTCCCGTGTTCTTTTTGTTCCCCTGACCCATACAGAAAACATGAAATTAGGGAATCCTATGGAAGGAGACAGGAAAATAGTTTAGCTACGTCTGGTATATATATTGTATATACAATAAAAATTGGGTGAAAGAATGAAAGTAAATTGGAAAGCAGCGAAGTCGTCTGGAGATGTGTGATGAGGGTTTACACTGAGACGCGTGATCCAAACTCCCCAATCCTTATCCTCAAATCACTTAAGTTTACGTTTTACCAACGACCGAGCCCTTTTTAGACGCTCCCTTAGCCGCGCGCAGGGGCCGAGAATTACGCTGTCACTTGCAACCAGCTCCCTGGGCTAGAGGAGGAAGGGCACTTGCCGGGGAGAGGCGGTGGCTGGCAGCGGCTGACCTGGAGGTGGGGGGGCTCAGCTCCGCCCAAGCTGGGTTGCCATGTCCCGCCAGGCAAAAGACGACTTCTTGCGGCACTACACAGTCTCCGACCCCCGGACCCACCCCAAGGGCTACACCGAGTATAAAGTGACCGCGCAGGTGAGATGGGACCCAGCGGGGACCTTATCCTTTTAACGAGAGGGGCCGTGCTTTATCTTAAGACAAGGCGCTGGAAGCTCCCTCTTTGGAGGACAGAAATAAGCTTCCCCTTTAAGGGGTGGTGTAGGTTCCTAGCTTCCTTCGCCTCTTTAGGCTTCGGGGGGCGGGGCCATGGGAGGGCGCTGTCCTCTTAAAAAGGCGGGGACTGCAGTTGCCCGACCAGGGAGTTGGGGTGCCCACGCCCACAGTGTGATGTGTGGATATCAGAATGTGAATTTCTTTTAAAAGAACATGAAATCTCTAGCTCAACCTAAATATTAGCTAGTTCTTCAATCTCTCGGAGTAAGTTTTGTTTTTTGGTTTGTTTGATATTTCCATAAAAGCCCTTTAAAGAGTTTACTTTTTATTTTATTTTATTTTTCTCCCCGCTAAAGAGTTTATTTTTAGTTAAAACAAACAAACACTTGTCTCTGACTTTAACACTTCACACAGTTCCAAAGAACCTAGGGAGTATGTGTCCACCTTCAGTCAGAGCAGGAAGACCAGGAAAGGCTAAAGCTGATACACGAAGCGGTAACGTTACAAGCGCATTATACAGAGCCAGTGAGAAGGGTTAAAAATAGAAACAGTATAACAGAATATCTGTAGAATGAAATACAGGAACTGGTTGGGAGAAGACTGCACTGTCAACCTTTTTGTACCTTTAGAATTTTGAGCCAAGCAACCGTTAAACTGGTGCAGTAGTTACTATTCAAGTGCAGCAAAAATATAAAGACATTTCCATAAGTGCAGATCCTAGATGTTTAAAATAAACTTCCCCCAGGTCTTTCATAACGTCTTCCCCAGGTCTAAAAACTACAGTGAAAACACAGTCCGGGGGAGAGGGTATGTCACAAGGGACTGGAACCTTTTCCTATAAATCTCCTGTTGGCTTCTTAAACAAGTAACGCACATTACTTTGATATGCTTTGACAACTTGTAAAGATAAGTCATTTTCCCTCCCTTACACCCATTTGTCATTCTCATAGGAACCACCGCTGGTAGTTTCTTATGCATCCTTACAGATAACTGAGCTTAAAGGCAAACAGAAGTATCCATTCCAGTGTGACTCACACACGTGAGCGGTGTTGGGCACCTTGCTTTTTTCACCTGCTGAGAGTCAATTTTTCTGTTGTTTCACCTTTAAAAAAAAAAAAAACTGAGACATAATTTACATGAAGTCATAGGCACCAATCTTAAGAATCCAGCTCAGCCCTGGCTGGCATAGCTCAGTGGATTGAGCACCGGCCTGCAAACCAAAGGGTCGCTGGTTCGGTTCCCAGTCAGGGCGCATGCCTGGGTTGCAGGCCAGGTCCCCAGTAGGGGGCGCTCAAGAGGCAGGCACACATTGATGTTTCTCTCCCTCTCTTTCTTTCTCCCTTACCCTCTTTCTAAGAATAAGTAAATAAAATATTTAAAAAGAATAGAGCTCAGTAATTTTTACACATGAAAACATCTGTGCAAACACCACCCAGGTCAAGACACAGGCATTCTCATGACCCCAGAAAGTTGCTTTGCACTTTGCCAGTCGATAGTCCCCCTCCAGAGGGACCACTGTCATCACTCCTGTCACCACAGATGAGTTTTGTCTGTGCCTGAACCTCAGACTCACAGCCAGTGCTCTTTGTGTCTGGACTTTTCCACTCAATATAATGTTTTTGGGCCCTGGCTGGTGTAGCTCAGTGGATTGAGCACAGGTTTGCAAACCAAAGGGTCGCTGGTTCGATTCCCAGTCAGGGCACATGCCTGGGTTGCAGGCCAGGTCCCCAGCAGGGGGCGCTCAAGAGGCAACCACACACTGACGTTTCCCTCCCTTTCTTCTTCCCTTTCCCTCTCCCTAAAAATAAATATTCATCCATGTTGCACATGGAAGTAGTTTCTTCTTTTTTATTGTTATGTGGTTATAGTCCTTTGTATGAAATATATTGTTTCTTTATTCATTCTTTTGTTGGACATTTGGATTTCTAAACCATGTTCATTTTTTATGAGTAAAATTATATGAAAATACACATAAGTACAAGTCTTCTTTTGGACAGAGGTGCCCATTTGTCCTTGTTATAACCTAGGAGTGGACTTCCGGGGTCATTAAGAGTATTAATTTGCATTTCTCTGATGACAAATGATGTTGACTATATTTTCATAATCTTACTGGCCATTCAAATGTCTTCTTTTGTGGGATGTCTCTGTTCAAGTGTTTTGCCTAATTTTTAAAGTAGGATTGTTTGTCTTATCTTTTTAGTATTGATTTGTAGGAATCCTTTGTTAGGTATATGTTCCTCAACGGTTTTTAAAACGAGTTTCTTTTACTTTGAAAACTGTCAAGTACTCCAAGCTGTTAAGGATGTTAAGTTAAAATAGAGTCTTCTTAGGACCTCAGACCCCCGGCTGCCCAGGTCACAACCCCGGTGGCCCTTTCATCTTTGTCCAGGAGCATCTGTTCACAGAGGACTACTCTTTTAGGAAGGTGTGGCTCCTGGGACAGGAGCTCATTTTTTAGAGAACTGGGGTTCTTTGGTTTCAGAAGATGTAGAGACCTCCTTTTGGAAATTTTATTTATTTTTAGAGAGAGAGGAAGGGAGGGAGAAAGAGAGGGAGAGAAACATCCATGCAGGAGAGAAACATTGATCTTGATTGGTTGCCTCTCCCACACCCCAACCCCTGCAACCCAGGCATGTGCCCTGACTGGGAATCGAACCTGTGATGTTTTGGTTCACAGGCCAGCGCTCAACCCACTGAGCCACACCAGCCAGGGTGGGACTTGGCTTTTTGAAGGAATGGAGATAAAAATTTGGCTGAGGATAGAGGGGTCTGGAGGGGTCTTTGGGGATCTTCTCATCTGACAGATGAAGAAACCGAGGTGCATGATGGACAAACTGCCCCAAGTTACACTCAAAGCCTTAAAGCCAGGACACCTTGACACCAGTGGCCAGTGGCCCTTTGAGGGGAGCTGGGAGGTACCTGGAGCATCCTAGGATTTTACTGTCTGAGTGGATGTCAGATGTCAGTCTCTGGTCTCACCCGTTCTTGGTTTCTTCCTCAGTTCATCTCAAAGAGAGACCCAGAGGATGTCAAAGAGGTGAGGCTCCTGGGAGGGAGGGGGGCCATTCCGCAATTCCAGATCTTGAAACAGTAAGGGAACTCAGTGAGGAGACCCGCCCCCACCTCCACGGTGCCCCCTTCCTCCCACACCTCTGGGCCAGGCTGGGAGTGGGCAAGACCTCTCCCAGCCGTTGCTGGGTCCTTCAAGTCTCACATGCCTCCTAGGTGGTGGTCTGGAAGCGGTACAGTGACTTCCGCAAGCTGCACGGAGACCTGGCCTACACCCACCGCAACCTCTTCCGCCGCCTGGAGGAGTTCCCTGCTTTCCCCCGGGCGCAGGTGTTCGGTGAGTGTTGGTCGGGGCTTTCAGGCCAAAGGTGGCCCAAGACTTGGGCAAAGGGGCCCTCTGCTGGTGAGGGCTGGGGAGACAGGGTCTGACAGTCCCTCCGAAGGCATTTCAGAGAGCTGGAATGGTCCTTGGAGGTGGCCTCATTTTACAGATTGAGAAACCTAGGCTCAGAGGAGCCTCGCCCTCATTGTGTGTCCAACCACTCCTGTCCCCATTAGCCCCGTTTTCAAGATGAGGCAACTGAGACTCAGGGATGTGAAGGGGCCAGGCTTGGAAGTGACAGAACCAGAATTCCTACCCACAAGCCTTCCTGTAGACCTGCCTTGTCCAAAACAGCAGCCCTGAGACGCGGCGCGTGTGGCAGGGGAGCGCTGAAGACGTGGCACACTGTTTGGTTCACAGACACGGAAGAAAGAATGCAAACTATCTCAACAGTCTATGTGTTGATGATATGGTCAAATGAGACTAATTTGAATACATTGGGTTACATTGAAAACATTATTAAAATTAACCTGTTTCTTTTTACTCTTTTAATGTGGCTACTAGGAAATTGTAAATAACATATGTCTGTTGGACAGGTCTGGTCTGTCCTTGGTTCTCTAGATTCACATGAGATGTTTTTCGGCAGCAAGCTGAAGGTGGCTGCTGGCAGGGGTGCCAGGCCACGGCAGTGCGGTAACTAGGCCAGAGTGAGATAACTCTGCATACCTAGAACAGAGCAGCAATGCTGTAAAAACAAAGTGTGGGAGCTCCTTGCTGTGTGACCTTGGGCAAGTCACTTCCCCTCTCTGAGCCTTATTTTCCTCCTCTTTACATCAAAGCCATCTGAAATTACTTTGTTTCTTGTTGGTTGCCTGCCTCCTCTTGTCTAGGATGTGATATCTAAGAGGGCAGAGACCTTGCTTCCGTCGCATTCACCTTGTGAACCTTAGCACATAGTAGGTGTTCAATAAACATCTAGTGAACGGATGAACAGGGAGACTGGTCCCTTTTCGGAAGCACCCCCCATCCGGGGAAGAGTCAAGGAAGACTGCTGGGAGGACGGGGAGGGGCGACGGGCTGTTCCAGTCCTCTCAGGCAGAACCAGGACAAGTGGCCTGGGAGCCAGAGGCCCTGTGAGTCACTGTTTCCCCTCCTTCCTCCTTCCCCTTTCCGGGGGCTGTAGGCAGGTTCGAAGCCTCTGTCATTGAGGAGCGGCGCAAGGGGGCTGAGGACTTGCTTCGCTTCACTGTGCACATCCCCGCACTCAACAACAGCCCCCAACTCAAGGAGTTCTTCCGGGTATGTGTCCCCGCTCGTCCCCCTGCCCAGCCCCTGGGAAACCACCCTGCCCTCCAAGCTGCACCCTGTGACTCCTCCTGGCTGGTATTTCTCTCCTGCAGGGTGGGGAGGTGACCCGCCCCTCCCAGGTGTCCAGGGACCTGCACATCTTGCCACCCCCTCTGATTCCCACACCGCCCCCTGAGGAGCCCCAGCCACCACCTGAGGAGTCCTGTTTGCCCCAGCCACTCCCCGCGGAGAAGAGGGGCCTTGAGGAGTTGGAGGTGCCAGGTACATCGGGTGGGGGTGGGAGCCAAGGCTGGAGGGTTCAGGGTGGGTGGGGGGGCATACCCCCACCTCAGTGATCTTAGTGAAAGGCTGGGATGTGTGACAGCTGCCCCACTACTGACCTGCCAGGAGCTCTGCACGGGGCACCTGGGCTGTAGTTTCTTCATCTGGAAAACGGGCACAAACCTTACGAATGGGCTTGCCTGCGCCTCTGGTTGCTGCAAAGATTCAGTGAGAGGAAGCTCCACGTTGAACGCTGTGAAGTGATGAGGGCAGACATGAATGTCCCCACTGATCTGTTCCTCAGCGGACCCCCTGCCCTCCAGCCCTGCCCAGGATGCCTTGGATCTCCTCTTTCCCTGCGGGAGCATCGAGGAAGCTTCCAGTTCCCCTGCCCGAGGCCCCCTCACTGAGGCCGAGCTTGCCCTCTTTGACCCCTTCTCCAAAGAAGGTAACAAGCGGGGACAGACAGAGGGAGGGCTGGGCAGAACGTCCTTCGGGACAGGGAGGCAGGCAGAGCAACCAGCTAGCCTGTAGTGCCTGTGTACATCTGAGAATGGTGCCCTCTGCAGGCAGGTGGCAGCCTCGATGAGAATGAGAAGCAGGTGCCATTGCCCTGTGCGGGGGCTTGGCAAGCCGGATGCCCGCATACAGGGAGCAGCCATGGGAGATGGAATAAGCCACTTCCCACGAGGGCATCTTCTCCCTGAGAACGCTCTGGAATGAGCAGGGGTCACGTTGCTCTGAGAGGGTTTGAGCTGCAAGCTTGAGGTGGTGGTTCCCTGTCTGGCTCAGGGTCTGGTTGCAGATCCTGAAGTCAGGAGAGGCCTGTTGGTCACAGGGAGGGAGGCCTGGGCTGATGTGGGGGAAGTGGGGGGGAGGCCCTGGAGCAGCAGCTGGCCTGCCGGGGCACCCAAGTGGAAGGGGCCCCGTGGAGGCCCAGGTCCAGAGGTGGCAACTGAGATCAGGGCATCTGAGAGTCCCAGGCTCTGAGACACTGGCTCTCTTCACTATGAAATTCCCTGAATTCGTGCCGTTCCTGCAGCTGGGTGCTGAGGAGGTTGCTCTCGCCTCGGGATCATCACGAATCACTTTCATTTCGGATTCCTCAGTTGTCTTCATAAGCCCACTTTGTGGGCTTCTCTTCTTCGCCCGTGGTGACCTCCTGGAAGACCCTTAGCTTTCTGATCAGTTTCAGGCATTTGAGTTCTGTCACCCCCACTCTGATCCAAATCAGGACCTCAGTCTTTCACCCAGTTTTCAGCCATTCCCACCCCAGCCTACTCAGGCCTGACTGGCAACCGGCCCCTCGTCACGGTGACCAAGGGGCTGAGGGGGGTTCTTTTGCTCTTCTAATTATGCGCCCTCCCCTTCCTACTCCGTCCCACCCCAGGGTGGGGGAGGAGGAAGAAGGAACTGGAGGGGAAAGGCAG
Source organism: Macrotus californicus (assembly GCA_007922815.1). Classification (NCBI taxonomy): domain Eukaryota; kingdom Metazoa; phylum Chordata; class Mammalia; order Chiroptera; family Phyllostomidae; genus Macrotus; species Macrotus californicus. The sequence goes on from VMDR010000009.1 coordinate 337,939, forward strand.
GGCTGGTGTCACTGGGCCAGATGTACCGGCTCTGAGAGGCAGCTGTCCAAATACTGTGCCTTGCCCCAGCCTGGGATGCCCGGTAGCCAGATGCTTAGACAGGAGCCTGTCGGGACTCCTCAAAGGCTGCTCCCGTGAGATATTCCCTCAGCCCTTGGGAAAACTCTCAAAGCCCAGAAGCACAGTTTGCTCAGATGCTGCCTCGCGTTCTCACCCCACTCTTGTGGGCCCCTGCAGCGGGCCTCTCACCCTCAGAACGCTCCAGGCAAGAGCAGCGCCGCCTCTTCATCACATACACCACCCTCCGGACCTCGAGGGTGTCCCAACAAGTCGTCTGCCTCCTGCTCCATTAGCAACATAGGGGGGGCTGCAGGTCCACAGGGTCGCTTGGATGGGGTTGGAGAGATACCCACACTTCCGTCTTTAGGCTGGTGGTGCGCCATGGCACTTCTTGCTCCTGCACCTTCCCTTCAAAGGCCTTTCCGTCACGGATTCATCAGATCTCTAGTCTTCTTTCATATAAGCTGCAGAGGGGATGTTCGACCACCTCTTTGCCAGCCCTGGGGGGATGAAATGAGCCCTTTTCTCTGGAATGTGGGGATACCTACTGCCTGGCGTTTTCACATGTGGAGCCTCAGCTGAAATTGTAAGACCTCAAATAAAAGCCCTAAAATTCCAAGGCTTGGAATATTTCTACATGTCGCCTGGCATTGCTGTTCTAGCATCCTTCAATGAAACTTCATGGAGGGAATTCTTGGACTGACAGATCAAAATGTGGTGAGGAGGGAAATAGGACCAGTAACTCGGAGCTTGCAGACTAATATTAATGTGCACCTAAAGGGGGAATTTGTAAGGTAGGTGGTGTTTCAAAAGCATATGAACTTCACCAAATAGACCGTGGCTAGTTTGCTATGCACTTGGCTTCTAGATTGCTCAGGCACAGTTCCCTTGTACCTGAGACAGGTTGGTGCCCTAATGGGCAGGAGAGGTCTGGGGGTGGGCAGCAGGCCCTGGGAAAGCGAGGGCCAGTGTGGCCTGAGTCCTCCATGTCTGGTTGCAGAAGGTGCAGGCCCCAGTCCTACCCACGTAGGTGAGCTGGCAGCCATGGAGGCAGAGCCTGAGAGGCTGGACCAGGAACCCTGGGAGCCAGGAGGCCAGGAAGAGAAAGAAGCTGAGGAAGGAGGGCCCACCCCTGCCTATCTGAGTCAAGCCACAGAGCTCATCACCCAGGCCCTGCGGGACGAGAAGGCAGGCGCCTACCCTGCAGCACTGCAGGGCTACCGGGACGGCGTCCACATCCTGCTTCAGGGAGTTCCCGGTGAGTCGGGCTGGAGGGAGGAGGGTCAGGCCTGGGGGTCTGGATGGTGCAGCCAAGGGAAGGGAAAGTGAGGAAAAGCAAGTGAAGGATGAGAATTGTTCCTGACTGAGCAGCTATATAACCTTGAGCAGTTTCTCTACCTCTTGTGGTCTCAGTCTTCTTGTTTGTAAAATGGGGAGAATAGGTCTGGCCCCCAGGGATGGAGAAAGACACACGTTGATGCTTTGCGAACTATAAGGGGCTAGACCAGGGGTTCTGAACCCCAGTACCTCAGCTGAGCCATTTCTCTCCACAGGTGACCCATCACCTGCCCGCCGGGAAGGGGTGAAGAAGAAGGCAGCTGAGTACCTAAAGCGGGCAGAGGAAATCCTGCACCTGCACCTGACCCAAGTGCCACCCTGAGAGGGACTGGACCCGTCCCCAGGACTCGAGCTCTAGCACTGCCGGCCACCTCTTCCTCCTCTCCCCGGGCCTGGCCCTATGTCTGCGGTTGTAACTTCAGAGGCCGTTTCTGTATGCAATTGGACCACGAATAAGAAAAACGATGACATCTCAGTTCCCTGACCACACCCGCCAGCGTGGAATCAGGGACTCACACTTCTGACCCTGCCTGTCTCTATCTTGATGCGTGAGCAGTAGCTCTGGTCACTAAACTCCGCGTTCACCCTTCTAGACCCCGGGGGTCTGCAACCTGCAGCCTGCAGCCAAATCTGACCCACTGCCTTTATTTGTAAGGCCCGTGAGCTAGAATGGTTTTTACATTTTTTAATAGTTGAAAAAAAAAATCAAAAGAAGAATGTGCTGTGGCAGGTGAAAATGATACGAAATTGAAGTATCTAAAAATACAATTTTATGGGAACACAACCAGGCTCATTTTTCAGTGTTGTCTGGTTGCTTTCCCGCTACACCAGCAGAGTTGAATAGTTGCAGAGTCGAGTATGTAGTTGCCACGGATAGTCCTAAAACATTTACTATCTGGCCTTTTTCATAAATTTGCTGACCCCTGATCTAGAAAACAGGGAGAATAGTCTCCAGGGAAACGTTGGAGAACGACAGTAAGGCCAATTAGGCCAGTTTATTAGTCAACGGGGGAAGATGGGGAGGAACCCAAAGCGTGGGTGCTCACTTTGCGGAGGTGGGAGCCCCAAATCTAACCCTGACTCAGAAGTGCGCTGGGAAGGCATGGCTCTGCTCATGCCCGCCCCCATCCCTTCCCCCCACCAAGCGACGGGCTGCGGAAGAACTACAAACCGGTGTATCATGGGAGTGGCGTTGTAGTTCAGTCCAGCCACCAGTGGCGCCGTGCATTCTGGGGACGGTTGCCGGTACTGAGCGCGCCGCACTGGTAGCGGCCCGAACTACAACGCAGTGCATCTCGGGAGACCTGCTTGCGGAGGCTTTGTGGGAGGCCAGAGAACTCGGTGAGAGGAGGGCGGTTGCCGGATGGGTGGCGGGGACTTTGTACTCTGTCCCGTCTTCTCCGAGCTCCTGCCGATCGCGGCGTGATCCCCTCACCCCGCAAAATGGGACGAGGGGCCGCCACCGTCCTTGGGATGCTGAGCGCCCACCCTCTTCCCCCAGCCCACCCATGCCCGGCTGCGAGTTGCCGGTGGGCACATGCCGGGACATGTGCCCCGCCGCCGAGCGCTCGCAACGCGAAAAGGAGGGACGCCTGCATCGCTTCGAGGTGGTGCCGGGGTGCCGTGGGGACCGGCCCCGCGCTGACCCGCAGCGCGCTGTGAAGGAGTACAGCCGGCCAGCCGCCGGCAAGGCCCGGCCCCAGCCAAGCCAGCTCCGGCCGCCGTCTGTGCTGCTGGCCACGGTCCGCTATTTGGCTAGCGAGGTGGCCGAGCGCGAAGACGCATCCCGCGCGGAGGTGGCCGGCTTCGTGGCGGACCGGTTGCGCGCGGTGCGGCTGGACCTGGCCCTGCAGAGCGCCGGCGACGCTGAGGCGGCGGTGGTGCTGGAGGCGGCGCTGGCTGCGCTGTTGGCCGTGGTGGCGCAGCTCGGGCCCGACGCAGCGTACGGGCCCGTGGACCCGGTGCTGCTGCAGGCCCAGGTGCAGGAGGGCTTCGGTTCGCTGCGGCGCTGCTACGCGCGGGGCCCCGGGCCGCACCCCCGCCAAGCCGCTTTCCAGGGCCTCTTTCTGCTCTATAACCTGGGTGAGTAGGGGTCCCAGCGGCGGGACAGAACTTGGGGGCGGGGTACCCTGCATGTGAACAGTGGATGCTGGGAAGGAAAGAGAAGCTTTAAAGTCTCACCTGTTTAGCCCTATCCCCGCCCCTGCTTCATAAAATGTGTGTCGAGTCAAAGCACAAGGTGCATCGACGCCACCGTGCGCCTTCAGGTCTGTCCCTTCGGGCGTGTCCCTTCTCATCTGTGTCAGTTTTCTCCTAATAAAGGTGGAGGGGATGGGGTTGGAATGGGAAAGTTGGCCTAGATAGTAATTTTCAAATTTTTTAAACCTCCAGTCGGCGTTGCAAAGCATCCAAGAACATTATGCCTACGAATATATCTGAGACATAAGTTTCAAAACTTAAGATCCTTTGTGGATGTTTGGTGCATTCTAATAAGTTCTATTTAAATGTAATAAAATGCTGTTGACTTCACAACCCACTAATGGGTCAGGAGCCTCAGTTTACAAAAGTGGCCAAAGGTTCCAGTGTCTGTGATTCTTCTGGAAGGGAAGCAGGGTCAGTATCTCCTTGAAGAAATGGCCTTACCAGGCAGACAGGGGAAGGTGTGGCTGCACCCGTGCCCTCACCTGCGGGGCAGATGGGACAGTGGAGAAAGGGCTGGGCTCCCGTCAGAGAACTCGGATTGCATCGGATTGGTTTCTGCAGCACATGAACTGGAGGACAGTGTCAGGCAGGTCGTTACAGTAACCCGGCCTGTTTCCCTCATCCAGAAACACTGCCTCACTTCATTTAGTCTGAGGGTCCAAACTGTTTGAAGGGGCAGCCTCTGGCAACTCACTCAGATAAGGCTCAGGAAGCGCCGAGGGGAAAAGGGAGAGTGAAGGTGGGCTTCGCCCAGGGGAGGGGCGTGGCCAGAGCGGGTTGGTAGGCAGGACTGAAGTGAGGTGATGGCAGGAGGACCGGAGCTGGCGGGAGCGCAGATTGGTGGGGGGACGCATTGAGGGTGGCATGGGAGGTGGGCCTGATCTTGGAAGGCCTCATCCCAATCTCATCCCAGTTTCCCATCCTCGCAGGCTCGGTGGAGGCCCTTAATGAGGTTCTGCAGCTGCCCGCTGCCCTGCGTTCCTGCCCAGCCCTGCGCACGGCCCTGGCTGTGGATGCGGCCTTCCGCGAAGGCAATGCCGCCCGCCTGTTCCGCCTGCTCCGGGCCCTGCCATACCTGCAGAGCTGTGCCGTGCAGTGCCATGTGGGCCTTGCTCGCCGCAGAGCCCTGGCCCGCCTTGCTTCTGCCCTGAGCACCCCCAAGGGCCAGACCATACCCCTGGAATTCGTGGTCCACCTACTGGCGCTGGACGGGCCCAAGGAGGCCCAGGACCTTTGCCAGGCCCACGGACTGCCCTTGGACGGACAGGAGAGGGTCGTGTTCCTGCGGGGCCGCTACACAGAGGGAGGGCTGCCACCTGCTGGGACCTGTAGAGTGCTGGTGGGCAACAAACTTGGAGGACGGACCCTGGAGGAAGTAGTCATGGCAGAGGAGGAAGATGAGGGTGGGGACAAATCCAAGTCACGGGCATGAGGAGCCCAGGACTGGGTGTGAACACGGGTTTCTTTTCCCTTTATCCCACACAATAAAAGGGACTTGTTTCGTAGGGATAATAGCTAGGCTCAATTTATTTGGGGAAGGGCAGGGAAGGGTTGAGAAGTGCTAGGGGCGTGAGGGTGGAGGAGCCCAGGGTGGGCAAGGCCCTATTAACCCCAGGCCTCAGTTTCCCTGCTGGTCCCTGAGGGGTGGACTCTGACCTGGCATCTAAGGTTGGCATTAGGCATCCTTTCCTCACCCACTCACCACCAAGAGCCATTGGGGATTTTGCCGTTCCCACTGTCCCCACCTCCTGTTCTCCACCCTCTGCCAACCAAGAGCCAGATTGAGGGAGACTTTCATCCAGGGCTTATCACTGCCCTCAGGTGACCACAACTGATAGGACCCTGAGCTGTTGTCTCAGAAGCTTGAGAGGATCCTGTGGTTGTGCCCTCTCTTGGCATCAGGGAAGAGGACACACCCAAAGAAAACTGGAGTGGGAGAGGGATAGGATGAAGGGAGCTGAGGAAGGAAGGCCAGGGTCAGAGGTCAGCCACAGGCCTCAGGGTGGCTGCTGCACCCTCCAGGGCCACCACCACAATGCTGAGCTGCCTCTGCACTTCAGCCCAGGCTGCAGATCCTGGGCCTGTGTTCATGGCTGTGGAACAGGCATTGGCCAGCCCTGGGAATGTGGCTGTGGAGCCGGTGCGGGGTGCCCAGAGCACGTGGCTAACAGAAGAAATAAGGAAGAATCAGGGTCATTTGGGGGTCAGAAATGGGAGCTTCAGCCTGGAAGGGGCTCAGCTGTATAATGCTGGGCATTGAAGCACCTCCCACTACCTCTAAAAGCTGGGGCAGTTACAGCAGTGGTGGCAGCAGGTGTAGGTTCTAGTCCCGGGTGACCTTGACTGATTTGCATCCCCTCCTCTGAGCCCGATTCCCCTAAATGCCAGCGAAGTGCTGATGTTCTCCCTCCTCGGCGCCCATTACCCAGCCTCACCCCACCGCATCTCCCAAGAGCTTTGGGACAGGCTCACCTATAGTAGCGTTCCTCTGGGAAGGCTCGAGGGTTCAGGAAGGTCCGTTCCAAGAGCATCAGCTGGTCATTGAGCATCCGGACCTGCAGGGGGCTGGAGGTGACAGGACCAGTTGGTCACTGGAGCCAGCAGCCCAGCTGCCAGCCTGCATCTTGCCCCAGATGCCACCCTCCCAGACATCTGCTTGCTGCCCTCACTCACTCGAAGGTGCCCTTCTGCAGCGCTGATATGTGTTGGCCCAAGGCCACAGCTGCCCCCTTGAACTTGTCCACTGCTGTCACCAGAGGCCCTGTGGGGTACACCGGCATCTTAGCCCTGGAAGTGCAGGTTTCCCTGGGCCTCAAGGTCACGGGGCCTCCGTACCCAGGCTGATGTTGTGCTGCTCCAGCAGTGCCCCAAGGTCCTGCTGGGCAGCCTGCAGGAAGCTTTGGAGGGTCTCACTGTAGTCACTGACATTGAGAGGCAGGAAAAGACTGTCACTGAGCCGAAGAAGCACATTCCCTGCCGTCTGGGCCACGGCCTGATGGCTGCTGAAGCCTGCAGGGAGGGTGACAAGGCCAGGGCTCAGTCTTCAGCCCATCCTCCTCCAGCCTCAGGATGCCCTTGCACCTCTCCTCACCAGGGTCCACAAACTTGTCCACGTAACCAAAGGTGTCGAAGGCTGTGTGGTAGGTGGGGTAGATGCGGGCAGAGGTCTTGCTCTGGGGAAACAAAGCCCAGAGGTGACAGGCTTGAGATGGGAAGAGGGAGGAGGTGTACCTACAGTGAGCTACAATGTGGGGATATTATCAAGTCACTGCCCAAGCTATGGGGTGGGTGTTAGAATTCCCACTTTACAGAGAAAGAAACTGATGCTCAGAGAGGTTAAGTAACCTGCCTGATGTCACACAGCTAATAAATGGCAGAGCTGGGGCAGGTGCCAGTTTCCCATTTCACATAAAGAAGAGCCTGGGGCTTTGGAGTTAGGATTTAAATCCAGCTTCACTACCCAGAAGCAGTGTGGCCATGAAGGGGGCAAACTGTTTTCAGAGACATAGAATGGGCACTCTGCATCCCTTACCTCATCTCACTCAGTGTGAATCGGCCCTGTTTTCTACTGCTATTTAATCTGTTCTGAGATAAACGACTTTTCTCATTTTACAATCTCTGGAATAATGCTTCTCACAGTCAGTGTTACCCTGCAGATGGCAGGCAGTGGATTTGTGCATGTCATAACGGTGCGTCTTACAATCAATAGTATCTTTCTGAATTTTATTTATCGAGCCCTGGCTGGTGTGGCTCAGTGGACTGGGTGCCGGCCTGCAAACCAAAGCATCGATGGTTCGATTCCCAGTCAGGGCACATGCCTGGATTGTGGGCCAGGCCCCCAGTGGTGGGGTGCATGAGAGGCAACCACATACTGATGTTTCTCTCCCTCTCTCCCTTCCTCTGTCTAAAAATAAATAAAAATCTTTTTAAAAAACGTATTTATTGATTTTAGAGAGAGAAGGAGGGAGGGAGGGAGAAACATGGATTTGTTGTTCCACTTATATGCACTCATTGGTTGCTTCTGGTATGTGCCTTGACCAGGGATTGAACTTGCAACCTTGGCCTCCCTGGGCGGTGCTCTCACCAATGATCTACCCAGCCAGGGCACAATCAATAGTATGTTAAATTGGATAAATTAGATGAGCATAAGCAGAATCTCAGAGAAGTTAGGAAACTTGGCTGATGTAGCACAGCAACTGAGTGACAGAGCCGGATTCAGGCTGCACTAGAGCAGCCTGCAGGAGGAGGGGCCTGACTGGTGGAGCAAAAGATCAATCAGGCTGGGAGATGGATGGGATGCTGCTCACCCGGTCATAGGTATAGGCGATGTCCATGGAGGAGATGCCCAGGAAGTGAATGAAGGGTGCATAGTCGCTGCCAGCACCCAGAGAGCCCAAGCTGCGGGAAGGAAGATGGGCTAGAGGCTGCTGGATCAGCCCGCCCACCAGGAGCCCCGGTTCTGGCCTTGGGCTCACCTGGGGACCAGGCCATACACCGGGCTGCTACGGTTGAAATACCGGATCCAGTTGTCGTAGATGCTGAGGCCGCCGGGGCCTGGTGCAGGAATCTGACCAGAGGGGAGTCTAGTCTCGGGGCTGGCCCCTCCCCAAACCCAACAATTAAGGGAACCTCTGCCCAGCCCACCCTAATCCTCAATTTAGGCACAGTCAGGCGGGTCCTACAAGCCCCGCCCCCAGCCTCAGTCTCAGCCGCTAGCCCCTACGAGAAGCACTAGCCCGGCCCCGCCCCTTCCACCTGTTTGGCTGCGGAGAAGATGACGCTTTGGACCGGGGGTGTTCCCTGAGCCCTCAGCGTGGCGTTGGCTGTGGGAGGGTCAGAGAAAGGCTATCAGAGCCCCAGCCCTTTATTTCCCTCCTCCTCAGTCAGCCCAGTCGCCCCCCGTACCAAACACAGAGATGTCCACGTTGATGTAGGCCACGCTGCGCTCCTGCAGCTTGCTGAAGAACTCCTGCCGGTGGGAGGAGTGACGTCAGCCTGGCACTGCCCCGCCCTGGGGATCCCCTTGATCATCCACCCTGGAGGCTCACTCACCTCCGTGAATTCTGTGGAGCCAATGAGCCCAAACTCCTCTGCTCCCCAGCTCGCAAACACGATCGATCTGCGGGGGCGCCAGGTGCCTGGGAACGAGGATAAAGGGCTGGAGGGCAGGGGCTCCCACCTCTGGGGGTGATTTAAAGGAAAGGTTGGGGACAAGGAGAGGAGGGATAGCTGGAAGGGGCGGGGCAGCCGAGAGGTAAGTCCTGACACCTCTCCAGCCGGAGGCTTCTTTCCCAGCCTCCCTCTGCAGTAACAGCTCACCACCACCCCAACGTTGTCCCCAGCGCTAATCTCCCTGGGTCCGGAGGTCCCTTTGCCATAAGGCCCTGCCTCCCTCTTCTCTCTGGGCATGCTTTTGAAAAAGCCTCCCGACCCTCCACCTGCAGTCCCTTCTCCACGCACCCTATGAAAGACTGGCCCATAACCTTCTTCCCCTGGTGATGATAGAGTAACGTTCTCCTGGGCACAGGTGGCAAACACGAGGCCCCAGGCCCCAATCCAGCCCTCCACCTGTTCTACCCTGCCCAGCACGTTGTTTCTACCCTGCCCAGCCGCAGCGCCGAGCTCTCTCTTAACTGTTAAGGAGTAGTAGTTACATTTACACAGTCCTAAAATTACATTCAGCCCTTTGAAGGCAACCACGCAGCTGATGTGGCCCCCGGTGAAAGTGAATTTGACACCCCTATGATCTAGGGCTTTATTCATATTGAGCTAACCCTCACCACAATGCCTTGAGAAAGAGACTACTATTGTCTCCATTTCATAGTTGAGAAAACTGAGTCATAGACAAGGTAAATGACTTGCCCAGGGTGACACAGTGGATAGGCAGCAGAGCCAGGGTTCAAATCCAAGGTCTGGCCGCAGAGTCCAGGGGTGTAATCAGTGCCCCACGCTGCCTCATAGGCATCCATCCCCAGTCTCCATGCCCACGCTGCTCTTGCCACAGTCCCTAGCCACCTCCCAAAAGCCTTGGTGGTCCTTACTTGCACTGTGACTTCCCCCAGATGCCCTGTCACCCTCCATCATGACACATGCTCCTGGTTGTGCTCCCACCTCTGGCTGCAGCTCAGTCTCCTTTGATCATTCCTCATCTTTTTTGTTGTAAGTGAAAACAGTAAGTATAAAATTACTACATGCTTGCAATGGCAATTCCCATACTCTTCTCTGCAAAAAATGAATACCCTGAATCCAATGCGACAAACCCAGATTGAAGGACATCGCACAGCCCAAATCAAGAAAGACAGAGCAGCTGAAGAACTGTTACACAGAACACATGCAGCTACTGCGTGCGCGCCGGCGGTCCCGAGGGGCTCTTGAACCAGAAGATTCTTTTGTTCCAAAGGTCATTGTAGGTAGGAACAATGACAAAATCGTTAATTTCCTGATTCTGATTTGGCCCTGTGGTTATTTCAGGAGATAACACAGTGACGTGTTTACGGGTAAAGGTGCAGCACTTCTGCGACTTTCAAACACTCCAGACAAAAATGCAAATACAGGGCAAACAAGGCAATACATCAATATTAGGAATATCTGATGGAAGGGCATACAAGGCTTCTTTGTCCCAGTTGTGCAGCTCTTTTGTAAGTCTGAAATTATTTCAAAATAAAACACTAAACAACCATAATAACAAAGATAGACATTCCTGCACTAGCAAAGGGGGTCAGATCAAAAGCCCAGCCACTCTCTGCAGACTCTGCTCCACACTGTCCACGCCCCAGGCACAGCCACGCCTGCGGCCCCACACACCATCTATGTCACCGACTCTCCAGTCTCTTTCAAACCTGGAGAACGGTACCTTCAACTGTCTGCTTGCCCTCTCCCCCAAAATGTCTCCCGGGCACCTCAAAATCAATACGAGAATGGACACACAATCTATGAAGACATCATGTGTGACATCGATAACATGAAAGGGAAGGACAGAGCTTTATAGGAGTGGAGTTTTTGCCTGTGATTGAAGTTAAGTTGGCACCAATTCAAATTAGATTGTTATAACCTTAGAAAGGCAGGCAGAATGAAAGATGGAAAAAGTTCTAGAGATGGGTGGCGGTGATGGTGGCACAACGTTGTGAAAATACTCAGTGCCACCGTGGTGTGCACTTAGAAACGGCTGGAAGGCAACAAATGAATGAAGTGAAACAAAAACAGACTCGAAGATACAGAGAACAGATCGGTGGCTACCGAAGGGGAAGGTTGGGTGGCGGGCAAACAGGGTGAAAGGGGGCAGTTGTATGGTGACGGATAGTAACTAGACTTTTGGGGGTGACCACCTTGTAGTGCATACAAGATGTGAATTTATAATATTGCACATCCTTTGAACATTGCAAATCAAGGGTCCCCCAGCCTGCCTATGCTTGGGAGGTAGTTACATCCAAGTATGGTCCTAAGTCCTTAAATTTCAAAATTAAAACATTGCGGGGGGGATGGTTAAAAGGGTAAATTTTATGGTATGTATATTTTACCACCATAAAAAAGAAACAAAAAAGTCATCACGTGAGGCACTGAATTCCACTCTTCTCCCCGGCTCAGTGATCAGCCCTCCGACCCTGTTCTGTTTCTCATAAATGGCCCCACCACACACACTGGCTGCTCAGACCAGAAACCAGAAACCCAGCAGTCCCCACTAGTGCTTTCCCTCACCTCTGTCACCAGCAGACCCCAGGTCTTCCTACTGTCTCTCCTTCCCACCGCCTCTGGTCCAAGGTCCCACCTCTCTGGTCTCTGAGGCTCTCGAGGCCTCTGATCAGTCCCTCCACACAGGGTCTGTCTCCCCCCACCCCCACCCCGGTAGCAGAGGAAGCCATGTAAAATCAGGACTCCATCCTGTCGCTCTCTTGATTGAAACCCCTCATCAGCTCCCTGCTGCCCCTGGATGGAACTCCGAACTGGCCCTGCTGGCTCTCCACCTGGTCCAGCCCCTCCTTGCCACATACTGTGCCCTCCACCTGGGTCTCCAAACTGCCCTCTAACTCGCACCTGGAAAGCCCCTCAGATATGTTTCTTTGTAGCACGCATCACAGTTGTCATTACATGCAGGAGCCCTGGAGTGTTCACGGTGGGGTCCCTGGTGCTTAGAACTGGCCTGACATGTAGTGGGCACTGAGACACATCTGTTGAGTCAGTGACTGTCATCCCTGCCTGAGCTGGGCTGAAGCTCCTGCAGGGCAGAGCCTGGGCACTGCCTTGCTCACAGCGGCATCTGGGCATGGTTCTGTCGAGGGGTGTGGGCCGGCTCTCAGAGCTACTGTGTGAATTAACCAACGGTCCACAGTGCGCTCTCGAAGCCACGCTGGTGTCCGTGCGTGTCTGCCCCCGGGGCCTTCAGGCTTGGCACAAGTGGGCGCTGGAGAATGAGGCAGGAGGCGGGACAGGATGCCCAGAGCTAGGAAGGAGTGAGTTTGGAGGTGACCTCCTGGAGGGAGAGTCCCCGGACCAGGGGAGGGGGGAGGCCTCACCCTTCTTCAGCAGGGTTCCCAGGACGCGGGAGAGCTCCAGGAGGACAGCAGTGCCGCTGCTGGGGTCCACCGCCCCGTGCACCCAGCTGTCCCGGTGGTTTCCGTACAGCACATAGCGGTCTGGCGGGAGGAGTGCAGTCAGAAGAGGGAGGGGTCGGCCAGGCCCGGCGGAGGGGGCGTGGCCAGGGCGCTCAGAACAGGGCGGTCCCGGGGACGCAGGGAGCCGGGAGGGGGCGCTCACCAGGCTCCACAGCCCCGCGGATGATCCCCAGGACGTTGGAAGAGTTCCGCAGCTCCAGGAGGTTGTGAATACTCACGTTCACCTGGCTGGGGGAGTGAAGGAAGGGGGCGACTGAGTGTGGACCCTGCTCGCTGCTCCCAACATTACTGCCCCACGCACTGCCCCAGCGCAGGAGAAACTGAGGCCCAGGGCGGAATGGAACAGGATGAGATCACGTGTCCAGACGTGCCAGGAGAGGCAGCAAGGCTAGAGCCCAGCTCTTCTGGTTCCTGTCTCCTTTTCTTTGATTCGCTCGCTCACTCTCTCGGTGAGTGTTTAAAAGATACTCAGTGCTTGCCAGCGCCACGCTAGGCTCTGGGCGATGACAGACATGGACTCAGCCTTCAGGGGGCCTCCCTCTCCTGAGCCAGACAGACCCCAGGAAGTGGACAACTGCAGGAGGTGAAGGGGCCTGGGACCACAATGACAAGTTGATGTGCGAGAGGTTACCGGGTGGCAGGTGCAAGCCATGAGCGTCGGGAAGAGTGTTCCCCGCTGAGAGAACGGCAGGTACAGAGGCCCTGATTGGGAAACAAGCTTGGTGTGTTCAGGAGAGGGGTGGCTGGAGAGTAGAGGCCTGAGATAAGGTGGGGGGGGGGGACCCTGAAGGAACTTGGGGGCCACGCAGCTGTTTCGCCGGTTCCCCCAAAGCCAAGACAGATATTTTGGAGTCAGGGGAAGGTTTGGGAAAGAGACCAAAGGGAAAGGCTGGAAGAAATGGGCAGAGGGGAAACTCCGGTGGGGCAGACTAATGAGGGAGGGGGAGAGGAGAGTTGAGGGAGGAGGGGCCCCTTCTCACCTGCCTGCATAGACACCATCAGGCCGGAAGCCTGGCCCCAACTTGTAGTCACAGCCCAGTGCTCCCTGCCAGGCAGCCAGGGCCGAAGTTCCTTGGAGGTTACTAGGGAAGGGGGGGTAGCAAATATGGGTGTACGGGTTGAAGTTTGGAGGCCATTGGGGGGTGGGCAGGAGACGCCAGGGCACAAGCTCACCAGAGAAGGACTTTTGCATCCTCGAAGCCAATGGGATGAATGGGAATTGGGGGAAATCCGGAGGCAGTGGCAGGGTCCAGGCGAAAGGAGGAGGGGTTGGCTGGAAGGTAGGGAGTCAGCGGGTCCCCAAAATACTCATAGTAGGAACCTCGTTCCACCCCCGAAGGAGGCAGGTGCCAGGAGTGCGGGAAGGTCTCGCTGGGCAAGCTCCGGCCATCATTGATGTCTGCAGGATCTGTGTACACCAGCACTCCAGCCACCCCGTGCTTGTTGGCAGTGACGGCCTGGAGGAGGAGGCAGCTGGTCTTAGGCGGAAGGTAAGGAGGGTACACGCCCTACTCTGCTTGCCTTGGAAGCCAGGACAGCTCCGTCTTCTCACTGGCAGGATGACGCTTGCCCAAGTCATTTGTTACAGTGCTGCTCGAGAGAGCAAGAGACTGCTGGGCGTAGGCAAGCCAGGGCTTATCAGGGGGCGCTGGGTGAATAAACTGAAGCGTCCTACCAGGGAACACTATGCAGCCGAATCAAACAACAAGGACGTGCCGCTCCACCCGTGTTCGTAGTAGCACTGTTCACAGTAGCCAAAAAGTAGAAACAACTCAGGGGTCCATCGACGGATGGGTGGAGAAGCAAAATGTGGTATAGAACATGCAAGGGACTATTATTCAGCCTCACAAAGGAGGAAATTCTCATACAACACGGATGGACCTTGAAAACATTATGCTAAGGGAAACAAGGCAGACACAAACGGACAAACACCGTATGATTCCTCTTATATGAGATACCAAGAATATGCAAATTCACAGAGACAAAAGGTTGAAGAGAGGCTTCCAGGGGCAGAGAGGGGGAAGAGCCAGTGTGCGAGGGGACAGCTTCGTGTGGAAGGATGAGAGAGTTCTGGAGATGGATGGTGGGGATGGCTGCCCAATTTTGTGAGTGTTCTGCGGCCGCTGCATTGTGCACTTAGAGATGGTTAAAGTAGTACATTTTCTTATGTACCAACTGGGGACGATTTCCAGAATGGATTAAGGTGAAAAAGCACATGAGAACAGTGGGTATAGTCCTGCTACTTCTATGTAAAAATAGGGGGAAATAAGAATCTATATTCAGCCCTGGCTGGTGTGGCTCAGTGGATTGAGTGATGGCCTCCGAACCAAAGGGTCACCAGTTTCACTCCCTGGCAGGGCACGTGCCTGGGTTGCTGGCCAGGTCCCTGCCAGGGGGCATGTGAGAGGCAACCACACATGGATGTATCTCACCCCCTCTTTCTCCTTCCCTTCTCCTTTCTCTAAAAAATAAATAAATAACATCTTTTTAAAAAGAATATATATTCATATGTGCTTCTTCCAAAAGAAACTCTGGATGGATATTTCATAAACTAACATTTTTTTTTCCCCTTGAACTGGAAGTCCCATCATGCCTGTCCACCCACCTTTTTTTTCTGTTTTCTTTCTTTTTCTTTCTTTCAGCTCTTATCACGGACACTTCTTCAAAAACTGTGATAAAGTGTGCCTAACATAAAATTTGCTCTCTTAACCATCTTAGAGTGTACAGGTCCGTGGTGTTAAATACATTCATCTCATTGTGCAACCCTCACTGCCCTCCGTCCCCAGAACTCTGTTCATCCTGCAAATCTGAATTCTGTATCCATTAAACACTGTCTTTCATTCTATACCTCTTTATATTTAAAAAATGTTAAAACCGTAGACATGTAACATTTAGTCAAAATTTGTCATGGAAAAGGAGCATGTTGGGGGGAGGGCAAGCGGAGGGATTTAAGTTGAATATTCGGAAGAACTACTTCACAGGAGGACTTAGACTCCCAAAGTATCAAAGCTGAAAACTTTGCCTAATTCCTTTATTTCCTAAGGCTCAGAGAGGTTCAAGGAGGCACCCAAGGTCACACAGCGCATCAGTAGCATAATACAAATGGAACTGCACCCACCACTCACCACTCAGCACTGCTGCACCTTCCCCTTCCTCTCACTTCCCCCATCCACTGCTGGGCCCCTGTCCCCACACAGCCCCGAGCACTGAGGGCTGCTCCTCACCTTGGCTCCTCGTCCTATGCCCCCGTAGCGGGTCAGGGCAATGGTGCCTTTGAGTTGGATGCCCTGAGCCTCCAGCTCCTTAAAATCTTCTTCCGTGCCCCGGTTGGCATAGACAAGGAGGCCCTAGTCCCAAGAGAAGGTGATCCTTAGAGCCAGGCCCAGGAAAGACGGAGTGGGAAATGAGAGGGAAAGCTGGGTGGCAGGAGGAAGGGTTCAGATTGTTTCCCCACCTCACTGAGAGCTTATAAGCTCCCTTTGTGTCCAGGAGCCCTGTATCTGGCCTGGCCATGAGCAGGGGCTATTAGTGTTTGTTGAGAGACTAAGTGATGGGCGAAAGAAGTAGCAATGGAGTGTGGACGTGAGTAAATTCCGGGGGTGGGGTCAGGATGGGAGCAGTTGGAGTGAGGAGGGGTGCTGGGCCATGGCAGCGGGGTGGTTGTGTTTTAGGCCCACCTGTGGGGTTCCAGGGGGAGCGTAGGCAGCATAAGGTGGTACCACATCGGGCCCCCCTTGCTCTCCAGTGAGGTTTTCTTCACTCTGGCGACAGGAGAAGAGGACGTCCCCGGTGGGACCCACTGTGGGAGGGGGGTAGTGTCAGGACTGGGCCCCACAGCTCCCCCACCCCACGGGCATCCCGAAGTCAGAGCAGGCAGGACCTCACCAATGGTCACGCGGTTGGGCTGCTCCTGACTGGGGAAGGACAGCAGCACTTCGTACGTGGAGGCCTCAGCCGAGTCCAGGCCTGACTCTGGGTCGCGCCAGCGCTGCAGCAGCAGCTGTACCAGCGCCTCATCCCCAGGGCTGGAGGCCAGGTGTGGCTTCCCAGAGAGTTCTCTGCAGGGTGTGGAGAGGAAGGTGCAGATGCAGGGTCAGGGAGGGGCCTCTGGCAAGCAGAAGGGGCAGGTAGGTAGGCCTCTCACCTAAGATTCTCCCGGATCCTACCGGCATCCAGCTGTCTCATTACAGTCTCAAGGATCTCTGGGTCCAGGTCCTGGGAGACTGAGTCACTGGAGGTTGGTGGGTTGGCCTCTTTGGGGATGGCAAAGTGGCCCAAGATGATCCCCAGCCCCAAGAGGGCAGCTGCCCCCACCAGCCCCCCAAGCACCTTTACCCACTGCATCCTGTGGAATCTTGGCCAGTCAGGGTGGCTTCTTATAGATGGGGTGTCAGTTCTAGTTAACCATTACCCCAAGATGGCCCTACCCTTTGGCCTCCCTACTGTCAGGGAAGGTGAGGGAGCACCCCGCAGGGAGGGCCAGGAGCCTTTCGCATCCCCTCAAAGTCTGTGTCGCTCACCTGGAACAGACCTGCAGGGGCATCAGGTCTGCACAGGGGCCCCGAAGCCCAGAGAGGGACCAGGTCTCATCCAGGGTGTCTCAGTAAAACAGAGGCCAGCCAGAACTGGAACTCAGAGCCCTTGTATCCAGTGCAGGGCTGTGCTTGCTGCCCACCATCCCCGCCTCTGTCTCCTCAGTGTCATTTGACCTCCAGTACATCCAGCACTGGCTGCTTGAGCAGGTTTCGAGTTCAAATCCCATCCTTCCTAGACATAAGCTGTGTGACCTTGGGCAATTCACTTAGCTTCTCTAAGCCTGTTTTCTTAACTATAAAATGGGGGTAACAGAACCTATTTCACAAAACTGTGATTCTGTTTTCATTAAACAAGACCACATCTGTACAAATATATAGCACAGTGCCTAGTACATAGTGGAAGCTTAGTACATTTTAGCCACTCCTGTTTTGTCTGACCCCTTAAAATGCAAAGTCTGGACATACAGGAAGAAGAGAGACCCAGAGGAATTCTCTGTGCCTAGCCTGCAGTGGTCCCAGCTTATGGGAGGAAGGGGAACTCTTAGAAAGGGAGGCTGCTCTAGAGCACAGAAGGGAAGCCCACACTTCCTTGGCAAAGTGACTTCCTCTTCCATCCCCTGACCCTATCTGGAATCCATTAGTCTGTTCATCCATCCACCCACCCATCTTCCACTCCCCACCCTCGTATCTGCCCATCCATCTACTCACCCACTCATTTATCCACCCCTTTCCTATCCATCCATACACTCCCCTTCCCTTCCATCCATCCTCCATTTACTCACTCTGTCACTTATACCTGCAAGCCTCGTTGATTCGTTCAGCTCTATGCTGGATCTGTACCAGGCCCTGAGGAAGCAAAGGTGCTCTGGAACTCAGTTCCAGCAGGGGAGACAGACAGGCTTTGGATTCAACCTTATGGTGAGTGCCCCTACAGAGGGAGGACCAATGTGTTCCCCAGGAGGAGAATGAGGAATTCTGCCTAGGAGGGACACTTAGAGAGAATCTTCCAAGGATGAGGAGGAAGTCAGCATGCAGAGGAGGCAAGGGTCCAACTATCTGTACTGATGGCCTAGCACGGGCAAAGGCCGGGGAGAGAGGGAGAGTGAGGGACCAAGTGCTCAGCACAAATACTGAGCCTCTTCCAGACCTCACAGAGAGCCAGGCAGAGCTGGGAAGGTCCCTGCAGCTCAGGCTGTGTCTACTCTCACCTCCCGTGTGACATCCTGCCTTGGCACCCAGCCAGGCCACGGCCCATTGACAGGTCCAAAGGCCCCTGAAGAGCTGGGGTAGCTGGGCCGTGGCGGGCTTAGCGAGTGTCTGTGTGTGGGCTTTCACAGCCATCTCGAGGAGCAGCCTCTGCCCGCTCCCGGCCCCAGCCGCCCCCTGCCCCACCAGGCCCATCTTCCCTGGTGCTGTGGGTCAGGAGGCTTTGCACGTTAGCATGGGAGGCCTGGAGGGCGGGGTGGGGGGCTGGTGTAGTGTGGTCAGTGACTTCAGGGACGTGTACTGGGAAGCCACCGTTGTTGGCAAGGTGATTATCAGCGCCCAGGATATTGACCTTGGCTCTTATCAGAAGCCTGCCAGTGTGGAGAGCACACACATTCCTTGTGAGGACACAGGAGGACTGTCATGACCAGGCAGGCGGTGGGACACCAAGGTTGGCTGATAAGTTGAGGAAGAGACTCGGTAAGGATACCACGAGGCAGCAGCTTTCACAGCCCCGCCCCACCCCCTCCTGGAAGGCTTTTAGTCCCTTGAACATGTGAAGTCACAATGACATCTAGACAAGAGCATGTGACATCTAAGTGGGCGACTCTGCCTGAGTGTCACATGTGTGCGTGCACCGTCCAAGACACCCAAGGACTCCAGCTCAGGCCTTGGAGTCAGCTGGAGTCTGCACAGCCGCCAGTGGCACGGCCCCACTTAGTGGTCCAGGGCCGGCTCATGCTGAAATGCCCAGAACTTGGCTCTGGCCTTCCTCCTCAAATTCCATCCTCCCGTGGGCTCCACTTCAGTTCATGGCAGCGCCATCCATCTAGACCCTCAGGCCAAAAATCTCAGAGTTTTGTGCTACTCATCTTTCTCTCAGACTCCACCTTGAGGCTATCAGCAAATCCTGTTGACTGCCTTCAGAAGAAGCCTGGAATCTGTCCTGGCCCCAGACTCCACGTCCTCTCCTTTGGACGAGAGCGCCTATGAGGCGCTCGCCAAATCTTCGCAGAAAAGACGAAAAGCTGACCTGAAGCAGTGCTGCTCAACCCTGGGCCTGTGTGCTCCGGCTGCCGGGTATTTAAGGGGTGTCCAGGGCAGCCACGGGGAAGCAGCTCCATCTGAATAAGCCCCAACAAGACCACTGAGCGGCCACACCTCCTGCAGTCCTACGCATGAGCTGCACCTCCTCTCAGTCACTGGGGAAGGGAGAGGCATTCCATTCCACCCTCACAAGAGAGATCCTACCGCAGGGACACAGGAGGGGGTTGGCCAACCCAGCCCCAGTGTCTTGATGGCTGAGAGGCCCGGAAGCTCCAGGCCCAGCTTGTGACTGACACAGTAGCCTGCTCTGACTAGCAGTTCTGGGAGGAATGTGTGAATGTGTGTGTGTGTGTATGCGCATGAATTCAAAGACCTGGTAAGGCCCTGGGGCCCAGGCAGCTCTGCTCTGGGACCTCCCCAGAGGGCCTTGCCCACCAGGCTGCAGTGAGCAGGGGTGGCTGTTAGGGACTGAGCTCCTCAGGGCAGTGCGCTGCTGGGGGCCTGGCGCTGCAGCCAGGGTGCTTTAGGGCATCTGTCAGCAACACCTGTGGTTTAGAGACGACTGGGGAGGAAGGGGGGCCTATAACAGACTCCATTCCTACAGGTGAGCTCAGTCAGTGCTACCACCAGGCTTGCTTTCTCAGGCTGAGATGCTAGAGGATTTTAGAGGAAGCAGGTTCAAATGGGATGATCTGATGACGATGACTTGTTGCTAGAAGTCCTTAAATGGTTACCTTTATTAAACCATTAGGCTGTTGGTGCAACGATCGCCCTCAATCTCAGTATTGGATGATTCCCTTCAGGAAAATGGCAAGAGGGCTATTTATGCTGCAGGGTCACTGCTCAGCTAGAACACCCGTGGAGAACCCTCCAGGGACTGGATGGTGAGGGACACCTGGGACGCCTAAGGCCATCCAGGCAAGGGGGGTGGAGCCGGCCTCGGGAGAGGTGGGCTGCAAAGGGGAGCTCCCCTTGCCTCGGCCTGAAGCTGTGACCAGGTCAAACCTCCACTAGTCAAGTCTGTTCGGGTTACTGGCCTGGGCATGATCCCAGGGGGTCTGGTGTGTAAGTCAGACCAGTCTGAGGAGGTGGCCACAACCCTGAATTCCCATCCTCTTGGCCAGTGGCGCCCAGCAGCGGGTTTAGAGCAGAAAAATGGTTACAGGCCTTTCCATGACGTGCTAGAGGATTTCTGCCTAGTGAGTGATGTCGCCTTGGGCCTCTGGGGCTTTGAAACAAGTCCCCCTACAGAGTATTGGCCAATTTTGTACCTAGTTAGCAATCTTATTTCAGGGTTCCTTCTTTTTTCCCCACTTGATACCTATGTGTCAGTTTATTGCGTTCTCACTGAAAGTGGCTTTGTCATCTTGCTGGCTGTTACCTCTCTCATTAAGTTTAAAAACAAAACCAGAAACCCTGAAGCACGGCCCATGTCTAGTTGTATGGGAATTATTTCTAAGTTTTTCACTGTTCTACCTATTCTCTCTCTCTCTCCTGGCGTCAAGAATCATGGACACGGGTGGTCTCCCTCCCCGGAGCGCGCCCTCGCCCTCCCCCTCCCTTCCTCTGCCCCTCCCCCTGGTGTGTCACTTTACCCCTCTCTCTCCTAAGCTCCAAGGGCCCTTCTTTTGCCTCTGCAACTTGTTTCCTGAGCCCATTTCTTTTACTGCTCACTTCTTCTAAACTTTCTAAATAAACTTTTTCTTATGGTTTAAAAATATTTTTTTAAAAAAGAATCCTGGGACACCTAGAAAGGCTCCCTGGGACTAGACAGATGCTGAGGGCAGCCAGGCTGAAGGCTGTGGGCAGCTGGGACGCAGTGACTGATCAGAGCTGGGAGCTCAGGCAGCAGGTTCTGGGGAGGGTCAGGGGCAGAGTCTGTGGCCCAGGACTGGGGATCCCCTTAGATGAAGGGAGGAGGCCCTGGCTGGAAGGTGAGGGTGGGTGGGAGTGAGAATTCAAATTCAGAAGCATCTTCAGCCTGAGGGTGTTGTGCCCTTCAAGGGGGTCTCACTAGCCAGCACCCACCCCCCATGACTTACAAAATGTCACAGACTCATCCAATGGGGTCACATGGTGGGAAGTGGCTCTTCTTGCTCCTCCCTAGTATGGCTGCCCTTTGGAGTTAGACCTGGAGCCTCTGTCTTCCCCAGGAGCAGGTGTGGCCCCCTTCCAGTCCTGCCCCAGCAATTATCAATGGGACGTTGACCTTGAGGCTGACACTAACCCAACCTGGAACCTCCTCTGGGTTGGGGGAAGCTCAGAACCAGCAAACCCAGGGAGGTGGGGGGACATCAGAGGCCAGTCCGGGAACCAAGCTCAGTTTGGAGCTGGGGGCCTCCTGGTCCACCCAATTTTCAGGACCCACAAACATACTGGGGAGCCGCTGCTCAGCTGTGGGGAAGTTTATTGCTGGGATCTGGAGAGGACATGTAGGAGTGGCTTCCTGAGGTGTCCAGTCTCTGGCCTTGGGCCTGTCCAAGGCTGACATGGGGTTTCTGTGGTCATGGGGAACCTTCTCGGCACTGGGTTGTTTTGAGCAAGGGGAGTGAGGGGTACCCTCCCTCATCACTTGCCACGGAGCTACCTGTCCACCCGGAACAACCCAGTCCCCTGGGTGGCATGGGCTCCTGGGCTCCTTCCTGGACCGCCTTCCCTTCTTCCTTCAGGTTCTTATACAAGGTGTCGGGCTAGAACAAAGGGTTGCAGGGGCCCGAGGTGGGTAGCTGACCTGGGCAGGGCTGCCTGAGGCTGCCCAGCACGGGAGCTGGGCTTGGGGGCAGGGGAGAGGCCTGGCAAAGGGCGAAGATCTCACCAGGCTTTGCAGCTTCTCCCTCAGGGCCAGGTTGTCTGCTTGAATAATGCTCAGTGACTCCTGAAGCCTCGGGTTGAAAGAAAGGCTCCCTCCTCAGGGCCCCGGCTCTTGTCCTAGGCAGCCCCACCCTCCCAACCCATGACTCCGGCATGGTCTGTGTGACCTGGCACAGCCACCTGAGACCAGGGTTTCACCCAGAGCCCAGTCTTGAGGGGACCAAAGGTTTTCCACCCCAAAATATGGCTTTTGGGGTACTGACTTTCATGCCAGTTATGAAGAAACAACAGACACAGACACTTTGACCCTCCCCTCACCTGCCTAAAGGAATTCAGAGAGAAAAACCTGCTTAAGGAAGGGCCCTGTCACCTTAGCATCATAGTATTGACAACATGTGGCAGGTGGGCAGGCAGAAACCGAGCAAAGCCTGTCGGAAGCCCTCGGCGTCCCATTGTTTCTGGGTGGCGTGGCAGAAGTCCCAGAGCCCTGCCTACCCCTCCTTCGTCCAGAATGGCACAGTCTTCAGGTCTTACATCTAATGGCACCCCCCCTGCCATGTACCTCCGTAATAAATTTTGGACATTTTCACCTTTTAATCTGTCTCATGTTAACTTGATTATTAGCCCAGCTAGAAGAACTTAGAAGGTGGGAGAAAAGGTATTTTTGCACCCCCGAGTCGTTCCGGCAAAGCCACAGGTAGGGAAGGAACTGTTCCCCTGTGACTCGTGGCAGGGCCCCGACAGAGACAAAGGATGCTTTTCTCTTCTCTGGCAAGAGAAGAGCAGGCTGCTGCCTCACACAGGCTGGGATAGGAAGCCCCTAAGGTCCCCGTCGGAAGGGGCAGCACAGGCCTAGCCACCCCAGCCTGCTGGGCTGCAGTGGGGCTGCCGCAAGACTGTGTGAGTCCTGTGTGGGACCGGCCCCGCCTGAGCCCTCTGAGTCAGCAGTGTGCGGGCAAAAGCACTGACCCCTCAGGACCACGGCCGTGGGAGCCTGGGCGGCACCCTGGGGAAACAGCATCACACTTCTCAGACTACTGTCCCCAGGGGAACACTGTTCCTGGCACTACTACAGACGGGCAGACAGCCCAGAGATCATGCAGGCCTGAGCCCCAGAGCCAGACATGCAGCAAACAGACCCACCCCCAACAGACCACAATACCCCTCAAGTTCTTGAACAATTAAAGGTGGGGTCCCTACTGGGCAGCCTTATAGACTACCCAATGACCAGGCATGTGGGCATGGAGTCAGTTGACAGGAGAAAGCTGTGGCCCCCACACCTGTGGGCAGGCCCCGCTAACACAAGAGAGGGACACCAAAGGTCGGGAGGAAGAAACCTGCCGGCCAGCAAGGAGGTCATCCAGAATAACACGGGGAGAACGCAGGGGGAGGAGGGAAAGAAGAGGGGCAAGTGAAGGTGCAAACCTGCAGCTGGCAAGCCCCAGGCACTGACCTCCTTGGGGGAAAGCCCTGTCACCCTACCTGGCCCCACCTGCCCTGATCTGGCTCACCTCATGCAAGCATTCTGCAAATGGCCAATTTCCTCTGAGGTTCGCCGGGCGCCCCAGTCTTCCTTATCCAGGAACCGGCTCTCCTGGACCTCCAAATCCCTAGGGTGGGTGTGCAGTGGGGGTGGGACCAGAGGATCAACGGGCTGGGAGAGATGGGTAGTCAGGAAGTGGGGGACAGCCCAAAGCCCAGGCTTCTTCAGTCCTATGTGGGCTTCCCCTCTGCCCACTCCAGGGCTGAGTCCTGGCTCAGGCCTGAGTGCTAATATGGGGATGGGGTGGGGAGAGAAGCACCATCGGCCTCTCTCCCCTGCACACACTCACAGCCTTACTCTTCAGGGTGCTTGGGCTCAGAGGAATCCACTGTGCTCAGGAGTGTGGACAGGAACTTGATGGTGGGTTCTGGTTGCAGGTTCAGCTTTGGCTCTGAAGAAGGTGGCTTTGGCAGAGAAGGGAACATGGTAACCAATGCGACAAGAGGTTGGCAGCCCAAGGGCCTGGGTCCTCCCACACCCTGGAGTGATGGCTGGGAGTTCAGATCTCCACCCAGGCAGGGAAAGAAGAGTTTCTCCAGTCCTCCTGCCACCTTGCCTGTCACCTCTGTGCCCAGCTCCCCAAAGACCTGAGGGTCTTCCAGCTTCTGCTCCTCAACAGGCTGCACCACTGGCTTCTCAATGGGCTTAGGACGGGCTTTTCGTCTGCTCCGGGGCGACTGAGGAAAACAGAAGCCCGGTTGGTGAGCCGCATCCATCATCCCACCGGCCTCCCCTTTCCAGCTTCATCTGGTTTTCTAGGGACGGGCTCAAGCCTGGAGAGCCTCTACTACCAGTTCTGTCTGGCCAACCAGATCCTTGCAAATGCAAGGGGTGGGGTTGGGGTGTGGGATGGGATGGCACCAGGTAAAGGAACCCTAGAGAAGCTTATAAAAAATGGAGAATATCTCCCATTTTTTGGTACAGAGATCGTCTACGTTGGACACTGAGAAGCACACAGTGTGGCATTCAAGACCCTCTGTTATGGACGCCATTGGCTCAAACCCAGGTAATATTCCACCACCCTCGAACAAGGCTCTGCTCAGACCAGCCAGGAGCCTCGCTTGCTGACACCATCACAAAACTTCCCCAGTGCCACGCTCTTTTTTTTAAAAAAAGATTTTATTTATTTATTTTAGAGACACAGAAGGGAGGGAGGAATAGAGGGAGAGAAACATCGATGTGTATTTGCCTCTCATATGACCCCAGATGGGGACCTGGTCCACAACTCAAACATGTGTCCTGACTGTGAAGCAAACTGGTAACCTTTTGGTCCTTGGACTGGTGCTCAGTCCACTGAACCACGCCAGCCAGGGCCCAGTGCCATACTCTTGCCTGTGATGTTCATCCCTCTCCCAGCCCTGCCCTTTTACAGTCTGAACTCAGCCCATGCTTTTCTCAGCTGAGCAAACTTGCCTCCCCTGGGACTCCTTGGCTGGATCTACAATGGAGCCAGAGCCTGGCTGAGCCTGAGGATGCTTCTGAGGTGGTGTGAGGCCTCCCACCAGGCAGGCTTGAAGTAGCAGCTTCTCCCCAAATCACAAAGTCATTAAGTCAATAGATGGAATTTACACCATTTTTCAGTCTCAGATTTTTGAGAATCTTGTGCATCTTCTGGCAGAACAAAGGGGCACAATCCAGTTAAAGGACAAGTAGTGAGTGATCTCAGGTGTGTCCTTCACACTGTGCTCCACCCAGACGCTGACAGGCTGTGGGCTGTGGCAGGGAGTCTATGGATGTGCTCCCTGTGTTCCACTGAACCTCACTAGGCAGCCTAAATATCACCATTCTTGTCCTCACAGTGTGAACAGAACCTCCATGGTCCGCAGCGCCTGCAGAGGGACTCACCAAGCTCCAGGGTGATGCCCCTTTGTGGAGCAGGGGGCTCTGTCATGGGCCTTGATCTGTCCCAGAGGGATGCTAGCAGCGTATAATGAGACCTACAACACGAGCCAGAACTTTGCCCTCGTAACTTCACTTTGGAAACTAGGTCTAAAGAAATGACTCCAAAGGAAATAAAAATAATTCACACAGAGGCCCACAGTAGCTGATTCACACCAAAAAGAAAACCAAACTGGCCTAAAGGGCCCAAATATGAGAAAAGGTAAGTAAGTGGTGACTTAGAAACAAGACAGAGCACAGTTCCCTCTGTAGTACATGGTCCCCAGTAAACACAGATTGACTCGTCTGCAGGGTGGGCCTCAGGCCGGGCCCTGAGAACACACGGAGAGATTCCTGGTTCTGCCCCAAGAAGCTTCAGGGGATGTGAGTGGGCCCAGGCTGACAGGTGACCATAGTGCGGGGAATGTGCCATAAGGAGGCCTGAACAGAAAGCCCTGGTCGTGAGAGAAAGGGGGCCATGTACTCGGCTTAGGAGCTCCAGACAGACTTCCTCAGCGAGGTGCTGCTTGACCTTTAATGAGTGGGGTATCTTGGCCAGAGAAGGAACAGTTTGGGTGGGACAATGCCAAAGGTGTGGGGCACTCCTGCTGTCAACAGGGTGGGCTGGTTAAATTTATTTTATTTTTAAAAAGGCTACTGTTTTTATTTTTTAAAAGATTTATTTTTAAAGAGAGGGAAGGGAGGGAGAAAAGAGTGGGAGAGAAACATTAATGTGTGGTTGCCTCTCGAGTACCCCTTACCTGGGACTTGGCCCATAACTCAAGCATGTGCTCTGATTGGGAATCGAACTGTTGACCCTTTGGTTCGCAGGCCAGCGCTCAATCCACTGAGCCACATCAGCCAGGGTGAGTTGGTTAAATTTAAATACCAGATAAACAATGAAACTTTTCTTAGTGTAAGCATGTCTCACGCAGACAGCCCACTTGTAGAGGCTGAACTCCTGGGCAGCCAACCCAGTCACCACCATTATGCACCGCACGGAAAACGGTAAGTCACCAAAGGGTGGGTTTTTTAAAAATCATGACAACATACATAAACATTTACCATTTTAATCATTTTAAGTGCACAGTTCAGCGGTATTAAGCACATTCACATTGCCATGCAACCTCCACCACCCTCCGTCTCTGGAACTTCTCCGCCTTCCCACACCAAAACTCTGCACCCATTAAGTAACTCCATTTCCCCTCCACCAGCCCCTGGCAACCACATCATTCTACTCCGTCTCTGAGTTTCTGTTTGCAATACCTCCTGTGAATGGGATCATACAGTAGTTGTCCTTTTGTGTCAGCTCATTACGCTTGGCATCGTGCTTTCAAAGTCTACCCATCATGCAGCATGTATCAGAATTTCATCCCTCTTGAAGGCTGAATGATACTCCATTGTATCTGTATACTGCATTTTGCTTATCTGTGTCCACCCAGGGGTGGATACTTATCTCTACCTTGTGACTGTTCTGGACCATGCTACGAACATGTGCACAAATGTCCTCCAAGACCCTGCCTTCCGCTCTTTTGGATATCACACTCTGGAGTGGAAGTGTATGAAAGGGCTTCGAGCAGGGGAAACAGCACCATGCTTTCTCTTAGGAAATGCATTCTGGCCGCAGTGTACGTAGTTTGGAGAAGAGAGCCAGGAGGAGGCCTGGGCACGTGTCCAGTAGCCGTGGGAAAGGAGGGATGTGGAGGTTGTGGCTGACAGGATGGGGTGATGGAGAAGATGACCCCCAGGGTCCTGGCTTGTGTGACTGGGTCAGCTTGAGGTGATGCTAATGGCGGGAGCACAGGAAGAGGCAAGCTGATGGATGAGCTGAGTTGAGATACAGGTCTACAAGATAATTCTAGACTCTGGTTTGAGTTCAGAAGAGAGATTATGGGCTGGAAAGACTGGCAAATCTGTGCAACAGGGTGGCCTGGAGAGCTTGAGATCATCTAGGGAAAGCAAGCAGATTGGAAAGAGTTTCCAGGAGTGAACCCCAACATGTCAGGGGAAGCAAAGAAAGGGGTCAGCAATGCCATGACCTCAAGAAGGGCATTCTCAGCCAAGGCTGCCGAGGCCTGAGTCCATAGCACAGTGGATCAGGGGTCACCGGCTTCTTCTGGCTGAGCAGTAAATGGGGTGAGGGCACCTGGAGGAGACGGGATAGAAGCAGAGAGCAATTTTCAACATTCCAAGGACCCCCGACCTTGAAAGGCACAGTGGAAGTAGCTAAAAACGGAGACTGGTGAAGACTTTTTTGGGTCAGGATGGTTGCTTTTCAACAATAAAATGAACACAGCCTGTTTAGGACTTGTAGGAGAAAGGGGCACAAGATCTCAGAGATGAGAAAATTTGATCAAAAGCCAAAGCAGAAAGCTTGGCCTTGAAAAGAGGGGCCTGCTTTCCTCTGGGTGAGGGGAGGAGGCAGAAGTAGGGAGGTTTGGGGAGAAGAATGTAAAGGCCTTGATTTGCTCAGTCTAGGAGGCAAGGACAAGTATAGAGACCTGCAGAGACTGGTTTATGCTCCCCTGATCATCTGCGTGGAGTTCCTCAGATATCTGCATCTTTGACTAGTTCCCCAGGGACTTCTGCACCCACTGCTGTAGGGCATCCAGGCTGGGCCCATGTGACTAGCTGGCTCCCCCACAGGAGCCTGACAGGGAGGGGGACAGTAAAACAAGGGCTGGACTCTGGCTCGGGGGTAGAATTCACTCCTAGGCACTGGACCAAGCTCTTAGCAGCCTCACCTAGATTCGACTTTTCTTCCCCCAACAGCAGAGGATGGGCTCCCCTAGGCCTCCTTCGCAGGTAGCCCAGCCTCGGAGGAATGGGTGTGAGCGACTGGACAGAACATGCGGTGTGGGAGCTGTGATCTACCAGAGGGTACTGAGGCCAGGCTGGCAGCCACCTGCAAAAGGAACAACCCTGTGACACAGCCCAAAGAAGGCTTAGCTTCCTGGGTCTCATACCCTCAGCTCTGCATCTGACCCAATGAAAGAAACACAATCTCGAAACAGACAGAAACTCTTCAATCAGATTTATTTTTTAAAAAAGAAACACCAATTTTCCCTTAACTCCACATTCTTAGTATTTCAGGGACAAAGAGGTGTGCAGTGATGACAGCTCATTATCACCTGGCTACTCCTGATTCTGTAGGACTAAGACATTTCCCAGGAGTCCTGCCCCACCAGCTAGTGAGGACAAGGATTCTTCAGATGCGGTCCAGCTCAAGGGCATCTGGCTCACCCTGGCAAAGGGATTTGCTTGCAGGATCTGACAAAGCACAAAGCATTGAACAGGCAGTCTATGGACTCTCAGGCCTTGTAAAGAGTTTAATTAGCGCCCACCAGGCCCGTGACATTCCAGGTAACCTAGCCAAGCGCTCACCTTCCCCAACACTCTGCTACCCTCTAGCCCCTCCAGTCCTCTTCGCCTGTACTTGCACAACCCTGTAAATGGGCAAAGGTTCAACGACCCGGGGGATGGTGCAAGTCGTGGTTGGGCAGCCTTTGAAAGCACACGTCTTACCAACACTGAGAAAAGAAAAATAGGAGGTGGGGGAATGGGGTTCCCTGAAGTCAAAGAGATGATCCCCCTGGCCCCTCAGCTCAACTCCTGGCACGTGCCTCAGGCACTGCCCTCATGTGAGAGGACACTAAGGAAGCTAAAGGTTAAACTGCTATCAACCCTTGCCTCTTCTGGGTCGAGAAAAGCTCCTTCCACCTTCCCAGGTGTGGCAGCAAGATGCTAGTGGGACTAGGCTGTTCAACCTACAGTCTCGTCCTAGAGCCGATTAGACTGTGCACTTTAGTCTGTGAGGAACAGGTATGGGTGACAAGAGGGGTCGCCTAAGGTTCTGTGGAGGCAGGAACCTGTGGCGCCTGGTGTCACACCCCTAAATGTACCCTCTGCCCCGGGTAGCCAGCCCTCCATCAGCCTGGCATTTAACCAGACATCTCAACAGCAGAACACAGAACTGTAAAATGCAGCTTCTGAGGAGTAAACGCCCGTGGTCTGGGACCAACCAAGGTTCCTCACGCTCCTTCAAGACCTGACTACTGGCTGAGTGTCCATCTTCCTCACAGACAGAACCGTCCCCAGCCCATGACTTCTTCCCTGGACCATCTGTAGAATCTGAGAGGAAACTCAAGCCTTTTCATAGACAGAACCAAGCCACCAATAGGAGGCAACTCAGGAGAGAGAACTTGAGGCTGCTGTGGCCATTTGTGCCTACTTCCGTTGGGGCTGGAAGAGCGGCCACGTTCCCCCACGCCAGCAGACTCTTGCCCAGTCCCCAGCTCTGCAACCCCCTCAGGCTAGGCCAGTGAGTCCTCCTCACCAGTCTGTGGCCCAGCTGGAAACTGGCCAGGACACTGTGGGAGGTAGAGAGGAGCCGGTGGTGGGTCACTGACTAGAGCAGGACACCTGGCCAGGTGAGCTCTATTTCCTACAGCTGCAACAGCTGCAGCCACCGTGCACACACTCAGAGGACAGACCTCGTGTGCGGCAACAGCACACACACAGGTAACAAGGCCAGTAAAGGGGAGCCCAAGAGTCTTTTCCACAGGAAGAGGGGGCTATGTACAGGGAGAAGAGGAGAGTCTGGCTAGGTGCACCCATTTTATCTCATTCAACCAGGAGATCAAACTGCTCAGCAGCTTCAAACTCAGCATTCATGGCCGCAGCCCACTCATCCAGCTCCGATTTCTGGGGGAAGAAAAATGGAGGACAGGTTATCTAGATCTTTTCTACCCACACCCTGCAGGCGCTGTCTTTCCTCCAAAACAGCCAAAGCAGAGTGTGGGCCCAGCCTGTCACCCACTATGTCTGCGTGATGGCAGAGGCAAGTCCCTTGCCCCTCACTCACCAGGATCTCCGGTACCTTTTTCTTCTTTCTTTTCTCTTTCACTGGTGGGGAGATTCCAGGGAGAGTAGTGTCTGGGGCCCAAGGATTCACAGGGACCCTGGAAACTTCGGTTGACTTTGAACACACCAAAGGTGAGACTCCGGCCAGGTCTTCCGTCCCCAACAACCCCTCGAAGCCAAAGCAGGATGGGTGGCCTGGGGTAGAGGTGGAGGCACAGCGAAGGGTGTCCAGGCGGCTATAGGATCTCCTGACTTTCTTTGACATTTCCAAGTCTCTGGTGTCCAGGTCTCCTTCCCTGGAGTCTGGCTCAACATCTGGGTCGCACACAGGAGTGGTGTTGGGGGTGACAGGGACACTACATGTCTTGAAGAGGTCCTCCCTAGTAGGCTCCTTGCTAGGAGGGTTGTTTTCTTTCTCCAAGAAAAATGCAAGCTGTACCAGGACAGGAGAGAGAATACCTCCCTGTTACTTAGCTATATTACTACTTACTTCGAGAAAGACTCAAGCAGCTCTTGGGTGGAAAGAAAGATCCACAAGACAAACACTTTTAAAAGGAAAAGAGGAGATAGGTCAGGCAAGAAATCAGACCCTGATACAGATGTGGAGAAGGGGAGAAAAAAACAATTGGTCATTGCTTCCGAGGTGCCTGTAGTTGCGACACAAGGACTTGCCACCTTCTGCTGGTGCTGCCAGCTCTGTCTCCAAAATGTGACTAGAATCTACCTGCCTCTAACTGATGCCTGTCATTTAGACTAGCCCAATAACCTTCTAACTGCTCGTCCTGCTTCCACCCTTGCCTTCTGTGGTCCATTTGTCACAATTGACAATGATTTTCCTAAAGTGTCCATTAAGTCAATAAGTACTTATTGGTCACCTGTCTGCTTCAGGCACTGTTCTAGGCACTGGGAGGCCCGAAGGGAATAAAACAGAGAAGACCCTGTCTCTGTGGAGCTTTCATTCTAGTGGGAAAAATCATGTTAAAGACAGTATTTGGGGGAAAAACAGAACAGGATAGAGTACTGGGTGTAGGTTGGAATTTTAAGTAGGTAAAGGTCAGCGTAGGCTTCACTGAAGTAGCATTTGAGCTACAACCTGAAAGAGGTGGGTAGGGGGCTGCTGAGTCATCTGAATGTGTTGTGTTCAAGACAGAAGGAATGAGTGGTGTGGAGGTCCTGGGATGGAGGTGTGCCTGTTAGGGTCAAAGAGCAAGAAGGCCAGTGTGGCTGAAGCAAGAGCAAGTAAGGAGGAAACGATTATGGGGTGTGAGAGGTAATGGCGGGGAGGGGGGACCATTACAGGTGTTTTGTAGGCCACTGTAAGAGGACACCCAGGGAGCCCTGGCAAGGCCGTGTACAGGAAAGCGTGTAATCTGACATGTGAACTAAGACATTCACATCCTGACATTTCATAATTCCACTCACTTCAGATGCTGCTTCTCAGGGAGGCTGTCCCTTACCATGGAATCTACAGCAGCCCCTTATCTCTTCTGCTAGTCACTCTTTGACAACAACTTTGTGCCTGTACGGCAAGCATTACAATCTGGTTTTGGTTGACGGATTAACTACCACCCCACACAGAATGTGAGCTTCATGAGAACAGCAGGCTTCATGTCTGGTTGACCCTGCCTAGGCCCAGCACCTTTGGCGGAGCCCTGCATGCAGCAGGTGTTCAGTGAGTACTTACCAAGTTAATGAACACAAAACTTGGCACTGCGCTTTTTGGCAGCCCAGACAGGGGAAAAAACAGGACAAGTTCGATGATTATTGTGGTCAACTAGAAGGATATTGCTTATTAAGAGAGACATTTCCTGTCCTGGCTGGTGTAGCTCAGTGGATTGAGCTTCAGCCTGTGAACCTAGGGGTCGCCAGTTTGACTCCCAGTCAGGGCATATGCCTGGGGTATGGGCCAGGTCCCCAGTAGAGGGCGCTAGAGAGGCAACTACATTGAGGTGGTGGTGTTTTTTTTTTTAAAAAAGAGACACATTTCCTGTCCACAAGTTCTGGGGAACATGCCCCATGGGTCTCAGTAAAAGAGATGTCAAACAAAATGGGGGTATCCGACCACTTCTTCCTCATCCCTATCACCATGCAGTCCCACATCCTCGCAGCTTTTTCTCTTCGATGTCTCATGAAACTATCAGTTAACCAATGAGTGGCCACCAGAGGGAAGTGAAGTCCCTACCCTCAAGGCACTTGTCGGGGAGACAAAGACAAACATGCACACAAATGCTCTCAGCTATGGATAAGGCCTGAGGGGAACTACATTAAGAAATGTGTTCCTGGCTGCTGTGGCTCAGCGGATTGAGTGCTGGCCTGCAAACCTATAGGTCACTGGTTTGATTCCCACTTGGGGCATGTGAGAGGCAACCGATCGATATTTCTCTCCCTCTTTCTCCCTCCTTTCCCTTCTCTCTAAAAGTAAATAAGCAAAATCTTAATCAAAAAGAAAGAAAAAGAAAGGTGACAGTCATGGGTAGGAGCAGTCAGGGAAGGCTTCTGGGAGGAGGTATCCACTGAGCTCAGTCCTGTGTGATGAGTTTATGTGGTGAGCCAGGGTGAGGGGAAGCATCACTTTGCTAGCATTTACCGTATTTTGCCATGTATAATGTGCTCCCATGCATAATACGCACCCACGTTTTGTGTGCATTATACGTGGGATTATTATACACATGGTATGTAATCATTATACCCATGTATAATGCACATCCTTATTTCCCTCTCAAAAATTTGGGCAAAAAGGTGCACGTTGTACACAGCAAAATACTTCAGGCCCCCACCACTTCAGGATTCCTGTCAAGTCTTCCAACCTGGTCTTGGGGTCCCAGGCAGCTTTGTTCCAGCCCATTTGCTTCCCAGCTCCAAGAGGGAGCTTTGTGAGACACACAACCAAAGTCACTACTTTGCTTAGGACTCTCCAAAGGCTGCCCACAGAGCCGAGGACAAGCTCAAGCTCCTGAGCCGGGCTTTCACGCCTCATCAAGATGTGTGCTGGCTCAGCCCACTTCCCCCCTGACAGGGCCGACTGCACACCCACCAAACAAGCTGACGCTCCCCAAACCTCGGGACCGGCGTGTGCGCGGGGGTGGACTCCAGGTCTCTGCAAACCCAGCTTCCTTTGCCCGGCATACTCCCCCTTGTCTGTCAAGGTTAAAGACTCAACTCAGTTAAAACACGTCTTCCGTGAATCGGTCCTGAGCCATCCAGTCGGGGTTAGATGCGCTTCACAGCGTCTAGTTCTTCCCGCATTTCAGTCCTCGTCACACAACGTTATCACCTGCTCATTTGACTTTCTCTCCACTTGGCTGTAAGCCCCAGGAGCCCCTCAGAGAGTTATCGTTTCTCACTCACTGTATCCTCAGGCACAGGTTTTAACGGAACGTTTTGGCTTCTGCTAAGACCATGAAAACACGTACACGTTCCTCACCTGACAACCCTAAGTGAAAAGCAAGGGCAAGACGGAGTGAAGAGAAAGAGCAGCTGGAACACGGCTCTTCCACTTTAAAGGAACACAGAGAGGTCACCACCGCGTCGAGAGCCAGCGAAGTCCACAAGGAGTAAGGACGCAAGGTTGGCGACGCGCGCGGGTGTGGGCAAGCGCAGTTTCTAGACCCGGCGACACCGCTCCCTGAGCACACGTGGGCAGACCCCGCGCCCGCCCCGGGTCCAGAAGGTCCTGCACTCCCCGCCGCAAAGCGGACGAAAATGAACTCACCCTGGGGCTCCTTCGAGGCGAGCGGACAGACGACTCCTGTGGAGACAACACCAACTGATCGCACAGCCCGCCCCCAGTTTTACTCCGCACCCCCAGGCCCCGTCTCAGCCCTCACCTCCACGACATGCGCCACGATCTTCTTCAAGACGATGGGCTTTCTGACTGGAGCCAAATCGGGAGCCTGGAGAGAAGAGGCGACCGTGAGTTTCGTATTAGTCCAGGGGCTCCGGGGCAGGCACTGAGGACCCCCGGCTCACCTTCGGACAGAGTTCAGGGAGGGTGTTGGGGGGATCGGAGCCGGATTTCCGCTGGGATCTCCGCAGAGACTTAGTAGGAGATGCGGCCGTTGGTCCTGGGGGAAAAAAGAGTTAAGGAGGTAGTGGGGGGCCCCAGACCTCAGAGTCTGGAAAACAGCTTCTGGAGAGGTTCCCCACAGGCCCGCGGGGGGCGCCTTCGCGGGGCGGGGGCGGGGCCGGGAGCCGAGCCTCCTTCGGAAGTCGGGGTAGGGCCTTCCTCACGCGACCGCGTCCCCCACAGGGCTCGGCCCCACGTCTCCCGTGCGCCCTCCTCTCACCGGAGACTTTGGCGGCCCCACTGGACCGCGTTCGCCTCTCGGACATATCTGGCCTTGGTCTCGACATTCGCCGCGCCGTCGCCGCCGCGGGTGCTGGGGCTCGCGCCAACTGCAGGCGTTCCTGAGGCAGAAACGTTCGAACTGCCCGCCCTGCCGTGAGGAAGCGGAAGTGACGTAAGGCGGGAGGGTGAAGGCGGTCGCTTCTCCCCGTCCTCACCCGTCTCCGCAGTAGCGTCATAGGGGCGGGGCCAGAGGCGTGGCGTCATCACTACGCGCCGCACCCGGAAGAGACGTGGCAGCGGAGGGATAATCGGAGGGGTCCGAGTTGGAAAGAGCTGAGCTGAGGTCGCGGAGCGCCGTGTCTACCCCTCGGACTAGCGCTCCCGCTTGTCGGGACCCGGGCCGCGGTGCATCAGTAACACCGAGAGTGGGGTCTGTGGAGAAAGTGGGGACGGAGCTCGGAGGGGTGGTACCCAGGAGGGGCCCCTGGGGCGGGGCTGGTGGTATCTGAGAGGCGCTGGTGGAGGATCCTGGCCAGGGTGGGTGGAAGCCGGCAGAAACTAGGGGGTCTTCGCAGGCGGATTTTTTGCAGGGGGCGTGGTCAGGAGTGAAGAGGGGCGAGGGGCAGAAATCTGGAGCTGGCGCCAATGACTGTCAAGGGGAGTAACGAACTGGGCTGGTGAGTGCCTAGTGACGGCCACCAGAACCTGGCTCCCTACCAACTCTTCCCCAGGGTCGACCATGGGGCTTTGCAAGTGCCCAAAGAGGAAAGTGACCAACCTATTCTGTTTCGAACACCGGGTCAACGTCTGTGAGCACTGCCTCGTAGCCAATCACGCCAAGGTGGGGCTTTCAGGGGAGCCGCTAAGCGGGGCGCTGGGAGGGCAGATAGTATTGACTTCCTCCAAATTCATGAAGGGCCTGACGCCCGATTGGAAGCTCCACGAGGGCAAGGACTTGGTTTATTTGGTTCACTGCTATAGCCCCAGCTATTAGGACAGAGTCTAGCACACAGTACGTGCTCAATAAATGTTTATTGATCGAGCAAACGAAAGGATAAGTATCCTCTGTGACGAGTTAAAGAGGCAGTTGGCCTTAGGGAGCTGGGCTGTGGAGACCCTGATCCAGTGTGACTTCTCTCCCCCACTCCAGTGCATTGTACAGTCGTACCTGCAGTGGCTTCAAGATAGCGACTACAGCTCCAATTGCCGCCTGTGCAACACACCCCTGGCCGCCCGGGAGACGACCCGCCTCGTCTGTTATGGTGAGGCCTGGGCACCTTAGGGGGATCAGGACAGGCCCAGCTTGATCACTGGTTCCTGGCCCTCCCGAAGCAGCAGGACAGTGAGACTGTCTAGCCAGGGAGGCTGGAGCCCCAGTTCCTAGTCTTGCTGGGTTATTTATCAACTGTATGAACTCAGACAAGTCTTTTTCCTTTCTAGGCCTCATTATCTTTCCCTAAAAATTAAAGCTCCTAGTTTCCTCCCTCCAATGTCAGGTTGATTGAGAGAGCCAGTCAAACTTGTGAGTGTGTTTGTGTCTGTGAGCAGTAGCTGGCCAGACCTGCCAGGAACTAAAAGCATGGGGCTTTCAGGCATTCGAGATCCATTACAGACTCCAATGTTCAACAGAAAGGATATGAGTTTCCCACAGTCAAGTCTGCTAAAAGGAGTCAGCAGACACATGTCATGACCTTGACCTGATTCTGGTCTAAGAGCCTTAGCTCCACTTGTTGAAGGAGCTAGTGCAAAAGAGTGAGTTCTGTGTATGTGTTTTTTAGTGTGTGTGCATGGATATTTGTGCATGAATTTAGTGTGGTTTGTGTCTTTACATAAGTGTTGTGTGTTCATTAGTGTGTGAGCGTGAATACACGTGTGTTGTGGGCTGTAGGAGAATATGTGGGTGAGGGTGCTCAGGTGTTAGCAAACAAGTGAGTGTGTAGATGTGCATGTGTGAGATCGTGTGTCTGTAAGTACAGATTCAAGGATGGCACTTGTGTTTGATTATGTGTATATAAGCTCAGGTATATGTGTGCCCAGGAATGTGTACACGCATACATGTGCCTGTGTGTACATCTAGGAAGCTTTTCTGAAGCTGTTCTTGATTAGCTGTTAGCCCAGGCGCTTGTGGTATCATCTTCCCGCCCACCTCCACCCCCCCCTAGTGGGCTGGGGAGCTTTGTAGCATCTGTTTTGCCTTAGTGAGCTGGTGATAGTCAATAAGGCTGAAGGCTTAGGGAACACTGATGGAGTGGACCTAGGGTGAGGATGGGAAGGAGGCAGCTCTGAGCTTACACATGTGTGTGCATATACCCCTGCAGTGGGCTGGGGGCTGTTGCTGGGCTAGGGATCCAAAATATCTTTTTCCTTATATCTCTTCTCTGCTCTTTCATGGGCCCTAAGATCTCTTCCACTGGGCCTGCCTCAATGAACGTGCTGCCCAGCTACCCCGAAATACAGCGCCTGCTGGCTACCAGTGTCCCAGCTGCAATGGCCCCATCTTCCCCCCAAGCAACCTGGTTGGCCCCGTGGCCTCTGTGCTGAGAGAGAAGCTGACCACAGTCAACTGGGCCCGGGCAGGACTGGGTCTTCCTCTGGTGAGAGTCCCTCTGTCTGTCTATCTGCCTTGGGTCCCACCTGGGCCAAATAAGTGGGTGGGGATAGCATTGGGAAGGCTGGAGACACAGGTTCCTTCCTCCAGATCGATGAGGTGGTGAGCCCAGAGCCCGAAACCCTCAACAGCTCCGACTTCTCTGACTGGTCCAGCTTTAATGGTGAGTGGTGGTCTCCACCTGCTGTTGGGGCTCTTGCCTCCCTGCTCTACTGACAACTGTCTTCCTGCCACAGCCAGTGGTACCCCTGAACAAGGAGAGATAGCCAGTGCTTCTACTGCCCCAGCCTTCTACAGTCAAGTCCCCCGGCCCCCAGCTCCTCCCAGCCGTCCTGAGCAGCACACGGTGATCCACGTGGGCAGTACTGAGCCCTTGACCCATGGTGAGCCAGGGGGTTGACCAGGCCAGGACAGGATAGAAAGGGGGTGGGTGGTTCACATGCAGGGAGCTCCAAGCACAGACGTTATCCCCCCCGCACCAACAGTTCTGAGATACACTGTTAGTCTGAGAAGGGGAAGGATCTCCTGCCCTCCCCACTGCCCCTGTTGTGGACCAGTTTCCCTGAGTCTGTGGATGCTGGTGGCTCTGCCCCTGCAGCCTCGGCCCCAAGGAAGGTGTATGACACACGCGATGATGACCGGGCCCCAGGCCTCCATGGGGATTACGATGATGACAAGTACCATCGCCGGCCTGCCCTGGGCTGGCTGGCTCAGCTGCTCAGGTACACAGGGTCAGGTGGGGCAGGATACCAGGAAGGGGGAGGAAGTGAGAGCCAGAGGCCGGAGCATAATTTCCTGACAAAAGGGGCTTGAGCTGGTCCCCAGGTTTGGGGGCTGTGTAGAGAGGTATCGGCCCAACAGCTGGAGCCTTGGGCCTGCCTTCTTGGGCTGTTATGGGTGAGGGTTGGACTCGGGCTCTTTGAGGCCCCTTCCTGCTTCAGCACAACCCGATCTTGTGACTGTCCCCATGCCTGACACATTCCAGTTTCCAGAACACAGGCATTGCCTCTGCTGGTTCGAGCTGCACAGTCACCCTTGTAGTGGGCAGGTACAGGGATGGTGGCACTGGGGTCAGAAGACAAATGTGACCAGGGCTCCTCTCCAGGCCACGGGGGCCACCAGGGACCAGGGGCCTGATCTGACTTTCCCCTCATCCCCCCAGGAGCCGGGATGGGTCTCGTAAGCGGCCGCTGACCCTGCTCCAGCGGGCGGGGCTGCTGCTGCTGCTGGGGCTGCTGGGCTTCCTGGCTCTCCTTGCCCTCATGTCTCGCCTGGGCCGGGCTGCAGCTGACAATGATCCCAACCTGGACCCACTCATGAACCCTCATATCCGTGTGGGACCCTCCTGAGCCCTTGCTTGTGGCTGGGCCAGCCTAGGACCTGGGGGCCTGAGGACGGGAGGTGGGGAGGTGGGGAGGTCTGAGGGCCCTTCTCTGCTCCTTTCTCTCAAGCCTAAGACACTAAGATCTCAGGCCCAAAGCCAAGGTCACCAGAGTGGCTGCAGGCTGGGCCTGGGGATGTTGCAGATCAAATGTTTGTCTTGACCTGCTTCCCCTGGGTCTCTGGCCTCCCACCCCCAACCCATGAAGGAGCTGACAGGTGGAAATAAATGGCAGACTTTATTAAAACACCCAAAGCCTCCTTTTCCTTCCCCCTTCTCAGCCCAATCCCCAAGCCTCAGTGGGTCTCCTTCCGGTACTTCATGGCCAGAAACTCCAGGGACAGGCGGTTGAAGAACATGGCTCCGTTGAGCACTGAGCAGAGGAGAGAGCGCCCATCAGCCTTTCCTGCCCCCTCCTTGTACCTTCTCAGGGTTCCAAAGCTCCCCATTTCCCCACTCACTCAGGATGGTCAGGGCAAAGCACCGAAGAAGCTTGTCTTCTCTCATCTCAGCGTAGAGTGACCCCATGGCAGCCCAGCAGATGCTGATCACCTGGGAGAACTATAGGCCCCACCCAGTGGGAGAGTGGCCCCCTGACACGGCAGTGGGATTTCCATCAACCCCTGGGCCTCCCCCAACCAGCCCTCAAGGCCCTACCTAACCTACCATCAGAACAATTGTGTAGCGGAAGCTCATGCGGTCGTAGCGGTGGGTGAAGCAGAAATTGTTCACGTCGCTGGCAAAGACGCTCAGGTGTATGAAGAAGAGCATCAATGCAGCCATGGTGAGCACCATGCCTTGTGGGAAGAAGAGCACAGCCATACGGTTCCGCCACCGCATCCTGGCGGCAGCACAGACTCCAGTCAGACAGGAGAGCTTGAGTGGGCTGACGATGCCCAGGAAAAGCAGCTGACCCCTCTGCTTCTAGAATGCGCAGTCTGCATTAGCAGTGGAGTTCTAGAACCTGGACATTCGAGGGACCAGATTCTAGAACACAGGCTGGTTCCAGCCAATACAGGAGTGTTTCATGGGTGGCCGGGGGAGCTCTGAATAGTGGAGGTGTGGCAGGCTAATGGTACAGGCTAGATCAGTGGGGGCCCATGGTGTGGAGGCAACAGTGTCCCAGGCACCCCACCTACACACTTTGCACTCTTGTGCATGTCCTGTCACTGAGTCCTCTGAACAGCTCTACTGAAGAATTAGTATGGGCACACTACTAACAGGCAAGAACTGAGGAACTGGGGCTCAGGAAAAAGGGAGACATGTCCTGGATCCACAGCAAGAATTAGGCAGATAAGAGGTTAGGACTCAGACGTACAGCTGGAGAGCATTCCCAGGTGAGGGGAGGCCTAAGCTCACAGGCTCCAGTATTTACTACCTCGCAGAGAAGAGCCAAAGGAAGGGGAGGGACCACAGATTTCCCGTAGCTGACCTAGGACCTTCCTCAGGTGTGGCCCTGAGAGCAACTGGCTTTTCAATCTCCCCAGATGTTCTTCAAGGACATGACCCCGACCAGCTTCCCCCTCTGCCACCTTCCGGCGCTCAGTGTTTTCACACCCATCGTGTCTGCCATTCCTACAGTCCCATGACAAAGCTGGGGCTGGTGGCGGTGTAAGTCCCGTCTCACACACGAATCAGGTGCAGAGCGGGACTGTGAGCTCAAGCTTTTGCAGCCAATGAGCAAGGGACTCAGTACTGGAATCAGACTAAGATCCAGCTCTACCTCAGGCTGTGCAAGGAGCAGGGAAAGTCAAGCCAGGAAGAAAATATTTCTTCCCTATGAGTAAGAGGCGAAAACTCCACAACTGTAAACAAAATAAGCCAGAGATGGTGGGGGTGGGGGGGGGCATGCAAGCTCCCAAACACTAAAGTAGAACAGAAAGGACTTGAGATTGAACTTGGCCACCCCCATTGCCTCCTGCCTCACTGTTTGCCCTGGATGTCAGGTCCCAGGTCAGTCCAAGGCCCAAAGTCTTCTACCTCGAAGCAGTAGGGTTAGAGCCTGACCTCACTGTCCGTGATTGCTGCCCAGCGTCATTAATCACAGCAGCCCCTCAGGCCTGCATCCTGACACACTGAAGGGGCAATGCCCCAATGGCCAGCCGTGGTCCCACTGTGGAAACAATTGTTTGCATGTTCTCATTTGAATACAAATAAACACTTACAAATTAGGGCTTTTAGTTCAGTGCCATTTTTAGTGGGCATCTTTGGAGTTCTTTCTTGGTGTACCTTTGTATACCTACATGCTCATACACACGCATACCTTTAAAAAACATTTTTTTAAGACTATTTTTTAGAGGGGAGAAAGAGGGAGAGAAACATCTATGTGTGTGTCTCTTATGCACCCCCTGCTGGGGACCTGGCTCACAACCCAGGCATATGCCCTGACTGGGAATTGAACCAGCGACCTTTCAGTTTGCAGGCCGGCACTCAATCCATTGAGCCACACCAGCCAGGGCTAAAAAACTTATATAAAAATCACATCATCTGGGTGTGCTCTCCCTCCCGGGACCATGCCCGCCCCTTTTCCTTTCCCCTCTCCTTCCCACATAGATGTGCATCTCCTAAACTCTAAGAGTCACCGCAAGACTCCTAACTAGGGGAACAATGGGTAGTGGCAGCTTATCTAGGCTAATCCCCTGAATCTGTCCCCAAGGCCCACTTTTCTCTGACTCTCCAGTGAGCTGACAGCAGCCCTACCCTGGCTCATTTCTTTCCCATGACATTTCTAAAGAGCCAAAGCAACCCCACCTCTTGTATCCTAAGCCCTTTCTTGTTTCACTGTCCCCAGCTTTAATATATATACACTCAAATTAAAAAAAAAAATCACATCATATGCATTGTCAAGGTAAAATATTCAAAAAATTAAAAATACGATGTCTAGATATTGAATGAACACGTAACTACGATGTATTAACTCATCAGCAAGGGGAATCCCCCTTAGTAAGGCGGTAATGCATCTTGAAGAGCTGGATATTGATAGGCACTTAACCCTTTCGGTATGGGTGCCGGATATATCCGGCGCCCATCTGATGACCTGTGGACGAGCGCCGGATATATCTGGCATCCATCTGTATATAATTTTTATAAATTTTACTTATATAATTGATAGAATTTTATATAACTATCCCTTAATATTAAAGTTACAAACAACACTTGGAAAAAAGCACTGTTTTATTAAGCATAGATCTTATATAAGGTTAGGAAAGTCTTCACACAAAGGAGGACTGACCATGTGCTATATGCGCGTTTTCGGTGCGGCACCTCGTACAGCGGGAGTGTCGCGGCGGAAAGAGCGCTCGTACCGAAAGGGTTAAAGAATGTTAGAACATGATTACTAGATTAGAAACAGCCTCTGAACATCCCATAGATTCGGGGATCAGCACACTTTTTCTGTAAAGGACCAGATAGTTAATGTTTTAGTTTTTTCCAGCCATATTTTCTCTGTAGCAACTACTCAACTCCACCATTGTAGAGAGAAAGCAGATGGGCATGGCTGTGTTCAAATAAAACTGTTTATAGACACTGAAGTAATTTCATATGATTTTATGAAAATAATTTTAGATGAAGATGTAACTGACACATAACATCAGTTTCATTCAATATTTGTATGTCTCTGGAAATGGTCACCACAGTAAATAGTTAACATCTGCCATCACACATCGTTAAAATATTTTTTCTTGTGGTGAGAACTTTTAAGACCCTATGATTATATGAATCTCACATAATTTTCATGTATTATGAAATTATTTTTCACCCATTTAAAAATTAAAAAAAAATCTTATTTCACAGACCACATGAAAACAGGTGATGAGATGTGTTGGACTTGCAGGACCCCTGCCAAAGAATAATTGAACAAGATTGTTTCCATCCTACCACCGTCCCCTCCTCCCTGCCAGCCCATCATAAGTAATGTTTCAAGGACATTGATAAAAGTCCTTTGTTCCATTCAATGTCTCAGTTTGAACTCCAAGTCATTCCCTGTCCTCTTGAGCTTTTCATCTTGGTGAACAGCTGCGCCTTGTCCAAATCAGGAACCTGAGAATAATCCTCAAATCTCCACTCAACCCCTCACTCAGGACATCTTGTCATTCACTTAAGATCTGCCAACTCTGCCCTCTAAACATGGTATATTTAAGTTCACTAGAACCCCTTGGGGACTTTTTTTTTTTTTTTTTAAAGAAGCTAGGTCTAGCCCTGGCTGGTGTGGCTCAGTGGATTGAGCTCCCACCCGTGACCTGATAGGTCCCTGGTTCCATTCCAAGCCAGGGTGTTGCAGTCCCGGCCAGCAGGACTGCATGTTGTTGTGGAATACTTGTCCTATATCCCCGGACAAGTGACGAACAAATTCACACAGACTAAAGGAATCCAGTGGAGAAAAAGGGATGTGTGGCCGATCTCTCAAGGATCAAGAGAGAGGGGCCTAGACCCTTTGCCTCCACAGGCTTTTATTGATATTCTAGGTAGATTACATCAAGGAGGGTCCTCCTTCACTGTGCACAGGTTCACTTTAGGTGGTTACCATAACAAAAGAATGTTGCTAATCCCTTTAAGATAAAGGTTATTTGCAATTGTAAAGGGAAAAGGTTGAACTGGTTACACCCAAACTTGAGAGGTTTAGCATAGATTTTGGGAGGTTACTTTAAAGAT
Source organism: Macrotus californicus (assembly GCA_007922815.1). Taxonomy (NCBI): domain Eukaryota; kingdom Metazoa; phylum Chordata; class Mammalia; order Chiroptera; family Phyllostomidae; genus Macrotus; species Macrotus californicus. Next base: position 380,958 of record VMDR010000009.1, read on the forward strand.
ATGCAGTACACAGGTTTCCTCAATTCAAGGTGAGGGAGTTTTTTAGCAAAAGCAAGTCTCAAAACGGCCTAGGTGCAATGCAGGCCTGATTCCCCACGGGAGACGTATTCACGGATGTTCTCTGCACGCCAGGTGTGTCTGTCTGCGTTCAGAACCAGAGATGAGCCACAAGATCACATCACACATGGATAGGTTCCCTATACCAGGGCACATGCTCAGGTTGTGTGCCAGGTCCACAGTTGGGGGCGTTCCAGAGTCAACCACGTAACCCTCACATATTGATATTTCTTGCCCTTTCCCTAAATAAATGAAATCTTTTAAAAAATATTTTATTGATTATGCTATTACAGTTGTCCCATTTTTTTGCCCCTTTATTCCCCTCCACCGTGCACCCTCCCCTCCCACCAGCATTCCCTCGCCCCTTAGTTCATGTCCATGGGTCATGACATAAATTCTTTAAGCATACTGGTAGGTACAAAATAGACAAGGGGAGGTTAAGAATAGTATAGGAAATGGAGAAGCCAAATAAAATCTTTAAGAAGAATCTAGGTCTGCTGTGACATCATTCCTCCTGATCAGGGCACAAGCCTGGGTCACGGGTTCAGTCCCCAGTCCAGGCGCCTGGAGAGGCAACTCCCTCTCTTTCTCCCTCTCCCCTTCTCTTAAAAAAAGTAAATAAAATATTTATTAAAGAAGCAGCAGCAGCAGCTATATCTGGGCAAAGCCCAGAATCTTAAAACGCACCACGGGTAATTCTGAAGCATATCAGAGAACCAGGCCTCAAGAGACTGCACTAGAGGCACCGTGCGGCTTACTATATATGCATTTAATCCTCGCAGCTCCCCTGTGAAGTATGTACCCCAATTTTAGAAATTGAGGTGGCAACTGAGCAGCTGCCCAGGTTTTACAGCCCAGCTTTACACACGCTCTCCAGCTTTATAGCCAGCGTTCCATGCACTGCATTGAAGGACATATTTCGCGGACCCTTGCCTGCAGGGGTGTGGGGGAGTAGGGTTGGGAGCCACTACCCGCCCTCCCTTTGGGAGGACAGCAAGCCGATCAATTCCACAAAGTTCTTCCATCTGAGAAGCTAGGGGGAACCAAGGGATCTCTCGGAACCTCTTCGCTTGGAGGCAGAAAGATGCGCGGGAACTCTAGTCTCGAAGGACACGGGGAGGCAGGGGAACTATTTGCCTGAAGGACCGCCTGGTTTCAACAACAACTTTATGGTTCCCGGAAGTTCCTCCTCCCAATCCCCTTCCCAGTCTCACGCTGGTGGGCTGCAGTTGGAGCGATGGCGGCGGCGGCAGCCGCTGGGCCTGGCCCAGGGTCTGGACCTGGGGACTCCCCGGAGGGGCCGGAGGCAGAGGCTCCGGAGCGTCGGAGAAAGGCACACGGAATGCTGAAGCTTTACTACGGCCTCTCGGAGGGGGAGACAGCGGGGCGCACTGCAGGGTCGGACCCCCTGGACCCTACTGATCTCAACGGGGCGCACTTCGACCCGGAAGTGTATCTGGACAAGGTATGTTTATGTGGGGGGAACCAGACCCCCCCAATGTATTGCACCCCCAGATCATGCCTCTGACTCTGTTGCGGGGGTGAAGGAAGCAGGGATTCATAAGAGGAAGACAGCCGTCGGCTGGTATGACCCTCGGCCAGGCAGTTGGAACAGAGCTAGCGTCTAAGGGGAGTGCACAGACCTGAGGTGGTGCGGGGTCCGAGGTCTCCTGATGTTCTCATAGTCTCGGCAGAGGGGGCGTGGCCCAGGAGCTGACAGGCACTGGACTGGGCCTTGGTCCGAGGCTTTCAAATGCTGACAGACCCCAAATATGGTTCCCCAAACGCAGTAACTCCTGCGCTGTGCTGGTTATAGACTCCATTTTGGGATTCCTGACAGGGATGGGGAAAGGGTGTCCTTGCACTGAAAGCTTTCCAGTTAAGGACAAGGCTTGGGGACATGAGTACCTCTTACCTGAACACTAGACATCACTTTCCTCCAGCTGCGCAGAGAGTGCCCCCTGGCTCAGCTGATGGACAGTGAGACGGACATGGTGCGGCAGATCCGGGCTCTAGACAGCGACATGCAGACCTTGGTCTACGAGAACTACAATAAGTTCATCTCAGCCACAGGTGATTCCCACTGGGACAGACCCCTCACAATCCCACCTCCCCCAGTTCCTCCCCCTGTGTAAGGATTAGTTTCTTTCATTAGTGGTTTCTTCCATCTCTGGTCCAGATCTGTCTTGAAATTGGTTGCCTCTTCCTTCCTTTTTTGTTTTCCTCCCTCCCGCCCTCCCTTTGTCTTGAAGGGATGAGGGGTAGGACCTGTCTGGAAGTGTGAAGGGGCCAGGCCCTGGGGCACCTGGATGTGAAGGGAGGACAGCCTCCTTGGGCAGGTTTCTGTTGGAACAAAAGGGAAAGGACCTTTCAGAGAAGATGGACCATGTTCCAGAAGGCAGAGTGCAAAGGTTTGGGAAGTCTGGGAAGGAAAGAAAGGTGAATGAGTATTTATTGTCTCCCCAGTGCCAGGCATTGTATTGGGCATGGAGGATCCCCCTGGGAATAAGCAGACAGGTCTCTGCCCAGTGCCCTGTGCCCTCCTTTGGGCCTCGGCATCTTCTGAGGGCATAGGCTGCTTTCCCACCACACCAAGGCCAGGATGTGCACAAGGGTGCTCAGAAAACACCTGCTGCACTGACATAATGACCCCCCTTCCCATACCATGACCAAGCACCATGGCAACCGCATCATGAAAATACCAGTGTGACCCTCGGAGTAGTGGGCTCAGGCACATTTGGGAAAGGCACAAGTGTGTGTGAGAGCGCCTGGACCATGTTCTTAGTATGAGTGCTGTGCCTGTTACTGCCCGCCCCTGCCCCATCTCCTTTTGTCTTTTCTGCACCCTTGCCCTCCCAGACACCATCAGGAAGATGAAGAACGATTTCCGGAAGATGGAGGACGAAATGGACCGGCTGGCCACCAACATGGCTGTGATCACGGACTTTAGCGCGCGCATCAGTGCCACGCTGCAGGACCGCCACGAGCGTATTACCAAGCTGGCAGGTGGGCCCTGCCCCGGAGAAGGTGCCAAATTGGGCCACCCTCACAGCTTTGGGGCTAACATCACCTGCCCTCACTCCCCAGGGGTCCACGCTCTGCTGCGGAAGCTGCAGTTCCTCTTCGAGCTGCCCTCGCGCCTCACCAAGTGCGTGGAGCTGGGCGCCTACGGGCAGGCGGTGCGCTACCAGGGCCGAGCGCGGGCCGTGCTGCAGCAGTACCAGCACCTGCCCTCGTTCCGTGCCATCCAGGACGATTGCCAGGTCATCACAGCTCGCCTGGCCCAGCAGCTACGACAGCGTTTCAGGTGTGGCACCTGGGTCCTCATCTTACCCTTGCCCGGCACTTTCCTGTCTCCCCCAGCCCCACCCCAGATTCTGTCTTCTTGCACTTCTCCGCCATCTTCCTCCTGGCAGGGAGGGCGGCTCTGGGGCTCCTGAGCAGGCGGAGTGCGTGGAGCTGCTGCTGGCCTTGGGTGAGCCTGCGGAGGAGCTGTGCGAGGAGTTCCTGGCACATGCCCGAGGGCGACTGGAGGAAGAGCTGAGAAGCCTGGAGGCGGAGCTGGGGCCCTCCCCTCCAGCCCCTGATGTGTTAGAATTCACTGACCATGGAGGCAGCGGCTTTGTCGGAGGCCTCTGCCAGGTGGCTGCAGCCTATCAGGAGCTGTTTGCGGCCCAGGGCCCAGCAGGTGCCGACAAACTGGCAGCCTTTGCCCGGGAGCTGGGCAGCCGCTACTTTGCACTGGTGGAGAGGCGGCTGGCGCAGGAGCAGGGTGGTGGTGACAACTCACTGCTGGTGCGGGCACTGGACCGCTTCCACCGGCGTCTGCAGGCACCTGGGGCTCTGCTGGCCGCTGCTGGGCTGGCCGAGGCTGCCACGGAGATCGTCGAGCGAGTGGCCCGTGAGCGCCTGGGCCACCACTTGCAGGGCCTGCGGGCAGCCTTCCTGGACTGCTTGACCGATGTGCGGCAGGCACTGGCCGCACCTCGCCTGGCTGGGAAGGAAGGCCCTGGCCTGGCCGAGTTGCTGGCCAATGTAGCCAGCTCCATCCTGAGCCACATCAAGGCCTCCCTGGCTGCTGTACACCTCTTCACCGCCAAGGAGGTGTCTTTCTCCAACAAGCCCTACTTTCGGGTATGGCCTTCCCCTTGGTGTTTCTTTTATTTTTTTCCTGGGCATGATTTTATCATTCCAAAGCTTGACAACTACCAGGGCACTCAGTCCTTGCCCCCAGGCACTCGGGCTGTGGTTTCAGGCTGTCATGAGGAAGACTGGCACAGTCTGAAGGGGTGGGGAAGGCTCCGGGGACAGCTGCAAGCAGGGTCCCCTGTGCCAGTCCCTTCCCTGAGCAGGGCAGCTGCTCTGGGGTACTAGAATGCAGGAGGGAGCTGTCCCTTGGAGAGGGGCCAGGGCATTCAGGGTTCCATCAGAGTGTCACTAGCAGCCCCTGCTGGGAAGAGGGGACCCACTCTATATCTGGGCCCTTTCTCCACACAGGGCGAGTTCTGCAGCCAGGGTGTCCGCGAGGGCCTCATCGTGGGTTTTATCCGGTCCATGTGTCAGACAGCTCAGAGTTTCTGTGACAGCCCTGGGGAGAAGGGGGGTGCCACCCCACCTGCCCTGCTCCTGCTCCTTTCCCGCCTCTGCCTGGACTATGAGACAGCCACCATCTCCTACATTCTCACTCTCACTGATGAACAGTTTCTGGTGCAGGTGAACTTCCAGCTCATGGCAGGGTGGGGGGGATGGTGCTGGGAACGCAGGAGGCCAGGCAGTGCCCTCATGGTCAGTCCCAGACCAGCTGCCTGTGCCCAACTCAACCTCCCCCTTGCCCAGCCTGTGCCCTGAGCTTCCCCCAGGACCCACTGTCTCTGTCCTCTGCATCCCTGGCTCAGGACCAGTCTCCAGTGACGCCTGTGAGCACACTGTGTGCAGAGGCCAGGGAGACTGCACGGCGGCTGTTGACCCACTACGTGAAAGTGCAAGGCCTGGTCATATCACAGATGCTGCGCAAAAGCGTGGAGACACGGGACTGGCTCAGTACCCTGGAGCCCCGCAACGTCCGTGCCGTCATGAAGCGGGTAGTGGAGGACACGACAGCCATCGACGTGCAGGTGCGGGCCAGGGAGCCCTGCTGCCACCTGGGGGTGCTGGGGAAACAGCCCTCTGAGGATCAAGACTGTGGGGGCAGGCAGTACCTGCACCCGTGGCCTCATTCCTCCTCAGCTCTGGATTGTGGCATCATCACCCCCATTTCACCTATGAGGAAGCTGAGGCCCAGGGTCACCCAAAAACAAGGGCCTCAGTATTAGCTGTTTATGTTCCACCTTTGCCCTACTCCACTGGTTCTGTAACTAGTGACTGGGTGCTGACTAGGTAAACCAAGCCTGTGATTCTTGTAGCAAGTGAGTATGTGATGTAGGGCATCCTTGGCCCTTTTCCGGAGCACCTGGTAGGCTGGGGGTCCCCTGTGCTCTGGTCTCCGTGCTGTGTCTCCTTGTACCCTCAGGTGGGGCTCCTGTATGAAGAGGGTGTTCGCAAGGCCCAGAGCAGTGACTCCAGCAAGAGGACATTCTCGGTATACAGCAGCTCCCGGCAGCAGGGCCGCTACGCACCCAGCTATACACCCAGGTCTGCTGGCCAGAGCAGCCCCTGGGGGGATGGATGAAGGACAACAGTGTGAGGCAGGCTCTGAATGCTTGTTTCCCCCATGCAGTGCCCCAATGGACACCAACCTGTTGAGCAACATCCAGAAGCTGTTCTCTGAACGTATTGACGTGTTCAGCCCTGTTGAGTTCAACAAGGTCCGAAGTGCCCAGTGACACTGCCTTCCAGGGGCCCTGGGGAAGGTTGGCCGAAGTAGCTCCACACTGGTGCAGGGAGACCTAGAACTCCGCCCCTAGCCCCTGCCTGTGAAAGGTGTTTCTAGGAGTGAAGTTGTCCAGAACCCCTCCACTGCCATCCCATGGCCCTCTGTCCTGACCTTGGTGTGCTCCCAGCCTGGGTCTGGGTGCTTACCTAGTGTGCCTCTTTGGCCCTCCTAGTACCCACAGTAGTCTTGGGTCCTTCTCAGGGGTTTCTAATCACACCATGGTCTCTGCCATGGCCCAGTCCATGCGGAGGGACCTGGTGGTGGTCTCCTAGCTCAGCATGCCCTCTCCCCCGTCAGTGCTGACCTGCATCCTGGCCTGTGACTGCTGGGTGCTCCTTGTCTGCTTCCCTCCAGCTGAAGGGGCTAGGCTTGTATCCCTCCCTCCCTGGGGCTTTCCGCACCATTACAGCTACTGGCACCTTATTGTGTCCCTGGCCCCTGCTGGTGAGGAGCTGCATCCCTGTGTCCTTTCCTACAGGTGTCAGTACTGACCGGCATCATCAAGATCAGCCTGAAGACGCTGCTGGAGTGTGTGCGGCTGCGCACCTTTGGGCGCTTTGGGTTGCAGCAGGTGCAGGTGGACTGCCACTTCCTGCAGCTCTACCTGTGGCGCTTTGTGGCGGATGAGGAGCTTGTGCACCTGCTGCTGGATGAGGTGGTGGCTTCAGCTGCCCTGCGCTGCCCGGATCCAGTACCCATGGAACCCAGTGTCGTAGAGGTCATCTGCGAGCGAGGCTAGGCCCGGCCGTTGCCATGTCATGCACGGGCTTGCCGGGCCTCCGCAATCCGCACATCCCCTGGCCTTTGCCCGCGCGGCCCTTCCCCTCTAGCCTCAAGACCTTCCTAATAAAGACGTGCTGTCTCGTTGCTCTTGCTTTCCCTGGTGGGCGGGGCTTGTGGGGGTGGAGTTTCGAGGCTGAGGCTCCACTCGGCCTCTGAGGGGCTGGAGTTGGGCTCGCCCCCGAGAGCTGATTGGTTGATGTGCTGGGCCCAGGGTGATGCGGGGGGTGGATCCATTTAAAGACCCTCGGACCAAAGCTTTCGTTGTCCGAGCTTATTCCAGACAGGTGCAGGGACCGTGGGGGCCGGATCCCTCGGTCACCGAGCCCATCTCCTAGGGGACAGGGTGGGGTGTGATTCCTTGACGGATTTTTGTAAGCTCCATCTCTTGGCGGAGAGGAGACCATGGCCCCTCAGGGCTCGCAGGCCCCGCTGGAATTCGGGGGACCCCTGGGTAATGGGGCAGAGAAGGGGGACATGGGGCCTGAGGCTCCTCCAGGGAAAATTGGAGGGGTGAGCTACGAGCAGGATGGGGCAGGATCGGAAGGCTTTGGGGGGGATGCAGAGCAATGGGGGGTGGTTGTGAGGCAGTGCCTGCAGAGGGAGCTGGAGAAAAATTAGTCCTGGGGACTGCAGAGCGGGAAATGTGTGGAGCGGAAGACTGGAGAGTCCTGGGAGCAAGAGGAGGGTCTTTGGGGGAGCCTGGAGGCGGGGACCAAGATGGAGGTTAGGGAAGGGGGCTGAGAACGGGATATGGAACGGGGCGATGGGAAAGCCGAAGGGTTCCTGAAAACGACCGGGGGCCTGTGGGGGTCGTGGGAGAGTTGGGGAGTGGACGCCTGATGCGATCGCCCTCCTCCCTTCACCAGGAGCTGTGGCGCTGATGCTGTTGCTCCCTGCCACCATGTTCCACCTGCTCTTGGCGGTTCGTTCCGAGCCAGCGCGCCTCTTGGACCTACCCCCTTACCTGCCGCGACCCGAGGCTCTGTGGAGTCCCCGGGCCCTGCTGCTATGGCTCACCTGGCTTGGCCTACAGGCGGCGTTCTACCTACTGCCTGCGCGCAAGGTGTGGACAGGGCTCGGACGCCCAGGGGAAGAGGGCGGAGGGAAGGGCTCAGCGAGAAGAAAGGCGCCCTCAACCTTTGTCAAACCCCTTTGTGCCCGCAGATGGCTGAGGGCCAGGAATTGAAGGACAAGAGTCGCCTGCGCTATCCCATTAACGGTGCCTGGGGCTGGGTCCTTTCGCTCGAGTTACACGGGTGGGGTGGAGCTACAGGTCTAGCGGGATTAACCCCGGACCCCGAACTCCATTGTGTGTCTTCCGCCCAGCACAGACCTTGGGGGATTTCACTGTCCCTCTGCACACCCCTGTCCCTCCACTCCCTCTACAGCATTTGCTGCTACCCTGCACCACAGCAGCCGCTGAGGTGATCGTCTGCAAGTCAAGGTGTCAGCCTAATGGCTTGGAATGAAATCTGTGATCTCCCTGGGCTTCGAGCTGGGGGTGGGGGTGGGTGAAGGGGTGCGGTCCCCAGGACTCACTCTGTGCTGTGGTCCAGGCTTCCAGGCCCTGGTGCTGACAGCCCTATTGGTGGGCCTTGGGGCGTTGGCAGGGCTGCCCCTGGGGGCACTCCCAGCAATGCTCCTGCCATTGGCGTTTGTGGCCACCCTCACCGCCTTCATCTTCAGCCTCTTTCTCTATCTGAAGGCTCTAATAGCCCCTGCCTCCGCCCTGGCACCTGGGGGGAACTCAGGTGAGCGGGGTTCCAGTAGGGTGAGGGTGGAAGCAGATGGGGGTGATTGCTTGCACCTTTATTCTGCATTATTCTCCAGGCAATCCCATTTACGACTTTTTCCTGGGACGAGAGCTCAACCCGCGCATCTGTTCCTTTGACTGCAAATATTTTTGCGAACTGCGGCCTGGCCTCATCGGCTGGGTATGCTGGGCATGGCTAAGTGGGACTCGAGCCAGCAGGAGGGGTGGGATGGGCGAGCAGTTCTTGCACAGGGCAGGCCCAGTATTGCACAGATGCAAATCATTCATCATTCAATCATTCCACAAATATTTGTTGAATCCGACATGTGCCTTAGGTACCGGGACACACAAGGAAAAAAATAACAGAAAAAATAAAGTCTGTCCTCACAGAGCCGACATTCTAGTGGAAAGGCAGACAAAATATAAGTATATACAGCATACCAGGGCATGCGGAGTGCTATGGAGAAAAGATGGCAGGGAAGGGCTAGGAGAGCAGGTGCAGTTTTAAATGGAGTAGTCAAGCACAAACCCCATTTCAAAGAGGAGAGTGACCTTGTGCTGCTTGCTGTTCATAGCAGCGCAGAACTTAGAACTGATCACTGGGCTTAGCAACCTGTCCGCCATTGACGTGCCAACTGTGTTTCTTGGTTATAATCAGTGCTGGGCTGCGGTCAGGTTTTTCCCAAAGGTCCCTTGTGTCACCCTGGAGACCTCATCCAGGAACAGGAGGAATGCCAAGTGCTGGGGATCTGGGTCCCAGGCTCCAAGGCTATGTCCTGATGTGTGAAATAGGGTAAAGTAAGAGATTCCTGCTAAGGTTATCGTGAGGATTAGAAGTGGTGGCCCAATGACAGCACCTAGCTCACTGCTACCAGACAGGGGTGCTCCATACAGGCTGGCTGCCAGCCACCATGCTTGAGCACTTCCTACGTGTCAGACACACTGTGCTCCATGCTTCACACACACATCATGTCAATGAGTCCTGAGGCAGGTCCGCAATTATCTTCACTTCCCATGTGGGGGTGGGGAAGATGGGCCTTAGAAAGGGTGAGCAACCTGCCCAAGTGGGGAAGCTGAGATCAAAACCAGGCCTGTTCTAACTCTCAGGCCTGAAGTGTCCAGAGACTTCCTATGCTGCTCTCCCGAAATGAACTCTACAGGACAAGACAGAACAGTCTGGGAGCGCCTCCGCAGTTGTCCATTGCAGGCTGTTTGCCTCTGGGTACAGGGTCTGGATCCATTTGACAAAGAGCTGGAGAGTTAGTGACTGACAGCTCAGAGAGAGACAGAGGGACACACACAGGGAGAAGCTAACCACTGCCCCACCCTGCCCCCCTCCAGGGAAAAGGGCTAGGGACAAACTGCCCTGTTTCCCCCAACCCGCAGGTCCTCATCAACCTGGCACTGCTCGTACAGGAAGCAGAACTTCGGGGGAGTCCCTCCCTGGCTATGTGGCTGGTCAATGGCTTCCAGTTACTCTATGTGGGTGATGCCCTCTGGCATGAGGTGAGGTTAGACTGGGCAGGGGAGGCAGAGGAAGTTGCCTGAGGACCTCGTAGGGATTAAGCAGGTGCATCTGGGTCGTGTCCCTGCAGGAAGCTGTCCTCACCACCATGGACATCACACATGATGGGTTTGGCTTCATGCTGGCCTTTGGGGACCTAGCCTGGGTACCCTTCACCTACAGCCTGCAGGCCCAGTTCCTGCTGTACCATCCACAGCCCCTGGAGTTACCCATGGCCTCAGTCATCTGCCTCATGAATGGTCAGTGAGGAAGGGGCAGCAGGCTGGGTGCATTATTCTCCCTCCTCTTTAATTCATTCACTGTTTATTCAGCACCCACTAGGCAGGTGCTAAGCCCCAGGCTCCTCTCTAAAACTAGGGGCTGGATCCTTGGGTTCAGGCGCCCTGGGTTTGGGCTACTTGGGGGGATGATCAAGGCCAGGCAGTATCTGATCCTCAACCCTGACTGCTCACGACTTCCCCCAGCTGTTGGCTACTACATCTTCCGTGCAGCCAATTCCCAGAAAAACACCTTCCGAAAAAATCCTTCTGATCCCAGAGTAGCAGGTGAGCTGGGTTACTAGGGCTGCATGAGTGAGGTGGGGCAGCTGGGCTTCCTGAGCCTCACCTGTCCCACTATCTGACTTTCCCCAGGCCTTGAGACCATCCCTACAGCCACGGGGAGGCAGCTGCTCGTGTCTGGGTGGTGGGGTATGGTCCGCCATCCCAACTACCTTGGAGATCTCATTATGGCTCTGGCCTGGTCCTTGCCCTGTGGTGAGTGGCTTGGGTGGGTACAGGGTGGGGCCGCATGTATGTGGGGGCAGAGATGGACTGGTAACCACAGGATACCCAGTCTGGGTGTGGAGAATGGGTGCACTACAGTGGAGGCAGCAGTCGGGGAACTGGAGATGGACTCGGGATGTGGCTGGACACAGCTCTGTGCCAGCCTCGCCCCGTTGGCACCTTGCTACAGACGCCGGGCCTCTCACCATTGAGCTCTGATGCCCCCATGAGCCATTAGGTGTGCAAACCTTTGTGAATTGTGGGGCTGCCTGAGTGGTCACACAGCCCCCTTCCCCATAGGGGTGTCCCACCTGCTGCCCTACTTCTACCTCCTCTACTTCACCGCACTGCTGGTGCACCGCGAGGCCCGGGACGAGCAGCAGTGCCTGCAGAAGTACGGCCTGGCCTGGCGCGAGTACTGCAGGCGTGTGCCTTACCGAATTGTGCCCTACATTTACTGAAGTGGCTGGCTCCACCCGCCCCAGGTCAGCGCTCGGGCGACTGACTGCTGGGGATTCAGCCCCAGGAACCTGGACGCACCTAAGACTCAAAAGCTTGTACTCAGTCCTGAGCTCCAACAGGCAGGGATGAAGAGCCTCAGAGAGCTGGTTTGGAGCAAGGAGATGAAGCCAGTACCCAAACCTGGAGTGGAGGGGTTGCTCTCCCTTCTCAGATAAACATCAGGAGCCCTTGGTGTCACTTTTCTCCCTTTCTGGGGCAGGGGCGTTTAAAAACTGGCTGGGTCAGTCCTACTTAGGGAGCAGCTGAGAGATGATCTGTGGGCCCAAGAGTCTGGGTTGGGTGGGGACAACAGCGGTCTCAGAAATGGGCACTGCTGACAGGGTGGAGCTGTTACAGCTTTATTGACAAGGGGTCCACAGCTCAGCCAGGGAGCTCCTCAATGAGAGTCCTTGGGGCAGGTGGCAGGGGACCTCCCCACAGCTGCTCCAGCTCCCCAGTGAGGACTGCCACCTCCTCAGCTGCTACCGTGTGAGCTCGGTGGGCCCTAGCACAATCCAGAGCCAGGGCTGGGAGGGCCACCTCATTTTCGTTGGCCCAAGCCAGCAGGAACTGGCACTTCTTCCGGGCCCGGTAGAGGCGACCTCGCTCTTCAGTAGCCTCGGCCTGTTTTCGGGCCCGGCCCAGGGTCTGCACCAGGTGCCCCAGTGCGGCCAGCGTGTAGCCCTTCTGGTTGGCAGGGCCCTCACCCAGCAGGATGCGAGCGGCCTCGCGCATGGCACCCCACGTGCCCAGGGGCCCGGGTGGATGCTCGCCCCCTTCCAGCACGTGAGCTGCGGCTAGCAGGGCTTCCTCGGTAGAGGCAAATACTTGCTGGGCGCCCAGGGCTCCGGAAACGCCAAGCAGCGTGGCACAGATGTCGGAGAGCAGCGCGTCGTCGCCGCCGTGATACAGGGCAAGAGTGTGTGCATAAGCGAACAGCACGTTGGGGAGCTGGAAGCGTACGAGCGGCGAGGCGCGGCCGCGGCTCAGGTTGGCCAGCGTGGGGATCCGGGTGGGCACGGCAGGCATGCAGGCCCCTGGAGCGTCTCCGATAACCGTCTCCTCAGCGGCAGGGGCCTCCGCGGCAGCGGCACTTTTCGCGGATTCAGGCGGCTCTCTCGCAGGGGCGGGCTCCAGCTCTCCGGCCTCACCGCGCGGGGTATCATCCAGCTCCTCCAGAAGTCGTGGCCCGGCCCCGCGACCCCACCACCACGGCCGCCACGGGGGCAGCAGCCGCCCGGCTTCGCCACGGTTCAGCAGCCGCTCGAAGGCCGCCTTCTCGGCCGGGGCTAGCCGGCCCCAGAGCTCTAAAAGGCCGCTGGGCGCCGGGCCTGGTGTGAGGCCTGCGTCCTGCGGCTCGTCCTCGGTCTCGCGTTGCTGACGCAGGCGGCGGAGGGCGCTGGCTAGGCGGCTGGGAGAGGCGCTGCGGCCGCGGAGTTCGCCCAGCACCTGGTCACGGTAGAAGCCTTCGGCACAGGTGCCATGCGCCCGGTAGCAGCGCAGTGAGCAGTAGGGCACGTTACAGCGGGGGCAGGTGTAGCGCGCCGCCCGGGCCTCCGCGGCCGGGCAGAAACCGCAGGGCCCGGCCGGCTCCATGGCAACCGGCACCACACGCCACCCGCGAGCGCACGGGGACGGCACCTACTCAACTTCCGGCGCTTCCCGGTTACTTCTTCCTCTTTACCGAGCCTATGGAGGGCCTGGTCAAAACTCCCCGAAGACTCTCGGCAACTCCCGCCCACACTCGGAACCCAAACCCCACCCCTCTCCCGAGAAGCGCAGGGGCAGGGCTGGAGCCGGTGATGTCGTAGGAGCCCCGCCCTGCGCGGTGTTAGGTAGGATGGCGCCCTCCGCCGGGGCCAGCTCGCCACCTGGTGGTTGCCTTCTCAGCACTGTAAATCGAAGAGGCAGAAACCCATCTTTGCTAAGCACCCTACTCTGGGTTATTGTGCCAGGCCCGGGGAAGATGAGATGCGTCCCTCCGCTGTAGGGGCAGCCATTCTACGAGGTGCCACAAAGGGGAGAGAGTAGAAAGGCCATGGTGGGGTAACTAGCTAGCCCACACTGGGTGTGTTTTGGGGCATTTTCCCTCTTCAAAATAGCAACATTTAACAAATATCTGAGCTCCTGTTTGATTTCTCCTCCAAACTTATCGTTTATCCAACTTTGAAGTGCAGCTTCCATACGAGGCACCAAAAATACATTCAGCCAAGAAACAGGGTCCTACCATAACGGAGCTTAGTTTTCCATAGAGTGGGGCAATGACCCACAAACCTGCCATGTGCCGAGTTGGTCCACCGGAAGCCCTGAAAGTAAGCTCTGGTTCTTTGGTCCCTCACTTCACTAACATCCAATTTCATTTGGTCAGTTCTGCCTTCAAAATACCTTGTACTTATTTCAATAGGGATCATATTTCCCTACCAAGATCTAGATAAATGTAATGACCTTCAAGTTTTGTTTTTTTTTTTAGTTTAAAGCGTGAGTTGGTTAGTGAAGCTGTGAGACAAGTCAAGGATGTTTGCTTTTTACATGCCCACCACCGCTGGTGGTCTACACTCCTTGCCCCTCAACCAGATGACTCAACCTTTACTGGTTTCCTAGCTTTCTTGCCAGCACTCTAGAAAAATCAGCCAGACAAAACTTTTCCCTGCCCTTGGTGCTCTCCACTGCATTTGGGCCCAGATTCCTCTCCAGGTGTGATTGCAGCTGTCAGCTGGAATTTACCATCTGACCACCTGATTGGCTCCTTGTTTCAGCTCTCACATCCTGTCTTCAGACACCTTTCCCATGATAGTACATCTGTAACCAAATTCCCTTCATTACAGCACCCTACTGACGTTCTTTGAGGCTATTAATACTTGTAGTTTCCTCACGTGAATCTCAAAGACCCGCCATGTAACCGGAAGTACAAACAAGGTCAACACAGCATAATCAGATGATACTTTTGGAAGCTGGGGCAGACCAAGTTCCTGCCCTGGACTCCACTAAGGCCACAGCTGGTCCCAGGTTCAGGAAAAGGCCCGACTGGCACCCCGACATTTCTTCCACCAGAATGCCTCCCTCCTATAGCTCCCATCGTTAAACTCCTGCCACAATGAGTCCTACTTTCTGTTTAAGAACAACAGAGTAAGTAAATAAAAGAACAAGAACACAAAGGTTTGAGGGAATTACCAAGTTACCTGAATGCAGAAATTTCCCCAACTCTACATTTAAGAGACTGGCACGTGTGTTTACTGGTTTCCACGGGAAGCCTTTTCTTATAGTTTACCACTTCCACCCCGCCCCCTCCACTGCTACCAGCCAAGGGCCTCTGCTGTCCTCACTTGACACTGCCAAAAAACCCAAATGACACCTCACTGTTGTAGGGGGCACATCACCAGCCCTAGAACCCATCTCTCTCCCTAAGGTCCTGCAAATGAAGATGAAATAAGAGGACTGGGCTAAGTGGCTTTATTAGGGAAATCCAGGATGACAAAGGACTTAAGAGTTGGCATTGGGGCCCTTCTTTTTGCCAAAGGTGGGCACGACATTGACAAAACGCCGGTTGTACTGCATCCGCCGCTTGGCCCGACCAGTCTTCTTCTTCTTCTTCTCCTGCTTGGCCACCTGGAAAAAGGGAGGGCCGATCAGACCCTGACTGGCTCTTCCATGCCTTCCCTCAAGCTCATCTCCAGGGCGAGAGAAGACAGACAGGTCAAGGGTCTTGGCTTGTCTATGATACAAAAAAAGACAAACCCCGAAGCCCAAAGGACACCCCTAACTCTCACTTACCTTGGGGGTCTGACCTCTAACTTTCCCAGCACGGGCCAGGGAGCCATGGACTTTACCTGTGGTGGAGAAGGAGAACAATGAGGAGGGCAAGAAGGCCCCAGGCGGCAGAATTCTTTCTCCTTCAACTCAAGCCTTTCAAGCTGGGACCAGCAGGGAGTGACAGACAAAACTGCTGAGATTTCGCATCTGACCGAGAATGTCAGTCTGGTATGTTCTGGGTTTCACGTCAGGACTTCCCAGCCCCTGACTTTAAACAGACACTGGAGAGTACCTTGGGGATCTGGTCTAACCCGATTTTAGTGAGGAAACCGGGCAATAGGCAAGGATCGAGTGAGTGCGTGAAACAGAACTGGACTCTGGCTCAGTCTTCACAGACCTCTCAAGAGTTAATTCTGAGGTAAACAGGAAGAAAGTACCCTGAATTGACGACCCTGATCTCCACGCTCATTATGTGTTGACAAGCAGTTCAAAGGACAGTCCTCTCCAACTCACCTCCCAGCATGCGGCCGGCTACTTCCAGAGTGGTCAGAGACTCCACCCCGCATTGGCCCAGGGTGGCCTCATCCTCTAGGGGCGTGCCTGCCAGGAGCACCACTTGGTCTTCTGGAGCGATGCCCTCCAGCGAGGCTACATGAACCTACGGGCAAAAGTGAGGTTCATCAGCGTTCCCCCAGGAAGCGAGATAAAAGGACAGAAGGGTGCCAGGGGAGCGCCACGCAGGCTTACCTTGATCTGGGCGACAGTCTCCTGGCCGGTCACCTCGAGGGTGTGGAGCTTCTGGGCGCGGACAAAAAGCTGCATGTCGGCGACTGAGGAAAGAAATGCTTGTAAGAGAAAAAATGTCCTAGGAGACACGGAGTTCGGGAATCGGTGGCAGGCCGGGGGCGATCGCGGATCTCACGTGGGTTAAGACCCGGCCTACCCATCGGGGGGGTCGGATGGGGACAAGAATTCGGCCCACATAGCAGCCCCTCTTCCTCTATTTTCCTTGCGCCCTCTGACCTCGCAGCCAACACGCTATGAAGCCCTCCAGATTCAACCGTGCCACCAAACTCACCGGAACTGCGGCCCCTGCCGCTACCGCGAAGATGGAGTCGAGAAAGAGGAAGGAGCAAGAGCGCACACGTACTAGCCGCTTGGTGCGTCCTACGTCACTGCTGAGCGACGACGGGGCCTCAGCTATTTGTACCGCCCACAGCCATCCTAGTCCCGCCCCTCTACGCTCGCATTGACGTTCTTTCCGTCCCGAGAGGCGTGCTCAGGGAGGGGCGGAGCCGGGCTGGTTGCGCGCGCAGAAAGCTAACATACGGGGGAGTTCAAGATGGCAGCAACCATATTCCGGGCCTTGCTGCGGGGCTGGCGAGTCGGTATCCAGCCGGGCTGCGGGCTGCGGCGGCAGGTGAGAGCACGGAGATTGGAACTGGGAGTAGAGGGCTGGTTGTGAGGCTCACTGTTATTCCTTATGATTTTGCAATTCGCTTTCCTCCTTGGGGCCTTAGTTTCCCCATCTGACCAGGGAGTCCTTTTCTGTATCTGAGATACTGGTTTGAGAAGGAAGGAAGGTGACACGGACTGGTCTGTGCTTCGGCACGTGGGGACTTGGAACCTGATTGGAGGACGACCCTGGTTAGTCAGAACTAGGAGGGGCTGCACATCGACTCTCGCTGCCTAATGTTTTGAAGGGGAAACCGGTCCATAGGGTCCACGAGTCGGCCCACTTCTGGGAACCTGGAGCTCATGACATACCAGGGCCTTTGCTTTATCCTGCCTTCCTGTGCCCTTTGTAACTCCGGGGTATTTGTACGGAGAAGTGTCCGAGAAGGATCTTAAGGCTGGAGGATGGGAAAACAGCCTCTGGAGTATGACCTTAGGTGGAGTGCTTAATGACTTAGTCTTCCTTGGATTCAAAAAGTGTGTAATAAAATACATAACTTGCGCATTGTAAGAATTAAGTGAGTGCTTGGTGGTGTCTGTCCAAATGAGGCTGAAACCTTCCAGGTAAGAAAGAATCCTGTCAGGTGAGGGTGAGTGGAAAACTATCACAACTGCTGCAAGTGCCTAACCCAGAACTAGAATATTTCAGTAGAGCGTGCAGGTGAAACTTCAGTCCCGCAGTACACCATATTGGTTAGAGTTCCAGTTCATTGACTTTTCAGAAGTATACACACAGTTGTCATTTGAGTTGTCTCCAGAGAGGCTGACTCTTCAGAATGCTTGAACTTCTTTTCCAGTCCTACCTGCACCAGGGTAAACTGGAATCTGGTGCTTTTCTGTCTCTTGCCATTCTCTCCACCTGTAATGTTTCCTTTCTCTAATTACTGAAGTTGTGTCTATCCTCTGTTGGCTGAGTGGGCTGATGGAGAGATGGTTGCTTTTTGTTTTTGCCTCAGAGCCAGACCAAAGGACCTGCCGATTACCCCAGCTTCGTGGAGTCTGTGCATGAATACCAGTTTGTGGAGCGCCTGTTTCCCCCCACCACCATCCCAAAGCCCCCAAAGCATGAATATTACCCTACTCCTAGTGGCTGGCAGCCCCCCAGAGGTGAGCTGGATAATGGGGATGGCTTGAAGGCTGCAGGGAAGTACCCCTCCTTAGTGGTCAGCCTGCCCCAGCTGAGATTCTGAATTCAGTGGGTTCAGGATTTGTGTTGGGATCTCTCAAAGCTAGCATCTGTCTCATGTTCAAGGAAGGGCCCAGGACTGGAGCCCTATGTTACAAATAAACATCCATCCACACTATTGGGATAAGGTCTTCCCATGCAGGAAAAGGGAAGCATAGAGAGAAGACCCAAGGGCTTGGACCACCCCCCTGCCCCAACACACCCCATAGGCTATGTATCATAATTGAAAATACAGCTTGGGAGCTGGGCAGTTCTGGGTCCAAATGTGGCTCTGCTCTTCACCGCCAGTGTGATCTTGTATCAGCTTCTCCCAACCTCAGTTTCAGCAAAATGGAGATAATCTGCTTGGCACATAAAGCATTTAGTGCGGAGTCCAGCATGTGGTAGGTGTTCAGTGCTTGTAAATCCCCATCCCTTTGTGCCAGAGGAGAAGGGCGAGGATTGGCCCCATAGGGGGACCCAGAGATCCAGGGAGGCACGGCCCTGACTTCATTTCTTCTAGAGCACCTTCTGGTGCCAGGCCCTGTGCTGGGCCTTGGAGGTACCAGTGTCCTGGCTCTAAATGTAGGGAAAGAGCGGGTCTCCTGACCTGATGTCTGGACGAGGCTTTGCCGTCGGTGCTCCTACCCTCTGCTGTGGTGGGATAAAGCCTAGGAAGATTTAGCTCATCGCTGTTCCTCCTTGTCCTAGACCCTGCACCCAACCTGCCCTACTTTGTGCGGCGCTCTCGGATGCACAACATCCCTGTCTATAAGGACATCACGCATGGCAACCGCCAGATGACTGTGATCCGGAAGGTGGAGGGAGATATTTGGGTAAGTGTGTGGGTGGGTCAGGGTGCGGCTGTGACCCTTTCAGGGCTGAAGGGGTGGAAGTCCTCTAGATGTGACAGTTTTCTGACCAGGCTTGATTTGTTATCTTTCCCCAGGCACTGCAGAAGGATGTGGAAGATTTTCTGAGCCCACTGCTGGGGAAGACACCTATCACCCAGGTCAATGAGGTGACAGGCACCCTGCGGGTCAAGGGCTACTTTGACCAGCAACTAAAAGCCTGGCTCCTGGAGAAGGGCTTCTAGACCTAGCTGAGCAGCCTATGTGACAGCATCCCCCCACAGACTGGTGTCCAGGAGGTTTCGGGCTGAGGGAGGTGGGTGCTGGAGCAACTAGGATAGGGGTGCAGAGACCCCGGCTAAGGGCTGGGGCAGGGTAGAATGAGGGCTAAGGGGCTGTGGAGCTTGCCTGCATAAAGGGGGAAACAGGACCACCTGCACAGGTGCCGGCAATGGGGGGAGGACTGTCTAACATGAGACCCACTAGAGCAGGGGTGTCACGCTCATTTGCACTGGGGGCATCAGCCTCGCAGTGGCCTTCAAAGGGCCGAATGTAATTTTAGGACTGTATAAATGTAACTACTCCTTAATAGTTAAATGAGAGCTCGGCGCTGCCGCTGGTCAGAAACAAGGTGCTGGACCGGATGAAAGAAGGTGGAGGGCTGGATTTGGCCCGCGGGCCTTGTGTTTGCCATTTGTGCACTAGAAACAGCCGAGCTAGTGGGGGGCATTAATTGCTGTCCCCCACCACCACCCCTGATTTTGGTCTGTTCCTGCTTTTCTTTTTTAATCCTCACCTGAGGATATGCTTATTGATTTCAGAGAAGGGAAGGGAGAGGGAGAGAAACATCGATGTGAGAGAGGAACATTGATTGGTTGCCTCTTGCATGTTCCAACGGGGGACTGAACTCACAACCTAGGCATGTGCCCTGACCCAGAATTGAACCCATGAACTTTCAGTTTATTGCACAGCCCTCCAACCAACCGAGCCACACCAGCTAGATCTGTCACTGGGGCACCTGGGGCTCAGCTATTCAAATTCTGGATGTTGTTGCCTGCCTCTCTGGTGAAAGCCCCACCAAGTTTAGGGAACAGCAGCACAGGACAGACCCGTCAGGCATCTGCCTTCCTGGGCCCTCGAGACTCCCGCTGCAAACGTTCTCAAGCCCTTGCTCTAGGCCAGACCTGGCTCATTGGAGGCGACAGAGGACACGGATGAATGACATGGGTCTAGGAGTCTTAAGTTCCAACTGCAGTGCTGCGCACAAGGGCCCAGTGTGCCCGTGTCAGCCCCTGAGCTCATTCTTTCTACCCACTGTGAGGTAGAAGGCCCACTCACCTCTGCTCCATTCTGGACCACAGTTGAGCCTGATTGGGTTTCCAGCTCGGGGAATCTAAATAAGCTGTAGCTGGTGTGCCCACAAGGGGGTGCTTGGGAGCTCCCAGCAGTCCAGCACGGGGCCTGCTTCCCAGTTGGCTGACCTGGTACCAAGGGTGGACACGGGGTTTGCAGGCAGGAAGATGCTGGCATTTTGTCCCTGCCATCCCACCCCAACCCTAGCCAGTGAACCTCACCCTTGGCCTGCCACAAGGGCCAAAGCCCTGAGTTGCCACCCCTACCCCAGCATCAGACTGGCTAAGACAGGGCTCAGGTGCCTTGTGTGTAACACGGGTATGTCTTTCAGAGATCAGGCGCGTTCAGGGCAGTACGGCCGTAGACAACACGGGTTTGTCTATCCAATAGTTTACTACAATGTGCCCAAGGACAGTGCTGGCTTGGGTAAGTCCCCTCCCTCCTGGGGAGTCCAGGCTGGAAATCCACAGCCTGAGTGAGGAATGCAGCTCACTGATCCTGACACCAGCTCTACCAATTGTTAATGCGAGTTTTTATTTGGCTGTATATACAATTCAAGCTATTAAAATTTGTACAATATTTACAAATTAAATAATCATCTGAAACTCTCCTGCAACTCATGTAACACAAAACCAAGGGGAAAAAGACAGGGACAGGCAGGCCTTGGCTCCTATGGAGCACTGCCTGGCCCAGAGCCTTTTCTAAACTGGAAAGACTAGGAGCCTGGCATTCCTGTTTGTTTCCAGGGGTCAGGCATTCAAATTCAAAGACAAGATTTAAGCTGAAGGAAATAGCAAAGAAGTTCTGTACGTTGAGAAGTGGCCTCCGTACGTTCTGGGGTTTGCAGTGGCTCTGGAGCAGACACACGAGCCCTCAGCCTGGAGGGAGGCTGGGCAGTGGCTGCTGGGTGAGACCAGGGACAGCCTCACTTTAGACAAGCTACAGGGAGAGAGGGCCTTGGTGGGGGAGGGGGGAGGGCAGTGTCCCTCAGTGCTGCCCTCTTGCTTCGCTGCCCCCAGGCACTCCTTTCCCTGAGTTGTGTGGTTGACAGTAAGACAAGGAAATGTCACACGGCATAAGGGACACAGCCACCACCACAAAAGGGCTTCCAGGGAGTTTAGGGTAAGAAAGGGACATTGGTACCAGTCTCCATTGGTGAGCCAGGAAGCAAGTTCCTGGCCTGCCCCCAGCCCCTTGAGCCCACACTTGGGAATGGGAGCTAATACTGTTCGGTCCTGCAGCACGGCTCCAGACATACAAGCGGGGCTCGGAGGGCCGCCCTCCTCCCAGAAGGGGAGGGGGGACAGCGGGCTTTCAGAGGCTGTGCTGTTCTGCTTTCACAGCCCCAGCAGAACGCGGGGCTGCAGGGCTGGAGAAGACGGTTGGAACCGACCCACAATCCCCATGGCTGCCCAGGACTAGAAGGGCTGGAGTCAGCTGGGGCCTTAGGCCTCTTTCCACTTGGCCTAGGGGATGCCACCTGCTCCGTCTCAGAGCTGGGGGGTACTACTCCCTGGTACAGACAGAGAGGGAGCTGGCACTTGGTGGCAGGACATGTTCCAGCAAGGGCTGCTGAGAGTGGGAGCAGGGGCCAGGACTGGGGTGGTGTCAGTGGGCAACAGGGGACTCCAACTTTTGTAGGCGGCGGCGGCGCAGCTCTGCTGCATCAGGCTCCCCGTCCTCAGGCAGCTCCTCGGTGCCCACTGACTCGGGAGCTGGGGACAAAGAGGTCACAAATGGAACACAGAGAAGTCCCCTGCCCCCGCCCCCCTGGAGGCTGAGCACAACTACCTGGTGGCTTTTCAGATTCAGGGGCTGCTGGGGAAGCTCCTGGGGATGGGGCGGTGGCCTCAGAGCTGGGGGTGCTGGTAGAGGAGGCAGCAGCGGCAACTGTAGGGGCAGTCTCCTCAGTGGGGCTGACTGAGGTGGCTGGCCGGGGAGGCCTAGGATGAGAAGGGACAAGAGGTGGGCATAGTTTTGACATCCTGGTGTGACCGGGCAGATTCTCCTGTCCTTGGTTAGCCTTGCAAAGCAGAGTCCAGCGCCAGTGTGCTTCTGCAGCCAAGGGGCCACCAGACAGAGTCAGCGCACACAGGCCTTCCTGTGACTCTACCCCACAGGCGGACTGTGAACCCCTTGTAGGTGGGGACGCAGGCCTGTTCACTGCAGAGCCTCCACCCTGGGGCATCAGGCACCTTTTAAAAGGTATCTACTAAGGCATCCCACAGAGCACTCAGGTCTCAGACTCAAGCCCCAGTCCACTCCTGTGCTGTCATTGTCGGGTGCCAGGCACTTTGTACCTGTGACCTGTGAGTAGGATGAGAACCCCTTCTATTCAGGTAAGGTCATGGTGGTCAGGAAGCACGTGCATGATGGGACCAGAACCTGAACTTGGGCCAGGCTGGCTCCAAGTAACTAATTTACTTGCTGTCTCAGATCGGGGTCATTGATTCCCAGTCAGTGTCACCATGTCAGGAGGGTGTACACAGTGAACTAAAACACTGAGAATTATGAGTAATTTGACTCTACAAAAATGTAAACAAGACTCAAAGTCAGCCCTCTAATAGTCCTCCCTCCTACTCAGAACCAGACAGGGCTTCCACAGAGGGAGGATCAAAAGGCACCAAGATCCCCCAGACCCAGGGTGTGCCTTCAGAGAGGTGGCTCGCATCAGCAGCTATCAGGGTGGCAGAAGAGAAAAAGGCCAAGAACCACTGCTGGGAGCCACCTCCTGGCAGCTGCACGCCCCTGCTGCCCACCCTGGTGCCCTGGGCAGACATACCCCAAGGAGGCGAGCACAGTGAGGTACTGGTTAATTTGCAGCATGGCAGCGTCCAGCAGCGTGTGGATGTTGCGCAGGCTCTGCAGCCGAGCCTCTAGGTGCTGCCGCTCATGGCCTTCCAGAGCCCGCAGCTCCTCTGGGGTCAGCCCAGCAAAGCCAGCAGGGGGCACGGGCATTGGTGGGAAGGCTGGGGAGAGGTAGAGACTCAGCATGGGTTGCCTGGGCAATACACCCCCAGCCCCAAGAACAATCCCAAGTGGCCCTGCTTACCAAAGGGTGGTGGCAGTGGCATGCCCATCCAAGGAGGAGGGAAGGGGAAGCCCGGGGCAGGAGCAGCCTCGGAGGTGGGGGCAGAGCCAGGTGCCTGGGCAGAGGCAGCAGAAGCAGCTGTGGTTGTGGCTGCTCCACTGGGCCGAGAAAGGGCTGCTAAAGAGCAAGAACAGGAAGTCAGTGAGCGTTAAGGGCCTCTGCTTCCATTCCTCCACCCCCTGGTTGTCGCAGTACCCGAAAGGCTCACCTGCACTGGTGGATGGAGGGGCCGCAGCCTCTCCTGAGCTGGGGGGAGGTGGGACTGGTGGAAAGGGGCCCATGGGGGGCCATAGCGGGAACATGCCTGGAGGAAAGGGAGGCAGGAGGCCCTGGGGGACTGCAGAGAGAGGACAGGAGGTCATGAGAAAAGGTCCAAATCACAGGCAAGGGGCTGGGTGTTGGGATCAACATCCTCTGCTCCCACAGGTCCTCTCTTGAGCTCACAACTGACCACGTGACTGCAACCATCTGTCTCTTCCCACGACCCCCTGCCCCAGACTGAGCTCCTGTTGGGCAGGGACTCTGATTCCCCTCAGTATTTCCCATTCCCAGCCCAGGGCAAGTACTCGATGGTATGGTAGTTGGCCAAACAGGGGACACTCACAGTTGGGAGGCTGGGGCAGGAGGGGTGGGGGGTGGGCAGCAGGTGGTGGCCCCTGATCCGCAGGTTCGGGGGGTGGTGGTGACTGGGTTGGCAGTGACGCACGAAGGACATCCATACGGCAGGTAGGACAGGTCTGCTGCCGCTGGAACCAGGAGCGCAGGCAGCTGGGAGTCAAGACCAGGCAGTGGTCAGCATGTCCCTCAGGGCCCACCTCCGTGAGCCTGTCCCCGATGGGCAGGCTCCCCGGGCCTCCGCACCTGGTATGGAAAATGTGGTTGCAGGGCAGTCTCTTGGCTCCAGTCACCATCTCTTCTCGACAGATGATGCAGACGTTGTCCACCGCCTGGAGCTCCTCTGGGGTGGCATCTGGGTACCTGGTTAGGACAGGCCAAGAACATGTCAAGACCGGAGCTGGAGGACAGGGTACCAGAGCTGGGGCAGCGCTCAGGAGAGGGGAGTGGCTGCTTACAGTGTGTTCATGTTGCGGATAGCGCGGCGAGACATGATGGCATCTGTCACAGCTTTCTTGAATTGCCTAAAAGGACAGTTTTGGTGCCAGTTGGGAGGAGGAGGGCAGGGGTGGGATGAGATGGGGCTGCGGTGTGGCGGGCCTGGCCCGCCAGGCTCACCTCATGGCCAGGTACATGGGCCGGATGGCGAACAGGGGGAAGGTGTGCACCTTGATCATGATGGTCATGAAGGCCATGTAGAGCAGCACCTTGATGAAGCCTGGTTGGGGGCAGGGGACGGAGAGCGCCGGTCACAGTCTGTGGGGCAGGACGGGGACACTGGCCCGGGTCAGGGGAGGCCCAGGCCCCTTTCACCTGTAAACAGCTCTGTGTAGAGCATGTACACAGCCTTATTGTCCCAGGGGTTTTCGCTCTGGAGGTCCACGGAGTGCAGCACGTACTTGATGAAGATGGTGAGCACCATGGTCATCAGGATGGCGTACTGGTGGGGGAAGGGCAGCCGTGAGCACACAGCGCAGCCACACCACTGCTCCCAGGCCTCTGCACAGCAGGGCGTGAGAGTACAAGCAGGGCTCGGACACAGCTGGGGCCTTCCTAGCTCCTCCACTCACTAGCTGTTGTGACTTATGGCGGCCCGCTAGGCCTCTCTGAACTACATTTTGCTTGACTGTAAAATGACAGAATTAACTGCTTTGCTGATTAAAAGGGATGTGGGACAGGTGCTCAGCACGGCCAGGCGTCTACCAAGCACTCGACAACGTGAGCTGTCGTTGACGAGCCCAGTCTTCCTCTGCCAGCGTCCTCCACACTAACTCCTGCTGTCCATCAACGGCCAGCTCCTCCGGCACCGGCTTCCAGGAAGCCCTCCCTGGGTGCCGAGGTCAGCACCCCACCTCCACAGGCGCCTCCTTCTGCGCCTTCCCCACTCTCCCGGCCGAGGGTGCAGAGGGCTGGGACTGACTGACAACTGCTCCCTGGTGGCCCGTGTGGGGCTGGCCACAGAGCAGGTGCTCAATAAGTGTTTGTTGGGTCACTCAAGGCACATGCAGTGCCACCTCAGGCTTGTCCTCCCAACCTCCCAAGCCAGTTTTACCTCAAAGCCAAACACCAGCTGCACAGAGGCCCCACGGGTCAGGATGCTGTGATAGGCATGGCTGACGAAGAGGAAGTCCAGGATACCCAGGAGGAACATAAGGGCTGTGGGGACCCCCGAAATGGGGGGTTGGCGGGGTCAGCCCAGGGCCTGGCAACCACTTCCTAGTCTAAGGTAGCTCCCACCCGCAAGCCCACCAAGGTCCCAGTCTCTAGTCAGGCGAGCACACGTCACTGAACCCGGCCCCCCGGGAACTCCAGTTCTGCCTCGGGGGGCGCTGGGACGGCCCAGGCTCCAGGTGAGGAGGCCGAGAGCTGAGGCCCAGGCAGTTGAGAGGCTGTGGAGTGGAACAGGGCGGAGGTGATGCAAATTAATGTCCTAAGTGATCTTTCCTGTGCAGCTGTGGTTGAGGGGCCGGCCTGTGCTCTAGGGCACAGGGCCGCAGTCAGTGACTTTATGCTCCAGCCCTCCACGGTGCCGCCTCCCCCTCCTCTCCCCTTGCACGGGTCTCACTTACAGACAATGCGGCAGTGAAAGAGCCAGGAGATATTGGGGCTACGTTCCATCTGAGGCAGAGCAGAAGAAGGGTCCTGTCAGGAAAGCTGGAGCTCACCCCATATCCCAGACCCAGCCCTCGTTTCACAAGCCTGCCCACCGGCCACACTCTGGCTCCCGTCTGCTCCAGAGAACCCCTGACCCGACTCACAAAGTCCACACGGTCTTCAGCCAGCCAGTGAAAACACTTGAGGAAGAGGAGGAGAGTGAAGAGTGCAACAAAGCGGGGGCTGAAGTCGTCCCGGAAGACGGTGAAGGCCAGACAAGTCTCAGTGACAGCATACCAGGAACGTTCCAGAAGGTGCTAGGGGTTGGGCAGGAAATAATGTGGAACTCAGACATTGTGCTCACCCAGCTCCTTGGCCCTCACTTTGGGGCCACCAACACCTTACCTCCATCTCTGCTGCCCTCAGCTGTCCAAAGAACACCTTGCCCATCACCTTGCCCAAGAGGAAGACTAGAACGAAGGCCTGGATGTACAGGACCTAGGAGTAAAGAGAAGCTCTGGTTTGCGGTCTGCTCCCACTTTGTTCTGCCTGGGGCTCATGGTTCAGGAACCTCCCCACACCCTGTCACAATGTATTTAAAGTTAAGCAGCTGGAGGCCACCTCTCTCCTCCTTGACCTCTAGCCCCACCCCTTCTCCAGCATGGTCCTCCTTTCCTTCAGGAGCTCCTCTCTCTCCAAGCCTTCAACTCACTGCCATGCTGGGGCTGGACTTGGTCAGGTACACCACAGTGGGGTAGAACTGGTGCTTGAGGTAGTAGGCATGAGCCACCACTGCCCCGGTCAGCGCCAGGCTGGCCGCCATCATCACTGCGGTGCGGAACATTGCCCTGGCCTGGAAACCTGCATGGGGAAAGCAGAGAATGACCTGTGTGATGCCCATACGGTGCAAAGCTAGCCAGTGCCCAAAACCCAGAGTCAGTACATAGACGAAAGAAAAACTCGTTTCACGTTCACAGTCATATCAAGAATAGCACAGACTCACTCCCCCATATTGCCAACAGGAAACTGAGACTCGAAGGGGTTAAGTGATCGCACCGGTGCCTGGATCAGTTCTGTCTCAAGTCTAGGGCTCTTTCCTTGCTGCCCGCCTGCCAAGCCGCCGCCCCTCGGGAGCAATGAGGAAAGGCAGCAATATTTGAGGGGAAGAGCTGCTACCTAAAAGTGAAGGTGATGTTGTGGGATGCAAAAGACAACACCAGAGGCGGGAA
Source organism: Macrotus californicus (assembly GCA_007922815.1). Classification (NCBI taxonomy): domain Eukaryota; kingdom Metazoa; phylum Chordata; class Mammalia; order Chiroptera; family Phyllostomidae; genus Macrotus; species Macrotus californicus. The sequence goes on from VMDR010000009.1 coordinate 407,816, forward strand.
CGTGCGGCCTGGACCGGGAGAAGCCAAGGCGGTGCGGGGCACAGCTGGGCAGGCGACAGCGCCGGTGACAGCTCTGCCAGAGTGGACAGCTCCGATACGCGCCCCGCGGGAGCTGGCGAGGTCCATCAGTCTGGAACCCTGCTGTCCCCCAACCCCCGGGGCAGTGTCAACTTAGGGGCACCGGAGAAACGGCCGACCTACAGGATGCAGTGGCGGGACTCAGAGGTACCGGGATCGCCCCGTGGTCGCGCACCTGTTAAGCGCCAGGAGCAGCGAGTGTCGCAGGCGGGGCCCAGCCTCAGACTGAGCCGCCGCGAGGGCGCCTGAGGTCTACCTACCGCCAGCTGACAGGCCGAAAGTGAGCGGCGGGCTGAGGGGCGCGCCAATCCCGGAGACCTCAAGGGGAAGGTCCAGGTCCCGACTCCAACCACAGCCCCGGCCCAACCCCAGCCCACTCACCAGGAGCCCAACGCCGCAAGCCCGCTCAATCCCCGCGACTGCGGAGGCGTCCCGGTTAACAACACTCCTCCACCCCCTGCGAGCCGGAACTTCGAGGGTGAGACACCTCACTTCCGGAAGCGCGGGGCGCGGCGTGGACCGTACCAAGTGCACCCTTTCTTGTCCCCATCGCGTGCCTTCTGTAGTACTGGGAGCGATCGTCCCACCACCATATCGTGCCCACGGTTCGAACAAGAGATTGTAATACGTGGGCGGAGCGGAATAGGGCAACTCGGGGGGTGGGTAGAGTTCCCCTATTTATTAATCAGAGGTGGTATCGTCTCCGTCACTGAGTGGCGTCTACTTAGCGGAGGACTCAGGCTCTCAAAGTGGCTGGAAGGTGGAGCATTGTGCGAGCTGTACCACGTGGAAGGGGGGAAGTAGGCAGGGCATGGACATTACAGGCCTAAGACTAATGTTTTAGAAACTCATTACGGGGGGATTTATAGTAATTTGACAAATAAGAAGCTTTCTGGGAAAGCTGGATTCAGAAAAGGAAGTATCTGTCTCCTCCATGATTACCCCCAAATGGTGTGGGAGTGAGTTGGGTCTCCGTGGCTGCTACTGATTGGTCGAGATAGAGTTACGCGGACCAATAAGAAAAATGAAGGAAATTTATTGGCCTATAGGAAGAGAAAACAGGTGAGCGGTTGCTAGGGGCGGAAGGCAGCGTTGCCTAGGACTAGGTCCAACCCCTGTGGGCGGGGAGTGGCCGGGGCGGGACGGGGCGGGGAGGCGCTGTCAGTGGGCGGGTGGGTGATCGTAACTGCCGCGGGGAACATTTGCTGCGCTACATAGGGGTGGGACAGTCAAGTGTGCTAGGGGCTGAGGAGAAGGCAGATCTTTAATACAGTTAATCTTGGAGTGGGAATGTTTTGTGCAAAAGGACTGATTTCAAAGCTGCGGTCCCGCGAGCCTCCCGGTACCTGTAGCTTTACTGTCCTTGTATAATTCAGTTCTGGGCCGTAGGCACAGTTCCCTCTTCTCTCGTGCTGCCCGATATTTCAGTTTTTGTCTGGGTCGCCGCCAACACAGTCTGTTCTTTGGCAGAATGGAGCTAATGCACTAATGCACCCACTTTGTGCCTTGCAAATTTGTCATCTTAGATCTACCTATCAATCACTTACATTTATAAGCTAGGTAGTGGCATCCTCATTTTATAGGTGGGACAATTGAGGTGCAGAGATTTATCAAGACGAGTCCTGGGATTGGGATTGGGTCCCGTTTTATTGTCCTCAGCCACCTTCGTCACCACTTGTTGACCTCAATTGGCCTATTCAGTTTGGCTTGTAACCTGTCACTGAGTTGACTCCCCATAAAGCTATCTGTGCCTTTCCAGCGACCATTAGAGTTTATAAATGAGTTCAGCAAGGTTGCAGGATAGAAGATTAATATGCAAAAATCAATTGTATTTTTATATACTAGTAATGAACGATCCAAAAATGAAATCAATAAAACAATTCCATTTGCAATGCGCACAAAAATGCTTATGAGTAAATTTAGTAACATAAGTCTAAGGTTGGTACACTAAATGTTACAAAATATCATTGAAAGAAATGAAAGATCTGAATAAATACATAACTCATAAGCATAGATTCAAAGACTTAATATTGTTTGATGGCAATACTCCCCAAAATTATCTAAAAATTCAACAGTCCCTGTCAAAATCCCAGCTGCCTTTACTGCAAAAATTGACAAGGTGATCCTAAAATTCACTTTGAGTGCTCACTTTGGCAGCACGTATATTAGCATTGGAAGGGTACAGAGAAGATTAGCTGGTCCCTGTGCAAGGGCGACACACAAGTGCATGAAGTGTTCCATGGTTTTAAAAAAATAAAGTGAAGGAAATTTCATGTTAAGAGATCCAGACTAGAGGAAACAGTTTTGAAAAGAATAAAGTTGGAGCACTCACACTTTCTGATTTTAGAACTTACTACAGCCCTGACTGGTGTGGCTCAGTTGGTTGGGCGTCAGTCCACAAACCAAAAGGTGGTCACTTGGATTCCAGGTCAGGGTACAGGCCTGGGTTGTGGCTTCCGTCCCCAGTTGGGGTGTGTACCAGAGGCAGCCAAACAATGTTTCTCTCTCACATCAATGTTTCTCTCCCTCTCTTTCTCTCTCCCCTCCCCTCTCTCTAAAACTAAGTAAATAAAATCTTTATTTAAAAAAAAATGTACTACAAATCCACACTAATTAAGATAGACAAATAAATCAATGGAGTAGAATTGAGTCCAGAAATATGAAGTGGGACTCCAAATGAACTGGAATTATCTTCTGGCGGGTGGGACCCTTGTAGTACAGGCTTCCACCACTAGGTGAGTGTCCTAGGAACCCATCTGTAGCAATGTACCAACTGGCGTTGTTGTGAGAGGCTGCATTCGGCTTCAGTGAATTTTTTTTGAAGACTCAACACGTTTGCCCATTTCATGATGGGTGATTTACAAGCACACCTGCCCACACCACACTGAGTCTTCAGCAGTTTTTGACCAAAAATGGCATTATCCCTGTACCCTATCCACCCTATTCACCCAATCTTGCCCTGAGCGACTTTTTATTGTTGTTTCCTAGGATGAAAAAAGTCCTCAAAAAGAAACATTTTGCTCATGTGGAAGAAGTGACACAAAAAAAAAACAGCAGAAACACTAAAAGGCATAAAAATCGACAAGGTAAAAAACTGTTCTGAGCAGTGGAAAAAATGTCTCAATAGGTGTATTGCATCGAATACAGAGTACTTTGAAGGTGACAGAAGTTTAAACATGTAAGAATAAATACACAATTTTTTATAAATGAATTCCGGGTTTTTTTGGGGGTCCCCCCTTGTTAACTCATACATTTATAGGCAGCTGGTTGTCAACAAGGGTGCCACGACAAAGCAATGGAAGAAACAATAGTCTTGTCAACAAACGATGCTGTGGCCTCCGCCTTACACCATACACACAATCAGCTCACAGTGGATCAAAGACCTAAATGTAAGACCTAGAGTTGTAAAAGTCCTAGGAGAAATCTGAAGCATAAATCTTCATGACCTTGGGTTAGATAATGGTTTCTTGGATATGACACCAAAAGCACAGCAACTGAAGAGAAACTGGATAAATTGAACATCTTCAAAACTTTCAAATGTTGTGCTTCGAAGGACATCAACTGGAAAGTGAACAGACAACCCACAGAATGAGAGGAAATATTTGCAAATCATATATTTGATAAGGGACTGGTATCTATAATATATAAGGAGTTCTTTTTAAAAATTTATTGTTTTTGTTTTTATTTTATTTTAGAGAGCGGAGAAGGGAGGGAGAAAGAGAAGGAGAGAAATATCAATGTGAGACAGAAACATCAATTGGTTGCCTTCTGCTTTCAGCAAGCTCCCCAATGGGGTTAGGGCACAGAGCCCGCAACCCAGGCATGTGCCCTAACTGGGAATTGAACTGGCAACCCTTTGGTTCACAGGTTGGCACTCAATCCACTGAGCCACATGAGCCAGGTCCAGTATATTTGTTTTTTAAAAATTTCAGCTTTATTGGAGAATAATTGACAAACTATATTTCAAAATACCTTACTACCTGATTATCATACGTTAAAAGTCTTACCAAAGTAATTTAAAATACTTCAGTAGATATTAAAATAGAATAAGTATTATCAGGAAATATTTTTCCTAAGGATGAAATGTAAGTGGGTTTAGAAGAGTGTATAAAGGTCACAAATAGTAACCCAACTGAGCCAAAATTTAATTCATCAACATAGAGGATAAGCAAGTTTACTACTCATCATAATTTTTTAAATTTAAACCATAAAGTTCTGGGATAATTTTCCCACAATAGCAGATAACCAATGTATCTCTGATAGAGGAGCGACTGGAGGGCAGGGCCCCATCTGCTTGTTGGAGAACCCAGACCCCTTCTATCTTGCGGCTCTGCCATCCCCTAGTGGCCCTTGGAGTTCCTGGGAGATCTGCATTAGGCTGGAAGTCAGGGAATATAGAAAGTGAGGCAGATCATATGAGAAGTAGGTTTTCAAAGGCTACACCTGGTAATCATAAAAATAAAGAAATGGATGAGGAAGTAACATTTTATGTTTTTAAAGATTTTATTTACTTATTTTTAGAGAGTAGGGAAGGGAAGGAGAAAGGAGGGAGAGAAATACCCATGTGTGCTTGCCTCTTGTGCATCCCTACTGGGGACCTGGCGGGAACCCATGCATGTGCCCTGACTGGGAATTGACCAACCTGGGGACCCTTTGGTTCTCAGCCATGCTCAGTCCACTGAGCTACACCAGCCAGGGCAGGAAGTGACGTTTTAAATGAAACTATAAGATGATTAGAGGGTAGAGTGGGTGGAAGGATCAGTCGGGGGAAGACCCTCCGACCTGAAACTCTGGGTGTATTTTAGGAAACAAAGACAATCTCAGGATGACTGGTGCTTGGGGTGTGAGGCTGAGAATGGCAGAAGAAGTAGGCGGAGCCAGTTCAACAGGCATGTAAACAGCCTCTTAATGACTTAGGGGTTTACTGTAGGGTCAGTGGAAAGATACTGCCCCAGTTAAGCAGGAGATGGTTGGACATATCTCCACCGGGAAATATCCCTGGCCGCAGTGGAGTGGGGGACTGAAGGGGGGCGGGGCGCGCCAGCTGGGGCAGGAAGAGTGGTCGGAAGGCTGATGCAGCCGCTCAGGGAGGGATCAAGACAGCCTGCTCTGGGCTGCACAGGCTGGACGGAGGTGGCGAAGGTGTGCAGGGACAGATCTCAGCATCCGATTAAGCGTGGGGCAGAAGGAAAAGGAGAAGCCGAGTGGCCCCAGGCTCCTGTGTGGACAGTGGGATTTTTCTCTAAGATGGAGAATCCCAGAGATAGCGAGCGGGTTTGGAGGCAGCATGCGGAGTTCACTTTTTTAAATTGTGAAATATGTGATATAGACACAATAATTGGTGACAAATATACATAAACAATGGAGTGAATAATAAAATAGCGCCCCGATTGGAGAACCAGAACATTAGCAACGTCGCTAAGCTTCCCCATTTCCTCCTCTGGTCACATCTCTGTCTCCCACTCCAAGATTCCACACCCCCAATTTTATATTTATATTGCTTTACTTTTATTTTTCTCAAAAACTCAAATGGTTATTTTATTATAAATATGCTTAGAGCCCTGGCCAGCGTGGCTCAGTAGGGCTAGGAGCAGTCATCCCGTAGACCCAAAGGTCCTGGGCTCCATTACCGGCCATGGCACGTGCCTGGGTTGCAAGTTTGATCCCTGGCCCAGGCGCCTGCAGGAAGGAAACTGATCGATTTTTCTCTCTCCCAGATGTTTCTCTCTCTCTCCCTTCCACTCTCTCTAAAAGCAATGAAAAAAAATCCTCAGGTGAGGATAAAATACATATATTTATAGGCATATATAAGTGTGTATATATATATATACTTATAAAAATGTTCCAGTTAGGAATTGAAAGGAATTGCTTTTTCCACGCAAAACTGACTGCACTCCAGAGAAAGCTGCCAACATCTAGATCCCATCTCAACAACTGGCTCAACAAGAACCAAAGAAAAGAAAAAAGAAAAGAAAGGAAAAACTTGCTCAAACTTCCTGCCCAGCCACCTGTGTCCCCTGTTGCTCTTAAGCACGTGCCCCTACTGCTGTGACGAGCCCCAGCCCCGTGGGGCCGCTTTCACGGGGCCTGGCCGCGTGCCTCCTTGTCCTCGCTGAGACACTGCAGTTTTTGTCTCTAAGCTGTTACAGGAGTAAGTTGCACGAATTGGATTTCTCATCTCTAACCTTGCACCTTTAGAATAAACCCAGCTTGGGCACAGTGTGTTATTTATTTCATACAAGACTAGATTCAGTTTACTGATAATTTGCTTGGGGCATTTACATCCACGTTAATGAGCCTGCAGTATTTGTTTCCCGTGAAGTCCTTGTTAGTCTGTGGTGTCAAGCATGCTACCTCTGTGACATGTGTAAAGGAAGCTGGAAGGACGTGTATAGAGAGCACTGTCTGTTCTTTGAGTGTCTGGGTCATCTTACTGGTGGAGGCGTAGAGGCCTGGAGTTTTCTTTATGATAAGATTTTGTGTACTGATTCAATTTGTTTAATATTACAGGATGAACTAGGATTTCTCTGTCTACTTGTTTTAATTTTGCTGAGTTTTATTTCTCTATAGGGACTTGTCTATTTTCATATAAACTTAAATATAAATATGTCAAATTAATACATATTTTATACATAAAATGTAAAGTTGGCATAAGGTTGTTCATAACATCTTCATACATTTATTGTCTACCAGGTGTAGTTTTATCTTCTTTTGCATTTTTGCTATTAATTTTTACCTTCTTTAAAAAAAATTATTCTGAATTCTTGTGGCTAGGTTGGTCATTTTTATTGGTGTTATCAAAGAACCAAATGATACTGTTTTCATTCTTTCCATTATGTTTTTTATTGTATTAATTTCTGCTCTATATTATTTTATTCCTTGTACTTTTACAGGTCTATTTTTAAAAGATTATTTATTTATTTATTTTTAGAGAGAGGGAAAGGGAGGGAGGAAGAGAGGGAGAGAAGCATCCATGAAAGAGAGAAACATTGATAGTTGCCTCTTGTACGGGCCCCCACTGGGGACCAAATCAGCAACCCAGGCCTGTACCCTGGCTGGGACTCGAACCGGTGACCCTCTGGTTCGCAGCCTGCACTCAATCCACTGAGCTACACCAGCCAGGGCTATTTATTTTTAAAAAAAGATGTTTTTGTTGTTCATTTTAGAAAGTGGGAAAGGGGGAGAGAGAAAGAGAGAAATATGAATGTAACCTGTAACCCAGGTATGTGCCCTGACTAGGGGCTAGAACCTACAAAGTTTTGGTCAACAAGATGAAACTCCCACCCATTGAAACACCCCTCCAGGGCTGCTGTATATTTTTAAAATTACTATGTAAGCACACTCTTTCCTTGTAATGTGTTTAACCTAAAAATAATTTTTTTTTCTGATAATAACATAGCTACCCCAACTTTCTTTTAGTATTTCCCTGATGTTTTTCTATCCTTGTACGCTCAAGACTGTTTATATCCTGGTGTTTCCTGTGTGTTTTTCATAAGTGGCCTTCGGTGCTAATGTGTCATTTCATAGACAGTAGAGTAGTTAGCTCAGCGTAAATTACGCAGCGGTAAATGTGGTAGGTAGAGTGATGGCCTCCCAAATACGTCCACATCCAAGTTATTGGAACCTGCGAACAGACCGTCTCACATGGCAAAAGGGACTTTGCAGATAAGGAAACTAAGATGGCTCTGGCTGGTGTGGCTCAGTGAGTTGAGTGCCAGCCTGCAAACCAAAGGGTTGCCGGTTCGATTCCCAGTCGGGGCACATGCCTAGGTTGCAGGCCAGGTCCCCAGTTGCAGGCTTGCAAGAGGCAACCTATCAATGTCTCTCTCACACATGGATGTTTCTCTCCCTCTCTTTCTCCCTCCCTTCTCCTCTAAAAATAAATAAAATACATTAAAGAAAAGAAATTAACATGGAGGAGAGTATTCTAGATTATTCAGGTGGGCCCAATTTAATCACAAGGGTCTGTAAAGGTCATATACTGTATGATCCCATTTATATAATATATTTTTAAAGATTTTATTATTTACTTTTATAGAGAGGGGAAGGGAAGGAGAAAGAGAGGGAGAGAAACATCATTGTATGATTACCTCTCCTGTGCCCCCAAATGGGGACCTGGCCCACCACCGAGGCATGTGCCCTGACTGGGAATCAAACCAGCGACCCTTTGGTTTGCCGGCCAGTGCTCACTCCACTGAGCTACACCAGCCAGGGCCCATTTATATAATATTTTTAATGTGACTGGATTACAGGGATAGAGAACAGATCAATGGTAGACAGGGGCAGGGGTGGGGAGCAGGGGGTGAGTCTTAAAGGGAAAAGGGATGACGTGAGGGTTCTAACCCTGATTGAGGTGGCTGTTACACCAGTCTATGCATGGGATAAAAGTGATAGAACTAGACACCACAAATTTTAAGCGAGTGCTTGTGAAAACTAGTAAAATCTCAATAAGATCTGTAGTTTTGTTGTACCAGTGTGCGTTTCCTGGCTCTAACTGTACTGTAGTTATGCAAGATGTCAGCACTGGGGGAAGGGGACATGACATTTTCCCATACTTTTTAAGTAACATCTTGTGTCTAAGTTCTTCTAAAATAAAATGTTTAAAAAAGACACTGCCGGGCATGGTTAAGGCAGGCTTTTCTGTGCCCCCTTACTGATCTCTAGCCTTATGTATGGTGGGGGAAGGAGAGAGGTAGAAAACACAGCTGGTCTGGGAGTTCATTCACAGTTTCACTGAGCACCTTCTCTGCGTCAAGCTCAGTCCAGACACAGGTCCCTGGCTGATGCTTCGACGTGGGGCTCGCGCCAGGCAGCCCGGCTGAAACGTGGCTCTCCCCGTACTAGCAGTGTGGCTGGCAGCAAGCTACTTTACCTCTCAGAAGTAACCCAAGTCTGTGTTTTAGTTACTGTTGGTTTCATTTGTAAAATGAGGCTATTAATAACACCCCATGTAGTTATGAGGAACATGTGAGCTGATTCAGTTATGGTATTATTATTATTTTTAGAGAGAGGGGAAGAATGGAGAAATAGAGGGAAACACCTACACAAGAGAGAAACATCACCTGACTGCCTTCCATATGTGCCCTAACAGGGGACCGAACCCACCACCTAGGCATGTGCCTGACCGGGAACCGAACCAGTGACATTTTGGTCTGTTGGATGAGGCCCAACCAAGTCACACTGGCCAGGGCCAATTATAGCCTCTTTAACAAGTTTACGGGGCTTGCTGTGGAGGTTGCTAGAGTCACCGCTTCCTTTCTGGAAAAGGCCAACAACAAATGCGTGAGGAACACACACACATACAAAACAGAGTGTCCCGATGGAGACCAGATGGTTAGGGAAGGCCTCGCTGGCCTCAGGGAGCCGGGGAGGTGGCCACAGGGAGACCATGAACCCAGAGAGCCTAGAGACACAGAGACAGGAGACTAGGGAAGGGAAGGGAAGGGAAGGGATGGGAGTGAGAGGGAGGGGAGGGGAGGGGAGGGGAGAGGAGGAGAAGGGAGGGGAGACTCAGACCAGGAAGACTGAGAGACCAAGAGATTCAGAGACAACCACAGAGACTCAGAAACCCAGAGATTCGAATACACTAGAGACCGAGAGAAATCCAAAGACCTAGAGAGACCCAGACACCATGGAGACCAAGAGATCCAGAGAACCAGAGTGAGCAAGAGATTCAGAGATGCTGACAGTGACTCACAGACTGAGAGATCCAGAGAGACTCCCACGGACACTGAGTAACATAGAGAAACCCGGAGATACTGAGAGACAGAGACACTGAGAGTCTCTGAGACACAGAGAGACCAAGAGACCCAAAGATATCCAGATACTCAGAGACTGGGATTTCAGGGACACCCAGAGAGATCAAGAGACTGAGAGACCTGGAGACCAAGAGAGACAGAGGGACACCGAGAGGCACAGAAAGGGAGGGGCGGCCCCTAGGAGTGAAAATGCACATTGGTGGCCAGGGTCGAAGCCTGAGCCCAGAGCAAAGCAGACGTGGGTACTGACGGCCGCCAGGGAAGAGCAGCTGTGTCACAGGAAGGGGTGGGTCTGTCTGGGTCCAGAGCACACCTAGCCCTGCGCCCTCCACCCACCTGGGCTAGCCCACATTTCTTTCATCTTTCATTCAAGTGTCAGGAAGTTCGGTTCTTGAGCTGCAGCTTCCCGTCTCAAAATGCAGAAGAGACCACAAACCTACTTCACAGCGCCAGCCCCACGTGGTGTTGGACACGTGACCGAGCCCACTCTGTTGGCCGCGGCAGGCCTGTTCTTTTTCTTGTTTTAAAGAAATGCTTCTTTATTTTTAAAAAAATATTTTGTGTACTTTATTTTTAGAGAGAGGGGAAGGGAGGGAGAAAGAGAAGGAGAGAAACATCCATGTGTGGTTGCCTCTCACACGCCCACAACCCAGGCATGTGCCCTGACCAGGAATCGAACCAGCGACCCTTTGGTTCACAAGCCAAACTCAATCCACTGAGCCACACCAGCCAGGGCCCTTTTCTTGTTTTTAATTGTATTTTTTTAAATTCCCAGGTTTATGTAAGTTTATTGGGGTGACATTGGTTAAAAAAATACGGACTGCCTCACGAATTTGCGTGTCATCCTTGCGCAGGCACCACGCGAACCTTCTCTGCGTGGTTCTGATTTCAGTCTGGGTGGTTCTGATTTCAGTCTGGGTGGTTCTGATTTCAGTCTGTGCGCTGCCAAAGCAAGCACAGCGGCCGGGCTTGGAGCACAAATTGTTCAACTTCTTCATGGGTCTCCGTTTCTATTAAATCCATGTTCTTAAAAAAGATTTTATGTATTTTTAGAGAGAAGGGAAAGGAGGGAGAGAAACATCGATGTGGGAGAGAAGCGAGAGAGACAACTAGTTGCTTCTCGGGCGCACCCTCACCGGGACCCGGCCCACCACCGAGACTCGTGCCCCGACCCGAACTGAACTGGTGCCTTTTGCTGTGCAGGATGGTGCCCAACCACCAGAGCCACATAGATCAGGGCAATCACATACATATTTTAAGTCATCTATTACTACCTCACACTTGTTAGGATGGCTACTACCGACACGACGGAAAATAACAAGTGCTGGCCAAGAATGTGGAGAAATGAGAACCCTGCACAGTTTGTGGGAAGTAAAACGGTGCAACCACTGGGGAAAACAGTTCAATGTTTCCTCAAAAAATTAAAAACAGACTCAGCAATCCCACTTCTGGGGATATAACCCAAAGCACTGAAAGCAGAGTCTTGAGATACTTGCACACCCGTGTTCACAGCAGCATTGTTCCTGACGGCCAAGGTGTGGGAACAGCCCTGAGTGTGCATCGAGGGACACATGGATAATTGAAATGTGGCATGTACATAGAATCAATATTATTTAGCCTTAAAAAGGAGGGAAATTCTGACAAATGCTACAGCATGAACGAACCTGAGGACATCACGCTGAGTGAAACGAGCCAGTCATAGAAAGACAGATACCGTGTGCTTGCCCCTACGTGAGCTTCCTAGAGGAGCTGAGGTTGCAGAGACAGACAACGGAGTGGGGCACCAGGGGCTGGGGGAGGGAGAACAAGAAATTAATGTTTCATGGATTTGCAAAATGAAGAGTTCTGGAGATGAATGCTAGTTGTTGGTTCCACAGTATGAATGTACTTAAACACACTGAACTTAAAAATGATTGTGGTGGTAAATTTTGTTATGTGTATTTTACCCCCTACCCCCACATGAGGAAAAAGTCATCTGTCAAACGTGGGAAGTAACGTAGGTGCTGCTTGTCCCATAGGATTGTAGACAAAGAACGAGTCCGTAGAGACAGGACGGATAAAGGTTCAAGGCTGCTGACGGTGGGGCGGGGCGGGGGCAGCTTGGTGGCCTTGGGCACCGGCCTCCTCCGCCCACCTGGGGCCAGCGGTCACGCCCTCTCTCCCGCAAAGGATCTTGGGAAGAGGATGTGGCCTCTGCGAATTCTCACGGCAGGACGATCTCCTCTCTGGCCCCCAGGCTTTGGGATTCCTAGATCCGAAGAAAACATAGACACATCCCGCACCCCTGCCCCAGGAAGGAACAATTAGGGAATTTTAATTTACCTGTCAGTCACTCGGCACAGCCCAGGCCTCATTTCCGGGATGCACCTTGGCTCTGCATTTGTAAAGAGGTGGGGAGGGTCCCTGCCGCCTTTCAGGCCATGGGGTCCAGCTGGTCGGCCTTCACCCCTCTTTGTAGGTGGTGAAGCTTTGGAGAAGATTTTACCTTGGGCAGCTGGTGGAGGCTGGAATACCCCAGGCAGAGTTACGTGGGAATAGCCCGAAGCCCCACCCACAGGGCGGGATCTGATTGGCGGAGTGCTGTGGGCGTGGCATCGCTGAGGCTATATATAGGCAATGGGTGGAGACTGCTGGCTATGCTGTAGGTAATCTCCGAGCTCAGGTGAGGCTTCTGGAGCAACGGGGGAGGCTGGGCTGCCTGTGGGGTCCTAGATGGAGGCTCCCCCGTTGACTACGGGGTGGTAGACCACACTTTCTCCCGAGTCCTTCAGGCTGGAAATATTTGAGGTGGCCCCAAGGATTTGTATAATAACATCCCTTTTTCTGGGCCTCAGTCTCCCTCTGTGAAGTAAGGGCTTGGTGGTTCTGTAAAGTCTACCATCTTGGTGGGTGGTGAGGGGGTTGTAAAGAGTGGGGGTGGGGCAAGAGGAGCAATGAAACTCTTTGGCTTTAGGGGTCCGACAGGCTCCTCTTTTAGGTGGCCACGAGTCCTCCGCACTTGTTTCCGTGTTTGCAGAATGGGTTATACCTGCCAACTAGGATGAAAAAGATGATGCCCTTAAAGCACTTCGCACAGCTCCAGGCACTTAGGGCGCCCTCGGTGGTGCTTGCTGCTGCTGCTCTTACTCCAGGCCCAGGCTGGAGGCTGGGTGGGCGTAGGAGCTACCGCTTTTCTGGCCTCTCCACCCTCCGGGCCTCCCAGTTTCCTTCTGTCCGAGCCCCTGAGTCTCCATCTTCTGCACCTTCTGGAGAGCCTCTCTCCGGCCAGCCTCACCAACCCCTTTGACTTGTCGGGGGTGAGGGGACAAGTGCTAAGAAGTGGGGCTCCTCTCTCTACAGGGCACCCATCCCCACCCCACCCCACCCGTCCCCACCCCCTATGAGATGAGTGAAGCCCAAGACCCTGCCCATGTGGTTGCCACCCAGGTGAAGCTGTGGGGCTGGATCCATCGAGATGGGGGCAGCGGGGCTCTCTATTCCCGCCAGCACCAGGAGCTGCAGGCCTTCCTCTACCTTCTGGGTGAGTTGACTTGGGGCTGGCATGGGAGGGGCTGTAAGGACCAAGTCTGAAACTGACATGAGAGGTGGGATCTCCACCTGCCCACGTGAGGGTCTGAAGTCTCTGTCCCTTCCTTTCTCAGGCGACCCTGGTTTGGCGGGTGTGGGGGCAGAGGGTTGTGCCAGAAAGTGGGCTCAATGGGTGCCACTCTTGTCTTGTGGGAGGTGGGTGGTAAGCCCAGCCTCCCATTTCTCCTCTCTACCCCCAGAGCACAGTTTCCTTCAGGAATTCCTCTCCAGAGATCCCTGTTTCCAGATTTCAGATAAGGTGAGGGGACATAGTGTGGGCAGAAGCTGGGGTCACTTGAGGAAGGTTGAATTAGTGGGCCTCTTGTGCTGCTGATTCCCTGGGTCCCGTCATCTGGTGGAGGGAGCACCTGCCTTTTCAACCCTGTCTCTGCAGACCCCTCCTCACATTTTACCCCAGTTTCCCTAGCCCCCACCAGAACTTCCTGGGGGCAGACAGGCCTGGCACAGTCCCATCCCTCCCAGTGCCTAACTCTGACCTCTCCCCGTTCTGTGTCTGCAGTACCTCCTGGCCATGGTGCTGGTCTACTTCCAGCGCGCCAACCTGAAGCTCAGCGAGTACACCTGCAGCAACCTGTTCTTGGCACTGTGAGCGTCCGTGGTGGGTGGTGGAGGCACTTGCTCTGAGTTGTAGGACGGGGCAGGGCAGATGCTTATAGCCTCTGCTCAACCCCCACCCCTGTGGCCAGGTTCCTTGCAAATGATATGGAGGAGGACCTGGAGGAAGCCAAATGTGTGATTTTTCTATGGGCCCTGGGCAAAAACTGGCATAGTCAGGTGGCAGACTTCCTGCGTCAGAGGGACAAGCTGTGGGCAAGGATGGGCTTCCGGGCTGCTGTGAGCCGCCAGCGCTGTGAGGAGGTGAGGCTCGAGTGGCACCCTGGGGTGGGAAAGAGAGGCTGGCCCTCCCACCCCATTTACTCTTTGCTCTACACCTGCCAGGTCATGGCCAAGGAGCCATACCATTGGGCCTGGACTCGGGAGCGGCGCCCCCACCACGGCGGGGCCCAGAGGAGCTGCCCAAAGGCCCGGGTCCCTCTCCCGCGGGGCCCCGGCCTCTCACCACCCTACTGTTCCCTCTGTGGTGTGCCCTCTCTCTGTAGCCACTGCTGCCACCAGTCCCGCCCCTTGCCTGTCTTACCCAAGTGTCCTTCCCCCAACCCTGAGTGGTACTGCCCTATTTCCCATGCTTGTCTCTCAGTGGCTGAAGACCCCTGGGGTGGGGGCTTCCTCATGATCCTGCCCCACCAGCTGCATCTGGAGCCAGGCACCTACACCCTCCACAGTGAGTTGGGGACAGGAGATGGAGGGGCATGGGCTTGGGAGCCTGGGAAGCAGGTGTGGGGCCTGACAGAATGAGAGGAAAGGATGCCAGGACACCAGGACACTTGGCCTGGGGACCAGCAGGTCTGGGCACGTGTCGCAGCTCTGCCACCTCCTGGCTGTGTGAGCCTGGCAAGTTTCCTCTCTGAGCCTCTCTCTGTCCTTCTCCTCCCAGTCCTCCCAAAGCCTCCGCCAATGCCCTAGGCACCGACACCCTCAGGGTGAAGAGCAGCCCGCCTGCATGCCTGCTGACCCGATGTTCTGTTGGCCGTGGCCCCTGGCCTCCTGTCTTGTGGGCCTCAGGCTGCCAGTGCTGCCCAAGCCCCCTGCCCCCTCCTCCCAACCTGCATCTTGTACTCACTCTGATTCTGGCCCCCCCTAATAAACTCGTGTCCACAGGACACCACCTGTGCTCAGGTCCTGGCCTAGCTCCTTGACCCAGGGTCAGGGTAGGGAAGGAGCTAGGGGAGGGGGGTCAGGGTTAGATGTCAGCAGTTGAGACCCATGAACACAACAAGTTCTGTGGTAGCTCTTCTCCTTCCCAGTGGTGGCCAGTCATCACTAGCCTCAATCTCCCCTCTATGACCCCACCTACGGAGGATGAGATGTACACAGAGCAGGCAGGACTGAACGAGGGGAGGTCTGTGCAGCCCCTCCCTCCCCCCCAGGAGGGCCTGGAGCCTACCCGACCAAAAACAGCCTTGCACTAGAAATGCCTGCAGGGCTGGGTGTGTTTAGGGAATGACTTGGTTTTTGCCCTGGGCTGCAATCAAATACAATGTCATTATTATAGAAATCCCCTCCCAAAAAGTATATTTGTTAATAAAGGAACAGAGAAGGTTTCCAGAGGAGATGGGATTTGAACGAGGCCTTCCACCCTGTCAGGTTTGCCCATGAGGGTTGGCGGGTGGGGGTGCTTTTGAGGAAGGGTATTCTTAGCCAGCCCAGAGTAAAAATTAAGTCTTGGTGTCTAGTGCCAGATATCTGAAGTTCAAGTTCCTATTTCCTGCACGAACTTGAAATATTATTTAATTTCTTCCATTTCCTCATCTGTAAAATGAGTATTATGCTAAAATGGGCACTGAATGAGTTAATTCTAGAAAAGTTTAGGACTATCTCAAGAGTAGAGCTGGCCCTGGCAGGTGTGGTTCAGTGGACTGACCACTGGCCTGCAAAATGAAAGGTTGCTGGTTCCATTCCCAGTCAGGGCACGTGCCTGGGTTGCCAGCTAGGTCCCTGGTTGTGGTTGTGTGAGAGGCAACCAATCAATGTTTCCCTCACCCAATGATGTTTCTCTCCCTCTGTTTCCCTCCCTTGCCCTCTCTCTGAAAATAAATAAAATCTTAAAATATAAAAAAAGAGTAGAGCTCAAATGCGTTACAAGTAGAAGAGGAAAATGCTGTCTACAGAAAGGCTGGAGGGCGGGTGTGTTTGGGGCTGGGACAGAAGGTAGAGCAGTCCCGGCCCAGATGGCACGAATGTGGACCTGAGCCTCCCGTTAAGAAAACCTGGAGACTGCGGGCATTAGCAGCCAAGACAAGGGCTACGAAGCATTTGTTTTTCAAATAGGTGATAGGTTCACATGTACATTTTGAATCTTGAACCAAGAGTCACCTCCTATTCCCGCCTCTTACCCACCTGGCCCCTGGCCCTGGAAGCAATGAAAGTAATAGTTTATGTCCTTCCAGAAAGGAATCTAACTTACATTCCCAAGTGCGGTGTGATAAATAATGTACGCATTTGGTCTTTGCCCCCAGTTCCTGGCACAGAGCTCCCTAAACCCCTGGAATTTCCTGAGTCATAGGAGTAGAGTCAGTCCCTTTTGGACCACACCTGAGTTTATGCTAATGATGACTTAGGGTGCGGGCTGGTCTCCAGAAAGGTCAATCTAAAGGGTGGGAACTTTCAGCTCCCCGTCTCCACCCCCGGGGGATGGACTGGAGATTCAGAGTTTCTGGGTTGGTGGTCGCAGATGTGCTGGGAGGAAGGCTAACCTGGAGAGGGTGTGGAAGCTCTGTACCCCAACCCCTAACACCGTGCCCCATGCATCTCTCCTGTTTGGTGGCTCCTGAGTTGTATCCTTTTTGATAAACTGGCAATAGTAAAGTAAAGCACTTTCCTGAGTTCTGTGAGTCTAGTACTAAATTATCAAGTCTGAGGAGGGGGTCATGGAACCCTCAAATTTATAGTTGGCCAGACAGGAGTGGGTCGCCTGGACATCCCATTGTGGCTGGAGCTGTGTGGGACTGAGCCCTTAACCTAGGGGATCTGTGCAGACTCTGGGAATTAGTATCGGAACTGAACTGAATTGAATTCTAGGTGCCCAGTTGGTGTTGCAGAGCTGGAGAATTGGTATGGGAAGGAAAACCATATGTTTGAAGTGAGAAGTGGTGTCAGGAAAAAGACACCACATGGACTATGCATATCTGTCCCCCCCTTTTAAAATTTTTTATTTTTTTTAAAACATTTTATTTACTTATTTTCAGAGAGAGGGGAAGAGAGGAGAAAGAGGGAGAGAAACATCAATGTGTGAGAGACACATCGATCAGCTGCCTCTTGCACACCCCCAATTGGGGACCTGGCCCACAAGTCAGGCATGTGCCCTGACTGGGAATTGAACTGGCAACCTTTGTGGTTCGCAGTCTGGTGCTCAATCCACTGAGCCACACCAGCCAGGGCAAAAAGGATTTTAAATAAATAAATAAATAAATAAATAAATAAATAAATAAATAAATATTGAATTCCTAGAAGAATTGTTCAACCAAAGGCCAAGTCAAAATTGTCATTTTGATGATTTTTGCCAAATGTTCTTCTGTGGAGGTTATACCCATATCACCAACAGGTGAGGTACCTGAGTTTTTTTTTTTTAATATTTATCTTTTTTTAGAGCAGGGAAGGGAGGAAGAAAGAGAGGGAAACATCCACTGGTTGCCTCTCATATGTGCCCCGACTGGGGACTGAACCCCCAACCCAGGCACGTGCCCTGACCAGGAATCAAACCGGTGAGCTTTCCCTGTACAGGAAGACACCCAGCCCACCGAGCCACGTTGGTCAGGGCAGGTACCTGATTTTAATCTTGGCCTGATTTTTCATCTTATTAAAAGTGGAAACCAGTCTCTTGGTGAAATTTAAATTTGTATTTCTTGTTCTTTTGAGCGAGCTTGAACATTGTTTCATAGGTTTAAGAGCTGGTTATATTTTCTGTGAACTGTCTTTGTCTTTGCCCGTTGCTCGGCTGTTTTTGGTTTCTGATGGACGTATACGGGATTGAAGGAAAAATCGGCCTTCAAGACGCAAACTGTGTTTGCTTCAGTTTATCATTTTGACTTCACTGGACAGATTTTTAAATATAGTAAAATCAATTTTTGTGTGGCTTCTGGGTTTTGTGTCATAGTTAAAAAGACCTTTTCCAGCCCTGACCAGTGTGGCTCAGTTGGTTGTTGGATGGTTGGATTCCCTATCAGGGCACACGCCAGGGTTGTGGGTTCGGGTCCTGCTTGGGGTGTGTGCAAGAGGCAACCAATCGATATTTTCCTCACATCAATGTTTTTCTCCCTCCCTTGCCCGCTCTCTAAAAATAAATAAATAAAATCTTAAAATGAAAAGAACACTTCCACACTGAGATAACTAAAAAAGCTTTTCCTTAGCTCCTGGTTGTATTTTTGTTTTCATTTTTATATTTAAATCTTGGGCTCATCTGTAATTTATTGTATACAAAATTTCTTCCATTTTCCTAATGGTTCTTATTGAAAACCTCATCTTTTACGAGGGCATAGTTGACGTGCAATAAACCACATGCACTTAAAATGTACATTGTTTTGATATACATAAATCTCCAAAAAAATCATTTCCATAATCAAGATTACAGACATGCCCACTGCCCTAATAAATGACCTCAAGCCCCTTGGTAATCCCTCCCTCCTGCCCTTCCCCATCTGCCAGCACCCTTAGGCATCTACTGATCTGCTTTCTGTCACTGAATTGGCACCCTGTTTCTAGAATTTTCATGTAAGTGAAATTACACAGTATGTACTCACATCTGGCTTCTTACACTCTGTCAATTATGCTGAGATTCATCCATGACTCTTCCTTTTTATTGCTGAGTGGAATTCCATATCATAGATATACCACAGTTGGTCTAACCGTTCAGTTTGTTGACGGACATCTGGTTGTTTCTCGTTTGGGCCATTACAATAAAACAACTAGGAACGTTCACGCACAGGCCGTCACGTGGAACATGCCTTCATTCCTCTCGGGGAAACGCCTAGGAGCAGAGTGGCTGGGTCACGTGGCCAGCACACGTGCAGCGTTTTCTCTCTTTTAAAGGTTGTAAAAAGTTATTTATTATTCTAAATACAAGCCTTCCATCCGATACAATTTTTACAATTATTTCCTCCCAGTGTGTGGCTTTTCATGTTCGTAATAGTGCCTTTTAAAGAGCACGTGCTTTATTTTGATGAAGTTCAATTTTTTCTTTTATTGTCTGTGTTTCATGTATCATCTTTCGGAAATCTTTGCCAAGCCCAAGACGGTTAAGATTTTTTCTGTTTTCTTCTGGAAGTGTTACAATTTTAGGGTTGACATTTAGCTGTATAACCCAGTGTGAGTTAAATTTTGATATGGTGTATCGTAAACATTTATCAAATCCACCTATTTCTGTCTTGTGCCCCTCACCTCCCTAGTCTGGGGCCCCATTCTCTGTCCCTGGTCTTCCATCTGGACTCCCTGCTTCCTCTCGCCCACCCAGCCCACTCCCATGCACCCTCCTTCTCCATCTGTACAAATCCGAGCTCGAGTAGAATAAAATCGAAACTCCCGTGGTCTACCCAGTCCTACCCTAACACTTCCCCTCCTCTCTGCTCAAGCAACACTCAGCGGTTCCTAGTCCCCCACTGTCCCAAGGCAAACTGCCCCACTCCTGCCCTTGATATGCCTGCCCTAACTCCCGCACTAGATAGGGCTTCAGCCACCCACTTCCTTAGCACCAGCTCTTCTTCCAATTAGTTATGGGGTGACAGTGAGTCAATGTCGGCCTCCTTCAGAGGGGGCTGAGGCCGTGGGTCTTCACCCCCCTACGCCTCAGCCAACACAGTGCCTTGGACACATATAAAAGGTGACCAGTGCCCATTGGGTGAACAATGGAATGCAGTCAGGAGGAGTGACAGGTTTGGGAAAGTAATTCTGGGGACTGTGGGACCGTAGGTAGGACCAGAGTGCTTTGGCTTGGTGGGAGCGGTGACCTTTGCTACCTGTACAGAGCATCTTTGCTCTCCCAGGTCCCTGTGATCTAATCACAAGGAATACTTGCAGTTTCCCTCATTGGCACTGGTTCTCCTGGCCCCTGGGTCTTTGCACCTGCTGTTTTCTGCTAGGAACACCCCCCCCAGCACCTCACTACCTGTCCATCAGACTCAACTTTCTTAATCCCCAAACTGACCGGCAGAGCTCCCTCCCCCTGCAGGGGCTCCTCTGCCTTAGTCATGAGTCTGCTGTGCTTTAGCCGTGATTGGACACATAAATGCCGAGTGGTGATGAGCAAAGGACCCTGGACCTGGTTCGGGCCCTGACTCACCAGGTGAGAGAGCTCAGCAAGTCACACCCTATCAGGCTTCAGTTTTCCTCATTGGTTAAGTGGGAGTGCCGGTGGGGGCAGATTAGATGAGTAGCTAGCTCTTCCTAAGATCCTGGGAGAGCTATGCACTGTTCCCCCCATAAAATGATTGTGTATACACCCCCTAAGAGCTGCAGCAGCTGCCGGCCTGGGGCCCTCAAGGCCAGTGAAGGCACCTAAGCAGAGGGATCCCCACAGTCCCCGTCCTTCCAACTTCACGTTCCTTCAACTTCTTGCAGTTCCGGAGGCAGGATCCCCGGGCCCGAGTGGGCCTGTCGTCTTGATCGCAGCCTCTGCCGCCCCCTACTGGGCACGATGGCCTGTAGACGGGCGCTCCCACACCGTGCGCTGAGGTCTAGGGGGAAAGGGCGGGGATGCCCTCCTCTCGCAGCTTCCCGGGCCAATAAACCCCACAGTGCACGAGAAAGATGGGCCCCTACCATTGCTCAGATCCGTCCTATTCGCTGCGAAGCCAGGCCGACCGGAGAAGGGACTCATCCAAGGTCATTCAGCGAGCCGCAGCCTGGGGGTGCCAGCTCCCTGCGCCCCGCCCAACGCTAGGACCCGCTAGGGCGGGGTAGAGGCTCCCGGAGCCTGTTCCCTAGGGCGAGGGGTGGGCGAGGGCGGAGAGCCGGCCGCGTCCGGGAAGCCCGCTGCAGCGCTGACTCGGCGGGGTGGGGCCGCCGTGGGCCGAGCACCGGCAGGGATCCGCTCGCCGCCCGCCCGGCCCCTGCGCGGAGCAGCTGCCGCACAGCCGGAGGTAATCTCGGCCGGGCAACTGCGGCCGCCCGAGGGTGGGGGTGGCTGGGACAGCTGCAGCCGCGCGGGGGCGGGGCCGGGGAGGAGCCCCGGGGCCCGGGGCTGCGGCGGACGCCCGGGAATGCGCTCGGGGGCCACTGTGTCGGGTGGGGCCGCGGGCCCTGCAACACGAGCTGCTGCCCCTGGTTAAAAATACCCGCTGCCCTGCCCTGCCCCCTCCCGTCCCCCCCCCCTCTCCGCGGTGCCCTTCCGTCCAGGCCCAGCCCTCCCCACCCCGATTGGCGCGGCCCCTCCCCGGGGACAACTCTGCCTTTTACTAATTTGTCCTGGCGCGGAGCTGGCGGCGGGCCGGTGGAGGAAGGGGCGGGAAGACACCGTGAGTAAGAGAGATAGTCAGAGAAGGTGCCCGAGAGATAAAGCGGCGGCGAGAGGAAGCGGGGTCGGAGCCGGAGGAGGAGAAGAAAGAGGGAGGGCGGAGGGGCACGAGGGGAGGGCGGGGAGGAGCGCTCTTCCTGGTTGGGCCCTGCCCTGAGCTGCCACCGGGAAGCCAGCCGCTGAGGCCGCAGCGTCCCCCACCCCCGAACACTCCCCCTCCAGGTAAGGAGCTGAGTGGCGGGGCCGGGATTCTCGATCCGGGCACTGCTCCGGTCCGGGGGGCTGCCCCGACCCCGGGGCCTCGGAGCGCACTGCCCAGGCGCCCGCCCCAGCCTGCGCGCACCACGGTCTCCCGAGGCTGGGCGGGGGGAAGGCGGGAGGGGAAGGGACTGAGGGCCAGCACCGGATCACCCAGCCCGTCTCGGGGGCCTGGGGACCGGACCCCGACTGCCTGGCGTTCTCGGCCCTCACCCCAGGGAAAGGGGCAGTGGGCAGGAGTTTTCCTGGTTTGGGGAGGGGTTTACAGGCGAGCCAACGGGGTCTTTTCCTGGGATTTCCCACCTTCCTGGTTCCCTGTTACGGCTGGCCCCGCCCTGCCCTACCTGGCCGTCCGGCAGACCGCAGGACTGCAGGCCAAGGACAATGGGCGTCTGGGAAGGGAGAGGTGGTAGCACTGTGTAGGAGTAGAGGGGTGGCGGCCAGCACACCCAGGGCCTGGGGAGCTCCTTTCCTGGGAGCACAGGGAGGTGGCAGAATCCTGAATTCTGTGAGGGGAACAGTGATGTGGGGAAACCTCAGGTTTGGGGAGGAGGGGCAGGCAAGAGCAGGCGGGAGCCCCAGTTCTAGTCCTGGGAAGTCCTGGGCTCTGAGTAGGCCTGTCTGTCCCTCAGGATGGCGGAGGAGATCATCACCCCGGTGTACTGCACCGGGGTGTCCGCACAAGTGCAGAAGCTTCGGGCCAAGGAGCTGGGCCTGGGCCGCCACGAAAATGCCATCAAGTACATGGGCCAGGATTATGAGCAGCTGCGGGCTCACTGCCTGCAGAGGGGAGCCCTCTTCCGCGATGACGCCTTCCCCCCAGTGCCCCAGAGCCTGGGCTTCAAGGACCTGGGCCCCAACTCTTCCAAAACCTATGGTATCAAGTGGAAGCGTCCCACGGTAAGAAGGGCTACCCTGGGCGGGACTCAGTTTACCCCCATCCTGAGGGCCTAGTAGGGAGAGGGGCCTGGGATGGCTGGGCCCGTTTCCAGGAGGGGCCGGCCCAGAGACAGGGCTCTGGGTCTCTTGCAGGAGCTGCTTTCAAACCCCCAGTTCATCGTGGATGGAGCCACGCGCACAGACATCTGCCAGGGAGCGCTGGGTAGGCCCAAGGGGGTTCTGGGTGTTTTTTTCCATAGGAGTTCCCTATGCCCGTTTCTTCTGGCTCTGCCCCAACCCCTCCCTTCTGCAAGCTCAGACAGACTGGCTATCAGTGCTGGGGCCGGTTTGCCCAGATTCCTGGGGCTTTTCTGTAAGTTGAGGGGTATGCTGCCCAGGGAAGCCCAGGTTCTCCCCAGCATGGGCAAGCGTGTGCCCCTCTGGGAGCAAATTAGTAGAGCAGGTCTGATGTGGGTTTCCCATCCCAGGGGACTGTTGGCTTCTGGCTGCCATTGCCTCTCTCACCCTCAATGACACCCTCCTGCACCGAGTGGTTCCACACGGCCAAAGCTTCCAGGATGGCTATGCCGGCATCTTCCATTTCCAGGTGAGGAACAGGGGGTGGGGGAGAGAGTGGTAGCAGCCCTGGAGGAGGTGAGGACTGAGGGCCTGCAGCAGTCTGAGGTTAGGGTGGCTCAGAGCCACAGCCTTCGGGGGCCAGCCCTCCCTCCGGAAAGTACGCGACCTCTCGATGCCATCTGGGATCTGTCATGTGTGAAACGGTTGGGCAGGTATTTTGCAATTTTCCTGGGTGGCTGTGCGTGTCGGGAAGACAGTGCTTGGAAGAAGAAAAAGATCTCTTTTATGTCCTGTGAGGCAAATCCTTTTGCCTCCCCAGGGCTCAGTTTCCTCTTGTAAAAGAAAAAAAGGGGGTTCTGCTGGGTGAAAACAGGTGGCCCATCTCCCCCGTGGGGTCAATCTCCTGCCCCCTTCCCTCCCCTCCCAGACCACGTCAACCTCAGAGCGCTGCAGAAAAGAAAGACCTGGGCTTCAGCCTATTTAAACCAGCTTTTCCTGCCGTCATTTTTGCACACCAAGCCCGTTTTTCAAGTCACACTAATGAATTCTTACTGAGCTGGTGTGGGGCAAGATGCACCCCCAGCGACCCTGGATGAGACCCTCTGGCCCCAGTGGCACCAGCCCTGCCCTGGGGACTCCTGGGTGTCCTCCTTCTGCCTAGTCAGGGAGCCCCCTTAGCATACTCCCTCCTCACCCACGTTGGGTCCCAGGAGACAGCCCACAGGACCCACAGGGTCCCCAGGGTCCCTGTGGGGTCCGTGCTGGCCAAGTGCCACACCTGCCCAGGTTGTCTGCAGGGGCTGGGCCTCACCGCCCCTTCCCTGCCCCCTTTCCTCACCCCTCCCCGCCTCTTTTGGCTGGTTCTACATTACCCCCCCCCCCCACACACACACACACTATCCCTGCTACTTGGGTGCACCAGCTCCCATTTCCCTCTGGTTCCTCGGCCTTTCTTCTCTGTAGCACTGGGTCGCTTCTGGCCCCAGGCCACGTGACTCCTCCCCCAGGGGACCTGGCCGTCAGGCCTCTCCGAAGCAAACCCTGTGATTGCAGGGACCGGACCCTGCCCATCTTGTGGTAGAAGGATCTGCATGTTACATTTTCTGCTCACATCCATTTTATATGTGTGTCCCTCCCCCGCCCCTACACACGCACCTGGGCCTAGAACGCGGAGGGGAGAGGTGAGGGCACGTCCTAAAAGGGGCTAGTTTGCAGGGAGCCAGGGAGTTTCCCAACCTCTCCATACCTGCGGAGACACCTTGGTCTGTTTGAAAAATACCAGCAGCTCTGCTCCTTTAGGACAGTTTTACCCTCATGATCGGGTTAGTTTTCCCTGCGACGAAGGTACTGCTATTCCCTTTCGTGGACGGGGAAACTGAGGCTTGCAGGGGGTAACTTGCCGTAGGACGTATGTGATCTAGTAAGTGGCAGGGAGGCGTGCTTTCAGGCTCGGGGCAGGGGGTCCCGAAGCGGGTTCTCACTGCGCTACCTCCCGCCCCACCCCCACACAGCTGTGGCAGTTTGGCGAGTGGGTGGATGTGATTGTGGACGACCTGCTGCCCACCAAGGATGGGAAGCTGGTGTTTGTGCACTCTGCCCAAGGCAACGAGTTCTGGAGTGCCCTGCTCGAGAAGGCCTACGCCAAGTGAGTCGGGGCCCCGCGGACAGCTGTAGGCCACCCCAGGGTGCACCGTCCTACGTGGTGCCAGAGCGCTGACCTGGGGCCATCCGCAGGGTGAACGGCAGCTATGAAGCCCTGTCGGGGGGCAGCACCTCCGAGGGCTTTGAGGACTTCACAGGGGGCGTCACCGAGTGGTACGAGCTGCGCAAGGCACCCAGCGACCTCTACCAAATCATCCTCAAGGCGCTGGAGCGCGGCTCCCTGCTGGGCTGCTCCATCGATGTGAGTGCGCCCGCCCATCCCCCAACCTGTGACCCGAGTCTCAGGGTCCAGCGGTGCCCTCCGCCAACCTGGCCCAGCCTCATCCTCACCCAGGCGTCACCCCATGCCTGGGTCCACACTCAGCCTCACCCATCTTCGCAGTCCCCTCCTGTTCCTCCTCCATGCCTGGCATCATTCTTGTCCCCCGCACCTCAGACCTTGGCTTGTTTTCTTGACCTTCCGCTCCTTGTTCCTGTCCTAACACAATGCCCATCGCTGCCCAGTTCACCAGCAGAGACCTCAGCTCATCCCTAGTCCCAGCTCCTGTCCGCCCGGCCTCACTCCTGCGCTCGGTGCATTCACTCCCTTCGCTGCTCTTCTGTCCCCAAGACCCATCCTTGATAACAGGCTCCACCCCCGCCATCAGCTGCATCCGCAACTCTAACCCCTGGGTTTGCACAGGGTCTGGCTAGCTCTGGGCAAATGCAGTGTGGGGGTGCCCAGGCCTCCCCCACTGGTGGCATTGTTGGGGTACTCTGGCAGCCCCCCTTCTGGGGGCAGCATCTACATGTAGGGGTGTCAAGTTAGATGGGGTCAGAGCCCCTGCCTGCCAGCCCCAGTAGCTGTCCTATGTACCTGCCTGAGGCCCACCTGCTCAGGACTCACTCTTGCCTGGGGGTGGGGACCTGACGGCCCCTGGAACCTCGCCCAGACCATAGCACACGTCCCTCTGCAGATCAGCAGCGTTCTGGACATGGAGGCCGTCACCTTCAAGAAGCTGGTGAAGGGCCATGCCTACTCTGTGACTGGGGCCAAGCAGGTACCACGGGGCCTTCCCTGCAGCTTGATGCCCGCATCTTTGTCTACCCTCGTCTCTGGACTGGGACCAGGGCTGTGGGAGGGGCTGACTCTGCTATGGCAGCACCTTATCTGTCTCCTGGGAACTCTTATTCTGAGGGGTTTATCTTGACCTGTTCCTTTGACTCACTGCGGCCTGTGTACGAAGCTGCTTTTCCTCTACATTTCCGGTGGGGTTCGGTTCCGGGTGCTGGGCAGGGCTTGGGGGAGGGGGAGGTGATGGGGAGGGGTGTTAAAGTGCATGCCAGAAACAGGCACTGATGGGAGCTCTGGGGAGCAGGTGAACTACATGGGCCAGATGGTGAGCCTGATCCGGATGCGGAACCCCTGGGGCGAGGTGGAGTGGACGGGAGCTTGGAGTGACGGGTGAGGGGCAGTGGGTACTGGTCCGGGAGGCTTGGGAAGGCTGATCAATGCCTCTGGCATTTCTGCTCAGGGCCCTGCCAGCCTGGGGTGGGCTCAGGATTGAACAGAGGGGCCATTGTCATGTTGCCAGGTTTGGGCATGTGGGTCCTGTGCCCTGCCTGTGAGCATCCTCAGGGCATCTGATTCGGTCCTGACAGGGCAATCCCTGGACCTGGCATCTTATGGCTTGACTTTGACTTGGGCTAGGGGAGGACAGACCCCAGGGACAGAGGCTGGGCAGGTCAGTGCCCACTAGCCCCTGATAGGGCCTTCCCCCCACAGCTCCTCAGAGTGGAACAATGTGGACCCTTACGAACGGGAGCAGCTCCGGATCAAGATGGAGGATGGGGAGTTCTGGTGAGCAGCTCCCTCCTCGGTCTGGCCCCTCTAGAAACCTAGCACCCTACTTCTCAAACCCCACAGACCCAGCCTGTGCCCCATCCCTGTGCATCCTGGCTCGGGACCCTGGCTTACCTCTGCACCTTGACCCCCAGGATGTCATTCCGAGACTTCATGCGTGAGTTCACCCGCCTAGAGATCTGCAACCTGACGCCCGACGCCCTGAAGAGCCGGCGGTTCCGCAAATGGAACACCACCCTCTACGAGGGCACCTGGCGGCGGGGGAGCACCGCAGGCGGCTGCCGGAACTACCCAGGTGACCTGACCTCATGGGCACACAGGGTGCCCAGGGGTGGGGCCTGGGCCCCGCTGCCACCTCTTCTCGCTGACCCTTAGCTCCTCACGGTGAAGGTGGGGATGGCTGTGCTGGCCTCTCAGATTTGCTTTGAGGAGTCAAACATTGAATGTCCTTGTGAATTCTAAAGAGCCACACTTGCCCCGCCATCCTGACGCCTGAGCCCAGGGTGCTAACCAGTGAAGAGACTTTGGTGCCATCCAGCCGCTTCCTGTCACTCCTCAATCCTGGACCTTCCTCCTGGTCCACAATCTTCCTCCCTGACCCCACTGTCACCTTTCTCTGGGCTTCTAGATCCATGTGGCTGACGTGTCCATTGCCTGGTCCCTCAGTTCCTTGTCACCCTTACCCACAGCAACCTTCTCGTTCACCTTAGCTCAGCCACCACCCTGAGAGCACCTGGGAGACATTCCAAACCTCCCTCTCTGAGCCATGCCCCCCACCCTCTCAGCCCCCTGCTGGCAGCCCTCAGGCTCGGTGACCTTGTGATCTGACCTTCAGCCGCTATCTCTGCACTGTCCTCCATCTCCCACCTGGAGGCTTGTTAGTCTCACTCCTGCAAATCGCGTCCTGGCTCCCGGCTCCTGGCTCCCGGCTCCTGGCTCCCTCTGCTTGTCCCGCAGGCACAACGGCAGTCGGGCAGTTGTCTCCCCCACTCCGGAACCACTGAATGTGGCTGGAGAGGAATCACCTGGTTGGAGCCGCATTTCCCCTGTACATTCAGAGCCACAAACCTCAAACAAGCACTCTTCATGGCCCCCCGGCCATCCCACTGCCAGTCAGCATCGTCCCCACTGTCTGCGTAAACCTCCCTCTGCTTACTCATCTGCACACCTGGCTGGACATGTCATTGAAAGTAGACCTCATCACGTGGGGCACGCCCTCATATTCCCATCTCCAAACTCCCCTCTCTGGACCTGTGCCGTGTTTACTGCATTCCGTCCTGTGACTTTGGCAGAACTGTTCCTGTCCTTGGGGACCCCAGCCTCTGCTGGAGACCCCATTCTGCCCCACCTCTGAAAGCCTTTCTCCGTCATCACCTCTCTGGTGTCATTATGCGGAATTGTCTGTCTTAAAGCAGAGTAACCCGTTCTTGCCCTCACTTCCCCACCCATTTCTCTGCTCCCCTCAAAGCAGAATTGCTCAGGAATTGCCCCACTCCTGTTCTCTTTCTTACGTCTAGCCCAGTTTTTACCCCTCTCCTGTCCAGCTGCCGTCCTTACCATGCTGCCACACGTGCTCTTTCGAGGGCCACCCGCAACTCACACCCTGCATCCCCAGCCGCTCTCAGCATGGCTCATGGTCCTCTGCTTTGAAGTTGTCTTCTTCCTCACAGGGACCCAATCTCAGTTTTTCCCCAAATAGGTAACCATTGTCCCTGTACCACTTATTGAGACGTCTGTCCTCTCCTCACCGCCCTATGGTGCCAGAGCTCCCACATACGTGTGGGTGTCTTTGGGGCTCCCGTCCTGTCCCTTGGTCTGTCCCTCTGCTGGTAGCATGCCGACTGAGCTGCTGTAGATTTAGGAGTCCTGCTATTAGGCAGGGCGAATTTCTTCAGGAGTCTCAGCTACTCTCACATCTTGTTTTTCAGTGTGAATTTTAGAATCGATTTCCCAAGTCCTACCAGAAGTCATTCTGAGATTTTAACTTGGAGTGGCATTGGCCCTACAGATCAGTTTGGGAGAACTGCCATCTTTACCGTTTCGGGTCTTCTTATCCAAGACTGGGGTGCGGTTGTCCCTCCATTTCCACATTTTGGCTTTCAAGCAGTTTCAGTTACCCTCAGTCAACCAAGATCTGAAAATCGCATTGGAAAATTCCAGAAAGAAACAATTTGTAAGTTGGAGATTGCGAACTAGTCTGAGTAGCATGATGGAATCTTGGGCAGGCCCGCCCAGGGCAGTAATCGTCCCTTTGATTGGTTTGCCCATGCTATCTCTGCTACTGGCCCTGTGCTCACCTGGTAGTCGTCTAGAGCGTCACAGCCGCTGCCTCGGTGTCCCTGTGCTTGGGACCGGGTAGCCCTTACGGTAGTCTGCTGCTCTGTCACAATGCCTGCCTTACTGCCTCACTTCATCACGTCACATAGGCACTGTGGCATCCCACGTCACCGTGAAAAGAAGAGGGGTACAGCATGAGTTATTTTGAGAGAGCTCCTTCACATTATTTTTATTACAGTATACTATCATAACTATTGTATTAGTGATTGTTGGTAACCTCTTACTGTGCCTCGTGTATAAATGGAACTTCATTGTAGGTGTGTAGCTATAGGGAAAAACATGGAATCCGTAGGGTTTGGCACCCTCTGCAGTTTCAGGCACTCACAAGGGTCCTGTAACATGTCTCCCATGGACTAGGGAGGACTACTGTGTATCTCTATTTATTCTGGCCTTCTCTAATGTCTTGCAACAAAATTTTGTAATTTTTATCAGCAAGAGCCCATACATCTTCTGAGATTTATTCCTAGAGACTCTTCCATCTTGTTGCTATTGTGAATAGTATCCCTCTTTTTTAAATTGTATTTATTTGTTTTTAGAGAGAGGGGAAGGGAGAGAAAAGAGAGGGGGAG
Organism: Macrotus californicus; assembly: GCA_007922815.1. Lineage (NCBI taxonomy): Eukaryota > Metazoa > Chordata > Mammalia > Chiroptera > Phyllostomidae > Macrotus > Macrotus californicus. The sequence continues at coordinate 437,432 of VMDR010000009.1, forward strand.
AAACATTGATGTGAGAGAGAAACATCGATCGGTCGCCTCTCTCATACGCGTCCCAGCCGGGGCTGAAACACACCCCAGGCATGGGCCTTAACCGAGAATCAACTGGCAGCCTTTTGCTTTGCAGGAAGACGCCCAACCAGCTGAGCCACACTGGTCAGGGCTAAATAGTATCTTTCTCTTTTTAAAAATGATTTTATTTATTTATATTTAGAGAGAGGGAAAGAACGGGAGAGAGACTTGCACGTGTGAGAGAAGCAGCCATCAGTTGTTTCTCGCATGCTCCCAGCCACCGGCCCATAACCCAGGCCTGTGCCCTGACCGGGGAATAGAACCGGTGACCTTTGGGTTTGGGGACTGATGCCCAGCCCACTGAGCCACACCAGTCAAAGCAATAGCATCTCTCTCTCTCTTTTTAAGATTTTATTTATTCATTTTTAGAGAGAGGGAAAGAGAAGGAGAAATATCAATGTGTGGTTGCCTCTCATGTACCCCATACTGGGGACCTGGCCCACAACCCAGGCATTTGCTGTGACTGGGAACTGAACTGGTGACCCTTGGGTTCGCAGCCCATGCTCAATCCACTGAGCTACACTAGCCAGGGCTGCAATTGTATCTCTTTTAAAGTAACATCTCTCAAGGAAGAGTTTCTGATACAGTAGCATGTAGTTGACCTGTTAAGTTTATTTTGTATCTAGCAAACTTGTTAAACTAATTTTAGGGATTTATCTGTAGATTCTCTTTGGTTTTCTAATTGACATTGTAGCATCTGCACATAATGACAAGTTGTTTCTTCTTTTCCAAGTCTTAGAACTTTTCTAATGTGTTCTTTGATGTTTCACATGCTCGCCAGGACTATGGAGTGTTAAATAGAAATGCCTGTGTCCTACCCTGGCTGGTGTGTCCTACCCTGGCTGGTGTGGCTCTGTGGATGGAGCACTGGCCTGCGAACCAAAAGGTCTCGGGTTTGATTCCCAGTCAGGGCATGTGCCTGGGTTGTGAGCCAGGTCCCCAGGTGGGGGCGGGTAAGAGGCAACTGATCGATGTGTCTCTCCCCCATGGATTTTTCTTTTCTCTCCCTCCCCCTCCCTCTAAAAGTAAATAAATGAAATCTATTTAAAAAGTAAAATAAATAAAAATAAGTCAAATCTTTAAGAAAAAGAAATGGCTATATCCTCTCTTAAAGGAAAAATTTTCACTCGCTGAATCTTTGCTGTAGGTTTCCTCACTAAAAACTTCCCTGCTCTTGCCTCTTTTGAAGGCACCTTTTACCAGGCTGATGCAGTTTAGCCTTACTAAGTACTTGTAGTTGTGTTTGTTATTGTAATACACTTTTTTCTTGTATCTGTCCAAATGGAAAATTACATTTATCACTTTTATAATATTAAATCAGCCTTACATTCTGAGAAAAAAAAACAAGTTCATGACATAACATTTTTATACAGTGGCTTTACGTCTGCATTGTGAGTGAGATTTGCCTGTAATTTTCCTTTCTTTATTTTTTTAATGACTTTATTGGGGTGACACTGGTTAATAAAATGACATAGCTTTCAGGTGTACAATTCTATAATATATTGAACTGTGTGTTCACTACCCCAAGTCAGTCTCCTTCCATCACCATTTACCCACTGTTTTCTCTCTCCAACCTCCTCCCCACCCCTCTTTCCCTCTGGTAATCACCATGCTACTGAGCGAAATCATAGGGTGCTTGTCTTTCTCTGGCTGGCTTATTTCACTTAGCATAGTATTTTCCAGGTCCACCTATGCTGTCGCAAAGGCTAAGATTTCCTTCTTTCCACAGCTATGTAACTTTCTTTCTTTTTAAGTTACATTTTTAAAAGAGATTTTATTTATTGATTTTTAGAGACTGGGGGAGGGAGAAAGAGAGGGAGAGAAACATCAATGTGTGGTTGCCTCTCACGTGTCTCCTGCTGGGGACCTGGCCGGCAACCCACGCATGTGCCCTGACTGGGAATCGAACCGGCAACCCTTTGGTTTGCAGGTCGGCACTCAATCCTCTGAGCCACGCCAGCCAGGGCTGATTTTCCTTTCTTATACTGAATTTGTATAGTGTTGGTATCGGTGCTGTATTTATAGTTGGCTTCTAAAGTGAATTGAGAAGTGTTCTCTTTTTTTTTCTGTTTCCTAGAAGAGTTTACATGAGATAGGGAGCATTGGTTACTGGAAAGTTTGGTACAACTGGTCCTTAGAGCTGTCAGACCAGCTTTTTTCTTTATGTGGAGATTAACTTTTGATATTGTCTTTAATGGTGTAGGATTATTTAGGTTTTCTATTTCCTCTTGAGCCCATTTTGATGAGTTGTATTTTTTAGTTTATCCTTTGCATCTGTTTTCAAAATTATTAGCGTAAAGTTATCCTTAGTATATTCTGATAACTCATTTGTTGCTATCCTTTCTTTACTCACAGTGTTGCTTATTTGCACTGCCTCCTTTTTGTTCTCAAGATTTTATTTATTTATTTATTTATTTATAGAGAGAATGGAAGGAAGGGAGAGAAACATCGATCCATTGCCTCTCACACCCCCTCCGCTGGGGACCTGGCCCGTAATCCAGGCATATGCCCTGACTGGGAATCGAACCAACAACCTTTCAGTTCACAGGCTGGCTGATAGTCCACTGAGCCACACCAGCCAGGGCTCTTTTTCTTTTTTTTTTAAGATTTTATTTATTTATCCTTAGAGAGAAGGGAAAGGAGGGAGAAAGGGAGAAAAACTTCAATGTGTGAGAGAAACATTGAGTAGTTGCCTCTTCCCTGCTCCCTGTCTGGGCACAGAAGCTGCAACCCAGGCATGGGCCCTGACCAGGGAATGGAACTGGTGACCTTTCGCCTTAAAGGGACTACGCCCAACCAGCCGAGCTACACCAGTGAGGGCTGCACTGCCTCTTTTGTTTTTGTTAATCTGGTGAGAAATTTGTCAATATTAGACTTCACAAAGAAGTATTTTCTGCCCTGTCTGGTGTAGCTCAGTGGATTGAGTGCAGGCCTGCAAACCAAAGGGTCAACAGTTTGATTCCCAGTCAGGGCACATGCCTGGGATGCGGGCCAGGCTCCCAGAAGGGGGCATGCAAGAGGCAACCACACATTGATGTTTCTCTTCCTCTCTTTCTCCTTCCCTTCCCCTCTCTCTAAAAATAAATAAATAAAATCTTCAAAAAAAAAAAGAGGTATCTTCTGGCAGCTGATCCTGTGTATAGTATTTTTTTTCTTTCATCTTTGCTTTTTCTGTTCTTTGCTTTCTTTGGATTTATTTTTAGTTTTATTTTATGACTTCTTAAATTAGAGGCTTATTTCATTAATTTGGTATATATATATATATATATATATATATATATATATATATATATATATATTCCTAAGGCAATAAATTTCCCTCCAAATGTATCTTTTTCTATTTTTTTAAAAAAGATTTTATTTTTGGAAGGAGGGGGAGGGAGGGAGAGAAACATCGATTCATTGCCTCATACATGTCCTGACCAAATGTATCTTTGAGTTACACAATTTTGATACATAATTTTTAAAAGAATTGTGATAATTCACATACCATAAAATTCACCCTTTTTCTTTTTTTTAAAGATTTTATTATTTTTAGAGAGAGGGGAAGGCTGGGAGAAAGAGAGGGAGAGAAACATCGATGTGAGAAAGAAGCACCGATCAGTTGCCTCTTGTATACACCCCATTCAGGGACTGAACTTGCAACCCGTGCATGTGCCCTGACTGGGAATTGAACCGGCGACCTTTCACTTTCTAGGATGATGCCCAACCCACTGAGCCACACTGGTCAGGGCAAAATTCAGTCTTTTAATGTGTACAGTTCAGTGGGTTTTAGTATGTTCTCAGTGCTGTGAAGTCCTCCCCATTATCTAATTCCAAAACATTTTCACAGCCCCCAAAGGAAACCCTATATCCATTCATGATCACTGGGGGTCCTCTCTCCCCCAGTTCCTGGCAACTACAAATCTGCTTGTAAGTTGCCTTTTCTGGAGATTTCACATAAATGGAATTATGCAATATGTAACCTTTTGTGCCTGGTTTCTTTTCCTTAACACAGTATTTTTAAAGTTCATCTACATTGTAGCATAGATCAACAGTTCATTTCATTCTTACGGCTGGATACTGTTGCATGATATGGGTAGCCTACATTTTGCTTATTCACCCACCAGTCTACGACACTTGGGTTGTTTCCAGGGCTTGGCTATGATGAAAAGTGCTGCTGCGAACACTCCTGTACGTGTGTGTGTGAGCATATATTCTTTTGGGTCTGTAAGTAGGAGGTGGACATCACTGGGTTGTAGAGTATTTTGACGGTTAACTTTTTGAGGAACTGCCTCTGTTTTCTAAAGTGGCTACACCAGTTCACATTCCCACTAGCAATATCTAAGGGTTCCAGTTTCTCTAGATCCTTGCCAACACTTGTTATCATCCATCTTTTTCTTATAGCCCTGCCAGTGGGCATAAAGCGGTATCTCATTGCAGTTTTGATTTGCATTTTCCTAATGACTAATGATGTTGAGTACCTTTTCATGTATTTATTTATTGGCCATTTGTTTATCTTTTTTTAGTGTCCATTCAAGTAGTTTATCGCAAATGTTTGTTGGATTTTGTCAAACACCTTTTCTCTATCAATTAAGATGATCGTGTGTTTTTTCCCTTTGTTCTATTGTGTATTACACTGATTGATCCTCATATGTTGAGCTGTCTTTCATTCTTAGGATTAAAGTCTATTTCATGGCATATAATCCTTTTTGAATACATTTTTATTTTATTTTTTCAAATTTTATTTATTGATTTTGAGAGAGAGAAAGGAAGGGGGAGAGAGAGAGAAAGAGGGAGAAACATAAATGTCAATTTGTTGTTCCACTGGTTGATTCTTGTATGTGCCGTGAGCGGGGATCGAACCTGCCACCTTGGTGTGTTGGGACTATGCTCTAACCCACTTAGCTACCTGGCCAGGGCTCTATAATCCTTTTTTTTTTTAATTGTTTTTATTTTTTTTTTAATAATCCTTTTAATATACTGTTGGATTTGGCTTGATGGTATTGCGTTAAGGATTTCCATATTGCTATTTATATGTGATATTGGTCTGTGATTTTCTTGTGATATCTTTACTTGGCTTTGGTAACAAGCAAATCTATGGGGTTTACCTGTTCTGGACAATATACTTTAATGTACATGGAATCATTCAGTGTGTGGTTCTTGGGGGCTGGCTTCTTTCACTTAGCATGCCTTTAAGGTTTATCATGTCACGGAGTTGGTCCGTAGTCCATTCATTTGTATTGTCGAATAACGCTCCTTTGCTCGGTTACGCCACATTTTGCTTATCCATTCACCATGGAAAATGGGGTTGTTTCTGTCATTTGGCTTTTATAGATGGTGCTGCTATGAACCTTCACATGCAGGTTTTTGTGTGGACGCGTGTTTCCATTCCTCCGGGGTGTATACCCAGGAGTGGAGTTGCGGGGCACGTGGTTAAGTCGGAGTCTGACTGTGTGAGGCGCTGCCAGGCTGTTTGCTGAGGTAGCTGCGCTGCCTCACATCCCTGCCAGCTGTGTGTGCGGTCCTGATTCCTCCACGTCCTGGCGAACACTTGTGGTTGCACGTCTTTTTTATTAATGTCAACTTTGTGTGGGGGCAGGGGGGTTGCTGTGGCTTCTTAGTGCCTTTAAAAGAAGTTCTGCGTATTCCACCCAGCACTTAGTTTCCCGAAGGGGAGTTGTTTAGGGAGGTGAATCACCAAACTGTCAGAAATGCAAGTCCCGTCACCCTTTGCAGCTCCGTGGCCTCCTGTGAGACCTGTTTTCTCTCACCCTCTTCTCCTCTTTTTAAAATATTTTATTTATTTATTTTTAGAGAGAGGGGGAGGAACATCCGTGGATGAGAGAGACGTTGATTAGTTGCGTCAATGCCCCCCAACTGGGGACCTGGCCCGAAACCCAGGCATGTGCCCTGACTGAGAATCGAACCAGTGACCCTTTGGTTTTCAGGCTGGTGCTCAATCCACTGAACCACACCAGCCAGGGCTCTCACTGTCCAGAGTAGCTCCAGCCATCTTTTAAAATCCTAATCTATTTAGGTACAGTAAATTCATCAAAACCTTTGGCTAAATTTAAAAAAATAAAAATAAAAAATGAAACCCTGCTCCGGCTGGTGTGGCTCAGTTGGTTGGAGTGTTCCCGTAACTGAGAGGTTGCAAGTCTGACTCCCCGTCAGAGCACATGTCTGGGTTGCGGGTTCAATCCCCGGGTCAGGCGCATAGGAGAGGCAACTGATCCACATTTCTCCCTCACATCAGTGTTTTTCTCTCTGCCTTCCTCTCTCTCTTCCTCTCTAAAAGCAATGAAAAAAAATGTCTTAGAGTGAGGATTAAAAAAAATTAAATTCTAGTCCATAATCCAATCATGCCTTCCCATGCAAGTGTGTGGAAGGTCCTTTTGGTCTTTGATTCAATCCACTCTCCTCACCACCACCCTGGCTCCTGCCAACCTCTGGTGCCTTCCTGGAGCCCAGAGCCTCCTGAGACCCTAGCTGTCCTCTCCTGTGCAGGGCTTACACCTCCCTCCGCCTGACTCCTGCTTCCCCGTATTTTCCCAGGGCTCCCCTTCAGTTCTCAGCTCAATGCCACTTCCAAGATGCCTTCCCTGACCCACTCCGGCCGGCTTGCTTATTTTCTGTCATTGTTCTGTTAATTAACCTGGCTTGCTCATACTTTGCCTTCCCTATCAGGAATGTGAACTCTTGAGGGAGGAGAACTGTGTATGTGTCCCCCTGCACATGGCACATCGTGGGCACTAAGTAATATTTGTTAAATGAATGACTGAACGGACACGGGGGAATAGAAGGCTTAGGCTCTGATCGCAACCTCTTCTTTTGCAGCCACCTTCTGGGTGAACCCCCAGTTCAAGATCCGGCTGGAGGAGACAGATGACCCAGACGACGACTACGGGGGTCGAGAGTCAGGCTGCAGCTTCGTGCTGGCGCTCATGCAGAAGCATCGCCGCCGCGAGCGCCGCTTCGGCCGGGACATGGAGACCATCGGCTTCGCAGTGTACGAGGTGAGCGCTGGTGGGCCCGGCACCCGGCTGCAGGCAAGATCCGACAGGGGGCGCCCGAGGACACCGCTGCTGTCGCTGGCCCCTCCTGAGCCCCTGGGTGAATCAGGCCCCTGAGGCAGGAGACTGAGCCCAGGGAGGCCCTCTGCCAGACTTGAGCAGGCAGGGGCGTAAAATTCATCCTGTGAGGCAGGCGGAGGGGGAGGAAGATATTTGGCTAGAAGAGGGGAGGATTCTAGGATTCCTTCCCATTCTCGCAGGCCGGAAGGCCACTGATGGGAAAAGAGAGCTGACTTGGCTGACACTTGAAAGGCAGCTTCTGGGGGCCAGACCCCTGCTCAGCTTCAGAAAGAAGTGGGCAAGTGGGTTGCTCTGGAGGAGTAGTGAGCTCCCTGTCTTGGAAGTATGTAAGGAGAGGCTGGTGTGGAGGTGTATGATGGGCCTACACCATGTTCCAGACAGAGAAGCTTCCTGGACCTCCCTGGTTGGGGTAAAGGACGGCCACAGTCTCGGCCTAGACCCAGAGCCCCCAGCAGCAGGTGGACTTCTGATGTCCCTGTAGGATGTTGCTGTTAGCCACCCTGGGGGCTGTCCTGGGGACTCTGACTCAAAGCTGAGGCCCAGGGACATTTCAGGGGCAAAGAGGATCTTGCCTGCCCCCTCACCCCTGGGTTCCTGGTGTCCCTCTGGTGTGAGGACAGGTCTGGGTCACTGCTGGCCCCAGGCCCAGGGCCCTGCCTTCTGGTCTTGTCACTCCCGTCTTAAGAACCCCGAGCCCCTCCCCAATATGTACTGCCCCCTCAGGCCCTGGGCCGGGCGACTTCTCTAACTTTCCTGTCTCTCTTATAGGTCCCCCCGGAGGTAGGTGTGGCACGTGACTCACCTGGATTTACTCGCCCCTGCACACACATGCCGGACGGTGCTCAGAGGGAAGCAGGATGGGGGCAAGCCCGATACAGAGAGAACTAGGAAGTCACCTCGTTTCACTGCTCACAAAACACCCACTGTTCAGGGGGCAGAACAAACTGCTCTACTGGGGGGCAGAGCAGGAAAAAAGCAAGGGAGCCGGATTCGAACCCTGGCCTCCAGAGCCCCGCCCACTGTGCACACCCAAGGTTCTTCCTGTCTTACTGTTCACACTGGGTAAATAAAGTGTTGGCTGAGGCCTCCCGGGGCACCGGTTAGGAGCGGGGCTGTGGGTGGCTGAGCGTCCACACCCTTACGCTCTAAGCCTTGAAATCAGCATCTGAAATGGTGGGCTGTCGTGAGCACTCAGTGAGGTGCCACGTGTGGAGTGCCCTGTGGGGTCTGGCCTGGAGGAAGCCCCAAGTAGCAATAAGGAGAATGTTATTACGTGGTTATAGCAGCTACATTCACCCCACCCCTGTGCAGTAGGCAGGGTCATCACCCAATTTTGCAGATAAAGAAACAGACAAAATGACCTGTCAGGGTCACGCAGCCTGTGGGGGACTGAGCCATGATGCCGCTCTCCAGCCCCTTGGCCAGGTCCCTCTGGGTCTGAGGGCAGTTCCTAAGGGTGGGCTGAGCAGGCAGCTGCAGCCCCCTATCCCTTCTTCCCATCCACCAGCTGGCGGGCCAGCCAGCCGTGCACCTGAAGCGTGACTTCTTCCTGGCCAACGCATCTCGGGCCCGATCAGAGCAGTTCATCAACCTGCGGGAGGTCAGCACCCGCTTCCGCCTACCTCCTGGGGAGTACGTGGTGGTGCCCTCCACCTTCGAGCCCAACAAGGAGGGTGACTTTGTGCTGCGCTTCTTCTCGGAGAAGAGCGCCGGGACTGAGTGAGTCGTGGGCCCCTCCCTGCATCCCGCTCCCCAAGGCCTCCCTATTCCCTGCTGACTGGCCCCTCTTCCTCCCCACAGGGAGCTGGATGACCAGGTCCAGGCCAACCTTCCTGATGAGGTGCGTGCCCTGCCCCCACCAGGCCTTTCTTCTCTCCCTTCCCTGCGTGTGTGAGGGGAACCTGGGGTCCTGTGCTCCAGGCTCCGCTGGCTGGGCAGAGCCCCTTCGGGCAGGGGCCACAGTAGTGCTAAGCCCTCCTTTGCCCAGCACTTTACAGTCTGCAGAGCGCTGTGTCCCTGTGCTCGCGTTCTCTGCCGGCTCTGCGCTGAGGTCTTTCCCCAGGTCTCCCTGTTCCCTCCGCAACACTGTCAGTGTCTCCTCTCTCAGTGGGAAACTCGGATTCAGAGAGGTTAAGGAATTTGCCCAGGGTAGCACAGTAGGGAGCCAAAGCTCACTCATCCCTGAGTGAACTGCTGCCTCATTTAGGCCACAAGAGTCCTGGGCAGGGCTGGAGTGGGGGCTAGATTCCCACTTTACAGATAAGGAGAGTGAGGCTCAGAGAGGTGAAGGGACGTGTAGCTAATGAGTGGTCCCAGCCCTGCCTCTAGCTGCTGCCCACGTGGCAGCCAGGCTGGGGCATCCCTGACCTGCTCCCCTTCTCCATCCAGCAAGTGCTCTCGGAAGAGGACATCGATGAGAGCTTCAAGGCGCTCTTCAGGCAGTTGGCTGGGGAGGTAGGTGGGGTTGCGGTGGAGTGGGGCCCCTGGGGCATCGAGGGGCAGCTTCTCCCCAGGGTGGGTGCCATCCTCCCTTCTCCCGCAGGACTTGGAGATCAGCGTCAAGGAGCTGCAGACCATCCTCAACAGGATCATCAAAAAACGTGAGTGTCCCCGAGGGGCTGCTTTCCACCCTGTGTCCTGCCACCCCCGACCCCCCCTTTCCTCCATACTCCACAGTCTGGGTTTCCCACACTGAGTGAACCCGACCCCGTGGTCTTCATGGGCGGGGAAACCTTGCACTGCCTTCCTGAGCCCTGCTCACCCCCGTTTTCCTCCCAAACTCCTCACGCCGTCTTACTAGACCCCGTTCTCTGCGCCTGAGTGCAGTGCCCTGGTGCGATTAGAAGCTTAGCAGCTGACAGCACCTGAGGGCCAATGTACAGGACCACCCCCTCCTCCTGGAAGATGGGCCCAAGGCTACTCCCTGATGTGCACGACTGAAGGCAGCCGCCCCTCAACCTTCCCTTTGCCCCCACCCCTGTCCTCTGACCTCCAACCTCCATCCATGCTGCTCCCCTTCCCACCCTGGAGCCTGCGGCAGACCCACCCCAGCTGAGGCCACCTGCACTTCGTGTCTCCACTGCGCATCTGTCACACCTGTTTCATTCTGCTCCGGTCTCATCGTGGTGTCGGTCTGGCTGTAGGGACACTGGCTCGATGGCTGAAAGACTTTAAACTGTCATTTCTGATTATAAAAAAAGCACTACTACACACATTCTCTGCTAGATTTTATACGCCAGGGGCCACAGGGATGTTATCTCCCTGATGCTGTCCCACCCATGCCCCCGCCTTGGGGCAGGCCTAGGAAGCTCACTGGGCTGAGGTGCTAGAACTGTGTTTTCTTTTTTTTTCTGTAATATATAATCTTTATTATTATTTTTTCATTACCATTTAGTCCCCTATATCCACCTCCTCCCAGCAATCACCACACTGTTGTCCATGTCCGTGAGTTCTTTTTACTTTTTGCTCGACCCCCCCACCCCCTAATCTCCCCGCCCCCACTAGCTGTCATCTGCTCTCTGTCCATGAGTCTGTCTCTGTTTTGCTTGTTAGTTCAGTTTGTTCATTAGATCCCACATATGAGTGAGATCACATGGTATTTGTCTTTCTCTGCCTGGCTTATTTCACTTAGCATAATGTTCTCCAGGTCCATCCATACTGTTGCAAAGGGTAAAAGTTTCTTCTTTTTTACAGCCGAGTAGTATTCCATTGTGTAAATGTCCCATAGTTGTTTTAGCCCCTCATCTACTGATGGGCACCGGGCTGCTTCCATATCTTGGTGACTGTAAATAACGCTGCAATGAACATAGGGGTCCTTATGTTCTTTCGAATTAGTGTTTTGGGTTCCTTCGGATATATTCCCAGAAGTGGGATTGCTGAGTCAAAAGGCAGATCTGTTTTTAATTTTTGGGAATGTCTCTGGAACTGTTTTTTCTTACAGACAAAGACCTGCGGACCAAGGGCTTCAGCCTGGAGTCCTGCCGCAGCATGGTCAACCTCATGGACGTATCCTGCCGTGGGACTTGGGGTTGGGGGCGTAGGTGTGGGAAAGGCACTGGGTGACTTGTCCCAGGAACAGTGCAGAGAAAGGGACAAAGTTCTGTGGAGTGGGGACAGACCACTGCCTTCCTGGGCATCGTCCCCTTGATTGGGAGGAGGAACTGAGTCATAGGGCTTGTGTCCAGCGAGAGGCAGAGCAGGGCCTGCATCCCTCAGGCTGGTGCACTTTCTGCACGCATCCCCAGCCCACCTAGATTCAGAGGACAGGACGGACCTGGCCATGGGCCAACTGTACTCAGGTTTTGCCACTTCTCCCCTCACCTGGCGCTCTCGGTGGCCCATCTCCCCTTCTCCCAAGTTGCCTGCTTGCTCCCCACACCTGGTTTAAGCTGTGGAATTTTTTTCTTAATGGCTGCCCAGCGGGATGGCAATGGGAAGCTGGGCCTAGTGGAGTTCAATATCCTGTGGAACCGCATCCGGAATTATCTGGTAGGTGGACCTGCTGGCAGCGCCGTCGCCCCCTCTGCAGCCTGAGTCACAGCAGGGCCAGGCCCTCCACCTTGGGGCTGCTTCCCTGGAGCCCGCGCACCCCAGCCACTGACCCACCTTTTGGGCCTGTCTCCTTCACTCTGAATAATCCTCCACCCTGGGGCGGACTGGAAGGGCCGGCTGTCTTGGCCTAGCCCTCACCCTCTGCTTCCCACCCCAGTCCATCTTCCGGCAGTTTGACTTGGACAAGTCGGGCAGCATGAGTGCCTACGAGATGCGGATGGCCATCGAGTCTGCAGGTGAGGCTTGAGGGCAGCAGGTACCCGTGGAGCCCCAGGCCTCAGGCTGCTTCCCTCACAACTGGCCCTTGTCCCTGGGGTGGCGATGGTGATGGCAGTGTTGGGGGAGCAGCCATCTTCTCCCTTTTTCCCACGGCTACTGAGCTAAGTGTTTTAGCAGCCTTTACGTTTGTCTTCACTGCAGCTACTGAGGACAGGGGATTCTATTGTCCCCATAGTGCACAGAAAGTGGGACACAGAGTGGGGAAGTGACTGGCCTGAGGCCACACAGCCAGGTCGGGGTGGAGTGCACCACAGCCTTCAGTGAGAGAGACCCAGGGCTCACCCTTCCAGCCCCACGCTCCCTCCCTGTCCCCTTGGGCTGGGCTGGGCCTCCCTGGTTCTCACCTGCTCTCTGGGGCCAGGCTTCAAGCTCAACAAGAAGCTGTACGAGCTCATTATCACCCGCTATTCCGAGCCTGACCTGGCCGTGGACTTCGACAACTTCGTGTGCTGCCTGGTGCGGCTGGAGACCATGTTCCGTGAGTGTCGCCATTCAGCTCCCCTCTCCCGATGTAGACCCTCTGTGGGATGTACCAGGGAGGCAGAGGTCTCAGGGCTTGGGCCCCCGAGTGCCAGGAGACCTGTGGGGTGGGGGGTGTCCCCAGGCAGCAGGAAGAGACTCTTAATGGCTGTGACCAGTGAGAGAACTTGGGGTGCTGTGGGGAGTGGGGGATGAGGTAGGAGGAGAGACGAGAACGCCTCCCAGAATTCTCAGCCTCACATCATCTTTTCTTCAATACACAGGGTTTTTCAAAACTTTGGACACAGACCTGGATGGAGTTGTGACCTTTGACTTGTTTAAGGTGGGAAGCTCCCTTGGCCAGGTCAGGGAAGGTACTTGGGTGGCAGAGTGTTCTACCCTCCTGGGGCTGGAGCCTGTGGCCTCAGAGCCAGCCCTAAAGGCCAAGGAAGTATGGAGTGGGGTGTCTGGGTCCTGGGAAGGGAGCAGCGAGGGAGGGCCAGGCCCCTGGAGGCCTCTTCAGGAGCCAGCAGCCTGGTCTCCTGGGGTAAAGGAGTTAAGAAAGTACGCCCCCATCCCCGCCAAGAGGGTCCCTCTCTGACCTGCCTTCAGAGGGGCTGAAGAGATGGTGGCCCCTGCGCCATGGGGCTGGGAGACTGGCCTTGGGGTCTGCCTTGGCTGACCCTGCTCTCTGCTCTCCTCTGCACCTGGCAGTGGCTGCAGCTGACCATGTTCGCATGAGACGACAGTCAGGCCCCCTGCTGCGTTCCTCTTCCCTGGGTCATCTGCCACGCCACGCCTTCTCACCACACCACATCAGGCCACGCCAGCTGCAAGTGCCTTCCTTGGAGCGGAGGCCGCCTCCTGTCCCTTCAGCTCTCTGCACCGTGGCTCATCTGCTCTGGGCAGAGCTGTGTGGCCCTCCCTGCTCTGAAGACCATGGGCCCAGATGGACTTCCCCAGCCCCTCTCGTCGCCAGACCAGAAAGGCAGCTTTTGCTTGTTCCTGCCTCAGGACAGGTTCCTGGGGAGCTGACAGACCCAGCCTCCCAGCATCCTGATGAGACCACCCACCTGGCCTCACCTGCAGGCTTTAAACCTTAACCACTAGCTCTGCGCAGTCATGGGCAGAGCCCCCAGCCAGGGCCCCGAGGGCATGTTCCTCCCTGTGTGGAAGCCAACGCCCCCTCTGCCCTACATACGGCCTGGCCCCCAGCCCTGTCTGCTCTGCAGGAGCCACCCGGCCCAGGGGATGGTCAGGCCTCCCCTCCGTCCCTCCCTCCCTCTTTTTTTGTATCGGGGATTTTAAAGGGGACTTCAGGGACTGGTGCACAACTTATGGGGGTGCCACAGGCACCTGGGTGTGGGGTGGGGGGACTCATGTTTCCATGCAGAGAAACCTCAAATAATAAAGGAAAAAGGCCCCACGTCTTGTCTGTGTAGTGTGTTTCTGCCCGAAACTGCTGCCTTGTCCTGCAGGGCCACCTGGGACCCTAGCAGTGTGGCTCTGCTGGGCCCACACCCCCTCCCAGCAGTCCTAGAGGCCTGACCCCTGCCTTCCCTGTGTGCTCCTGCCTGTGAGGCTCTGGCTGAAACCAACCCCCCCCCCCACCAAGTCAGCCCAATCCTGACCCCCCAGGCAGCTCCCCAGAGCACAGAGCCTCCTTCAGGTCCTCTGGGGGCAGGGGCCCCTGTGACCCAGACACCTGCAGCTTATGTAAGCAGTTCCCGCCCCCTCTGGGATCAGGGCTTTTCTTACCAGAGATAAGAGTGGGTCGAGGTGAGGGTAGAGGGTGGTTGGGATGGTGGGGGTGAAGAGGAAACCACAAACTAGGAGGGCACATGCAGATCAAAGGCTGATGGAGCCCAGGTGTGGGGGGTGGGGCTGCCCTTGGCTGCAGGGAGCCCCAGGTGGATCCCCAAACGGCAGACTGCTTCAACTCTGCCCACCAAAGGCTGGCACAGGGCCTGAAGCGGGCCATCCTGAGCCTGCATCTTGCCTTTGGGGGTCCCTGGGCCAGGTCCTGCAGGGCGTAGGTGTCCCCATCAGTGACGGGTTTGGTCCACTGCCCCCTGGGAGCCTGATCTGGCTGTGAGTGGGCCAGGTGGAGGAGCCAGGGTGGGAGGGTGGTAAGTGCGCTGGTCCCATCCTCTGAGTATTGGGTTTTGTTTGATGAGAGGGTTGGAACACCATGGGGCTGGATGATCTGGGGGCCCTACCCCCTCACAAAAACCCATTCAAAGGCAAGGGGAAGGAAGCGTTTACTGTTGGGACCCTCCCGGGCAGGGCAGCAGAGCCTACAGATTTCGGCAGTGGGCTGTAGACACCCACTGCTCACGGGAGGTAAGGGACTGAGGAAATTGGGGAGAAAGGGCCTGGAGGGAGGCGGAGTCCTGCAGACATGGGAACACCCGAAGCCTCCTGTGAGGTGTAACCAGACCGGTCTGTGCTGCCAGACCCAGGGCATCTGTGGTCCTAACCCTGGGCCTGTTCTTCCACCTCCCAGGGCCCGGTCCCAGCCCCTTTACATAAGGTCCCTGCAGGCTGGGCCTCAGGTCAGGCCTGAGGCCATGGCCTTCACAGACCTGCTGGATGCACTGGGTGGCATGGGCCGCTTCCAGGTCCTCTACACAGCCCTGCTGCTGCTGCCCTGCAGCCTGCTGGCCTGCCACAGCTTCCTGCAGAGCTTCACGGCCGCCGTGCCCCGCCACCGCTGCCGGGGCCCTGCCGAGCCTGCTGCAGCCACCACCAACAATTCCGGGGCCTGGCTGAGGGCCACCGTACCCTTGGACCAGTTTGGGGTCCCAGAGCCATGCCGGCGCTTCACGGAGCCTCAGTGGGCCCTCCTGAGCCCCAATACCTCGGTCAGCGGGGAAGCCATGGAGAGCTGCAAGGACGGCTGGGTCTACGACCACAGCGTTTTCCCATCCACCATCGTGACGGAGGTCCGTGGGGGTCGGGGTGGCGGGGGTGGCTGCTGCCTGGAGCCTAGGCTGGAGCGTGCCTCTCTCTCCCCTGCAGTGGAATCTGGTGTGCGAGGCCCGCACACTCCGCGACCTGGCTCAGACGGTCTACATGGCTGGCGTGCTGGTGGGCGCTGCTGTGTTCGGCAGCCTTGCAGACAGGTGAGCCAGCACAGGCTGGAAGTCCCCCAGCCTCTTCGTTCATTTCTCTTTTCTTTCTTTTTTTTGAAAAATATTTTATTTATTTATAGAGAGAGGGAAACAGAGGGAGAGAGAGAAATATCAGTGCTTGAGAGAAACAGATTGGTTGCCTCTCGCACACTCCCAAATGGGGACCTGGCCCGAAACTCAGGCACGTGCCCTGACCGGGAATTGAACCGGTGACCTTTCCATCTGCAGGCTAGTGGTCAGTCCACTGAGCTACACCAGCCAGGGCAGTTTTTCTTTATTCGTGTTTATTCATGTATTTGTAGATTGATAATACGCATAATACATTCACATTATTCAAAATTCCAGAAGGCACGAGAGTTTGTAGGGGAGCATCTCTCTCCCACTGCTACCCAACCCTCCAGTAACTGCTGAAAGGCCGCCTGGTTTCTATGGACCTTACCAGAGACATTTTACACGACCCAAACAAACATGTGCAGATGCTGCATCCCCCCTTCTTTGCACATGCTGGCACACCCCCACATGGCTCTGTCCCTGACTCTCTTATCCCCCGAGGTCTCTGCGCATGCCTCAGAAAGTGCTCCCCAGTCTCCCTACAGTCTGTGCTGCGCCCCACTGCAGGGATGAGCCAGAACTAACTACAGGCCCCCAGCGACAGACAGCAGCCCCTCTAGAGAGACACCCAGAAAACACAACATGATCCGGGACTCTGCCAGAGTCGGTTCCCACGCCTCCTCTTCTGGGCTTCTTTCTCCTTCCTTCCCTCTCTTCCCCCTTTCCTCTCCTCTCTCCCCTCCGATGCCCCTCTCGCAGTTGCCAGTTCACGTCCTGAGGGGTCTTCCTAGACTCTAGATCCTACACCCTGGAAGGTACTGCTGGCAGGTCCCTGGTGGGAGCTCTGTCACAGCCCCATCGCACTGCCACACGACACATCCTGGCCTTTCTGGGTGTGAGCATCTTATCCACAGTGTCTTTTTTTATTGTATTTTATTGATTACGCTATTCTAGTTGTCCCAATTTTCCCCCCTTTCCTCCCCTCCACCCAGCACCCCCCACTCCCTCAGGCAATCCCCACACCTTTCTTCATGCCCATGGATCATGCATATTCAATTGTGTCTTTTTTTTTAAAGATTTATTTATTTATTTTTAGACAGATGGGAAGGGAGGAAAGAAGAGAGGGAGAGAAACATCAATGTGTGGTTGCCTCTCATGCACCCCCCACCAGGGACTGGGCCTGCAATTCAGGCATGTGCCCTGACTGGAGATCGCACTGGCGACCCTTTGGTTCACAGGCTGGTGTCCAGTCCACTGAGCCACCCCAGCCAGGGCTCCATAGTGTCTCGTATGTCGTCAGCCCCCAGCTGACGCCTGTCACTTAGAAGTGATGGTGAACTTTTACGTAACACAATGAATGAGCGGGTGAGTGCACTGGTGTGTCATGGGGGCGTGCAGAGGAAACACAGCCCGCCTCCTCTCAGCCCGCTGCCCTCCTGGACCCTCACTTACAAATGGGGCAGTGCCTTGGCCACAGTGGGATAGCACTGCTGCTCGGCCTAGGAGCCCTCTGCGGTGTGACAAGTCCCAGCCCCAGCCTGGGAGTTCTAGTTTGAGGCCTCTCTCCAGCCAGAAATTCGCCGCCCACTGCCCCTGCCTCCAAGCCTTTGCAGAATTCCTGCCTGCCCCCCACCCTGGAATGTGGTGGCTTGGTAGGGAGGCCGGAAATGCTACTCGAGTGAAGAAATAAAAGAGAGAACACACCTCTTCATCTTCGATTTTCTTCCACATCACGCTTTCCCTGCCCACCCAACCCTCACCACCAGGGCCTGGGTCCCAGCAGATGAGCGGTTCCGTTATGGAGGGGTGGCTTCCTCTCATCCCCCTTCCACACTCCCCTAACGTGGTGTCCATGGCCAGACTCAGGCTGGGCCGCAAGGCCCCCCTGGTCTGGTCATACCTGCAGCTGGCAGTTTCGGGGGCCGCCACAGCGTACTTCAGCTCCTTCGGTGCCTACTGTGTCTTCCGGTTCCTGACGGGCATGACCTTCTCTGGCATCATCCTAAACTCCTTCTCTCTGGGTGAGTCCAGCCGGGGAGGGGTGCGGCCGGCCAGGGTGGGGGAAGGCTTGCAGAAGGCGCATGGCAGCCCTGTCATCGGACATCTAACCTGTGTCATCATGTGGGATTCTCACGCAGTGACCTCAACTCCGAGCCTCCCACCAGGGTCTCGAGAGACCTGGGCCCTCAGCAGTGGCCCTGCGAGCAGTGAGCTGCAGACCCCAGACTGTCATTTGCCATTAGTTAGCTGAGAGGTTGGATTTATTTCCCACGTGTGTTAGTCAGCAGTGACCACTTAGTAAGCACCTACTGTGCACCAGGCTCCCAGTACGGGGACACAGCAGTGAGGTGAGACACAGCGGTGCCCAGGGCTGCAGGTGGCCCTGAGATTATGTGAATCCAAAAAGGGCGGGGTTCACCGCACTGCAAAGGCGGTGACCCCTTAGCGCCATAGCAGAGACCTGGCCTCGTGAGTGCCAGGCAAGTACGTGCCCATCCCTCAAAGTGACAGGGTCAGTCCTCACTCCAGGCTCATTCCCCAGTGGCCCTGGCAAAGAGTATGGTGGGGCAATAGGAAGCCTGCCACCTGCCTGCACTGCCCTCTACTTTGTTTGCTCCTGGGGATACCACCAGGCCTCTGGGAGGGTCTGAGGGACTCGGAAACTACTGCCAAAAGTGGACTGGGTCTTTCATTTCGGGGGTGGGGAGAAATCCTGGGGCCCGGAGAACCAGGGTGCACCAGGACGTACCCTCCCTTCCCACATGAGGACATCAAAGGGCGTTGAGCTCACAAGACATCAGCAAATCCCAGCCCATCTGCCTCATTCTTTCAGATGGGTGTCCCCCATGGCTCATGGAATCTGAAGGCAGGAACACAGGTCTAAGCTCCATCTCATGCTAGAATCACCTGTGTACCACACACACACACACACACACACACACACACACACACTCACTCATGCACCCACACTGCTGTCCGGTGCCAGGTGCGGCTCTAAGCGCTGAGATGCAGCCGTGAACAAAGCAGACCCCACCCTCGTGGAGGTGGGGTTCTCGTGCAGGGAGACAGGCAACAAACAACACAAAAACGCGAGTCACCTTGTGTGTTAGAAGGTGGTAAGTGCTGCAGAGGAAACTAAAGGTGGGAAAGGCAATGAGGGTGCCCAGGGCAGAGGGGAGTCTGCAGTCTTAATTGGAATGATCAGGGAAATGGGGTCACTTTAGGCAGAGCTTGAAGGGGGTGAGGGAGCATGCCCTGCAGTCCCAAGGAAAGAACATTCCAGGCAAAGGCCCTAAGGGAGAGCGTGCACAGGGATGTCCCTGTGGCTGGGGCAGAGCCAGGGCAGTGGGTGACCAACGAGGTCAGGAAGATGTGGGGACAGATCCTTAGGCCTTGTGTGTGGCCATTTAAGGACTCTGGCTTTTCCTCTGAGACGGGAGCCTTGGGAGGGTCCTGAGCCGAGCAGAGACCTGACTGGTCTGAGTTAGCATTTGTTGGAATCCCTCTGGCTGGCACTCGGCCGAAGGACAGAAGCAGGAAGGCTTCTGTGGTCACTCAGTGACAGGCCAGGTTGGCTTGGGTCAGGGTGTAGCAGCAGAAGGGACAGGAAGGACTCAGATTCGAGCTCGATTGTGCAGGATTTGCTAATGGACTGACTGCAGGAGCTGGCTGCTCTCGGAAAGAAGTGTCCTCATCGATTTCTTAGGGCCGCCTTGTAAGAGCGCGTCATGATTTGCCCACAAGCCCCGCCCCCCACCCTCCCACATGCACATTTAGGTTGTCTCCAAGTTTTGCTGTTCCCCCAAAAATCGTGTCAGTAAGAACCATTATATTTCCTTTTCTACCAGACTCTTCGCATCCTTTGCCTGTTTTTGTTTGTTTGTTTTTTGGCGTCTTGGTTGTTTTCCTATTGATTTGTGAGAACTTTTCCAATGTTAGGGAAGTTCCCCCTTTATCTGTTGAGTGCAGTTTTTTTCTTTCTCTTTTTTTACTGGCATTTATGACTTTGCTTATGGTGGGTTAGGTTTTTTTCCCCGTTTTTTGTTTTTTTTTTTAAGGCAGACACTTCTTCTTTTTATGAAGTTAAGTTTACTGATCTTTCCTTCATTGCTTCTGGGTTGTGTGACATTCTCAGAAAAGCCTTTTCTGACCCTAAGATTGAAAAAAAAATCTTCCCTGGCTGGTGTGGCTCAGTGGATAGAGCACCGGCCTGTGAACCAAAGGGTCGCTGGTTCGATTCCCAGTCAGGGCACAGGCCTGGGTTGCAGGCCAGGTCCCCAGCGGGGAGCATGCAAAAGGCAACCACACATTGATGTTTCTCTTCCTCTCTCTCTCTCTTCCCCTCTGTCTAAAAATAACTAACTAACTAACTAAATAAATAAATAAATAATCTTTTAAAAAGAAAAAGAAAAAGAAAAAATCTATCGTGATTTCTTCTAATACATTTGTGGTTTTGTTGTTCACATGTGCGTCTTTGGTCCACCTGGAATTTCACTGAGTATAAGGACTGAGATCAGGATGCCTTTGCCTGTGTTTCAGTGGGTCTCTGAGGTGACTTCAAGGGACCGCAGTCACTACAGAGGGGGCAGGTGAACTAAACAACCTCTGGGCCTGCTGTGCTTTCTCCGCAGTTGTGGAGTGGATGCCCACCCGGGGCCGGACTGTGGCGGGCGCCCTGCTGGGGTTCTCCTTCACCCTGGGCCAGCTCATCCTGGCCGGAGTGGCATACCTGATCCGCCCCTGGCGGTGGCTGCAGTTTGCCGTCTCTGTTCCTTACCTCATCTTTTCCCTCTATTCTTGGTAAGTCTCGAGCAGAGCAGAGGGGCTGGGGGGAGGGTGCACCTGTGTAGCCAACCTGTCCCTCTGGGAGGCTGGGGGAGTGCAGTGACTGGGACTTGCTCCGCGTGGGGGGGCGATATGAAGGAGGGAGGTGCTTGTGGGGACACAGGCTTCCGAGTGTGTGCATAGCCATGGGAAAGCTCCGGAGAAACCCCTTACCTTAGCATGGGGCTCCAGGACAACCTGAGTGCTTTTGCCTTTATCAACCCTTTTGTGTCTCGCAACCACCCTTGACATTTTATAGGAGGGGACGTGAGGCACAGCCAAGAGAGGGTCCATGACTTATTCAAGGCCACGCACCGGGGTCAGATCCAGATTCAAAACTGGACTTGTCCTGCCCTGGCTGGTGTAGCTCAGTGGATTGAGCACGGGCCTACGAAGCAAGGGGTTGCTGGTTCGATTCCCAGTCAGGGCACATGCCTGGATTGCAGGCCAGGTTCCCAGTGGGGGACACATAGGAGGCAATCACACACTGATGTTTCCCTCTCTTTCTCTCTCCCTTCCCTTCTCTCTAAAAGTAAATAAATAAAATACTTTAAAAAAATAAATAAAATGTTTAAAAAACAAAACAAAACTGGACTTGTCCAAGTCCCAAATCCCAAGTAGTCTCTAAGGACCTCAGTGATTCTGTCTGATGTGTTACAAATAAAGGGGAGCCGGCATGTCCCCCAGTCTTCTCGAATCTTCAGAGAGCAGGACATTTCACCTTTGTTAGGGTCTGAAAGAAGGCGAATGAAGGCGTGTTCGGCTTTGGGGAATAGAGTGAGTCCCACTCAGCCCCACGTCATTCCTCATCCTCCTCTGGGTCCCAGGTGGCTGCCAGAATCCTCCCGCTGGCTCCTCCTCCATGGCAAGTCCCAGCTGGCCGTGCAGAACCTGCGGACGGTGGCCGCGATGAATGGGAGAAAGGAGGAAGGGGACAGGCTGACGCAGGAGGTAGGCGGACCGGTGGGAGGAAGAGTGGGAACAGTCTTCAGTCCTGCTGGGGGCCTTGAGACGTGCCAGGATTTGGTAGCTTCCCAGGACTCAGCCACCACCCAGATGAAGAGGCCGGGCGTAAACAGCCTCTTCAGCTGCTCTGCTCATCGGACTGTCCGTCTGTGCAGTGGAGGAATAACCCCATTCACGCTGCCAGCCAGCCAAAACTTAAATAAAGTACTAAAATAAAAAATATTAAAATAAAGATCATAGAATAAAATTTGTGAAGAATTGATAACAAAGTACCATTTATTATACATACTATTTCTGACAAGATCGTTACCATTTATTAGGAATAAGTACCATTTATTGAATCTCATGCTGGGCAGCATGCTAAGGGCTTTCCGTACACAATCTCATTTAACGGCTCACTTTTGCTGAGGAGGAAACCTTGGTTTGGATGAGTCAGGTAATTTGCCTCACAACACACGGCAGGAAGTGGCGGAACCACTTAGAACCGCTGCTCTTAACTGTCGGCCAAGACTATCTCAGAGTCTCTACCAAGGACGGGACATGAGGGTCCCACTGAAACCGCAGGTGGCTATTTCAGCCACATCGGTGGCAGCTCAGGAGCCTTGGGACACAGGAGGGAGCCCCGGCTTCATCCCAAATCCCTGGAAACAGCCTATTTAGGGCCATCAGCCCCAGTCTGGAGAGGAGGCGAGGACCAGCCTTCTTCCCAGGGACTTGGACCTTGGCCATCCTCTCCATGGATGAAGGGACACCCAGTAGGGAACTAGGGTCCCAGATCCCTCTCCTCCCCTGACCAGGCCCTCTTTGCCCAGGTGGTGAGCTCCTACATCCAGAGTGAGTTTACAAGCGTCCGCACCTCCAACTCGATCTTGGACCTCTTCCGAACCCCGGCCATCCGCAAGGTCACGTGCTGTCTCATGGTGGTCTGGTAGGTGGTGGGCTCATGCCCCAGACTTTAGCTCGAGGTAGAGACACAACTTTTGTCCCCACTGACTCACTGTTCAGTGCTCTCAAGGCAAGGAGCCGATGAACCTTGTGAATTCAATCCTGCACCAAACCCTTTCCCCAGGGTCCTCTGGCCCTCTGCTGGGTGCTGGGTTGTGGGCATGGGTGAGACATCCATGCTGGCCTGGGGACCCCACCTCTGGGCAGTGGGTCTCATCTGGGTGGGGGCAGCTATTGGAATCGTCTGGGTAGCTTGTCTCAGAATGTTCCATCTCTCATCCTGAAATGCCCTTGGGGCTCCCCATGGGATTCTGGGATATGTCCCACTCTGGAAAAACACTTGTGGGTCCAGAAGGGGGCAGGCAGGAAAACAGTAATTTCTATGAGATATGACAAGTATCCTAAAAACAGTTCTCCTAACTGGGGCTGCTAAGGGCTTCATGCAGGGGATGGCATTTTGAGTGGGTTTTAAAAGATGGTTAATAGAGTTGGCCAGCCAAGCAGGAAGGAGTCCTTAACAGGTGCAGAGCTGGGCATGAGCATGTGGAATCAAAAAAATACAAAGGCAACCCCTACCTTGTTGCGCAGGCTGGAAGCTAGCAAATCCTGAGGGAAGGGGCTGCTTCAAAAAAACTTTCAATTTGCTTGACAGAATGTCCTGGCCATGAAGTTATAGTAGGGGTTGATATTTATGAAGCACAGAATGCAGGCTGCTCACTCTCTGTGCTCGGGAGCAGGCCCGGGCGCTCCCTGCAGTGGTAGCCAGCTGGGCTCAGGTAGACCAGACTACCCAGGGGACCCAGGGCAAGTCAGCCAGCCTCTTGTGCCCCGTTTCCTCCTCGTATCTGCCCCTGAGGTCCTTGTGAGGGACTAAAAGTTGACATGAAAACCCACACCTGGCCCCGAGAAATGCTCAGGTAAAGAGTCCGTTCTCTTATTTGAGTTTGGGGCTGTGTCCCCTGTGCGCTGGAAGTATGGGATCGTCCCCCACTCAGGACCTTCCAAAGCCGACTGCCTCCCCCAGGTTCTCCAACTCCATGGCGTACTACGGCCTGGCCATGGACCTGCAGAAGTTTGGGTTCAGCGTCTACCTGGTACAGGTCCTGTTCGGGGTCATAGACATCCCAGCCATGCTGGTGGCCACCGCCACCATGATTTATGTGGGCCGCCGTGCCACAGTGGCCTCCTTCCTCATCCTGGCCGGGCTCATGGTGATCACCAACATGTTTGTGCCAGAAGGTGAGCCACCGGCTTCTGCCATTGCTGCCTGGGAGCCTCTGGGGTCGGGGGTCTGGTGGGCACCTAATCCAACAAGGGAACAAGGCTGAGAGACAGTCTTCTGGATCTGGAAAGAGAGTGACTGGCAATTAGTAGGGTTTTTATGTAGCACTGGGTGCCTAATATCAGCGTCGTGGTTGTGAATACCCTCAAAGCCTTCACCATCTTGTCAGGGACATTAGACGATGCAGAAAACCAATCAGAGGGCTGGCTGGTGTGTGTGCACCTGGAGTCTGGTCAGGCAGCCTCTCAAGGGCTGAGAGGTTCAAATTTGAACCTCAGCTGCTAGCCCTGGAGCAGGGGCTTGCAATCTGCCTGTAACTGTCGCCAGGGGCTCCAGGCCAGTGCAGTTAGTCTCAGGAGTGAGACCTAACCCTTAGGATTTAACAGTCTGTCCAGTGAGCGCAGCAAGAAGCCAGGGTTGGGCATCACAGTCCCAGAGCATGTGACGAGCCGAGGACTCACTGTGACAACCATGGCCTGGGGCACATTGTCTGACTTCTCTGTGCTTTGGCTCCTCCCTGTAAGACAGATGGATTGTTACTATTGGTGTTTCGATAAACTTCTTCCGATGTTTTTTCCTATTTTTTGATTTTTGTATTTGACATAATTGAGATACTATTATATACATGTATATATACAATAACATAAAAAGGATTATATATGTGTATATGTTTACATATATCATCTATTTTTTCACATTGCATGTTATATATAAACATGCTTTTCCATGTTGGTACACATGCTTCACCAAAGGATGTGCCATAACTTCCCTCACCACTGCCCCAATATTGGACGTGGCCTTGGGCTTGTACTGTTTGTAACCAAGGGCACGGTGAGCACAGTAATGATGGTGGCAACTGTGAACCCTAGTGAGGGCTGAGCACTTTGCGCTCCTGACCCCGTGTCAGCCTGTGACAAGCCTGAGGAGCAGGTGCTGGTACTTTCCTCATTTCACAGATGAGAACAGTGAGGCTCAGAGAGGTTAAGTAACAGAGACCAACGTCACCCACGTGGTCAGAGCTGAGATCTGAACCCAAGCCTAACTCCAAAGCTTGTCCTGGCTCCCCAGCCGGACTTGGTGACAGATGGAAATAAGAGAGGAAGGAGGCAGAGGTCAGAGAAGGGCGGTGTGGGCACTTCTGGGTCCCGGGTGGGAAGGTGAGGTGAGGTGGTGAAATTCCTGATTCACCTCTTCCATGTTCTGGGTCCCCTGTTCACCATGACTGTGCCCACCACAGGCCTCTAAGCCTCCTTCTGTTTCTCCCCCTATCCCCTCCTGGTCCCCCACCCCATCACTACACCCCTCTGCCTCCCTGGTCCCCTTCTGGGCTCTGAGCCACTCCTTCCCACAGCTCTGTCCTCTCACCCCTCGCCCCCAGGTATGCAGGCCCTGCGCACGGCCCAGGCAGCACTGGGCAAAGGCTGCCTGGCCAGCTCCTTCATCTGCGTGTACTTGTTCACGGGAGAGCTGTACCCCACAGAGATCAGGTATGTCTGGGGGGGCAGCAGAGCGACTGCCCCAAACTGGGGGCCCCTGGCTCTCCTGGGGAGCACTTGTCAAGGCAAGTCTCCTCTCTCTTTCTACTATGGCCCCTGCCCCCACACGCCCAGCTCTCTGGTCAGTCTAGGTCATGGCACTGACCTGTCCACCTTCCTCGGACAGGCAGATGGGCATGGGCTTCACCTCAATCAACGCCCGCCTCGGAGGCCTGGCGGCGCCCCTGGTCACCGTGGTCGGGGAGTTCAGCGCCATCCTGCCGCCGGTGGCCTTCGGGGCCACCTCGATCCTGGCTGGGCTGGCCGTCTGCTTCTTGGCTGAGACCCGCAACACAGCCCTGGTGGAGACCATTGAAGTGATGGAGAGGAGGTGAGGGGCTTCTGGGCACAGCTGGGGGGGGCGACCACACAGGCTGTGGTTCCCACAAAACAACAGGGGGCAGCATCCCAGGGTGAGTGAGGACTGTGCCATCACCACACCTACCTCCTTCCTCGACGGAGGCTTAGCTGTCACAAGAACAGACCCAACACTGATGAATGGAGAGATAGAAATAACAGTCAGCCTCAGACCAGGAGAAAGAGGAATGTACGTGAACTCGACATTGACTTCCCGGTAGGGCAGTGGGGTTGACAGTCTCCGGGAGGGGAGGAGCCACTGTCTGGGGCAAAGGCCAGCCCATGTGACCATCACGGCTTGGAGTCTGGCTCAGAGCTTCCTGACAACAGGAAGGGGGACCCTGTTAATGACTTTTTCTTATTGTCCGGGAGCAAAAGGAATAGCAGGCCCTTGGGGGGGAAGTAGAGCTTTTCTGAGCAAGTAGCATTAAAGAAATTTTCTCCTGGAAAAAGAAAATTTTCTCTCCTGGGTCTCCTTAGAGAGGTCACTGAGTTAGGTGACAGCATTGTCCTTGACAGTGTTTCTAACATAAGTGCCAGAGGCTTCTAGAAGCATTTCTCAGCAATAATGGGCTCCGTGAAGACCCTTAATTTGGGGGACCAGTGGCAGGGAAGGTTACACTCTCAGGAATCTAAGGCACAATTTTGCTGAGGGGTCTTTTCTGTCTCATTGGTCACAGCCAGAACCAGCCATTCTATCAGGTAAGCCAGATGCAGACCGTGGTGCTCATCAGCACAGAGGTGGGCTGGCCGCTGGGGAAACAGGCCGCCTTCGGGTGAACACTCGCGGGTGCGCATGCAGGTGGGGCTGTCGTGAGCGAGTGGGTAAGGCTCGGGAGCCCGGCTCGGCTCAGGAAGGGCTTGCAGAGCTAGAGGCCGAGGATTTCACCTGGTGTTTAATCTAGGCCTTTTGAAATCCCATTCACGTATTCAGTTATTGTTCCATGAGTCCCTACCATGTGCCAGATGCAGTGCTAAGTGTGGGATGCAGAGTGAACGAAACATGTGATCTCTGCCCTCCTGGAGCTTAGGAGTAAGAGAGACACGTAGAGAACAAACACAAATAAATGTGCAATTGAGAGAGAGAGCTGGCTGGTGGAGCATGCTGCTAGACAGAATGGAGGAAGAGGAGGAAGAGGAGTTAGCCAGGCTGAGAAGGCTACAGGTGTCTGCCTGGAGGAGGGAGCAGGCTACCCAGCCCCCTGGCATCCCAGGGAGCTGGGAGTTGAGTGACAGCCCCACGGAGAACCCAAAAGATAAGTCAGGAGTGCCGGGCGGGGCTTGCTGAGACCACGCTGAGATTTTAGGCTTTTGTTTTCAGTTAATAGAGAAACCAGCACAGGACTGGAAGGAGGAGATTAGTTTTTAAAATGTATATTTTGAAAAGATCTTTCTGTCCCTTGGCATTATTAAATCTCAGCCTGAATGGGGCCTTGGGTCTGGACGTTTAGGAAAGTTGCCCCAGAACAGAGTTTTTTCTCAGCCCTTTTATGTTATCTCCCATCCCCAGCCCCTCCAAGAGGCCTTTGATGTACTTTTCCTAACCACAGCCCACCCTCCCAATAACATTTGAATATCACAGATGCACTATGTATCTTTTAATGTACGGTAGCCCTCTGGAAGGCCTAGACCACTGCAGTAGCTGGGATATTTTTGCCCCTCAAGAACTGGTTTTTGCCCCCTTGGGGGCAGTATCACCCCCATGGAGACTGCATGCTCCACCATCATGCCTATAAAGACTCCTTGCAGTTAAGGCTTTTTAGAGTCGCTGAGAGGCTTACAATCGATGCACATTTAGTATGCCGTTGCGTGATTCCCGGGTGTTCTGGTCCACAGGCTTCTTCTATAGCCTGTCTGGGGATCTTCTCGACCGTTCTTGTCCAACCAAACAGGAGACAGAAAGGTCAGCTTCAGCTCAAGCGGTCACTTCATCACGGCAGACAGTAGCAGTGACTTGTCTTGGTTTTGCAGGACGGGCGATGCTGAGGAAGAGGGTGGCGAGAGGGAGCCTCTCTCCTGAGTCAGTCAGATGGAGTCTCAGTTAGTGGGACAACAAGAAATCCAGAACCCCTCAGCCCACCCCATTTTTCTTAAGTTCTAATCTCGTCAGATAATTATGAGTCCGGTCACAGGCCTGGGCTGCCAAGGGTTAAGATGAGAAAAAAATGATTCCTTTCAAAAGTTCAAGTTACTCATCCTCAGGAGGACAGCAAGCCAAGAGGGTTTAGCTCTAATCTACCTACAACGCTGGTTCCTGAGGTTAAGTCATAAGTGAACTTCCCCAGATTTATTTCATAGACCAACAAAAATTGTTTTATAGATAATGTAGTTCTACGTAAATTGCCAGATTCTTCATTAATCACAAGACCGGATACTGTTTCTTCAAAATGGCCCGAATGCCTGGGGTTGTCCTGGGGTCAGCTCCAGTGTCCCCGTGGGTGTGTGTTCCAGCCACATAGCAAAGGAACAGTTGACTCACCCCATTCAAAAATCCTTTTATGTAAGAATAAAACATGCACAAAGGGGGAAAGGTCACTAGGAAGTAAACAGAGGAAAAGTATTCATGTCAGTCATACTCAAAGAAATGCAAATTAAATCAGCGATGTCACTTTAAAATATCCAATGAGGAAAGATTTAAAAACATAGTAATGGACAGTGCAGAAGGTGTGTCAGTAGGGGAGTGGAAACTCCTGCATCCTTTCTAGAAGTTTCTTTGGAATTACTGATCATGAGTCATAAAAATTTTCATGTTCTTCTAAGCAGCAATGACATTTCCAGGACCCTGCCCTAAGAAAATAAGCTTCAGTGGGGGCAGTTTATTTACAAGAATATTCATCACCGTGAGTAATATCCCGGGAAAAAAAGTGACCTTTCCAAACACCTGAGTCTACCGTGAAAAATATACAACAGGTTGATGGAAACTGTTAATGACCTGGGGAATGTTCACAATACACTGTTAAACAGTATGTTAGAATTTCTCATAATATTTTCTTGTATGTCAGGAAATACAGACTCAAAGAAGAG
The DNA here is from genome assembly GCA_007922815.1 of Macrotus californicus. Taxonomy (NCBI): domain Eukaryota; kingdom Metazoa; phylum Chordata; class Mammalia; order Chiroptera; family Phyllostomidae; genus Macrotus; species Macrotus californicus. The sequence goes on from VMDR010000009.1 coordinate 465,984, forward strand.
AAGGAAATACTTTAAACGGTGACAGTGGTTGCCTCAAAGAACGGGTGATGCTTTTTTTCCTTAGCTTCTTTAGATTTTTAAAATTAATTCCAAATTATCTATAGAACAGGGTTTGTTTGTTTGTTTTGTTTGTTTTTGGTAATTAGAGGGAAGAGGCACGCAATGGAAAAACACAGGGCAGCCCCCCTTCTTGCCTAGAGGCTGGGGAAGGGATCTGGGGGCGGCAACCCTCCTGAAAGCCCGCCCAGATGGCGGAATGACCTGGAACAGAGGTGGCCTGGCTTGGAGAAAGTTTCAAGGCTCCAACCAGTGACCTTCCATGGAGCTCCTCCCACTGGTAGGGGCGCCTGGGGAGCTGAGGGGTCAGGGGACAGGTTTTCAGCTTTTCAGTGGCCCAGGCCCTTAGCCAGCTGGGACCTCCTGCCAGCCTCCCACCCACGGTGAGCACCAGTGGCAGGCTGACCTGAGGACGTTTTTCATGCTAGTGTTATTGTATTTCAGACATTGGAAAAGAAGTCCATGGGTTTCAGGTCACTCAGCAGGCTAGCTCTTGTGATCTTTGCTCATTTGATGAGTTAAAAACGGTGTTGAGCAGGCTTAACCCTTTGCAGCAGTTAAACTGAAGAATGTCGGCCTCCAGGCTTTTAGGAGCCATCTTTGAAAGGGATGAGGACTATTCAAGAGAACGGTGTAAAACAGGGTCCCAGCTCGCAGCTCCCACCCACAGGCACATAGCAGATAAAACCCATAAGCCCAGTGAACCCAAGGACACAGCCAGGAAGACCTTAGAGGGCAGGGACAATAGAATGGCTTCTCTGCAATTATGTTAAGAAAAATCTCTCTCTCTCTCTCTCTCTCTCTCTCTCTCTCTCTCTCTCTCTCTCTCTTTCTCACACACACACACACAGAAATGGCTTAAATCATTGAACTAAAAGGCCAGAAATAGAAGAGTTAAAAGGTAAGGATAGAAACACAGATAACACGTTGTGAACTTTGAAGAAGTTCTAAAAATGGAACCAGCTAAAAGTTGACAGGAGAAATTGGCAAGATGTGGAGGAGATTAAAACAAGAAGATAAGGGAAACTAAGACTGTTTAAGGAGGAGAACAAACAGCTCTCAGTCTGTGCGATGCCAGGATAGAATAACTAAAGGAGCCTGGAACAAATCGTTGCAAAGATTAGCAGGTTAAAAGGAAAAATAGGCCAAACTGGACTCCATAGGCTGGGCAGCCCTCAGGCTCTTTGGAAGGCTATTCCAGGGGACTTCCCTGTCCTCCTCTTCCCCTGACTCTGACCTTTGACCTCTGCCCCTCCCTACCAGGTGGGCTGGCTGCCTCTCCACCCTGGGCCAGGGTGAGAGGGGCCTGGCAGTGCCCAGCCCCTGGGTCTCTGCTGGTGCCCCTGGTCCACACTGAGTTGGGCCCCACTGGGTGACTTTGAGTGTGTGTCTGGCCTCAGGTCCTCTTTGGAAAACTCTTTGACCTCCAGCTTTTCCATGTCTGGCTCTTACCAGCCAGGCCAACCTCTGCCACCGGGAGACCTCAGGAACGGAGCAAGGATGGGGCAGAAGGGACTGTGGAGACAGGACTTGTGCGTGGTGCAAACACACGCTTGAACGTGACGCACAGCCCCCAGCCCCTCGCCTCCTCCTTTCCACCTTTCCATGCCATGTTCCCATTTGCCTGTTCACGTCCACAGAGCCAGAGAGGGCCTTCCCAAGAAGGATGCCGGAGGGACCGGGGAAGAAATTTCTCTTCAGCAGCTCGGAGCTTCTCCCCTCAGAGAAACCATCTAAGGTGCCGGCACTTGGGCAACACCCCAGCCGGTGCCCAGGCTTCTGCTGGTGCTGCCCGGGGACGAGGTTGGCCAGTGACCATGGCAGCTCTGCCAGCCCATGTCGAAGAGCCGCCCACGAACCAGGTCGGGGTTGCTGGAAGATACCGGACCAGCAGGCACCGGCATCACACATGTAAAGAAGGTCAGGAAAAGCCACATCCGTGACCAGAGGAAGGACTGTTTTCCTCTCCCACCCCTGACTCTGCCCCTTAAAACCTCTCCGCTCATTCCTGTTCCACCCGAAAACGCTGTGTCTTTGCAGGGTGAGGGGGGGCATTTCTGTCCCCAGTTGTCCCTGAAACAGCCCCGTCAACTTGTCCTTGAGGAATTTCAGAACTCACTGTGCTCCCCGTGTGAGGCCTTACTCTCTCCTGCCTTGTAGGATGCAAGCCCTCTCCACTGTATGTGTGACGTACCTCCCCAAGGGCAAATGTCTCCACGCCAGAGCCCTCTCACCCCTCGCAGTGGGCCTCACATGGCGCACGCTCAATAAATAGTTGATGAATAAATGACGAAGCCAGTCTTGGGCAATGGAGAGAGACCTCTGCCCATCGTTGTGTTCCTAGCAATCCCACATTGCAGAAGACACACGGAGGAGCGCATCCCTGGAACATGGCAGACCCGTTTTCAGCCCAGGTGTTGAATGTGTGCCTTCATCCCTGACCTGGGCCTTCATCAGAATTTGGATTAGTTTCATGAGGAATTCAAATCCTGGCCCACTGGGTGGCCTTGGGCAAGTTTCCTTGTCTAATCCCTTCTTCTCGGAGTTGCCTGAGAATCAAACTGGATAAGGCTCAGTCCCCTACAGTCCAAGCAAAAGCACGGTCTAGGGAAGAGGTAGGAACATCACACTTTGGGCAGGAAACACTGACCTGCCCTTTCGCCAAGGTCAGTCTTTCAGCAGCCGAGCCTTTGGCACAGAGCTCGGGTGAAACTGCCCCAGAAGCGGTCCGAGGCCCTGGGAACCCGATGCGCCAGGTTCTCAGTCCCTCCCACAGCTGTAGCCTCTCTTTCAACCGTCCCATACATGGGCTTTCCTGTTAGAATTGTTCTCAACTCACAGCCGTCAGCAGGTCACTAAATTTGACAGCCAGAGGTACCTGGTCATATTTTAAGATTCACTTTGGGAGTCACCTCTTCCAGGCAGCACTCTCTGACTTCTTCTGCCCACCTCTGGGCTCCCATGATGCCCTCTGCACATCCTCCCCACTGTGTTGTAATGGATCCAGTTACACGCTGGTCTCACCCGGTAGCTCCTTGAAGGCAGAGTTAGGTCATCTTTGCCTGATGCTGTGGCCTTCACGTAGTAGGTGCTCAGTCCACACTACTGGAGTGAAGGAAACAGGGTGGTAAAGAACAAAAGTGGCCTGCCGCTGTTGACCACTGAGGGAGGAGGCAGAAAAACTACATGGGAGGCCTGGGTAGAATAACAAGGTTTTGTATGCATTTTAAAAACATCTCTGTTATAAACACCATTTTGTTTTTATTGTTGAAGAAAATTTAAAATACTGATTCTCAATTCTGGAATCAGCTGTGAGCTTTTAAAAAATACAGGGCTAGGGTCCACTCCTACAAATTCTGATGTCTTTGGTTGGAGCCAAGAGCTGCTGTCTAGAAATAGTTTTCCTACACAGCACGAGAACTGGCACAACCTGACCCGGGAGGCAGGGTTAATTATAACAATACTGTGAATTCGTAGGTAGGGTGAGTTACTCCGAAGCTGATCTCCCAGGACAAAGGAAAGGCATAATTTTATGGGAACAAACCTGACTTTCTATATCAAACCTTCTGACGTGAAGTTTCCCACAACAAGCATAAATAGTTTTGAGGTCACAGGTCACAGTTCCTGGGGAAAAGCCTTTGACTACCCTCGACCTTGGCAAACAACGCTGGTCAGAAACTGCTACTCGACCGCACCGTCTCAACAGGGCTCCACATGGCTGATGTTCCTTGTCCTCATCTTCCTGGTGACTGGCAGATGGCCTCCAGGCATCTTTACCTTTACACCCTAAGGCACTGACCAGCCCTTGACCACAGTCTCCCAGGCACCTCTAAGTTTCCCATTAAGTATCAGTGGGCCTTGCGTCTACAGGGAGATGGCTGCCCAGGGGCCCGGGACTTCCACATATCAGAGATTGTCTGGGCCGGGAAAGATCAGCTAAGGTGAATGGTAAGGCGGATGGTGTCCTGGGCCTCTGCTGCCGACACCTGTGCACGGAACGGCGCACGCCACTTAACAGGCAGAGGTGCAGGCTGTGGAAGCAACCCCCAGACGCACCTGGCTACGTTCTCACTGTCCCATGGGCAGCGTGGCCTGGTGCCCGGCAGGGGGAGGACTGGAAGATGGCACGAGGCCCACAAACCCCAAATCATGGCCCACGTTCCATGTCAGTGGAATCAACACACCGATCGGATCTGGGCTGCCAGGCAGCAGGTGCCACCAAAAGATGGCCTTTAAAGGAGAAACCGAAAAAGATGACGGGATGGCCAGAGCTCAGTGCCCAGTGCGGCATGCACTGCCAGTTGGGGCTCTAAATTCAGCAGTTCCCCCCAAAGGGTACCCCCACTTAAATAGAACTTCAGTCATGAGGACTGGGGTGGGGAGGCGAGGAGTCCCAGACTGGCTGTAAGAGACCAAACCACACAAGGAAATCGTCTCACGCCGCCCTTCCCTCCCCGGGCCCACCCACGGGCCACCAGGCAGGTGGGTCCTGCAAGTAGCGAAAAAGACATTGGAGGTGGGGAACTCGGAATTCTAACTTGGTGCTCCCTGCATTTGAGTAATTATGGAGATTGATGATAGTTATCATGAACAAGACGCGACACCCCTAAGGCAGGCAGTGGGAGGTGCTTTAGGATGGCGCAAGGTGCCTACGGAAGAAACTGCTGAGTCCTCAGGGACAAGTCTGGGCAAAGGGTGTGGGTGAGACATGGGGAAAGCCGCAGAAGGGGGAGTGGTTGCTGCAGGGACTGTTCACGGGGATCAGGGATGGAAAGGAGGTGGAAAGAAGGGAACATCTCAGACCCGGGAGGTCAGGGTGGAGACAGGCACCACTCACCTCTTCCAGCTCTTTGTCATAGCACAGCTGGCCCATTTAACCCAGACATACGCAGCAGCTTGCAACTTGACCACTGACCAATGAAGAGTCTTTTTAAAAAATATATTTTTATTTCATTTTTTTAGAGAGAGAGGGAGGGAGAAAGAGAGGGAGAGAAACATAGATGTGAGAGAGAAACATTGGTTGCCTCTCGCACGCACCCTGACCTGGATGGACCCGTAATCTAGGCATGTGCCCTAACCAGGAATCAAACCGGCAACCTTTTGCTTTGTGGAACGATGCCCAGCCACCTGTGCCACACCCGTCAGGGCCCAGTGATGAGTCTTAATCTGACACCTGCCAACAACTATTCAATCCACTTTTTTTAAAAGATTTTATTTATTTATTTTTAGACAGAGGGGAAGGGAAGGAGAAAGAGAGGGAGAGAAACAAGGTGTGGCTGCCTCTTATGCGCCCCCAACTGGGCACCTGGACCGCCACCCAGGCATGTGCCCTGACTGGGAATTGAACCTGTGACTCTTTGGTTTGCGGGACAACACCCAACCCACTGAGCCATATCAGTCAGGGCTCAATCCACTTCGTAACGTGATTTTGGTTTTGACAAATATTTTGAAGTTGTTTGGGGTTACAGTGTTCTGAGTCTGGAATCTAGATTTAGTCTGTACTGCTCAATGTGATCGCTATTAGCCACCTGTGGCTACCGAGATTGACATTAAGTAGCATTAAGTAAAATGTAAAAGTCAGTTCCTTAGTTTCACCTGCCACAGCCCAATGGCCAGTAGCCGCCTGCGGCTAGCAGCTACTGTGTGGTCCGGGCAGCACAGATCTCCACCATCTCCATCATCACTCTGCTCTAGAAGCTTCCTCTCTGAGCACGGGATCATCACTGTTGGGGTGCTGGAGTCCCGCTGCTGAAGAGGCACTGGACGTGAAATGCCCATTTGCAAGGGGACACCTCTCGTAATGAGTCCTGATTGCTTTTAACAAATAAGGTAATGTAGGAAAAATAAGACTTTTGGGGTGATTTCCTATTATTTTTAGATGGAAGTTTCTAGAGCTGTTCTGTGCAAGTAAGGATGACTATGCAAAATTCAAAAAAGAAAAAAAAAACATCAAAACCACAGCTTAAATAATGCTACCATTGTTATCTCTTCAGGACAGACTTTCATCAGCTGGCAGGTCCCCGGGCCACTTCTCTGTTCAGCAAGACTCAAGGGCAACCCAAGGTGAGTTGTCATAGCCCATACCCTGCCCCAGCTGGAGAGAGAACCCAGGCAAGTCTCCCCGTTCCCCAGGCAGGGTGTTTCCTAGCACATCCCTCCCTCTCCTGGGCCAGCAGCAGGTCTCAGGACTTGGTGAGGTTTTACTGTAGATCCATCAAGTGAAGGGCAGCCGGCTCATGTGGTCCTGGCCCAGTGCTGGCTTCAAGCAAAGGGACCCTCTGCCATTAGCCCAGAATGACTGTGAACACAGCCAGCTTCCTAGGTCTGCAACCTGTGCAGTTGCACCGGACCCCGTGCTCAGAAGGGTCCCACAGGAGCTCTGCTGCCATCCTGAAATTCTTAATAATTTTTAACTGGGAGCCGTGCATTTTCATTTTGCTCTGGGCCCCTCCAGTTAGGAAGCTGGGCTTGTCTGCATAAAGTCAGGCCTTTTTCAAGGAAGGTGTTAATCTGTGACCAAGAGAAGGTACAGGCAAGGAGAAGGGACAGGGGAGAGACAGTGGGGAGAGCCAAGTGTGGGTTTCAGGGCCACCTGGGGGGCCCCTGGAGCTCCGGCTTTGAAGGGGTAAGTGCTCGCTTGTCACAGATATATCCCTGTTGGGAGAAACCAATGGCACACAAGAAAGGTTTCTGTTTAGTCGCTTTGTTTTACCATAATGTTGACAGTTTATTTCCTTCCCAAACTTTTGCCTAACCTGATGTAACCAGGTGGCAACTGTGGGCAAAAGGGGGCCTCATGTGAAACCTGACCTGCGCAGGGGAGGCCTGCGTGGCAGCCTTACAAACTCAGAGACCTCAGGTAAACCTGTGGGTTGGTCTGAAATTAAAACTTTCTAACTAAAAGCAGTTCACGGCAGGTATAGTCATGTCCTAGGCTGGTATTTTTTCCCTAACAAAGGTCGATCTTTACCTTAACTAAGCCCATATCATTCCCAGAATTAGCTAGAAGAACATCTGGATTTGTTAAACTTACCCGTCCCCTGGCCCAAGAAAGCGCGAATGCTTGAGCCAACAGCACTCCTGCTGGGTCTTAAGGTGAAGCTTGTCAAAAAGGGAATGGCACTCCTCCTCTGCCACCATCCCCACCCACTCGCCAGCCCTGAGGGAGTGCGGCCAGAGAAGCACAGCTCTTCTTTGATAAATGGGGCAGGGGTGGGGGAGGCAGGGGGTCGCAGTGAAAATGATTCACCTTGGCTTGCCCTTCCGTGAGTGCTAAAGAGAGAAGCAGAGTTCATCTCGAATGTTCACATGATCCATGGAGACCCACACAGCTCCCGTGATGTCCCCTGTAAGGACAAGACAAACAGCCAAAATGGGTGGGGTGAGGGGCCAGCTCAGTACTACCCTGGTTCTGGAAGCACAGCGAACACCACAGCTTAAGCAAGAACGTCTAAGTGGTAAGAATCGTCCACCTGGAGAGCAGAGCTGCGAAAGGGAGAGGAAGAACGATTAATGCCATTCTGTCTTTTCCCTTTCGCACACAACAGTCCCCCCAAAACAAATCCCCCTTTCTCCCTAAATTCCTACAGCAGAGAGCACTCAATTCCATTAACACATGCAAGTGGGCTGACCATAGTCCAAGGCCACCTAACCCATCCAGCCCCTTGAGTGAACTTGATAAAGCTACCCCCTCTAGGCAGCAGCAGCTCCCTGGGCACCCAGCTTGGTGAGTGAAGGGTGCCTTTGTGCATGTTAGAAAGACTCCCACCCCCACCCCACCCGGGGAGATACACCTTCACAGCAGGCTGCACAGCTTGGCCAGCAAACACCAGCTCGAGCTCAGCACGCCAGCCCCGCCTGTCTGGCCGAGCTCCCTCGCTTAGCGAACAGCCTGCACCACTGCACTCGGAGGTTCTGCTTAATCGCTAACCATGAAGCTGCTCTACAATAGGAGGAAAGCAGTTTGCATGGCCTGATTCCTATCAGCTGCAACTTACTGAATCTAAAAGTCGTTGGGAAGGAACGGACCAAGGTTTGGAAAAGCCTTTTTTTACCCCCCTTTCCTCTTACTCAAAATATGAATGTGATGGCTGAAATTCCAGAAGCCACTTTGGACACGGAGGTGACCTGAAGGCTAATGCGAGGACAGTGGAGCAGGACGGAAGGACCTGGTCTCCCATGAACGCAATCAGCCCTGGTCTGCCTAGTTCTGGAATTAATTTATCTGACAGAGAAATAAACTTCTGTTCTGTCCCAGCCACTGTGATTCTGAGATCTGGCTGTACATCACAGATATAAAACCTAGTTCACATACTGCTATAATCAAAGCATTGTTATATTGACACAGAAAAGACAACAAATAAATCAGTAGAATAGAATTTAAAAATCCAGCCCTGGCTTGTGTGGCTCAGTGGACTGAGCGCAGGCCTGCAAACCAAAAGGTTGCAGGTTCGATTCCTAGTCAGGGCACATGCCTGGGTTGAGGGCCAGGTCCCCGGTAGGGGGCTCATGAGAGGCAACCACACATTGATGTTTCTCTCCCTCTGATTCTCCTACCCTTCCCCTCTCTAAAAATAAATAAATGAAATCTTTTAAAAAGTAAAAACATTAAAAATATATAAAACTTTTGGTAGGAGAAACGGCAAAGCTAAAGGGCAGGTTGGGAAAATACATGTGCCACACATCTGATAACGGTACTGCCTGTGGCAGGGTCGGCAAACACTTTCTATAAAGGACCAGATAATAAGCACATGAGGCTCAAGGGCCATACGGTCTCTGTCGAAACTACTCTGTGTCACACAGACTCACCCATAAACTAATGAGCATGGCTATGTTCCAATAAAACTTTATAGATACAGAAATTTGGGTTTCATGTCCTTCTTTTAATTTTTTCAGGCCTTTAAAAATGTAAAAACTATTCCTAACTTGCCAGCGGAACAGTCGAATTGATACCTGGTCTATGATCTACCAGGAGCTCCTGATGCTTTGTAAGAAAATACAAAGATCCAAAGACATAAACATACAAGCTGTAGAAGAGGAAGTCCAAATGGTCGCCAAGCATTTGTAACAGAACGGGGAAGGGGGTTTTCCTGTTCTCTGAGTAAATCCATGACGAATAATCCCATAATCCAGAGAGAGGGTCTTGAGGAGCTATCCACAGCCTCCTACAGGAGACATGAACCAGTCTCTCAGCGCACAGCGCCACCTGCAGACATCACGGGCAAGAAGTAAGTCAGAAAAGGACGGGAAGAGGGAGGAGGGCTGGTGACATACCTAGGCTATTTGACACTCGGAGCAGATGATTTTTTAACTTCCCTTCTTCTATACGACATTATCTTCAGTAATTACCATATCGAAGGCATTACATATTTCTAAGTAGATCTAGCCATTATTTCAATACTGCATCTTTTGGGTTTTATTTTTCTTTGTTGGGCTTTATTGGGTCAATGTCTTTTCGTGTTAAGACAGTGTCCTCTTTTATCCTAAGTGAAATAAACTAGTCAAATACCATATGATCTCACTTATACGTGGAATCTAATAAACAAAATAACTTAACAAACAAAATAGAAACAGAGACAGATAACAGAATTAATCATCTTTTTAAATTTTCTATTTATTTTTAGAGAGAGGGGAAGGGAGGGAGGAAGAGAGGGAGAGAAACAGTGCGTGAGAGACACATCAATCAGTTGCCTTTTGTGTGCCCCCGACTGGGGACCTGGCCCGAAACCCAGGCATGTGCCCTGATGGGGAATTGAACTGGCAAACCTTCAGTTTGCAGGTTGACACTCAATCCACTGAGCCACACCAGCCAGGGCCAGAATTAATCATTCTTAAGAAAAGGACATTACCTGGGTGGACCTGACCTACAGCATGGGCTCTTGAAAGACAGAGTTTCTCTGGCTGGGGAAGAAACCCCTAGAAAGAAAAGCAGCTTGGCTAGCACTGATCTCAGCTTTGCTGAGCGGAGAACCGGGACGGGCTGTGCTCAGACTTCTGACCTACAGAACTGTGAATGAGTAAATGGATGTTGTTTTAAGCCAACATCCACTTAAAATTTGGGATAAGTTATTCCATGGCAATGGAAAGCTAATACACCCTTTATTGCCTGTACCCAGGTGGACCACTCCCACCCTCCACCCTTGGTCTTCACCAGGCAGAGGAGTGAGGGGTAGGTAAAGGATTTTCCCTCTCCACAACACCTCCCCCCAAATCCTGGCTGTGGTGAATATGCAGACTCTAACCAGCTCCACACTGCGCCACTGAGGCAGAGACAGGGTGCTGTCGCTCTGCCTGGCCCTTGTCTCGCATCTCATACCCTGAGCTGTCCCCTAGGAGTCTTTAGCCTCTTTGGCATCGTCTGGAGAATCACTGCTTTGGTAAAAACCCCATACTGTCCTCAGTTAGCCCCTACTTTTGGATGTCCAAACAGTTTCCTTTAAAAACATATTGTAGCCCTGGCTGGTGTGGCTCATGGACTGAACACCGGCCTGCGAACCAAAGGGTCACTGGTTCAATTCCCAGTCAGGCCTCCTGCCTGGGTTGTGGGCGGGGTTCCCAGTAGGGGGCGCGCGAGAGGCAATTGATGTTTCCCTCACTTTCTGCTTCTCTTTCCCTCTCTCTAATAACAAATAAATAAATAAAATATTTAAAAAGAATAAAAAATAAAAACATATTGTAAATATGGCCACGACGAACAGCTTTGTACACAAAACTTTGGGCTTTGGCTGTTTTTCTTAGGATAAGAAATACGGAGTCAAGGAGAATTGAACATTTTTAAGGCTCATGATATATACTGCCAAACTGTTTTCTAGAAACTCTACAAGTCTACTACCCATTGGCGGAGTGTGATACCTAAGGTTGTTTGATCTGAGCCAAAGAAGATTTTCGCTCCAAGATTTTGGGGATATTTCTGCGGGAAGGGCCTCTTCTCATTTTACCTCTCAACTGTCTCCCCCGGAGTGAGCCATCTTCACTCCCAAACTTTCAGTCATCCACTGGGTACTTCTACCTGGAAATCCCAAAGGCGCAAAAACCTAACTTCAAAACTAAGGCATTTGTCACCTTTCCACTCCTTTTCCACCAAAAATGCTACAGATCAGAACACGGACCTACTGCTGCGGCTGGGACCCAGGTGATAACTATGATGGTAATCATGGCAACGAGATTCCCGGACGAATTTGCCGTTTTAAGATGAAGGAGGGCACACCGAGTGCAGAGATGACGTGAGGACAGAGAAGGGAAGACACGCCTTCCTCTCCGGGGTAGGGCACAGAATGGGACATTTGAGAGAATGTATACAACAGCACCTGCGCACCAAGGCACAGAACTAAGTGACTAGTGTGCGTCATGGATCTTCGCCAAGCAGGCAGGTCCTGGAAAATAGGTATTCGAGGCTGGCACGGAGATGTTGAGGGCGGGGGTCGGCAAGCCCCTGTGCCCGGAGTCCGCGGCCTGGGAGACAAAAACTGAGCAACCGTCGTAAGGGGCCCCCGCCGCTCCGCGCGGGCACGCGAGCGGGCGTGTCGGAGTTTGTGCGCACGCGCCCCTGGACGCACGTGCGCGCGCAGAGCTCGGGAACTGGGAGGAGGCCGCAGAGGGGAAAGGGTGGGGTTGAACTCGGACCTCGCGCATGCGTGCGCTGCACAAATCATTTGGCGGGTCTTTCCCACACCTCTGTTGTGTGCGGGTCGCGGAGAAGCTGTGCGGTGGCTTTTAGGAAGTAGGCTGGTCTCTCCAGGAGAGCGACTTCTCGAGATTTCTGCTCCATTCCTTCGGGCGTCTGGCGGCGTCCACCACGCCAGAAAAACAAAAGTGCTTCTCCGTGACTGACAGCTGGGGTCTTCTGACCGCTTGAGGTTTGGGGCTCTTTGTTCACCTTCGGTCTTGGTCCCCCGGAGCGTGAAAAGGATCAGAGGGACCTCGTCCTGCTCGTCGATCTCCACGCCGGTGGGTTCGTGGGACTCAGGTCGGAGCTGGGTGGACCCGTCCCCCTCCGGCGTCACCATGACTGTGTCCGCCCAGCAGGTGGCGGAGGAGTTGGAGATCTTCGGCCTAGACTGCGAGGAGTCTCTGACGGAGAAACGTGAGTCCGCCCCTCCCCGGGCCCCAGCCGAGGACCGCGCTCGGCTCCGCGTTCCTCGTCGCCAGGAAGCCAAAGGGCGCGCTTCCGGGGTTCCCCTCCCCTAGACCAGACTTCGCGGCGAGAGTGAGAGGACTTCGACTGAGTTTTGAGATTTGGGATAGGGGCACTTTGAAGCTCTCGCAGAGTACTGCGGGGACCCCAGCCCGAAAATAAGAAGATGAAAGACGATTTTAAGTCAGCGCCGTCTCAGAAAGGTGGAATTGGGACGTGCCGGGCTCACACCAGCTAGGCCCTGGGGGCTTGTCCCAGTTTGGAAATTGTTTAAGCTCCTACCACCAAGCGAGAGGTTTGGGGCTTTTGAAATGCAGTTTTGTATCCCAGGCTCCTCCCTTTGCAGCCTGCACCTCAACCTTCTGCTGGCCCACCCCCCACTTCGCATCAGAGCTGTTGGTACTCTGTGCAAGTATGAGTTCCTAGAGGCGGGTTCCTAAAATTGAGTGGGAGCTTGGAAGGGACTGTGGGGAGCTGGTCGGCTGCCTGCAGCCGGAGAAGCAGACCAGCAGAGTCGACAAGCTTGTGCTGGTCTGTGAACCCAGCCCCCGGTCCCCACAGGCTCCCGCACATCCGTCCATTGTATTGGTCAGGCTCTGGGACAGTGTAGGGACTTGTTTGGAGCAAGTCCGGGGAGAGGCAGAGTTCTCAGTTTTAGAAATGGAATAAATGTGCACCTCCTGCCCTACCTGTTCATCACCTCTGAACTTTTTTAACGTTAATATGTTAACCTCTCACGAGAGACCAGAATACTCCGAGTTCTTATGCCCAATGCATTGTCTTCCCAAAAGGAGAGTTAAATGAGAAACCCAATGATAGTCAGACATGTATTAGATGAGCCTGAAGTCAGAACGAGAGAAATGAGTGTGTGAGCCAGGTTTGTAAAGGCTGCAGCCCAAGGTGCCCGTGGCTTCCGGCTCACGTGGGCCGACACTGGCCGTGGCGTAGGAATTGTAGACTGTGGATTTGTAATCACCGACCCCCGTGGGACTTGAATACCGCCTGGCAGTCATACCATGTCTTCCTGGTCTGTTCACTCTGAGTCTTCTAGGTGGCTCTTTCCCACCTTGTCATTTACATCTTTCTTCCCTCTCTCAGCTGATGAATTTGCTTCCTGTTTTGCTGAAAAAGTAGGAGCTATTAGAAAATTTCTACAAGCTAGAACGTTACTCCTTCCTGCCTACCCGTGTCTGTGCTGTATACCTTGCCTTCCTTCCTGTTACAATGAATAAAATCTCCATATTCTTAGCAAAAGCCACACTCTCTGCTTGAGTCCTAAATCCCACTCCTCACCTTCTTAAGGACATCATTCCAGTAATTCTCTCCTCTTACGTATTTTGTATTTTTCTCCCTTTAAGATTTTTTTCCCCTAATAGCATAGAGACGTAGTTCTTACTACTGCCTTTTAAGAAAGTCTGTTGACTCCACTTCCCACTTCAGTTCTTTCTTTCCCAATTACACTGGATGTCCTCAGAAGGGCTGCCTGTACTTGTCCTCGGTTTTTTTTCTCCTTAACAGTCAACTTTGTCATCTCCACCGCAGCAGTGAAGCTGCTTCTCTCAAGGCCATCAGAGGCTTTCATCTGGCTACCCAGTGTTGACTTTTCGGTCCTTATCTGGAGTTACCAGCAACGTTTGACCGTTCATCACGTCTTCTTTAAAACAGGCTTTTCTTGTAGCTTCTCGGACACTCCTGGCTGTCCTCCCCCCACCACCACCACTTGTCATCATGTCTCAAGCTCTGCAGATTCATTCCCCTCCTGTCCTGAGCCTCAAGACACTCTCACTGTCTTAGTGGTCTCATCTGGTCTCACGGCTTTACATCCCCGTGTTTCTGATGAGTCCCAACTTTGTGTCTTAGCCCAGACGTCTTGCCTGAACGGCACGCTGGTCTGGCCCGCTGCCTAGTTGGCATCTCCAGCTGGCTGTCTGATTGGCACATCAAACTCTACACTTTGGAAACTGGGCTCCTGGAGTCCCTTCCCTCTCCTGACAGTAGTTCCTCCAGCTCTCTTCCCCACTTCAGTTAACAGTGACTGCACCCAAGAAACTACCAAGAAAATCAACTGAAAAAAATTTTAAACCAAAAAAAAGAAAGAAACAAACAAAATAGTGACTGTATCCTTCCAGGTGCTCGGGCTAAAAACAGCATCATCTCCTTTCTTTCTTCAGACCTCACGTCTGGTCAGCAGGTCCCACCGGCTTTACCTCTACTGTGCATCCCGTCCAGACTCCCACCCCTTCCGACCACCGCCACTGCCTTGATCCAAGCCACCGTCATCTCACGTGGATTTTACTATGATTCTCTTAATTGGCTCCCCTGATTCTGCCCTTGTCCCCTTCGGTCAGTGGAAGTCAGATCACGTCACTGTTCTGTTCCAACCCTCTAGATTTCCTAGCTTGCTCAGAGTACTGCCCAGGGTGATGGCAGTGGCCAGCAGTGCCTCCTCCCTCACTGCCTCCAGCCACCGTGTGGTGGCTGATCTTGCTCAACCTCTGGATTTTTGCCTGAAATCTCTTCCCTTAGACACTGCGAGACTCATTCCTTCACTCCCTTCAAGTCTTTACTCGAAAGTCTTCTCAATGAAGCTTTCCCTGATCCGTGTATTTAAAATAGCTAAGCCCTTCCCCAAGTCCCTGATCCCTCTCCTGGCTTTACCTTTCCACACAGAACACTTAACCATCTGCCTGTGTACATTACCTCTTTTACTTGTTTGTTTTCTGTCACCCGCCAGTACTAAGCTTCATGAAGACAAGGATTCTTCTCTGTTCTGTCCACTGCTGCATTCTCATGCCTAGAACAGTGCCTGGCCCGAGCAGGTGCTGAATAAATGTGGATTGAATAAATAGAGGGTTATTTTCTTTTTTTCAAGGTTTAAGCTGCAAGAAATAAACTAAGTGCTTACTTTTCCGACTTTTCCTCCACAGTGGCAGAGATGTGCGTTCTGTACGGGCAGAACAAGGAGGGAATGGTAGGTGAGCTCGTAGCCTTCTGCACCAGCACACGGAAAGATCGCCTTACCCCGGAGGTGCTGAACTCTTTTGAGCGTGAGGTGAGAGCACAACGTAAGGAAACTCCTCACGTGACTCTCTGTCCCTGCCCTGCAGGGGAGGCAGTGTGGCCCGGTGAGGAGAGTGTGAGCCTTGGGATCGGAACTGGCTTCCAGTCCCAGTGTGAGCTTGGATAGACAACTTAACGTCTCTGAGCCTTGGCTCCCTCTTCTGTCCGTGGTTCTCACAATCCATACTTTTTAGGGCGATTGTAAGAATTAAATGAAAATGGATATAAACCACTAAGACTATGCCCGACCGGTGGTAGGTCCTCAACAGGTACTTGGTGTGACTGTTAGAGTCATGTGTCGTAGAGAAGTAGTCACAGAGTAAGTCTTTGTGTCTAGTTGATCGTGAACGTCTTCTTAATTCCCGCTGGGAGGAATTTTATGTCTTTAATTGTATTTCGAAACCCTGTTATGATCTTGTGGCTGTGGAAAATGCCTCCTCTAACACTTAACTTTGGAATAATATATCCATTATCTTTTCTTCCTCAGTTTCTGAGCAAAAGATTGTCCAGAGTCCGTCACAGGGCCTCCACGGGCAGCGGGCATGCAGGAGCCAGGGACATTGTTTCCATACAAGAGCTGTATCCTTTTCTGCTGGAGGTCTTGACCTCCCGCCACGCGTTCTATTTTATAATTCGTTTATAGTCATGTGTGTAATTTATAAACACAAATAAAAATACTTCCTGTTCAGATTTCTGCTTAATCAACCCTTGCCTTAGATTTTGAGTGGAAGTTTATTGTTATCTTTCTTAACCAAGGTTATTAGAATTGAAGTGGAGGAAGAAGAAGAGACACTCCTGAACTCTTATACCACACCCTCGAAGGTGAGTTCACAGCGTTCGGAAATGGCGTTCTGCAAACAGTGTGTTTTCTTTATTCCCAAAATGTGATGACATTCGGAGTTCTGAGAGAGAAAATTAACCTTCACCCAGTTTCTGTGTATTTCCTGCCGTATTTCCACTTATGCGTCTTCCTTCCCGATCCTGTGCACACGTGTGTTTACGTAACTACAGTCCTCGTGAACGTGCAGTTATTCTTCGTTTTTCAGTTCACATATCATAGAATTTTCGTGCATATGATTTCCCTGTAATTTTTATATATTTATTAAGAATATTTTATTTATTTATTTTTAGAGAGAGGGGAAGGGAGGGAGAGAAACATCAGTGTGTGGTTATCTCTCGCGCACCCCCCCTGTTGGACCTGGCCTGCAATCCAGACACGTGCCCTGACTTGGAATTGAACTGACGACGCCTTAGTTCACAGGCCCGCACTCAATCCACTGAGCTACACCAGCCAGGGTACTACTCTTTTTAATGGTTGTATAGTTTAGTATCAGGTGGAGGTACTATAATTGAGTAATCCAATTCTAGTTTGGATTCCAGCGTGAGAGAGAGGAGGGCAGTGGAAAATCATTGCCCTCAAAGCCCTAAGTGACCTTGGGTGAGTGGTTTTATCTCTCTGTGCTGCAGTTTCCTTACCTGTAAAATCAGGGTTCATTATTCATTCACTGAGCAGCTACTATGTGCCAGGTGCTGGACGGTGAATGAGACAGGCACGGAGGGGCTCTGCCCTCCGGAAGCTCACAGCCGAGGGATAATAATCTGTCTCAGAGGTCTCAAAGGTGAAATTGATATGCACAGTGCCAAGCCCAAAGCAAGCTATTAGTAGTCGTAGTTACTCTTTATACAAAATAAATTTGTGGAAATCCACAAACATGGAGTAAGCCTTAATTTTTCACAATACGTTACATTGTAAAAAAGAAGGTAAATCGTTTCAGTGTGCCTGTGGAGAACAAGAAAGCTAAAAATGTGCCCTGTTGACACATTGCGTACCGCTCACGAGTTTTCGCGTTTTTCACACGCCATCTGGTCATTCAAATAGTCTTTGTCTTCAAGTTCCTGGTGCTTTTAGAAATGCCCCCTCTCAGAAAAAGGAAGGAACCCAATGAAACTGATACACTTCCGGAAGTATTTAACGATAATTTATCAGATATTCCTAGTGAGATCGAAGATGCGGATGACTATTTTGACGATTCCAGAGACGATCTGTAGTTATGATGATTTAAATAACGTGCAGTTTGCCCAAAAACGTGCGGTCCCTGGCGCATGTCTTAGAGATTTCTATGCGGTACGTAATGTGTTAAGTTGCCAACACAAAACCAAGTGCATGTGATATTAAAGGAAGTAATGAGATTTTTCTGAGAGATTATAAAATCAACACTTGGTTTTCCCCCTAAAGGTGGTCTTCCCCGAGAGTCCAAATCTTAGTATAAGGCATCTCCATTCTTCCATTTGTTCAGGCCAGGGACTTTGGAGACCTCCTCGAGTCGTTTTCCCTCTTGCACCCCATATCCAACTTTCCCACCAGTCACATCAGCCCTCCTTCCAGGATCTGGGCCCCTCTCACCACCTCCACAGCCACCACCATGTCCCCAGCATCATCATCTCCTAAACGATTGGGACAGTCTCCTAACTGGTCCCCTGTCCTCTTTCTGCTGGTCCTTCTGCTTGTCCGCCTCTAAACGACTTTCTACACAGCAGCCAGAGTGCCCCTTTCCAGTGAAAGTCAGGCCAGGTTTTTCTTGTGCACAGCTCTCCCCCCGTTCTCCATCTTCCTTAGTGACCTAGTAAAATCGGTCTGTGGGTATGTGAGATGCAGTCCCTGCTCTCTCCTCCTTCTGTGCCTTCCTCACTCTGGTCTCCTTGCTCCTCTTCAAACACCAAACAGGTCCATCTCCGATGTCCCCGTGTCAGAGGGAACAAACTTATCTAAAATAGCAAGCCCCCTCTCTCCTTTATTTTCTTATTTTATTTTTCTCCGTAGAACTTATTACCGTGAGGCATGTTCTATATTTACTCTTTGTTTTAGTCTGTCTCCCTCTGTTAGAATGTAAGCTCCTTGAGGGCAGAGACTTTAGTTTCCCAGTGCCTGGCTCGCTAGTAGTGGTTAAGGACAGACCTTCTGAAAGAGGGCAGTGGGTGGTTCTTAGGTAGCATCAAACAGAATTGCAACAACTGGCGGGAACACCACTCTGTTGATCTGATTGACAACTTCGCAGCTCCAGAGTTTATCTGATTTGTCTGTATACCCAGAGTTAATCACATCCTTGGGAAGTGACTCATGGTAGCCCAGCTCTCAGCAGACCCATGTGTAAGTTAGATGCAAATTCACTGTTGAAGTATGCACCCTTTCAAAGACCGAAGTGCCACATGGGGGCACCCCATTTCTGCTACTAAAGTACTCAGGAGGCTCAATTTCAAATCAGGATTTGTGACCATGGAATCAGAACTAAGTCAATTGGGTTGAAATGAGCAAACAATGGGAAATATACGCCTGAAGCTCAGAGGAGACGCAGTGTGGGTCTGGGCTGGAGATAGGTAATATCCTGAGAACAGTCCCCATTCCATGGAACCTACTCGGTCATTGTTAGACCACGCACCAAAGGCACTGTGATAGCAGAGTCATAGCGTCATATGGTGGCCTTTCCACACAGACAGTGCCCGGTTGAGGTTGCCTGACCTTTGCCAGGTCATGGGGCAGGCATACTCCTGTTACGGTGGTGAAGGTCAGTGGTCTTGCTTGTCATCATTAAATAACTGACTTGTGCAGCTGACAAGTACTCTTTTGCCTTCGCGCTCATCATAGTCTTCTGGTTATAAGTTGGCTTTCCCCATGACCTGCCTGATGGGAGAGAATGTGTCAGCCTGAGGCTTCGAAGTTCCTGTACCGTCGGCACTATATTTCTAGTCTGTCAGAACGCAGGCCTCCTCGGCCATAACTCAGGTTCCGGTGTGCCATGAGAAGGTGCTCATGTGAGAATACGGTCCCGCCCGTACTTCTCATTACAGGTGAATAAACTGGCGTGTGGTGTTCGTAGTGAATCTCAGGAGCTAGGTCAGAGTGAGCGCATCCCTGAGGAGTGAGACAGCAGGTGGCTTATTACAGCAGGGGCTGAGGGCGAGAGAGATGAGACCGTTTCCCAGAGTGCCATCCTCTGGTCATGTCCCGGGAGGCAGACTCCTCTTCAAATGATCCCCGCACAGCATCAGCCCTAGGGTCCCAGAGCACACGTTGTATTAGAAGTGAATTTCGGGAAAGTAGTTTGAGACAATATATCAAAACCATAAAATCTTTTCTATCTTTGACATAATAATTCTCCCTAATAAAAATCTCTCCGGAGGAAATAATCTAAATTATGAGAAAATCTGTATAACGTGGAGATATGCATCTCAGCATGATTTATAGTTACCCCAAATTACAAGCAGCTCATATATCCAGCAATAGAGAAGTCATTATGTAAATTATTATATTTCAGTTCAATCAACACAGCTACTAAAAAGGATAAAGATTGTGGTATTGTGGGAAAATGCTTGTAATTAGTATAGAAAAAAATTAGCCCTGGCCGGTGTGGCTCAATGGGTTGAGTACCGGCCTGCACACCAAAGGGTCGCTGGTTCAGTTCCCATCAGGACACATGTCTGGATTGCAGGCCAGGACCCTGGTTGGGGGGTGTATGAGAGGCAACCACACATTGATGTTTCTCCCGCTCTCTTTCCCTCTTCCCCTCTCTAAAAATAAGTAAATAAAATCTTTTTTAGAAGTTAGTATACATAGTACTTAAAGATTTGTATTTAAACTAAGATTGAACTATTACAAAAATATTAAAATACTAGAAAGGAATATTTAAAATGTTCATTGTGTAGGGTGGTAGCATAAGAGCCTTTTTAAATCTGGTTTCTATTCCAGCTCCTTAGTGATGGTTTTGAACCTGTTCTCTGGTGGCTGTCTCGCAGTCCTCACGGTAGGCAGCCTTGGTGGCAGGACTCAGATATGCAGCCAGGAGGAGCCCAAGGGCAGGGAATGCCTCTCCAGGCTCGAGGGCCTCTGACTGCAGTCTCGGCAAGGATCTGCCTTAGCTCTCTCAGTCAGTTACTTTAGACTTTGAGGAGCAGTAGGTCTCGGGGCTGTGGGTTTCATTCTCCGCTCTGTGCGTGTCTTTGGATTCTTGTTGATAAGCAAAAACCAGAAAGTGACCATCAAATGAGGTGTTTGCTAAATACTCTCCAAGTATGAGCTCAACCGAGTTATCTGCCTGAGTCATTCCCTTCTCTAATTTTGAAAATGTGTGGTTGACTTTGCCAAAATAAGTAGTAACGTGGTCCCATCCCTTCTCAGGAACACGCGTCCATGCGGGTCAAAACCCATGTGTTGTTAAATTCACACGTGTTCTGAAGCAGAGAGGGGTGGGGAAAGCAGGGGGACACATGAACAATTTGACAGGACAGACTGACCTCTTGGCAGTCCTTTTTAGAAAATCTTGGCACTTTTTCATAGTTGCCTTCAACATGGGGACAGTATTCTGAAGAGTGCCTGGTTCCAGTTGCTGAAGATTTCTAATGGGATTCCTCTCGGCATGTGGGACCTCGAGACCCAGCCCCACCTCACGGCCTCCACTTGGGCCCCGTTTCTCCCTCCTTTGGAACTGTACACTTAATTAGTAACTTGGGTCTGGAGGGATCGGGATTTTGTTTCGTGTTTTGTTTCTAGGGTTCTCAGAAGCGAGCTGTCACCACCCCAGAAACCCCCCTGACGAAAAGGAAGGTGTCTACTCGCAGCCCCCATCAGCTTCTCTCACCATCGGGTTTCTCTCCGAGGTATGATCAGAATGAAGTCAGCTGCCAGAAAGCCGCCCGCCCTCCCCCTTCTCTGGTTATCTGGTGCGGGCTGACTACAGAGTGACTTATTAAGTGGAGGTGGACGGACACCTCCGCATGAACTGGCCCGAAAGCCTATTTCTCTCGGCCCTCCCTCCTTTCTCTTCCTGTGTGGAAAATTACTGTTTCTTACAGTAATTAAGGAAACTCACTTTCCACCCACTTTTCTGGGGCTTGTTTCCTAGATCAGGAACTGATATCTTCTGCTGGAAACAACCTGCCTATTCAGGAGTCCGAGAGTCCTCCCGGCCGTGCCAGCGCCGGCGGACGGCCTTTTACCTGCTTGTTAGTTTGTGTGTTGTTGGGTTTCTTTTTCTTTTTTTTTTTCTTCAATCTAAAGTAGTTATTCTTTTAAAAAGAAAAGCCCATATCTTTGTTGATAGTGTTACATAACCTGCTTATCGTTCCGCCTCAGGTTACAGCTATAGTTTCTGAGAGTTTTCTTGTTGCGAATCCGCACCGACTTACCTGGTGCTTTGTCCCTGCTGCCACTTCTGCACCTGATTCCACAGAGATTACGTGTGTTTTTTTGAAATCCATGGGTGACACCTCCCGTGTCAGGGAACTCAGTAGGTGAGGCTGTGCAGCGCGGGAGACAGGTGTCCCGGTGCTGCCGTGGCAGGATGGGGCTGGGGGCAGCACTGCCTGCCATCGAGGGTCGCCGCCTCAGCTTCGGATCCCTTCTTCTAGACAAGGCAGAGCTTAAGGTTCCTCAGCTCTGTCACTTTAGGAAGGAGGGGGTAGTGCTCGTTCAAGATGAGCAGTCACCGGATTCTGAAGGGCAATTTGACTTTCGCGTGGTCCACTGCTGCCTTGGGGAGTTCTCAAACTTTTTAGAAGCGGACTTTCTAGACTTACAAGAGTATCTGGAAACTTGGTGTATGGAGATGGCTCTCGTGGGCGGGCCAGCACTGCCGCAGCAGTCATTGGGGACCTGTGGGCCTCCGTACTGTTGACCCCGTGTGAGCGTCTGGACACCTTCAAGGGTCACGGACGTCCCACGGAGCTTTGCAGGGAGGGCCTCGGAGAAGTCAGGGATGACTGCCTAGTCATTTTTAAATGCACGCTAATAAAGCCGGCATCAGAAACTGGTTTTGTAATCTATGAAAGTAGCTTCTAAATTATTCAAGTGGAGGCAGCCCTGGAGATAGAGCTAATTAACTGAGTCATTTTCAGTTTCTCCGGGGAAAGAAGGAATGACGGCAGCCCTCGCGGGTGGCGCCCACATCCCACCGGTCTGTGCAGAGTCTCGGTGCATTAGATGAAGCTTGTTCTAAATAGACCTCCCGGGAAGTTAGGTTCGCAACCGGAGGAGTAGAAGACCTCATTGTCATCTAAGCAGATAGCAACATCTGAGTGTTCTTGGAGGTGCACTTTACCAGCCGGGGAGCGGAAGTGTGAGAACTGTCGGTCGAGCCTTGGAGAATGGGAATGTTTGTCCGCTGGCCGACCGGATGCATTACATAGCCACCTCCGTGGGGCCTGGGGACAGCTGATTCGTTTCACTTAGCTGCGTTTTGCTGTTTGTTTCTGCCTCAAACTATACTGTGAGGTATTAGATACACGCACAGCAACTTATAGCTTGTCTGAAGTTCTCAGCTCTGAAGACGTTCTAATAGATGCTAAATGCTAACAGAAAATGGTACTCGAAGCTCACTGTTTAATCAGTACAGAGTTTGGGTTTTGTTTTACTTTGTTTCGTTTTAAGCCAGGAGAACGACCTTTTAACATATGTCTTTGTCTCTAAACTTCTCTGAACACGTTCGGCATTGCTCAATGGTATTCTTCAACCCTTCATTCCTGAAATTCCTTAAAGGTCTGGGTATGTCTGACCCCATTAAGCCGATTAGATTTAGAATATGTGAGGCCAGCTTGACCTTTCT
This sequence comes from Macrotus californicus, assembly GCA_007922815.1. Lineage (NCBI taxonomy): Eukaryota > Metazoa > Chordata > Mammalia > Chiroptera > Phyllostomidae > Macrotus > Macrotus californicus. The sequence continues at coordinate 488,829 of VMDR010000009.1, forward strand.
CCAATTCCCATTTCTAAAAGGTAACCTCATTTTATTCCTCTCTCCCTTTATATATGAACACAGTAAAATGTTAATCTCTTTTGCTCCCAATTAGTGCTACTCCCTCTCAGAAATACAACTCGAGAAATAACCGAGGAGAAGTGGTTACCTCCTTTGGCTCAGCACAGGGAGTGTCTTGGTCCGGGAGAGGAGGTACCGGTATCATCAGCCTGAAGGTCTTGGGGAGTCCAGAGTCACTAACTGAGAGCTACAAGTTCATGTTTCAGAAGCTCCCAGACGTCCGAGAAGGTGATTGTTTTCCCTTTTAAATTCTGGAGGATATAAAACCACTTGGAAGGGTTTGGAGTAAATAGCAAAGCTTCAGTTGGGCTGCAGAACAAATTCCAATGTTGCCTTTGAATTTATAAATTGGTAGACGTCCTGTGGGTGCCCCTGTGAGGAGATCGACATGATACTCTATCATTCTCCCAAGCGACTCCCCTTGGCTAAAGAAACATGGTGAAGGAAAAGCACATAACCATTTCCTAGTACCAGTCACTCAAATTTTGTAAAGGAAGCCAATGAAAGTATTAAAGAAAGCAGAAACAGTCACGGCTTCTTAGGAAGAGTGGGAGACTGTCCAGGTTGACCTTGGCTTGCTCTAACCCTCACTGCTGACCTGAGGAAAAAGAAGGCTGGGGGCTGGGGATCCGTGCTGACTCTGGGATCGTGCCACACGATCCCCTGGCCAGAGGGAAGGCCACATTCAGCAGCCAAGTATCAGGAAAGTGTTAGAAAGTGTGAATTGGCCGGAGCTAAGTACCCTTCCCGCCTCTGTAAATCACTGGCTTTAATGTTTAACAGTGTGCTGTATTTTCTTTCCATTCTTGGCGAGTGAAATGTCTAAACACAACACTTTTTCCCTCTGGGATTTCAGTTTTGACCTGTAAGGTAGAAGAACTGGGCAGTGAACTCAAGGAACATTACAAGATTGAGGCTTTTACTCCTGTTCTAATTCCAGCACAAGTAAGAGTTGTTCTAATGTTCCTTCCTGATTAATACTGCACTTTGAAATCTGAGGCAAAAGGCATCCTCTTATCTCCCTTTTCGCCTGCCTACATTCTGGGTGGGACATCTGTCCTGGTGGGATTTGGTGAAAGGGGTCCTTTTGAAGAAAGACTTAGAAATGCTCTCTGGTTTTCTGACCAGACACAGTCACTGTCCTTGCACTTGGGTCTGGGGCATGACATAGCAGAGATGGGAGGCTTTCAGCATTCCAGTACCAGAGGGTGAGAACAACAGCAGGGGTAGGAGTTCCAGAAATGGCCACTCGGGGCTCTCTTCCTTGCTTGGTCTCTGTTATGAATAAGCTGCTGCGCGTGGTCTCCACGTTGTGATTTAATCTGGCGTATGTACCAGTGCTTTCTCTCTAGAACATTTAACCTAAGGGGAGATGTGTTCTAGAAGAGTCTTTAAGTTACCTCTGTCATATGTTTTCATTCACGAGATGAACGACCAGTTGGGGAAGATGATGCAAAACCGTGTGGTATGAGGAAGTTTGGGGGGAACTAGAGGGAAGTAGTGAAGGGTGGCAAGCATGTATGATCTTGTGGGAAAAGATTAGACTTCCTCAGCTGGCCCCAAGGAGTGGGAACAGAGCAGAGGAAGCCACAGGAAGAGAAATTTCAACCCAATGTAATGAAGAACTTCCGGTTAAGAGGCAGGAAGGTGTGTGGTTGAGGATATGGCTCTAGAGCCAAACTTCTGGGCTTCAGACTCAAGCTTCAGCCACTGTTTGACCTTGACCAAATTGTCTAGTGTCTCCATGGCTCACTTTTCTCATCTGTGAAATGGGTGCAGTAATGGTACCCACCTCACAGTTGGTGTGGGGACTAAATGAATTGATCCGTGTAAACCTTTAGAACAGTGTCTGGTATTTAGTAAGCTCAATAAACGTGAGCTATCATGAACAGTTATAGCTACCCAGAGGTGCAGTGGGCTGCTTTGGGGGTGCCAGGACAAGTTCTCCTTTACTAGAGATGCTCAAGCTTAAGGTAGCCTCTTAGGCGGGGCTCCAGCATTGGGCGGGCAGACTAGATGCCCTTTAAGAGTTCTAACGCCCTGGTGTTCATAATGATCTGAGCGCCTCAGGGTCGAAGTGACTCCCCAGCAAAACGATGTTTACTGTTACTGGGGGTTTGCCTTGCTCTGCGTTGTGCTGACTTCAGATTTTGAGCTTCTGCCCCAAAGACTGTATCGTTCTTTTGTTGTGACCTGCCTTCGGTAGGAGCCCATCACCCTGCTGGGCCAGATTGGCTGTGACAGCAACGGAAAGCTGAACAGCAAGTCAGTGATTCTGGAGGGAGACCGGGAACATTCCTCTGGCGCACGAGTTCCCGTGGATTTATCTGAGCTTACAGAATACTCCCTATTTCCCGGACAGGTGAGACGGGGTGCGGGCATGCTCCTTATTCCACAGTGCGCGTGGTGGGCTGTGGCTCTGGGAATAAGCGTCTCTTCGCTGGCCTGCCCCCCCCTTGATTTCGACCTCTGCTGCCATGAGACGTGGCGGGGGCACAGTCCCAAGAGCGGACACCGGTGTAGGGATTCCAGATTTCCATTGTATGTTCTGACCTTGGCTCTGGAATCTGACTGCGTGGGTTCAAATCCCAGCTCCACCCCACATGGTGTGTGATTATGGCTGTGGTAGTTCACCTCGAAGCCAGAGTGTCCTCATCTGTAAAATGGAAAGAATTCTTACCTCATGGGATTGTTATCAAAGTTACATCATCCGTGGAAAATGTAATTACGATTACTAATACAACCCCCTTAGTCTGTTTTCTAGAAAACACTCTCAAGTTCACCATCACAGAATGAAGTAGCTGGGCAGTTCTGTTAATTATCTCAAAATAATTGACTCCTGGCCTCTCGTCTGTCTCCCGTTTTGCAGTCCTGTTTGGCTTCTTGTCTTTCAGGTTGTAATTATGGAAGGACTCAACACCACTGGCACAAAATTTATCGCCACTAAACTCTACGAGGTATCACAGTGGCCTCCACCCTCCCTCCTGGTCTGTTCCAGCCACAGACGTGCAGTTTGTCCATTTTAAGAGCCTGTTTGTTTGCCTCTCAATCCTCTGTCTCTAGAGTAAGAACCTGCCTGTAGGCCAGGGGTTAGCAAACTGTTTCTGTAAAGGGCCAGTGGCTTTGCAGGCCACTTGGTATCTGTCACCACGTCCGCTTCGCCGGTGTTGCCCAGTTGCAGCCATAGACAACCTGTACACCCCGAGTGTGGCTGTGCCAGTAAATCTTTATTAGAAGAATGGCCGACAGCCAGATTCGGCGCACAGGCCACAACTGACCTGCCCCTGCTCGCCCCTCCTTCCTTAAGGTACTAACACTTTGCTCCCACTGTTTGCTGGGTGTTTTAGGAGTTTTGCTGTGACCTCCCATTTTCTGGGTTTCTTTGTGGCTCTGAGCAAATACAGAAAAATGGCAGGTACCGTCAGCTCTGCAAGCTTTTAGCTCCAAGGAGCGAGACCTGCAAACAACACGCCCCCAGTCAGTGTCCACTGCTCTCCTTACCACGGCCATGCCTGGGGCAAGACCTCAGATTTGCTTCTCTCTTGTCTTTAAGGGCGTGCCACTTCCCTTTTATCAGCCCACAGAAGAGGATGGAGGTAAGTTTTGGTTCAGACACTGTTGTGCCAGCAGCGAGGGCGGCGGGCCAGGGTCCAGAGGGCGGTTCCTCAGGCCCAGGGAAGCACAGAAGCCGTGAGCACACCACAGGGCCCAGAGGGCGCAGCAGAACCAGGGTCTGACCACCTACAGTCTGAGTACAGGAGGCTTGTCGTTCACCTCTGATGGTAGTCGGCATTTGAAGGTCACTTCAGAAAAGGAGAGCCAAGAACTATTTAAAAAAGAATTTCTCTAAATGCAGTGTGGTTTCCTGGATTAGGTTCTGGGAGAGAAAAGGGTCATTAGTGGGGAAATGGGCGACATCCACATGAAGTCAGGAATGGTCACCAGCAGTATGTCAGCGTTATTTCCTTCATTCTGACAGATGTAGGCAAGACGCTGACCCTAGGGGACACTGGGTGCAAGGTACCCATATGGCCACTCTGTACTATCTTTGCAGCTTTTCTACAGTTCTAAAGTTATTCCGAAATAAAAAGTATATTCAGAAATTAGATGAGCCCTGGCTGGTATGGCTCAGTGAATTGAGCACTGGACTGTGAACCAAAAGGTCGCCGGTTCGATTCCCAGTCTGGGCACTTGCCTGGGTTGTGGGCCAGGTTCCCAGTTGGGGGAGTGCGAGGGGCATCTGATTGATGCTTCCCTTGCACATCAATGTTTCTCTTTCCCTCTCTCCCATCCCCTCTCTCTGCAAATACATAAATAAAATCTTTTTTAAAAAAATTAGATGAATTTCTAAGAAAGCCTAGAGTTAACCAAACTAGATGGGAAAAGACAAAAAGAAATTTTAACACACTTTACTTCAAAATTTTGTCAGTAAGGCAGCCTGCAGAGGAATTGCAGTGAGGCGGCTAGCACCCCGTGAGCAGGAATGGTTTACGAGGTCATCCCAGAGATGACCCAAAGGGGGGTGAAGTGCAGGAACTGACGGCATTGTGCACGCTCTCAGGAAATACGTGTTGATAGCGGCATGAGGAGCGGGTGGTGCTAGATCAGCCTCAAAGAATGAAAAGAGATTGACGTGGCTGAGAAGTCCAGAACCTGGGCCGTCCTTCTCCCACCATCCCAGCATCTTCTAATCAACACCTGACAATTTTTTCTGTCTTAGAATTTGAGCAAACCATGGTTCTGGTGGCCTGTGGGCCGTATACCACGTCCGACAGCATCACATATGACCCCTTGCTTGACCTGGTTGCCATCATCAACCGTGACCGGCCAGATGTCTGCATCCTGGTAGGAGGCCCTCCTAGGGCAGCTTTGCTTGGGGAAGCCCCGGTGGGAAAGCCAGAGATTCACCTTTAGAAAAAGGTCCAGTGCAGATGTAAATTCTTAGGAAGCATGTCAGATTCTCCTTCTTTTTAAATACATTTTTTGTTCTTCATGGACATCTCTGGAGAGGTGCACGTGATCTGCAGGCCCCCACCTTATCTAAAAGCCAACATTTTTGCACCCTACTGTCTTTACAGTGTTCTTGCCTGTCTCATGACTCCAAGCTCTGAACTGTTCTCTTTTTAGGCTCAAAGGTCTTCCGTTAGCAGGGTGGTAGCCTTCCCTCGCCACATTCAGAAAGTTGGGGAGAAGCCCAGGATTGTAGGAGGCTGTGCAACTGGGTATGGGCTATGGCGGCCTCCCTGCATCCAGGGCCCACGGCCCTCTGTCTGATCTTGGCTGGGTCCCTCGCCCCATCTGCTAACTGTCCCAGGCTCTTCCCGCAGCCTTGGTGGGACAGAGAGGCGCTTATGTGAAGGCACTCATGGACACACCTTGATCTGATCTGGCACCTTTCTTCTTCCCTTCTGCCCTTTTGCAGTTTGGCCCTTTCCTGGATGCTAAGCATGAACAGGTTGAGGTAAGTGACTATGGAGGGGTTGGAGGGGTGGATACTCCCATTCAATGGGCCCTCACTGTTACTGTCATCTCTTGGACACCCTGCATCTCATCCCTGTAGGAAGACATTGTAGCAGGGTATTTTTAACACAGGTACAGAACGTGAGGGCTTCATTTCACCAGACTGCAAGGCCGTGTGGCAGCTGAGGGAGGGAAATACACACACGCGAGTCCAAATGTTCCTTTGTGACGCCCGACGCTAAGGCCGGAGAGCGCCACACAGGTGTCTAGGGCCACAGAGCCACGCCGGGGAAGTGCCTGCCTTACCAGCGGCTTCCCTCGGCCCTGGGACCCATGCCTTGCTGTCCTTTGATGCGTTGACACAAGTGGCCCTCCCCGGATATCTCCCACCCTTGTTCACAGGTTATTTTCCCTTCAAGAAGAGATTTCGAAATGCTCCTCCTTTTCAGTTTATATTCAAAAGGGTTGATTCTTCCCCGATATCCTTTCTTGTCTCCAACTGGACTCAGGTCCTTGAGGACAGGCATCCGTCCTTCACACTCCCTTCAGCTCTCAGCTCCACAGCGGGTGCATAGGGCCGTCCGATGTTAAATAAGTGAGTGAGCCCCAAAGTCCACCCTCCAAACCTCCCTTTCTTACAGAACTGTCTGCTGACGAGTCCGTTTGAAGATGTTTTCAAGCAGTGTCTACGGACAATTATTGAAGGGACACGAAGGTCAGAATTCAAAACTGCTGCCTTAAGCTGCCCAGGTTTCTCCTGAGCTCCCCACTAAAAGCCGAGACTGTTCACAAGGAGGGGTAGTTCCTATCTTTCATCCTTTTGAACTAGAGATCAGATAGAACTCTTGAACTTTAAGTGCACAGACGCTGAGTCAAGAGGCATCTTCATAAAACACTGAGATAAACATACTTGACTTTTGCTCTTCCCGTGCTGTCTCTGTACTTCCTTCCCTTTCTCACTTCTGTTTCGTACACACTCATTCCACGGGACTCTTCCCAGGGTGATGCCAAGAAGCGTTGGGTGACTTACACAGCAAATCCCCAGAGACCCTAGATCTTGTGTGTGCGATTGTTTCGGGTGAGCCCAAGTCCTTCCCGTGAGTTACTGCTTCTCCACGTTTTGTCGGGCGTCATTAGTGGCCTAAGAAAGTTGTGGTAGAAACTCAGGGAGGGTGGGGTTCTTGAATCCCTGCCAGAGAGACCAATGTCATGGGTTGGTCAGGGAGATGTGCAGTTCTGATTGAGGAAAAAAGGGCTGTTCCAGTCACTTCCTGTCCCGTCAGCGATAGTGCCAGGATTTGAAGGGCATTCATGTAGGTGATGGCTCTTCTCTGGGGACTTGCTTGCCTGTAGCTGAATTCATAAAAAACAAACATTCCTGCGGCTAAGCTTTTAAAAACAAGTCTGTAACAAAGGTAGTTTTTTAAAATAAGATGTATAATCTTCCACCCCTTGGCCGTGAGAACTGATCCCAGAGTCGATTAGTCAGAATACTACCTTCCTGTACCAGCAGTGTGGCCAGTAAGGCAGGACTCGCCGACCGGGAAAACAGCCCCTCGATGACCCAGAGTCAGGGGACTTGAATCGCACAGTGACAGGCTGTGGCTGCTCCTCCCGCCCTCCCCCAGTGAGGATGACACAGTGCCTTCCCCCTGCCTCCAGGTGTGTTGTGACACTGCCAAGAGTTCCTCAGATCTGGGGAGCTCAGGATGTAAACCCTCGAAAAACGGGTGTCCCTGTGTTGTCAGCCATTAGGGCTCTGTGGGGACGGGCTGTGGAGCTGTGCCACCGCGCTGGCTGGGTGCTGTTTGGGCTCCTCACCCCATGTGACATGGACAGCAGTGGTGCAAACAAAGAACAGACCGGGCTTTGTCACCCTGGGGCAGCACCCAGCACCGCCAGGCACTTTCATCTGCGGCCAGTGTGTGCTCTGCGGTGAGGGAGCTGCCCTACCTCTCCCCAAACAGTATGTCAAAGGTGCTCGTGTGGGGAGTTTCTTTTTATTCCTGAGAGGTTAGAAGTGCAGAGCATTAGATTTCTCAGTAAAAACCAGAATGAGTGAGGAGGCACCTCCCTCACGGGCGCCGAGCCTGCCTGAGGGCCCCCCCCCACTGTGACGTATGAAGTTGTGCAACACTCCGCGTAGTTGGGACTTTCTCTCGGCCCCTCCCCCACAGCCAGTCTACAACCCTGAGCAAGAGAGCTGGTTCTTAACCGTTGCTCTTCCAGCGCCTACACTGGAACAGAGCAATTCCATCTTTTAAAGGGACCAACTGGCCCTGGACGGGCAACTTAGTTAGTTAGTTAGTTAGTCAGTCACCCAGACACACCCAAGTTGCGGTGCGGTCCTCGGTCAGGACGTATGTAAGAATTAACCAATGAATGTATGAATAAGTGGAAAAACAAATCGATATTTTTCTCTCTGTAAAATCAATAAATAAAAAGGTAAAAAAAGAAAATAAAGCAGCCAGCTGTACCTTCATGTCCATCACAGACTGAGCCTTTGGAACCTGGAACACACAGCCTGTCCTGTTTGGGTTGCCCCCGGCCTATTTGCCGGCCTCCAGTACCCAGATTGGTAGACGTGGATCTTTACGGTCAACTTTTAATGTCAGGGGACCTGTAACAAATATGCAAAGTTCCTTTGGTCTCAAGATTCTGATTTTCTGCTGCAGAAATCTCAGTTCACGTGAGCTGCGTGACCAGTAAGTGACAAGTGTGACAGCAGTCACCAACACCTCTATCCTGTATGAGAAGCAGCTATGGACAGGAGCTACATTTGGCAAGGCCACACATTTTAAGCAAAAGAGCTGGCAGTGAAAGTTAGTGGTGGGTTTTAAATAAGCCGCCAGAGTCACACTTCATGCCTGTTTGGTTTATAATAGGCCCCTCTGCTGAGCACAGCTGAGGGAACCAAGGAAACGGATTTTGTTCCTTTCTTCTTTTGTGTGGCTGGGGAGGGTAAACAGTCGGCCCCCAGAGTTAAAGTTTTTTACATCACGCATACGTTGTAACCCTGGAGATTCCCCTTCTGCCTCCATCAAAGGAAACATCTGTCAGCTCTGCTTTTATTGTTGCCGTTAAATATGCCTTTCATTCTCACCAGACTGCTGAGAAATAAGATCTGAGGGCATCGCTTCCCTGTGAGAGGGGCGGGGCTGGCTCCGTACCACTCTGAAGATGTCTGTCCACCACGTCAAATTTGTGACCCAGTGTCTGGTTGGTAGGAGGTTGCAGTTTGATCTAAACGTGAAAGCAGTCTCCAGGTCTGATTAGTTGCCAGGTCCCTCCTGGGCAAAGCCCTGGCTGGAGACTCCGCGCCTTTAAGCCGCATCTGCACACGTAGTGCAAGGAGGTAGGACTTTGGTTTTGGTGTTGGCTCTAGGCCCTAATTCTTTCTAGATTTTCTAGACCCCAATTTCTTTCCTTTCCTTAAAAAATTGTATTTTTGTTATTTATTGCTTTGTTGTTCCACTTACTGATGCATTCATTGGTTGCTTTTTGTATGTGCCCTGACCAGGAATCGAACCCACAACCTTGGCGTATCGGGACAGCACTAACCCACTGAGCTGCCCAACCAGGGCACTTTTCCTTTCCCACCAAACAGTCCCACCTTTTCATCATGCAGGGCCGGAGAAAGCACGTCCTGGTGACCTGCTCCAGGTCAAGGCGGACGTGTATGAATGAGCGTGGGTCGCCTTCCCTCCCAGTGTCCGTGGGAAGTGGCGCTCCTCTCCATGGGAGGGCTTTTTCTGGAACTCCGCCCTGGAAGTAACGTCTCGTGCAGGCGCTGATGTTTCACTGTCATCCAGCTACTCTCACTCACCTGCACCCATTTTTCTCCCTTTCGATGAATTTTTTGGACGAAGTAGCTCCGGCTCGCACCTCGTCTTTGTCCCATCGTTGAGAGATGTGCACCACGAGCCTGTGTACCCACAGCCGCCTTTCAGCTACTCCGATCTGCCTCACGAGGACAAAAAGGTACCAGCGTCCCCTCCTTGACCTGCAGAATCTAATGTGCTGCAGGTGACCCAGCTCTGTCCCTGCAGTGGAGGGTGCAGATGCCTTTGAGGGCACGCACAGGGCCTGAAGCTTTTTTTTTTTAATTCTCATCCAAGGACATGTGTTCATTGTTTTTAAAGAGAGGAAGGGAGAGAGAGAAACATCAATTTGTTGCCTCCTGTACTTGCCGGGACCGGGGATTGCACGTGCCCAGACCGGAGGGGCTAAATCTTAAGCTACTGTTTTTACCAGGCATACGTGCTTATAATTTACTGTACATTGGTTCGGTCTCCCTTTCAGTGGGCTGCCCAGCCCTTGGAGATTCTCAACCCCTTCTCATTTTAGCGAGTGCGGTTCGTGTCCGACCCCTGCAGCCTCTCCATAAACGGCGTGGTCTTTGGCTTGACGTCCACGGATCTGCTGTTTCACATGGGGGCCGAGGAGATCTGCAGGTGAGCGTGGCTCCCAGTCCCCCAGGCTGGGCAGCTGACCTTCTGTCACACCCTTTGGGGGTAAGGGGACCAGTTGGAGCCTTTGTTTCTGTTACCACTTGTCTCTCCAGCATTTGAGACCCCAAAGAACCATGTCCATCTGTCTGCATTTAACTTAATTTGTAGTCATGGAAGTTCATCTGCTTTTCTTCCCATCTCACATTTGTGACCAGAACAGTGGGTGTCCTCAGTGGAGGATGACCTGTGAACTCTGAAGGCCGTTCTCCCTACCAGAGCGGCGTATAACTCTGCAGAGTCACCCGCAGCTAGATCTGTGCAGCGTAGAGTCAGAGTCATGTGAACAGGGCTGTGTGCTGGTTGGCTAAAGGTCAAGGTGCCAGGGTCACCTCGGCTATGCGCTCGCCTCACTCTGGTGTAGCTTGCGTGCTAGTTGCCTTCGGGATTCCTGCTTTTTCCCTCCTTTTTTTTTTAGAGATTTTATTTTTAGAGAGAAGGGAAGGGAGTGAGAAAGAGAGGGAAAGAAACATCAACGTGTAGTTGCCTCTCGTGTGGCACCCGTGGGGGCCTGGCCTACAACCCCTTGGTTTGCAGGCCGGTGCTCAATCCATTGAGCTACACCAGCCGGGGCTGCTTTCCCCTCTTAACCCAGTGCCCTGCTCTCCTCCTCGTGTGGAAACAGACTGAGTTAATATTTGTGGGTGGGTCTTTCAACTTCCCCAGAAGGATCCTCTTGTCACTTTGCCCTGGTCATGTAGCCTCTCTCTAGTTTATTAAATCCTCGAGGCCTCCTAGAAGAGAAACAGAAACTGAAAAACAAGGTTCTGTACTCCTTTTCTGCCTTCCCCAGGTCTTCTGGAACGTCAGACAGATTCAGCCGAATCCTCAGGCACATCCTGACGCAGAGGAGGTGAGCTCATTTGCTGGAGTGACTGACTGACTCTGAAGACCATGCTCAGGGTCATGGAGCTCTGATAGGTTGGATTGTGAGTGCTTTCCCTGGGCCACTACCAGGGCAGTCTACCCTGGAGTGACAAGCTTGTGATCTGTCCCCTAGACACAGAGAGGAAAGGAACAACGGTCTGTGACAACATGGGAACCAGCAACAGAGGGGATCTACCTGGGAGGGAGGGTGCTCAATCAGCTGCTAGTGACTGTTTCTTCCCGCCTCTGTAGCTACTACCCACTGTACCCTCCCCAGGAAGACATGGCCATTGACTATGAGAATTTCTCTGCCTACGCACAGCTGCCTGTCACCCCAGATGTCTTCATAAGCCCATCAGAGCTGAGATACTTTGTGAAGGCAAGTTTGAACACTGCTTTTTCCCAGATAGGCCAGAACCGGTCTTTGATTTTCCCTTCTAGACCCCCAGCACCCACTCCTCGGGGTCTGCTGATGGGGATGGTAGCCTTGTGTTGTGGGGGAGGCGGTAGGACTAGAAAACAATCTGTTAGTAAAACATTTAAATAAATGACATCCCCTTGCTTCTTTGTCCCCCCAGAGCTTGGTGCTCGGTCAGCCCAGCCTGGGAGCCCGAGAAGCAAAAAGGATGGCCCTCAAACAATGGTTCTCAGTCGCAGCCCTGCCAGGGTGACCTGGGGGCACTCGCCTGCCCCCGCCCCTGAACTCTGATCTGACCTCCAAGCGGCCAGCCCAGGGAACTTGGAGGGCGCCTCAGGGTTCTTGTTTCTGCCACTGAGGCGCTACCCGCCTGGGGTTGGGTCCCGCCCTGGGACTCCACCCAGCCAATGCTCCTCTTGCCAAACCAGAGCCAGTTCAACCTCAAGAGGTGAACTTTTTCATGTTGGAAAACAATAACCATGTCAGGAGTGTCTCCAAGTTTGGGAGCTAGTTGTCACCCCACCCAGTCACCTTCTTCATTCTGTCTCAGAGATGCCAAAGGAACTCAGAGTTTCCCTATAATAAGTTAACGTATTTGACTTAAGATGTGTTTGGTTGCCTTCCTTCCCGTTCTGTAAAACCCTCTTTGGCATCCAGCTCTTAGATGGTTCCAACTCGGTCACATCAGTCTCCTAGTTTTGGCCTTTCAAAACCCACTCTCCTCCCTTCTTTTCCTAGGACATCCTCGGCTGTATCTGCGTGAACCCTGGGCGCCTCACCAAAGGGCAGGTGGGGGGCACCTATGGCCGACTCTACCTCAGGAGGCAGACCACCGCTGGGGAGGGGAGGCGGAGTCCTTGTGTCGCTGCTCAGGTGGTCAGGATCTGAGGCCTCCGGTACTTTGTCGCTCCCACTGTGCGTGCCCTTGTAGCTGCCAAGATCCCGGGCACAGCCCGCAGACAAGATCCCAACCTTGGAAGGTGAAGGAGAGGAGGCAGCCAGCTGGGAAGGAGAGGCGCGGCATGGGCGCAGCAGGGGAGGCTTGTGCAGCTGGCCCCTGGCTCTAAGCGAGCGTCTCTGGGAGAACATTTGTTTCCGACACGCAAAGTCCAGAGTGAACTGGCTGTGGATTCAGCGTGCTCAGGAAAAGCAAGAAGGCTTTGTGATTTTCTACATGGATCAGACACAGAAACAACTTTTGGAGAAATAAAAAGTAAATTCTAAGTGAAACTTCTGAGTTGAATCTTTCCCCCACCCTTTCTTTTTCCTGGTAATGAACAGAGAATGTTGCCTCCTTGACCTATGTCCAGAGAAGGCAGAGTGCCTGTCACTGGGTTTCTGGCCAGCTCCAGCCCTGATCCTTCTAAGCTGCTCCCAAGGCCCCTGTGGCCTCTCTGCTGATGAGGAGGTGCGCTGGGCCCAGGCCACGGAGCTGGGCTGCAGAGTGAGCAGCTGGCTGCGTGCCTGGCCCTCCCGGCGCAGCCCTCACATGCATGCTGTAGTCCCAGCCTGACCTCTCCATCTGGAGGGGGCGGCCTCACGGAGCCGTGCCAGTGCTGGATCCCCAGTGCTGGCTCCACCGAGCTGCACAGCAGCGCAGCGCCTGCCCACAGTCCAGAACACTTGGACAAAGCCTGGCCTTCCAGGATTCCCAGCATGTCCTCGTGCCCGTGTGTCCTGGCATCTGAGGAAACGCTGTCTCTGGCTAAGTGTGGAGTGGGTTCTGCCCTAAACTGGCCAACTGTCTCCCTCTAATGCCAAAGCCAAGACAGGGAATCCCTAGCTGCCGGGCCGCGGGAGCAGTGGGCGCTGATGTCAGAGGTGGACAGGGAACCTAGCAGGGCCCAGCCTTTGCCTTCCACTTCCTACGGTGGGGTCGATGACAGATCCGACCGGACTTGAAAAAAAGCAGCTGCTGTTATGTGTCACTGGTTTTCCAGGAGCCTCCTCAAGACGAATTGGAGACAAGCCCCAGCTTGGGGAGCTGATTTTCCCTCCGCAGAAATTCACATGTGCAGCACCCAGCCGTGGTCCAAAGACCAACACGACTTGTCGGCCTCCGGATGTGGCATTTCTGGAGGTCGGGCCCCTCTTCCACAAACTGATACTGCTGCCCCAGTTCAAGAGTGTCGTTTGTATTTCCACGGAGCCCGGCCCTCCCCTCCTAGGGAAACTCTTGCCTGGGAAGATTAACAAACAGGCCCTCAGCTGCGATAAACAAGCCTCCAAGCCCTATCACGTGAGCCCACGCGTGGCTTCTGGGGAGCCACAGCTCTTGGCAATCTTTTTCACGCTTCTCAAGAAGCCTTGGGAATGGTAACATGTCGGTCCCCACTTGGCAAGGTCCAGAGATCCCCCTGTCCCCTTGACAGAGTCAGGAGGACCCAGAGGGCTGGTGAGTTGGGAGTGGATGGCAGAGGGGAAGGAAAGAGCTGCATCCTGAGGGGAGGTGTGTGCAGGGCAGGTGTGTGCAGCACCCCCCACCACCAGCCCCCATCCTGGGGAAAAAAGCTGGTGCCCCTCTGGAATGAATGGGATCAAGAGCCATTGCCTGGATACAAATCATGTGCCTTGGAAATGACGGAAAAGTCAGAGTAGGTATTTAAAACTCAAAGAGAAAGCAGGGTGCAAAGCCAGAGAACAGGCCAGCAGAGGCACATCTCTCTGCCCCCAGACACTTCCCTTGTCAGGACCTCGGTGCCCAACAGCTGCCAGCTGACTGTTCCCAGGTCCCTTGTCAGCTGAGTCTCCAGTTTCTTGATGTGTCATCCTTGCTCATGGGGGCTCTTGCTCCCACCTGCACTGGGGCATAGGACCTCTGACTGAAGTTGGGCGGGTGGAGGAAGCGAGGATCCTGGGCCGGGCTTGGACTCCTGGGTCTGGCCTGCCTCTGATTCTGGGTAGGATCTCCCTGGTCCTGGCTGTGCCTTGTGCCCTTGAGACACGAGCCCAAAGGTGAAGCTCTCGCCAAGGGTCGCCTTCCATGTCTCTAAGCTCCAGCCATGCCCAGCCCTGCCCTTGGCCTCTTCCTCACTCCGGTGGAGGAGCCTGAAGCTGCCTTCCCTGAACCCTGCACGGCTGCCTGTGGAGACTCAGGCTGTCTCTGGAAATGGCAGGGGATTGCTGCTGAGGGAAATAAAACTGGAGACCTAAGTGGTTGCCAAGAACAAAGCTAGGGAATTGGGCTGGGCACGTGGGGGTGGGCAGCAGGGAGAGGGCAGGGGTGGGGCCATGACTCTGAGCCTCAGCCCTCCATTCCCCTCTGCCTCCTGCAGCCTCTTCGGGCTCAGGGTTTCCTTTCCCTGATCTCGGGACACCCAGCCCTGCCACTTCCCCTGGTGCTGGGAGTAGCCATTTGGACCGAGTTTTCTTTTCTCTGTTTGGTACACATTTCCTTTCCCCTGACCCTGGGGCTCCTGGCTGAGCCACCTGAGAACCAGGCCTGGGTACCCACACGTGGGCTTTGCTCCAGACTGTGAGTCCTCTAACAAGATGTGAAAGTCCTTGACTGACGGGCGTGGTTCGACTTTTTTTTATACTTCCCAGAGGACGTGCTTATTGATTTTAGAGAGAGAGGGAAAGGGAGGTGGAGAGAGGGAGAGAAACATCAATGTGAGAGAGAGACGTCAATTGGTTGCCTCTCGCACACACCCAGACCAGGAGCCAAATCTGAAACCTTCGGTTCACTGGACAATGCTCCTACCACCTGAGCCCCGCCACCTGAGCCAGGGCTAGTTTATTTTTTAACATTTTAAAAATTGTTATTGAACCCTGGCTCGTGTGGCTCAGTATACTGAATGCCGGCCTGTGAACCAAAGGGTCGCTGGTTCGATTCCCAGTCAGGGCACGTGCCTGGGTTGTGGGCCAGGTCCCTGGTGGGGGCCGCACAAGAGGCAACCACACATTGATGTTTCTCTCCCTTTCTTTCTCTTGCCCTTCCCCTCTCTAAAAAATAAATAAATAAGAAATTGTTATTGAGATATAAAAACATAAATTTCACCATTTTAATGTGTACAGTTCAGAGGCTTTACACGAGCATCACCACTAATTCCGGAATATTTTAATCACCCCAAAAAAGAAACCCCGTGCCCATGAGCGGTCACGTGCCATCTCTTCCCCACTCCCCTGGGGGCCACAGATCCGCCTTCCCCACGGATTGGTCTCTGTGTCTGTGTGGATCTGCCTGTTCTGGGCATGGAATCACCCAACACGTGGTCTTTGGCGTCTTGCTGCTCTCACTTAGCACCAGGTTTTCAAGTCTCACCCGCACTGTAGCGTGGCAGTACGTCATTCCCTTGTATGGCCGAGTTTAGCCCGTCACACAGATTTCCCATGGTGTATTCATCCGTCCACCGGTGGGTGGACGCTGAGGTTGTTCCCACCCTTTGACTGCTGTCAGTAATGCCGCTGCGAACACCACTGTACACGTTTCGCATGGGTGCATTTGGGTTGCACTTCTTGGGTATAGGAGTGGTGAGGGGAGGGGCTTCAGGTTTGTGAAGGAGGGAAATGCCTGGTGGGGGTTGTTGAGTGAGAAGGAGGGAAGGACAGAGGGAGAGAGGGGAGACCAGAGGTGAAGCTGACGCTCCTGGCCTCACTGTCCTGGGGTCACCAAGGTGCAATCACTGAGGGGAAACACAGTCAGCTGCACTCAGGCATTTGGGCCTCTCTGTACCCCAGGCTTTGTCATTTGGGTTTTCCATCCCTGAGCGGCCAGGCCTATCTCTGCTTCCTCTGGGACTGTCTTGTGAATACCAGGGCCTCCTGGGGACAGAGGACTGTCCCTGTACTTGGATCCACCTGGGCCCATGGCCAGCTCCCAATTTGCCCACCCAGACCATGTTCTCCTTCAGGCTCCAGGCTCCTGTCTGCCTAGAGCCTGCCTGACAGCTGAGAACTCTACAGCTGCCCACACTTGGGGGCCTCTCAGAGGTCTCAGGGACAGCTGCTGCCCATGCCCCTGTTGGCCTCTGACCCCTGCACACTGACTGCTCCCTGAGAGCCCAGGCGTCTGCCCACTGGCCACCAGCCGAGCCCGTCTTCCCTGCCTGTTCCCATCGCTTCCCTACCCGAGGAGTGGGAAAGGGGAGAAGCAGGTGGCCAAAGTGGGCTCTGGGCCCCTCAGCCCCACAGACGCAGTGGTGGTTCCACGACGAAGCAGGACACAGCGGAAGCAGCCTTGGGCCAGGGACTAGAAGGTAGGGCCATTCCTGATCCTCCCAAGGCCCTCGTTCCCCAGAAGACTCAAGTCCCCTACAAATGCTTTGCCCCTGAGAATGTTCGTGGTGACAGTGGTTATCTCTGGGGATGGGTGTCAAAGAGCTAGGGGTCAGGAGCTTGGAGGATTCTTTGTCATGTCCACTCTCATACCCTGTTTGAAATCTTTTGCCATGAGGGATGACTCTGAAAGAAAGAGAAAATGTATACGTACCTATACACTGTCCCTACCCTCCACTCCTCTGCTCTCCACTTCGGTCTCGTTTGCAAGGCCCTCCCTGGGAGTCCGTCTCACAAGAGCTGCTGTTTGTGCCTCACGGCGAGGGAGCTGACTCCAGGCTCTGCTCCTTCCCAAACGCTCATCTCCTACAACGCCCTCCTCACTATCCCCAGCATCCTGCCATTCATTCATTCATTCATTCATTCATTCATTCATTCATTCATTTGGTACCTGCTACACGGCACACACTCTGGGGAAACAATGGCGGTTACGCACCAGTGGGGGAGGTGGACATGTATCAAATGATGATGGCAGAGAGAGGACAGTGGTCCAGAGTTCCTGCAAGGATATGACAAGGGGACTGACATCGACTGGGGGCCTGGAAGGCTTCCTTGAGACAGCACAGCTGAGAACGGCAGGATGTGCAGGAGGTGGCCAGGTGAGGCGAAGGGGAAAGTGTGTGCAAGGCGCCTGCCCTGGGGGCTGGGCACAGCTGATGGGTCGGGAGGCTGCTGTCTGGAACAGAGGAGTGGACAGGTGGCTTGAGGCTGGAGAGGCCAGCAGGGGTCCTGCCCAGAGTTTGTGGCCCTAAAGCACGTAAGCAGGGGTATGTGGCCATCAGTGCATGTTCCAAGTCAGTCATGATGGGGGGTGGGATACAGGTAAGTGGCACATCACCTTCACCCCCAGAATTCTCCATCTGCCTGGGTGGCCCGCCATCTCCCCTGCCGGCCCTCATCACCCCAGTCATCACCCTGGATTGGACCTGACCCCCTTCTTCTCCCTCCATGGCTCTTGCCTGTCACCAGAGTCCAATCTTTCAACCTCATCATCTCCAACTCTGGCCTTTACACCCCAAACTAACCCCTTCCTCCCTCCAGGTGTCCGTCTCCGAAGCAACCTTCCTCTGTGCGATTCTGCAGCCAACTCATGGGAAGGAAATCAAATGGCCCTGATGACCAAACTCAGCGTGATCTGAGCAGCACAACCTACAACTACACCGAGGCTCCGGCTTTGTTTAGTGTTCACCTCTCAGTCTGGCAAAAATCAGAAAGGCCGAGGACCAGGTACTGGGGAGGCTGAGGAGAAACGGGCCCCATGGTCTGTTGGGGGAGGGGGGCCAGGTACTTAGCACATCTGCTGAGAAGGACAAGCAGACAGAGCTGACCAAATGACAATTGCACATGCCCTTTGACCCCTAAGCCCCTAGAAACTTAACTCACAGCTGTGCTCACATGCGTGTGAAGCAGCGTTTGTACAAGATGACTCACTGTGGTACTGCTCGTCATGGGAAAAGACTGGCAACAACCTGAGAGACCGTCAGCTGAGAACTAGTTCTATAAATTATGGCACAGTGGAATACTATGCGGCCATTAAAAAGGGAGCCCCGGGACACACTCTGTACTGGTATGGAGTGGTCGTAAACCTAATGCTAAATGAGAAAAGCAGGGTGCAGGACAATGTGAATAGCAGAGGCTCGATAAAATGTGGTTTCCGTGGTCCTCAGAGTCACCCTCCGCTGCCCCCAACAATGGGGCCTGCTCTCCCTCCATCCCTACCGGGACCTGCAGTACTTAGGGGCTCTACTTGTCTACGCATTGCCGGGAGTGTAAAACAGCTGGAGGGGCTCCCCTTGCAGGTGCACAGGCTATCCTAGACACATTGACAGGAAACGGATAACACTGACTGACTGCAGGGACAAGAACTGGTGCCTGGGGACAGAGGTAAGAGAAGGACTTTTTGCCTCTGTGACTTCTGAGTTTGGAAGCACGGGAAAGCATTAGCACGTCAAAAAAGTAATTTGAATGGAAAAAAATGCAATTCTTACCATGTCGCAGCCCCATACAGAGCCTTACCCCTTCCCATGGCGTGCAGCGGTCATGCGCGATGGCTTGCCTTTAATTATTCTTCAAGGGGCAACCTTCTCAGTGGCATGTGACAGAAACCCAGTTCCAACTGGATTAGACAAAAATTGTCATTCGTTGGTCCATATAATGAATTGTGCTTCAGGCACGGCTAAATCCAGGAGCACAAGTAATGTTGAGATCCCTTCTCTTGGCTCTGCTTCTCTCTGTGCGAGCTTTATTCTCCGACATCATCTTTCTTCCTGGTGGCAGAGCAGGTCACCAGTAGTCCTGCGTTCGCTTCTTGACATTTGCAACCCTAAGAGTCCCAGCAAGTCCTCAAGCTGAAACTCATTGGTGTCATATGTCCATCCCTGCACCATCCCTATGATCTAGAGGGGCTAGGCCTGGGTCTCAGGCCCACTTTTAGAGCTTGGGGTGGACTTGCTCACACTGGAGACTCTGGAAATTGAGCGTCGGTCACCACAATAAGAGGGACAGATGCTGGGCAAGGAAAACAGCGCTCACTCCCCTCCTGGACTTTCCCTTCTTTTACGCCATGGTCTACTGGACGTCTCTTGCTTCCTGATCACACCAACATCTACTTGTACTCCTCCTGGTCTTTGTCGCTGCCTCGGCCTGCTCTCCCTGGAATACTGCCTGGCAAACTCCTACTCATCCGTTGATACCCTATTCAAATATCACCTCCTCCCTGTGGCTTCCTAACTCCCCCACCTGCTTCCCCACCTCTAGCAGAACGAATCCTTCTCACTGCTGTTCTTTTTGGTTTTCTTTCAATTTGCAGTTACTGACAGAGCCCCATCCGTGCTGGCCTGGGATGGACAGAGGTGAATCGGAACTGGCCTCTGCCTTCAAGGACCTCTGTTATCGTGCAGAATGTCTGTTTTAGAACTGGTTATTTGCTCCCCTCAGGGCTAGCTCTTCCCTGAGAGCTGGGGCCCAGCCTTGGCCATCCAAGTCTTTTCTAGTCCAGCACAGCCCTAGGCACCAGGTAGTTGGCAAATATGAGTTTTCAAAAGGAATAATGACAATGTGCCTTAAAGGGCCAGGAAGTACTGACTCTGCTCCCCAAGCCAAAGGACAGCAGGGAGGCTTGGATGCTCCCAGGGGCCTCTGTGAGGAAGTGCCTGGGCCGGTCCCTGCTAGAACAGGGCTGTCACCACTCTGGAAACCCCCATGGCCCTGGGCCTGGGGCCAAAATCCAGACACAAAGGAAAGTCCCCCAGCAAGGCCACCCAACTCCCAAGGAGGGGTCCAAGGAAGAGGCAAAGGTAGCTCCAATGGGACACTCATCTCGAATCCCAGCCTCTGAAGGGTCAGAGTTCTCTGAAGCGGGTGAAGAGCAAGGAAGGCAGGGCTGCAGTTGGCAGGAGCCCAGGGGAGGAAGGAAACAAGAAACAATCAAGGAAAAATCTAACCCAGTCCCGGGGTTGGCTCAGGTCACTGAGCCTTGCAGGCTGAGCTCCAGGCTGGGATGGAGGAGGCTTCCTGGGAATGGGGTGGGGGTGGGGGAGGGTGGAGTGGCGCCTGAGGCCCCTCTAGAGACCTCATCTCTTCTCACAGCCCTCCTAGATGCCCCCAGGATTATCACCACCCTTCCTTTGTGATCCTCTGCTCCCAGACATGTCCCCAGCCTCCTGGACCCTATGGTCCCACCTGCCTCCCAGGGTCCTAGGTTCCTGGGTAGATGGGGCCATAGAGAGCTGGCTCCAGCCTGGAGGTTTTTCCCTGACAGTCCCTCCCTCATCCCCAGACAACCTTGGAGGAGGGGCTTTCAACTCTCTCCCCCTGGGCCCATGGGGGCTGGGCCTGCTGACGTGGATGATTTCCAGGAAGAAGATGCTGGGAGGGGAAGGAAGGGCTGAGTCAGTCCCCGAGTGGTGATTACAGGGCCCTGTGTGGGGGGAGCAGCCGTGGGATTGGGGGGAATGGACTGGGCCCATCCCAGGGCCGGGGAGAGGCTCAGGCTGAGAAGGAAGTTGAACACCTCATTCAGGGTGGTTCTCCATGCCAGCCTTCCTTGCGTGTAACCCTCCCACATGTCCTGCTGGGTCCTGCCCCTCAGCCACCAGCTTGTCCAGGAAACCTTCCAGCAAGAATGGTCCAGGGCCTGGCTGAAGCATCAGACCCTGGGCCTGGGGGGGCAGGCTAGGGGAGGGGAGGCACTGGGTGGGACAAATGGCTTAAGTGTCTGTTGGGCTAGAAATGCAGGACGCTGCAGCCTTCCCCTGGCTCAGGGTCCCAGCCTCCCTGCCCACACTCAGGCCCTCACACACAGCCTGAGAGGTTACGTCAAAAACTCAATTTTAGTAAATGAAATTCTGGTTCATAAATGCTCCTTAATTGCAGGGCTCCCACGGCGGCTGGGCGTGTACACAAAGGTCCCGTCCATTCAGCAGGTCTGGGAGTCGCTGGCTGCAGGCTCCCAGGCTTCCTTGCCAAGTGATATAACATCATCTGTGAATGGGACAGTGAACCATCTACCTGAGTGCTTGCAAAGCGCAGAACTCACGGCCAGGCGCAAATCACTCCTTGGATGTGGGCTTTGAGGAGGCCCCTTGCTCTGGCTCATGGCGATATTATACCAAGGAACAAGGGGACTCAGCACTGGAGGGAGTCTTGTCACATCCAGGTGGACTTAAAACAGTTCCCAGAGAGCAGATGGCAGTTCCACTGGCCTTGGGTCCTCGCTGGGAGCCCTGGCCTGGCAGCCTGGCTGCAAAGATCACTAGTCCCTGAGGGAAGGGAGCGGCGGCTTGGGCCAAGCTGGTGGGGCCAAATAGGCTGCTCTCTACCTATTCCCCACTGCTCCCCAGTCACTTGCTTCCAGGTGCTCCCCTATCCCAGCCCCAGAACCTCTCCAAAGAGCTCTGCAGTCGGTTTGGCTTCCTGTGGCCTCAGGCAGATGTCTTTGCAGCTCTCAGCTTCCATCCCTGCAACTTTCTGTTCTGTCATCAGCTCTGAATGGAGCTTCTGACCCTTTCCGACCCCTTCCCCCTTTCTCAGCAGATGGGCAGGGGGCTTGGAGGCTGCACCTCAGCCGTATTCCTATAGGTTCAGGGGGCTTCACAGTAGAGTCATTCCAGGTCAGGGGGCAAGGCCAGCTTGGAGTCTCCCAAAGCTCCTGTTACATTGCGTCCATGAAACTGTCCTTGCCAAGGCTATGTGTTCCCATCAACAAAACACACGCAAGCCCCTTTTCTTGTTTGGGGTCCACTGAACTACCATTTCACTGGCAAGGAGGCTCCAAAAGGGACTGTCTTTTATCTGTGGCCACAGAACAAGTCAGCAACAGAGCCAGCTCGGAAACTGGGTCCATGGCTCAAACACAGTGCTCAGGACCTGGCACAGCTGTGGCCCTGCCCACGGGCAAGGGCTGTGTTGTGGGAGGGAGAGGAAGGCAGGGGCTGTCGATGGCTAAGTGAGCATCCTGAGAGGGGAGCGGGGCCCAGAGCCTGTACGGCTGGACAGTTTCAGGCAGAGCAAATTATTGTCAGTGCCCCAAGCTTTGGTTTCCAGCTGTGAAGGGGGATAGTGGTGTTGGCTCTGCCCACCTGGCTGGGCTCTCAGGGACGAGAAGCACTTAGTAAGGGGTACAGGCAGGTGTGGGTGTGGCCGCCTGGCAGAGCCTGGGTAGCAATAAGGGAAAGAAGTATAACTGCTATGCACCTACATCACAATTTGCTCCAGGACCACCATGTCTCTTCCCTCAACTGTCTAGGCCAGTTTTTGTCCAAACTGCCGGGCCAATCCTGGCAGAACCTACCTAATTAACGTTTCCTGGGGAGTTGAGGGAGGGCTGGGAAGGCTCAAGGTTAGAACCTGAACCTTCCCTGTATTAGTTTTTTTTTTTAAAAGATTTTATTGATTTATTTTTAGAGAAAGAGGAGGGAGGGAGAAAGAGAGGGAGAGAAACACCAATGTGTGGTTGTCTCTTGAGCACCCCCGACCAGGGACCTAGCATGCAACCCAGGCATGTGCTCTGACCAGGAATCGAACCAACGACCCTTTGGTTCACAGGCCAGTACTCAATCCACTGAGCCACACCAGCCAGGGCTGCATCAGTTTTCTATTGCTGCTGTAACACAGACTTGTTAGGGGGCAGTTCTGCAGGTTAGAAGTTCAGCATGGATCCCACTGGGCTAAGATCAGGCGTCAGCACAGATATGTTCCTCTGGAGGCCCCAGTGGAGAATTTCTCCTTGTCTTTTCCAGCTTCTGGAGGCTGCCAACATTCCTCTGTTTGTAGCCCCTTCCCCCATCTTCAAAGGGAGCAACATAGCATTTGTGTGGCCCGTCTTCCATCGTCAAGATGGAAGTTTTTACCATCTTGGTCACACTGTACCGTCACCCTCCAGGAAGCAAGGAGCCCTCACCCCATTACTATCCGCTCTTCCTTTGCCCCACTCTTCTTAGCATTTGCCCACCGGGAAGGGTATCAGGGTGTGCTTGGGGACTTGATTTCCCTCCCTCTCCCTTCATTGCACTGGAGGTCCCGGTCCAGAGGGATTTGAATCCCAGCGACAAGAACAGCGCATGGCACACAGTAGAAGCTCAACAGGTATTTGTTGAATAGCTAAATGGAGCAGGGCCACAATTTCTTTCCATCTATTTCCAGCACCCTGCGTAGGGCCTGCCCTTCAGTAAGTGTTTCTAGTACTGTATCAGTGAATGAATGAGGGGTGAATGAACAAACGAACCAACCGTTGGAATGAGTCTAAGTATGGGTCCCACCCAGTCCTACCGCCCACTCTTGCCCCCAACCCTGGAAGCCACCTAGCCTAACGGCGAATATGTGCCCAGGCCAGTCCGCCGGCACACCTCCTCTTCCTGGGGGAGAGGGGGACCCCTGAAAGCTCTCACAAATCTGTAACATTTTAATGTAGGCGCCTTCGAGGCCTCATTCATTCCCTTAGTAGTCACTGAATACACTGTGCAGGCGCCTCTCTGACCCAGCCCTCCAGGGAGGGAACGGGTCCAAGGACGCTCTGTGAATTCTGAGCCCTTCTAGAACCAAGAATTTGGGCTCAGACAAGCACAGCCGGAGTCCACGGAGTGCAGCCCGCGCACCGGATACCGCCAGGCTCGAAGCCCCAGGAGCCTGGACTGGAACCCCCAGGCCGCCGGGCTTATCGTCCCCGGCGCAGAGCTGCCAAGGAGGGAGCCCGGGCGGGGACCGGAGTGGGGCGGGGGAGGTGGGCGGGGCCTGTGTGGGAGGCTCGGGCATTGGCTCCGCGGACAGGGGGCGGGTTTTCAGCAGCCAAGGTCTGCCCTGTAAGTTCACAGCCGGGATCCGCTCCCTTCGCGGCGGGGTCCTGCGTCGGAGCTTTAGCCACCCCGATGGTCAGCTTCCTGCGCTCTAAAGGTGAGTTTACACTGGGACTCTGCAACCTGCCGGCGGTTCCGACAGCTCCCCTGAAAGGCCCATCCCTTTGGCGCCCCGCCACAGCTCTCACCCCGGCCCGCATCTCACCTCCGCGCAGGTTCTTTCCCGGGAGCCTTGGGCTCCACAGTGTTTCCGGCCCGCGCTTCGGTTCTGGCGGCCACACCCGCGCCCTTTCTGCCTGCGGGCCACCGTGCATCCCAAACCCGAACTCCCGATCCTGCCTTCCACCCTGCGTCTGAGCCCCACCCCACCACCAGGATCCGGGAGCGCCTTCCTGCGCCCTGCGTCCCCGCCTGGGCTGGGGGTCGTATTTTTAGTGGATGGTGAGGTGTCCTCCTATCTTTAGCCACGGCTGCGAGCGCCCTGAAATGGATCCGGGCTGGGCTGGTCTGGGCTGGGCTGCACTCGGGCAGAGGGCGGGGAGGGGTCGCGCTCGAACCCGAGCTGAGGCTGAGGAGCGCGACCCGCAGGAGCCAGGGGCGGGGGCCCGCGCGCCGGAGCTCTGGCCCTGCGCCGAACGGACACTCGGACCTTGCCCAGGCCGGAAAGCACGGGGGAGGCTCCTCCCAGAGCTTGGAGATCCTGGTAGGATCCCCGATCTCCCCCTTTTCCCCTTGATTGTCTGGTTGTGAGACAGAACTCCCCAAGAGAAAAAGATTCTGCAGACAATCTGCATCTGGTACGCGAACGTGCGGTTTCTTGGGGGCTCCTGCTTAGAGCCAGAGGCACCCTGGAGACCCCGGTGAGCTCCAGGATTCCTCTGGGACTCGGGGCGACAGAGAAAGCGAGCGCGCCACCTAGCGGCCTCGAGCTCGAGCTCCGCTTCGCCCCGGGACCCGGGAGACCCCCGAGGTTGCCCAGGGGAATTCTGCGCAGGCTGTGCGTGATGGGCGGGCGGAAGGAGGTGGGCGCCCGGAGCCGGAGGCCATTGGGTTTTGGTCTCTTTGGAAATGCTGTCCCCAGACCACCAAAGTGCTTGAGAAAGGCCCTATAGCTATTTACTGAATAAAAGGCCAGGCTGACAGTGACATTGGTGCTCTCGATTGCAGTGCAACAGTGGCCTTCTGGTGATGGCTTTATCGCCAGCCCATTTTATGGATGGAGAAGGTGAGGCCCATAGAGGAGCAATGTCTTTCCCAAGATCAGAATGAGTCCCAGATGGGGATGGATTCAAAGTCAGTCTCCTGATTTTAAGGTCAGGCTGCTCTTCGAACACCCCGGGTAGGGAGTGGCCTAGTGTTCCTTGTAAGGGGTGGGGCTGTGGCTCCTGAAAGTCATTTTCTCTGTAGGAGGCCAGAGTGGCAGGGTACCAGTGCCCACCCTTCCTCAACTAGCTGGGTGACCTCAGCGAAGGTGCTCCATATCTCTGAGGAGCAGCTTCTGCCCCTGTAAAAGGCAGTAATGACGCCCACCGTGCTGTGTCTGGGAGCGTGGAAATGAAGACTGTGCAACGCCAACTGGAGCCTGGGGTCTTGTAGTTGCCAAATTTGAATTCTTGGGGCTTGATGGTTGCAATTCCCAGCTCTCCCCTGGGTGGTTGACGCTGGCCCAACCCTTCCTCGATAGCCTCGGCTCTCCGCACATCTGGAATTGGGCGGTATATCTGGCTCGGAGTGAGGCAGCTGTCAGGGACGCCCGTTGTGTTGTGGAAACACTCGGGCTGTCTTGGCACCCCTGTGTGATGGGAGGGGGAACCTGGCCCGGGCTCTGAGCAATCCCACCAGTCAGCCCCGCTCTCCGTGAGTGAAAAGGAAGGAAAAGCCATCCCAGGACTTCTTGCCTGGGAAGGGGACAGATAGGCTGGGTGTCAGCACGTGCCCCTCCTGCCCCAGGCCTGGCATGTTAGATGAATGGATGAGGGTACTCCAAGGCCTAGAGGTGCCCACTGCCTCCGTCCCCCTCCCTGCCCCCCCCCCCGCCCCCTCCTTCCAAGCTTAGCTGGAATTCCGCCACGGGAGAGTCATTCCTTTGTTTCCTGTTAAGCTGCAGGTGCTCTGGGAAGGGCAAGATGTCCGGTCTCTCTGGCTCAGCGTGACTGACCCGGGGTGTCCGGTGCTGGGGTGGGGTTTCCTGAGTGAGAAGCTGGGCTGAGGAGGTGAAGAGAGTTGGGATTCTGCCTTCCTCCTTCCTGCCCCCTCCTGCCAGCTGTTCTTCCTCCCCTCACCCTGCCCAGGATGAAGAATAGGGCAGAGAAGCTGGCAGGGGCTGCTCTGCTGCTGATCAGCTCCTTCCTGTTCTGATTTCCCACCTGCTCCGCCCCTGCTGGGCTAGAGACGGGGCAGTGGGAGATGAGGGGCGCATCTGGGTACCCACTGGGTGATCTTGGACACGTTCCTTTGCCTTTTGTGCCTTGATTCTACATCTGCATCCATGTGTGGGGCCGTTCTCCCACCGTGGGAACTAGATGCAGTGCTTGCAAGGCTTCCCTTTTCTATAAACCAGCAGGTCACCCCCTCAGAGTGTGTCTCTTTTTCCACATTAAAAATAGCTTTCTTTTTTCTGATTACATAAATAATGTGTGCACATAAATAACACATGCTTATTAAAAATCGAGCTTATAAAAAGTATGAACAAGAAAGGCAGGATCACCAAAAATTCTACCACCTCGAGAGAACCGCCACCAACATTTTGGCAACCAAATATGTTATTTGCATATTTTATTTTATTGTAACAGGACCAAATATTAGATCATTTTTATTGAGGACGCTTTTCCTCCCATGTCACTGACCCCCCCCATCCCATCCCTGCTCCCCACCCCAGACCTAGTGCTGTCCTTCCATAGTCTCTGTTTTTATGTTGGGTATAGCCCTGTGCAGACCTGTAAACGTGGGAACGTATACATGCGTGTACCGGGAAGGGGAGGGAAGCTGGTAGAGGCTTCTAATAAATGGAATCTTCTCTACCACATTTTTGTATTTTGCTTCTTTCCGTCCACAATGTCTTGTGGGAATCCCTCCAATAACTTATATCTCCAGTGTTTAAATGGGGGTGATAGGAAGGTGTTTGAGATAACGAGAGGCATTTGCAAAGAACTTAGCAAAATGCCAGATGCAGAAAGCCCCCCAAAAATATGTGTGCCCCCCAGTCCATCTTCCCCTTAGGTGCTAGGGCAGGGAGGGGGACAGAAACTACATCAGACCCAGTCCCTGCCCACAAGGGACTCCTAACCAGGAGGAGGGAAACACCGAGGTGATCTCACTTCCAGGTGGGATGTGACTGGGCCAAATGGGAAGGGTCTCAGTCAGGCATGGGTGCACCAGGCCTGGGTGTGTGAGATAGAGGTTTCAAGATCTCTGACCTCTGTCTAGTAGGGAACTGAGCCCAGCCTGCGACACTTGTCAGTTCTTGAGGCACCTGTGGTGTGCGTTAGGCGGTGAGTGCACAGCGGGTGATGAGCAGAGCCTGGGACCCAGGGCAGGAGACCAGAGCCGGGACTTCCTTTGGGACTTGGAGCCTGTCACTCAGGTTCCTGGGCCTCAGTTTCCCCTCTTGTAAGAGAGAGACTTGGCACTGGTGATCCAGGCCCTCAGTGCAGTGAGTCCCTGACTGAGGTAGCACATGCTTCTTCCGGCAGGTCCCCTGCAGCAGGGCGGCCCCACCTCAGCCCCCAGGGCTGGCACCGGAAGTGAAGCGGATGCCTCTGACTTTTGTCCTTCTGTCCCTGACGCGTACCCTTGATGTTTCAGCTCCTCGGCTCCGGACCAGGGAGAGACTCACAAGGACAAGGCCAGGGAGCGCTGCTACCTACAAGATCTCTACCTTTCTACTGCCAAATTTCAGAAGTTTCCAACCCTTTGGGGAGAACGTGGTTTTGTTATCTCAACCCTCTGCCTTAATCGGCCATTAATCTTTCTTTTTCTAATTCCTTGGGCCAACTCTCATCACACCCCATATACACTCTCAGCCCTTTGACAAAGTTTTGGGGTCTGGAAGCCACCCTCTGGGGCTTCTGGTTGAGTGGCAAGAGGAGGCAGCAGGAAGACTGTGATCTCAGTGAGTGGACTGTCTCCAGCCTCGGCAGCCAGGCCCGCGTGGTAAGGTCACTATGTCCACCAAGGCGCCGATCTACCTGAAGCGCGGCAGCCGCAAGGGCAAGAAGGAGAAGCTTCGGGACCTGCTGTCCTCAGACATGATCAGCCCACCACTGGGAGACTTCCGCCACACCATTCATATCGGCAGTGGTGGCGGCAGTGACATGTTTGGTGACATCTCCTTCCTGCAGGGCAAGTTCCACCTCCTTCCAGGGACAGCAGTGGAGGGACCTGAGGAGGACAGCACCTTTAACCTCCCCTTCCAGTTCACCCGCACCGCCACGCTGTGTAACCGGGAGCTCCCCGAAGGGCCGTCCCCTCTGCTTAAGAATGCTATCTCCCTCCCAGTCGTCGGTGGGCCCCAGGCCCTCACCCTGCCCACAGCCCAGGCCCCACCCAAACCCCCTCGCCTGCATCTGGAGACCCCTCAGCCCTCCCCACAGCCTTCCCCGCAGGAGGCAGGTAGTGTGGACATCTGGAGAATTCCAGAGGCTGGCTCACCCCGAAATGGGCTGACCCCTGAGTCTGGGACTGAGGAGTCTTTCCTGTCCCACGCCAGCTCCCTGCTCTCCCTACATGTGGACCTGGGGCCTTCCATCCTGGACGACGTGCTCCAGATCATGGACCAGGACCTGGGCCACATGAGGATCCCCACATAGGACCTGAGGCAAGCCGGGCTGGAAGCCCAGGCTGAGGTGAATGCCAGGAAGCAGCAGTGGACAAGAGCCTGGCCTAGCAGTCAGGATCCCAAGTCCTGCCTGTGTAGTCACTGGCCAGTGATTTCTGACTTTGAGCCTTTGTGTTCCTCCCTCCCACCCTCTCCCCTTGGACAGAGTGCACCTCCTTGCTTTCCCTTAAAACCCATGAAGACACATGCAGAACTCAGCCCAAAGGACCCTGAGCACGTTGGGCCCTGGGGCTCCTACCGCCAACTGCTCCTCCTTCCCTCAGACCCCTGGGAAGAAGACTCTGCTGAAATGGACTTCCCCTTCACCTCTCTTCTGCCTCAGCTGCTGCGGATGCCCTGACTGGGGCGTGGCGAAGAGGCAGGGCACAGCCAGCCAGACCTTTGGTGTCATGTCCTGGACTGGGAGCATGGCATCGATGACCGAATGTCTCTCTACCCTATCCTCTGCCACATGACCAGGGGTTCTAGTCGCAATAAAACTTGCTGCTGCTCATAGTTGTGCTCCCCATACCCTTGTCCCCGAAGACTAGGCCAGGCTCTGTGACCTGGGCTGACCCTGAGGAGACCGCAGTTCCTGGCTTTGGCCTGGGGCTGGGAGGGATCCGCCAGTGCTGATCAGCAGACTCATCTCATCAGCAGCTCGTTCAATGAGCACCTATAGTGCACTCGGAATGCTCCGGGTACTGGGGATGTAAGACGAACGTGACCCCTGCTCTTCTGAAGCTTACATTCTAGGAGAAGAAAGATATTAAATTTGTGAGCAACTAAGATGATTTCCAGTAGTGTTGAACACTTATGACAAACCAGCGTGCCCTGGCTGGTGACTCAGGTGATTGAAGCATCATCCCACACATACACCAAAAAGGTTGCGGATTCAACCCCTAGTCAGGGCACATACCTAGGCCGTGGGCCCAATCCCCAGTCAGGATGCGTGCAGGAGGCAACCAACTGGTGTTTCTCTCTCGCGCGCCCTTTCTCTCTCTCAAACCAGTGACTATATCCTCAGTGAGAATCCAGGAAAATAAAAAACAGCGTGGTCAGGAATACCTGGGGCCAGGGTACGGGTGGTGTCAAGGTACATTAGCATGATCACGTGATTCTGAGCCAAACCTTAGGTACTTGTTCCTTGTAGACATTTTTATGCTTGTCTCTGCCTTTTTAAAAAACTTTTTCTTGATTGATTTGAGAGAGAGAGAGAGAGGAACATCAATTTGCTGTTCTACTTATGTATGTGTTCCCTGGTTGATTTTTGTACGTGCCCTTACTGGGGACAGAACCCACAGCGCTGGTGTATCGGGACGAAGCTCTAACCACCTGAGCTACCTGGCCACGGCTTGTCTTTACCTTCTTTAAGCACAGTGAGCGGTGTCATTTTCTGGTCATTGTCACGTAATTCCAATATCTTAAATCCTTGTGGGTTGATTTACCTTTTTCTGTTGTTTGTATCAGTTCTTGTTCAGGGTTTCTTGTTTCTTTGTGTTCCTGATTATCTTTGACTGTGGACAGGATGGATATTCTATTTGAAAAAAAATGTTTTTAGAAATAATTTGAAGCTTTGGATGACAGTACCTTCCTTCAGAAAGGATATTGCCTGGTACCAAATACGCTGGCTTCTGCCAGGTGACTCGGGGCATTTTAGAATGAGTCCGAGTTCAACCCAGGTTTAATCCAGGTTCAAGGCTTGAGTTTCCCTGGACCACCCAGGTAATATGACTCTGGGCTGCACGTCCATAGACGTGTCCCATCTGAAGTCCCAACTTAAAGTGTGTGTGTGGAGGGGGGAGGGGTATGTGACATCCCACCTTGGGCAGGCTCTGGGCTTTGATTTCTGATGGTCCCAACCGAAGACTACCAAACAAGGGGTCGGTTCCAGTTACATCTTCCAGATCAGGAAATGTCTCGGAAGCAAAAATTGCTTTGAATTCTGGGCTTATCTCTCTGGGTTGGAGCCTCCTAAATGTTGGCCCAGTAATTCTTCACTATATTATTAGCTTTTGAATTCTTTTAAGTTTTTTTTTTTCACTTTTTCTAAATTTTAGTTTGTCTTCAGTGGGAACATTGGAATTAAATACCTAACCAGGAGCCTGTCTTTGATTAACTGCCTGAATGTAATATTAAGAAGATCCCCTGGGTTTCATTTATATTTCTATGTGTCTCCACTGGGTAGTAGCCACCCTATTACCCCTTAACAGTTTGCATCCATCACCCCGGCCAGTAGTAGTAGCCCTTTTTACTTTCTTGCCCAGCGGACGTAGAATGCACAATGACCCATTGGCAGTCTCCGCTCTTAGAGAAATCATATTGTGCCCCCTGGTGGAAGCATTCCTCCCTTTGGCCGTCCTTAAGGCTCTAGGTCAGCCAGAGCCAGAAGCCAGCGTCGAAGGCACAGGGAACATTTTAAGAGTCATTAGCTGAAATGGCAAGTGGCTGCACTCCCACTTCTACTCTTTGGTTCCTGTCTGTAAGCGAAACACCATATATACTGGTCACTGGTTCTGGGCGTGCAGAGTAGCTACTCTTCAGTGATGTCGCATATCTTAGAAGAATCCTAAAAGAACGGAGAGCCATTGATGGTGAGCTCATAAACTGCCTTTCCAGTGATATAGGATTGGGCCGCTTGTTAATACTGATATTTTTTACTTTGAAATTTTTATTGAATTATACATACAGAGAAGTGCACAAATTTTGTGCAGTTCAATTAATTTTTAAAGAGTGAACAAACCTGTGTAACCACTGCCCAGCTGAAGAAAAGGAACGTCACTAGAACTGCAGCTGCCACCTCATGCCCCCGCCTTGTCACTATCCTGAAAAGGTGGCCACTCTCCTGAGTCCTGGCCCCATGGTGTGTCTGTTTATGTTACTTTATATAAGTGGAATCCTACAAGATGTCCTCTTTTAAAACTGGCTTCTAGTCAGCATTAAGTTTTCGAATTTGATCCATGTTGTCGTGTAGCAATAGTTAGTTCTTTTCATTGTTGTTTGAATCATTTGGGATGCCCAGAACAGCAGGATGGGATCCGGTTCGCGGATCCAGTTTGGGGCTGTTACAATGAACGCTGTTGTGAACATTCTCGGCATGCTTCTGGAGCACGATTGGAAATGCTGCATCGTAGAGAATGTGGATGTTCAGCTTTAGCGCTGGCAATGCTGTGTTAGCCAGCTCGGGCTGCTGGAACAAAAGACCACAGACTGGGTGGCTTCAACAACAGACATTTATTTCACAGATCTGGAGAAGCCCAAGATCAAGGTGCCCGCAGATTCGGTTCCTGGTGGGAGCCCACTTCCTGCCTTATAGATGTCTACCTTCTTGCTGTGTCCTCACATGGCCTTCCCTTGTGGGGAGAGAGATCTCTGACTTCTTAAAAGGGCACTAATCCCCATCATGAGGGTCCTGCCCTAATGACCTCATCTCAGCATCATTACCTCCCAAAGGCCCCACCCTCACACACCATCGCACCAAGGGCTAGGGCTTCAGTACGAATTGAGGGGGCACACAAACATTTAGGCCATATTACATACTTATGACTCCTGCATTGGGGTCAACTCTGATACCCTTTGTTCCACAATCACTTGGTTCCCAGAGGTTAAAGAGTGCACTAGTATTACCTCTGGTTTTTCTTCCAAGGTGCTGATATCCATTCTGCATGTTTGGTGCAAGGCAGACAATGACAAATATCTCACAACCCTCATCTGCCAAACGTGATCTTAAGGCACAGTGATGGTAAGATGTGTCCTGATTCTGAAATACTAAAACAGGGGGCGAGGCCCTGGCTGGTGTGGCTCAGTTGATTCAGGGTAGGCCTGCGAATCAAAAGGTTACCAGTTCGATTCCCAGTCAGGGTTGCGGCCAGGTCCCCAGTTGGGAGTATGTGAGAGGCAGCCAATGGATGTCTCTCTCACACATTGATGTTTCTCTCCGTCTCTTTTTACCTCTCTTCCCCTGCCTCCAAAAGTAAATCAATAAAATATTTTTTAAAAAAGAAAAAAGAAAATGGGAGGAGAGGACAAGGAATATGTGCATCTTAGAAATTATGAAATAGGTGTATGACAAGGACCAAAGACAAAGCCCTGGGGACTCTGACAGTTATAGGTGGGACAGAGCAGCAAAACAGGCTGATGGAACTGACAATGCGATAGGACAGCCAGGTGCATATCTCAGAAACCTGGAGCAGTTTGATAAAGGAAGGAATGTCACTGCTGCCCTGGGAGTTGACAGGCTGTTCAGGGAGGAGAAGAGATCCCTGAATCTGTTGAAATGGAGGTCATGGTGAGTTTGTTAGGAGCTGTTTCAAGTGAACTGCTAAGAACAAAATCCCTATTAAATTAGAAAGACTTAGAAATAAGTCAATAGAGATTGAGAGTATAAACAGAAAGAACATTTGCTATAAAAGGTGAAAGAAATGGGGTGATAATCCAAGGCAGATGTGGGTTTAGGGAAGGGATTTTTTAAAAAGATATTAAGCCATGTATGTACACGAATTGGCGTGATTCAACAGTGCAAAAATGAATGATACCGAAAGAGGGATAGTTGCAGGAGGGATGCTCTTCAAAACCTGAGTGGAGGGAACAACTTGGATAGGAGGAGTAGGAAGCAAGGAAGAAGAGGTGGGTACCAGTGAAGTTGGTGGCTGAGTCTGGTGGCAGGAAGGTGAGGTAACATCTGTCAGACCCCAGTGTGTAGATCAAATACTGCCCGGTTCTGGGCATTAATATTCCTCTCCCTAAAATGGTCACATCTGGCAGCCCAAGGGTACTCTGTACAACTCTTACCTTCCCCGACCCACCAACCCCCGCCTGTGATGAGAGCAAAGGGTTAACCACAGTGTTAAAGGTCGGCGTGGTAGCAGGACGAACGCGCTCCGTCTAGCCCACCTCTGGGCGTCCCAATTTTCACCAACCTCGCCTTCTCCTTCTTACCAGGCCACATCCTCGCCCCCTCCTCCAGCTCCTAAACGGGAGGGTGGGGCTCCAGCGGGAGGCTCGGGGCGCGCGCCCGCGACCGTCGCGCCTGCGCGCCGGGCTCCTCGGCTCCCTGGCCGCCGCGAGCTGGCTCGAAGCTTGGTCGCTCGCTCTCGGGGCGCGCGCTCTCGGGCGGCGCCTGCGCAGAGGGACTAGGAAACTGGGTCCCCCGTTAGGTCCCGGCGCCTGCGCGCTGTGGGCTCCGGGCCTCCCGGCCTGAGGGAGAGGAGCAGGGAAGATGGCGGCTGTGGTGGAAAATGTAGTGAAGCTGTGAGTGGTCGTTTGTTTCTCTCCTAGGCCAGGAGGTCTTGTAAGGGGCCTGGGAGGAGGGGGCGGGAAGGGCCGAGGCGAAAGAGAGACGTGTCCGGGAAGGCCACGTTGCGACTCCTCCTGGGGAGGGCAACAGGAGACTCCAGAGAAGACGTCTCGCTTCTTCGGAAACTTGTGGAGGCCCTGAGGGGGGCACACGGGAGCCCCTAACGGGCAGCCTCCCTGGGCTGTGCGGGGCTGTGCGGTCAGAGCACTCCTTCAGGCTTACGGTTTCCAGAGTGTGGCGCCCTTGTGGCGTGCGACACACACAGTCCCGGGGTCGCTCCCGAGACGCCGCAGTCCGGAGGAGCGGGGCCGAGGCGGACCGGGACTGGCCCGCGTCCTCGCGAAGCCGGGTCGCCGCGCTGTCCCCGCGGCTCCCGCAGCCGCCCCGAAGCAACAGGCTCGGCGCGGCGGGACTGTTTTGTTCTACGCAGCTCCGCGACGTGGGGGCGGG
This sequence comes from Macrotus californicus, assembly GCA_007922815.1. Taxonomy (NCBI): domain Eukaryota; kingdom Metazoa; phylum Chordata; class Mammalia; order Chiroptera; family Phyllostomidae; genus Macrotus; species Macrotus californicus. The sequence goes on from VMDR010000009.1 coordinate 523,273, forward strand.
GGTCTCGGGTGTCGGGACCCACGACCGCACATGTTGTCGGGAAGGATCCGTTGAGGGGCAGACGCAGACGGGAACGAACTTCGGGCCCTGGGCCGCCGCGCCGGCCGACCGCAGCCGTCAAACACGGCCGCTGTCCAGGACGCCTCTGCCTGTCGCCAGGCGCGGCGACGTCCTTGTGCGGGGCCGATATCGAGCAAAGTTAAAGTTAGTGGTGACTGGGGCCATGGAGAACGGCCTGAGAGCCACGAGTGAAAGGTGCTTCGGGACTCGATCTCGCCCAGCCTGCTCCCTGGGGAGGAATCTGAGTGCGTTTGTAGACGGGTTCGTGCCCCGTGGCGAGTGGAGCAGGCTCCTTCTCCTGGGGCTTGGTGCGGGGTAGGAGGATCGAGAGGTGTGTGGTTGTCGGGTTAGGGCTGTGGGGTTTCATCGGACGACAAGGTAAAGGTTTCCGAAAGGTTCTAAGGGACTCACAGCTTCTCCTGTGTCTTTGTGGTGGGCTGAGGCCTCATTCTTCCCAAGAGCCTTTTATAACGGCACGTTGCTTCTCCCCCCTGCCTGGAGCCTTTCTTTGAGAATGCTTTCCCACTTCCATTAAGCTAAGTGCCTTCTCCTCTTGTGGGGTTTTTTTGTGTGTTTTTTTTTTTTTTTGTACTCACTTTCATCTGGATCCTGCCACCTCTTTCAGCCATCCCTCCTCCCAGCGTTATCATCTTCCTCTGATCGGCCCACTCCAGTTTCCCTGGCTCTCTTCTTCGGGCTATTTCCCTCAATTTAGAAATGACGCTGTGGAGCTACCACTTGCACAGTTACTCTGCGTGACTCAGATGTTCTTTCTTTGTTTCCCTGCCTTTCTCTTTGTTGACTCCCCCCATCCCGTGGTAAGGGGAGTTTTTGCACAGGGTTCATGCTTCCCGAAAAAGAAAGCTAATACCTTGGAAATCTTACTATTCTAGGGGAATGTCAGACTTATCTAAATTTTGAGAGTTATACGCAATGAGATTTTTTTTTTTTTTATGTTGAAAGACTTTCCTCAGGGAAATAAGGTTGCCATCCCCTTTGTGTAGTGTTAGAAGTGAGGGGTTGTCCATTTAAATAGAGTATGACTTCTTATTTCTCTTTAAAGAACCAGAGAGATTGTGAGGGTCTCCAGCCACTGGTTCCTGTGTACCAGTAATCAGAAACCAAGGTTCTCCTCCTCTGTTCCCGATGCAGAGGGCTGTGGATCACAATTGATACATTTTCCTTCAGAATATTCCCTTTAAGAAGAGGCATTCATTTTTCCAGTACATTCTCACCCTGGGAAAAGATGCTGTTACGTGGCTTTTCTTGATCATGGTGTGCTTAGTCCTTTGACAGCTGAGGTTATATATCCGGGTCAGGACTACTAGCTCGTCTTTTCTGACTTGCATCTTGTTCTGGGAGAGGAATATTCCTATTTGTAAATTCTCTGTCCCTCCAAATGTGGTGTCATATTTGAAACAGTGTTTCAGGTGGTAAAATAAGAGTAGTAAATAGCTGTGGCTGCTCACTAGTTTTGAAACCTGAGTTAGGTAACAAGATCTAGAGAATAATGTCAGTTGAAATGTCTTGCAATAGGAACCTTAAGTTTTTAAGAGCTGTCTCTCTTTCTTGCTCTCTCCTCATCAGGTCTCTCCCCCCCAACTTCTGTTTCATTCTCAGCTCTTATTCATGAGACAGTTCGTCCCACTTAACTCACAAGAACTTTGATAAAACATCTCTCACCATCCCCCCCAAAACTGTTTCCAGCCTCCTTACTCTGACTTTGCAGCTCTCGGCCCATCTGGCCCTTCCTTCCATTTGACTTCCAGTGTCAGTATCAATTCCCATCAGCAGAAACAAAGGAGCTGCTGCACTCAGCCTTGTTTATCCAATTTTCCTCTGTGTTATGAGGACATGGCTGCCTCCTAAAGGCGAGCAAGTGTGAGCCTGTTCCATCCTCACCATTCTTCAACACAAGGTTTATGCCTGCCTCCAATTACAGTCATTCCAGCTCGTTGAATCAAGCCAGGCTCTCTTGTGGTGTCACTGCCTTGTGTGTGATGTGTGTCTTTTTCAGTTGCTGGGAACATGCTGCGCTGTGCCTACATGGTCTGTTGCCGCTGCTCAGTGAACGAACGCCTCCCTCGGATTCCAGAGCAGGGTTTATTGATGTGGCTGAGATACAGGCATGAGCAACAGAGCCTTTCTGTGTCCAGCTTCTCAAGCTAGGGGCCTCCGTCTTGTAGAATATGTTGGAACTTACCTAATCCAACCTCCCCAGTCTGTCACAGAGGAACCTGAGATCCACACAGATTGACTAAATGTCCACGTTTGGTGAATTTTAGCCAAGCCAGGTTTTTTTACTCCCATGTCAAATTAAGATGCTCCAGACACCTTCATGGGTAGTGGGATACTGTGGGGAAGAAATCACCTGTGCCCTCTGTTTATTTTAAGATTGATCAAATATATAAATATAAATTATTATAGGGTAAGCTCTAGTGCTAAAGTGCTTGTTAAGCCCTAAAGGATGAGCACAAGATTGTTTCTATATACATGCTTCTTACAGCCAGGCAACTCCTGGCTCTGTGCAGCTTTCCAGCTTTTTAGAGCACTTCAAGGTTTTCTCTTGATTAAGGTTTCAAATTGAGTTTTGATTCCAAGAAGTTTCCTTCCTATATAATTTGATGGTGCGAAAATGGAAAATGGAGAAGGGCCTAGGATGAGCCTTTGAACAAATAGGTTTTGTATCAGTATAGTGATACTCAGTAAAGGGTAGACTTTGAGGAAATTCAGGTATTTTCAGGTGTTTTTCATTGACTGTAAAATTAGTGTGTAGAATCAATTAGTTGGCTAAGTAAATACCTAGTTAAAAGTTCAAAAGATACAAAAGAGCATGTAGAAGAAAGTCCCATAGTCCCTTGGTTTTTCTTCCTGGAGGCCTGCAGTTTCTTTTCTACCTCTTTGTTCCACAAATGGTAGCATCCTGTAACACTTCTCAACATTATACCTTGTTTTTATTTTCTGATTATCTTGGAGATTGTTTAATATCAATACATGAAGAGCTTCTTTCTTTCTTTATGAGCACATAGAATTTCACAGTAGAGATACACTGTAGTTTGCTAACTGTATTTTAGAAAGTCTCTCAGACCTTGTTGAACCATTTTCCTCTTTTATAAAAAGGACTTAACCTCTGCTTCTCATAGTCATGAGAGTTAAGAGAAATAGCATCTTTTTTTCTCCCTTGATCCTCTTCGGAGAAATAGCATCTTGAGTAGCACAGAGTTTGGACTAATGAGAGGCACAAAGTGAACATTAGTTTCCTCTCCTCTTTGTGGGTTAGACTTCAGTCTGATTAGACACATGAAGAAATCATGTGTTCCAAAGGGTAATTTATTTGTAAAGTACCTTTCTCATAATAGCTTAGTGAAGGGGCTTGGTGTCCCATGAGGCAGGAATGGAGGCAGATACAACCTAAACAACAGTCTCCCAGTCCCTTGAGTCTTTTAGAGAAGCAGATGGCAAGGGAGAGGGATGTCCCCCCCCCCCCTGCCCCCAAACACATACATACACACCTGATTGTTGTCTTTACTGCAGCCTTGGGGAGCAGTACTACAAAGACGCCATGGAGCAATGCCACAATTACAATGCCCGCCTCTGTGCTGAGCGCAGTGTGCGCCTGCCTTTCTTGGACTCACAGACTGGAGTAGCCCAGAGCAACTGTTATATCTGGATGGAAAAGCGACACCGGGGTCCAGGTGAGGGTCCAGGCTCAGGAACATGGGAGGAAGAAGCTTCTGCATTTTAGGGATGAGCCAGCTGAGAGGGTTTTCCATACTGCTTTCCACCCATGGATGAATAAATATGGCCTTCCCATGATTAGAAGCCAGGGAGGAACAATCAGATAGGTTTATGCCAGCATCTTGGTTTTCTGCAGGACTGAGGCTGTTATTGGGATTCTGCAGAGCTATGTGTTAGCAAAGGCCCCTCAGTTCACATCTATTTTTCTTTTCCATAAACTCCCACCCACCCTCGCCCCTGCCCCCTGCACTGCTGACATGCCTCCCTTGCTATAGAACTCAAGTGGGCCTACTCATCTAGAAAGTATTTTATACTGTTTCCAAGACTGGGTTAGGACTTGACTTCACTCTCTCTCCCTTCCTTCCACAGGACTGGCCTCTGGGCAGCTGTACTCCTACCCTGCCCGGCGCTGGCGGAAAAAGCGGCGAGCCCACCCTCCTGAGGACCCAAGACTCTCTTTCCCGGCTATTAAACCAGGTAAAGCACGCTCCTTTCTGAGGAGGGGCGTGGCCTGCTGCGTGATGAAAGGCCTGCTTATCTCCTGTCATATACTAAAGCTAGGTTATGAAGTTACTAAAGTGATTAAGTTGTGATTCCTTTCTTTAAAGAACTCAGTCAGATAAACAGATACTTTATGATGCCAAGTGAATTAGGGTGTCTTGGTTCCTGAGTAGCCAGAGATCAGAAGACGGTGACCGGCCTATGGCTGGCTCAGCACTCTGTAGACCCAGAGTGGTCTGCTTACAGCCCTTTTGAGCCTTGCCTCATCCTGACCTTGCCCGCAGACACAGACCAGACCCTGAAGAAGGAGGGGCTGATCTCTCAGGATGGCAGTAGTTTAGAGGCTCTATTGCGCACCGACCCCTTGGAGAAGCGAGGCGCCCCCGACCCCCGAGTTGATGATGACAGCCTGGGCGAGTTTCCTGTGACCAACAGTCGAGCACGGAAGGTACGAGATTAATACTCTGGCTGAGGGGACTTTAATGGAAAGCGGCCTCCTCCTCCTCTGAGGCCACCCAGTAATCAGAAAGGAAGTGAGCTGTGGGCCAGGAGGCAGGCCCACGGAGAGCTGCTGTTTCATTCCCTAATTAGTGCTAGGTACAGACTGGCTTCACTGCTTCCATCTAGTCTTTCCCACTCCTTTCCTTCTGAGTCCAGACTCTCCCTCATTCATCGTCACAAAAGAGTTTTGGTGCCTGGGGTTACATAGATGAAATAGATGTGGTCCCTGTCAATAGGCACATAAAACTATACATAAAAATAATAAGAGCTAAAAATACTCCAGACACAGTACTAAAAGGCTCTTCCATCATTTTCTCCAGTCTGTACAACCTTGTTTAGTAGATACTGTGGTCCCCATTTCACATACACAGAGGCTGAAACAGCAGTTAACAAAAATGTCCCATAAGGCCACACAATTAAACAGCAAACCTGTAAATCTAGGAAGTGAGGTGCTGGAAGGGAACCACCACTAAACGTGCTCCTGGGGCAGCAGATCAGAGGCAGGGGTGGGCATGGCTCCTTGGGGCATCAGGAAAAGCTATATGGAAACATGGCATTTGATTCAGCCGCTTGGAGGTGGTGGGAAAGGCCCTCCAGGCTAGGGGAACAACGTGAAGAGTGGCACAAAGGAGAAAGAGCCCAAGACATCAAAGGGAGAAGGACAGGATTATAGAGTGCTGAAGGGTAGCAGTGATGAGGCTGGAGTGGAGGGCCAGGTCACAAAGGAGGTTCTGGGTGGCCTTGCCACTGCCACTGTGGGGGAGCTTTTGGATGTACATTATTTCTGCCTGTCCTAACCCTCCTATCCACTCAGCGGATTCTAGAACCGGATGACTTCCTGGATGATCTCGATGATGAGGACTACGAAGAAGACACTCCCAAGCGTCGGGGCAAGGGGAAATCCAAGGTGAGGGGCCGAGGTGCTGCCTACAGCCTGGGGCAGGGTGGATTTAAGTGAGATTAGTAGCCACTTCCAGGAGGGTTTAACTCCTTAGGCCTAGACGCCTTAGTAAGAGCATCTTTTTGCTCTTTTTTGGCAGAGTAAAGGTGTGGGCAGTGCCCGCAAGAAGCTGGACGCTTCCATCCTGGAGGATCGGGATAAACCCTATGCCTGTGACAGTGAGTGCCTCCCAAGTGGGCGGGGAGTCCTTGCCTTGGACCCAGCTCCTGCTCAGGAGATGAAAGGAGGGAGGGCTGTGCTCTTGCTCAGAGCGGTAAAAGAAGCCTGGACTCTTGTCCTTCCTGCCGACTGGTTCCCTCTGAGACCGCTGGGAGGCCCTGGCCTCTGCTACCTGATGGGTGGGGCCTGCATGCACTGGGAGAGAATTCTACTGTCCCCTGGGGTGGGGGTGCTGGTGAGGGGGCACCCACAGCAGGCAGAATCAGCCTCTTGAGAGATGGCATCCAGGTCTGCTGGCCCCAGTCACGCCAGGGCCCCAGGAGTCCAACGACAAGTTTTTCAATGTCTCTTTCTCCCCTTTTCTCTGCCTCCCCACTTCTGTCCCTCCACCCTGGGAGCACCATCACCACTGGGGTTTCTCTCTCGTTTGCTCCGCTTTCCTGCTGCTGCTGCTCCTGTCTCAAGTATATCAAGACCTTCTTCTCATGACTTTTCTTTCTGTCTTTCAGATAGTTTCAAACAAAAGCATACCTCGAAAGCGCCCCAGAGAGGTAGCTCTCTCAACTTTTCAGACTTTTGGTTTTCCTGTCCCTTTTTCCCTCCTCCCTTGTTCCTCCTGCCTTTCTCATCTCCTGTGATCCTAGTTTAAAAGTCTCTGGAATGGCCTGGGGATAGGAGCAGTGGACCTTCTGATGTCCTCCACTCCTCACAGTCCTGGAAGCCGCCTTCACCACTGCTTGTCTCGCACAGACTTGCTCCTCGGGCTGCTCGGGCCCACTGCATGGGATGGCTTCAAAAGCATTATAAGAAACCCGTTACCAACAGATCCCTCTGCTCCCCCCTCCCCAAAACAGCCACTTGGTGGTCAGCTAATATTCCCCACTGTCCTGCCACCTCCTCCACCCATCCTCTTCCCATTCCTTTCCTGCTGGCTCCCTTACTCTTATTGGTATCACTGCTCAAAAGTAAAAGATGCCTTGTGGGGATCTGCTTTCCTTGCTGGTTGGTGGGGTTGGGCAGGGCACTGATTGGATGGGAGTGTCCTTGAATTTCTTGGGGGGCCAACTATGCTTCAGACTCAGTTGAGATGTTATCCCCAAGAGACCCAGGCCCTATCCTTTATCCACTTTGGGCAGAGATGTGTTCTGTGGTATATGTAGTATAGCACGAGCCTTTCATATTTATTGAGGGGGAGGGGAGGAAAAAGTTTGGCTTATCTTTCTTGCTTCTCCTCCTTCCTGCCAAATTGTAAAACCATAGAAATTTCCTTTTTCCTGACCTGGACCTCCCCAGATTATTCCCTGGGCAAGTGTTGATGGGGCCAGGGCTCAGCCTCACAGACAGCCAATGTGAAAGAGTAGAGGGGCCGTGGGCTGGGCTTTCGTAGGGAGGGAAGAGAGCCAAGGAGGCTGGAGAGCCCCAAGGCCTGATGCTCCTGGCCAAGGGGAGGTGGCCGTCACTAAGAGCCCGTCCCAGAACAGAGCTGGTCGGGGTGGGGGTGGTGGCCTCTGCCTCAGGCGGAGCCCCACAGCCTACAGGGATGGGGATGTGACACTCTCAGATCCTAACACCTTTCTCTGCATCTTCTCCCACTCAGTTTGTGGAAAACGTTACAAGAACCGACCAGGCCTCAGTTACCACTATGCCCACTCCCACTTGGCTGAAGAGGAGGGTGAAGACAAGGAAGACTCACAGCCACCCACCCCAGTTTCCCAGAGGTCCGAGGAGCAGAAATGTAAGCCGAGGTGTCAGAATTGGGGCAGGCAAGAGTCGGCCTGGTTATGGAAAACTCTCTTGTCAGGGATGTTGAGTGGCCCCAAGGCCCCATGGGTATCATCAGAGTTTTTTCTTCCTCCCTGTAGCCAAGAAGGGTCCCGATGGATTGGCTCTGCCCAACAATTACTGCGACTTCTGTCTGGGGGACTCAAAGATCAACAAGAAGACAGGACAACCCGAGGAACTAGTGTCCTGTTCTGACTGTGGTCGCTCAGGTACTTCCAACCCTGGGAGGCAAGGGCTGCCACAATCAACATCCAGCCCCAGGATGTTCTTGGCTTGCCATCATCCAGTGGCTGTCACAGTCAACCAGGTCACCTCGCTTCTCCTCCATTTCTGGCTGCCTGTTTCACCTGCTCCCCCCCCCACCCCACCCCACAGGGCATCCATCTTGCCTGCAGTTCACCCCCGTGATGATGGCAGCAGTGAAGACCTACCGCTGGCAGTGCATCGAGTGCAAGTGTTGCAACATCTGCGGCACCTCCGAGAATGATGTGCGTGTCCCTGCCCCTCCCAGAATGATCCTCAGCTTTTACTGTTTTTTCCACAGTTTCCTCTAAAGTGACCTTTCTTTTAAAAGGGAGCAAGACCCCCTCATGCCCCTCCCCAGCATCCCAGGTGGAACTTCATTTGGCAGGTGTTTGTTGAACATCTGCTTGGTATCAGACACTGCCAGGCCCTAAGGACACCAAGACAAGACAAACAAGGTCCTTGCTTTCATGGAATTTATAATCTTGTGGAAATAAGCAATAAGCAAGGAAATGAGTGGCATTTTTATGCTGTACCACAAGGAAAATGAAACCAGTAGTGTGACAGAGTAACCAGCTGATTAGGATAGTCAGAGATGGCTTTTCCGAGGAGATGATGTTGGTGTTGAGGTTTGGGTGATACAAAGGAGCAATCCACGAAGATTTGGAGGTGGAGCATTCCCAGGAAGGGAGCAACACGTGCAAAGATCTAAGGTGGACAAGCTGGGTGTATTGAGGCCAGTGTGGCTGGGTGGAGCCTTCCTGCATCGGGAGAACGGGGTAGAAGATGAGATTGGAAGGCAAGACCCCCAGGTCTGGGGGTTTAATCAGAGCAGTGACAAGGCGTGTCTTATATTTTAAAAAGATAACTTTTACTGCCCTGTGGAGAACAGATTAGAGAGGACACTGAAGACCATGAGATCAGTTAGGCAGCTGGTAGCGTAGAGATGGACAGCAGTGGTTTTCTGTCCAGGGATGCCCATGTCTGTTTTTCCCTGCCACCTACCTTGCCCCTCTTGAAAGTGGCGGCAGTGTCTACAGAAGCCATCCTTCCTACTAGCCAACCCGTTAGTCATTCACTCCCCCGCCTCTGTCCTCTAGGACCAGCTGCTGTTCTGTGATGACTGCGATCGTGGCTACCACATGTACTGTCTCACTCCGTCCATGTCTGAGCCTCCTGAAGGTAGGTTGTCTGGGTTGCTTACTCAGAACAATTAGTAACTTGGACCATCACCTGTACAATAAATGAATTTTCTTATCAGTGATTTATCCTTCCAAATTGGGGAGTTGGCACTTTGCTTTCACTCATTTTAGAATACTTTCCTAGGACTTCAGCTTCAAGGGTCTAATGCTTGCACGTTATCACCAGATAAATGTGCAGACACAGAGTGTCAGCAGCCCAAGAGAAAGCAGATACTGAGCAGAGAACAGTCACCGGAAGTGGTGGTTTGTTTTCCTTCATTCAGTCCAGGAGACTAACTTGATAGTTTGTCTGAAGTGATGTTTTGGTTGTCAACTCTGTGAACTTGACAAATTTGAATGTTCATTTCCTCTCAGTCTGGAAAGGAGTTGAACCTGAAGCCTGTATAGTTTGTTTAATAATGCTCCACGGTTATGGAAACTTGAAGAAACCATTTGTAGCACCAAAAAATGACTACCTCTCTACAAGTCCCCTTCCAGCCAAATTTCTGTACTAAACCCCTCCTTTACAGAAATTTGGGAGCTTAGGAGGATGTGAATGCACCAGTAGCTGTTACTGTGCATGGAGGATGTGGGCCAGCATTCCAGCGAGAGAAGGGCTCACTGTGCGATGTAAGCTAACTTGTAATACAGGTCACACTGCTCTCACTGCCCCGTGCCCCCTGAGAAACACGCCACTAACAGAGTCAGAGTCTGTTGGTAGCTGCAGGGGAGCACGCAGCTCTTGTTTCATGCTGATTTAGAAATCTACAGATTGGGGATAAGTAATGAGTTCTGTGCTTCATTTTTTTAACCTTAAAAATATCAATTTGCAGATAAAGTTCTACATTAACTGTAGAAGGGCTTTCCTTTTGAAGTACTATCAGATATTGAAGTAGTAGAGGCAGCTGAGGGGGGACCCCTTAGAAGCCATCAGATGACATAGGTTAGAGGTTGGCAAACTATACCTCACAGCCAAATCCAGCTGCAGCTAGCTTATATAACTCTCAAACTAAGAATGATTCTCACATTAATTTTTTTTTTGCTTTGTTCCTTTTTTCCTAATCTTTTAAAAAGATTTTATTTATTTATTTATTTATTTATTTATAGAGAGGGGAAGAGAAGGAGAAGGAGAGAAACACCAATGTGTAGTTGCCTCTCGTGCACCCCACACTGGGGACCTGGCCCGCAACACAGGCATGTGCCCTGACCGGGAATCAAGCCAGCGACCCTTTGTTTCATAGGCTGGCACTCAACAAACTGAGCCACACCAGCCAGGGCTCTTAATTTTTTTAAATCCTCACCAGAGGACATGCTTATTGATTTCAGAGAGCAAGGGAGGGAGGGAGAGAGAAATATCTACATGAGAGAGGAGTGTTGATCGATTGCCTCTAGCACGTGCCCCAGCATCGTGGGGACGGAAACCACAATCTAGACTTTGCCTTGACCAGGAGTCAAACCTGTGGCCTGGCATGTGGAACAATACTCCACCCAACTGAGCCATACCGGCCAGGGCGATTTTCACATTTTTAAAGGAAATTTTTTAAAAAGTAACCAACATTATGAGGCTCACATAGCCTAAAATATTTAACACTCTGTCTGGCTATTTGCAGAAAAGCTTGTCAGCCCTTTCTTGCATGTTGACCTTTGAGGTAGAAAGGACCTTCAAATTTTTGAGAGCCACTTATCTTTCTGAACAGCTGATAAAAGCTGTGGATTCTTTCCCAGAATGTTTAAATACATATATGTACAATTATGCTTGTAATTTCAAGACATTAGGGGCTAATTCTGTTTCTCAAAACAAAAAAATAGGAGAATCTTCCCTGGCTGGTGTGGCTCAGTGGATTAAGTGCCAGCCTGCAAACCAAAGGGTCACTGGTTCAATTCCCAGTCAGGGGACATACCTGGCTTGTGGGCCAGGTACCCAGTGGCGGGTATGTGAGAGGCAACCACACATGGATGTCTCTCTCCCTCTCTTTCTCCCTTCCCCTCTCTAAAAAGAAATAAATAAAATCTTTAAAAAAATTTCTATCTGCCCAGGCCCTCTTCCTAGACATTCTGGTTTAATAGGGCCAAGAGGATCTGGGAGTCTGTATTCTCCAGGTGAAATAGTCCTCTAGGTGATTATTTATTTTATCTCCATTGAGAATTATTCTTCATGTTATTTGAAGACCTAGAAGTTTCTCCCAGCTCAGAATTACTGTGAAACTGCTACTGCGGAATGCCTCCCATCCCCCCTGTAGCTGATCTTGTTACTAGAGGTGATGTGTGGGGATAGGAAGGACAGCAGATTAGGATTGTGTGGGACCCATCCTAACCCCATTACGCTTCTCTGCAGGAAGTTGGAGCTGCCACTTGTGTCTGGACCTGCTGAAGGAGAAAGCCTCCATCTACCAGAACCAGAACTCCTCTTGATGTGGCCACTCCCCCTGTTCCCCGCCCCCCCATACATCTAGGGCTGTTTTCTCCTCTCTTGTTTTTCATGCCCACCTTTTCCTTCCTCCTTTTCTTTCACAAGTCCAGAGAACCGGGGGTGGTAGTGCTAACCTGCCTCTGGCAATGGCAAACTGAGGTGGCTGCTCTGACTGCCTCTGGCCCCAAGCCCTCAGAGAGAACGGAGCAGCGTACTGCCCCAAGGCGCACCTGGGGGCCCAGCTTCTCCCAGCTCTCCTTGAAGTGCATTCACTCTGCCTGCCTTGGGCCCCGGCCCTGGTGATCACAGGGTTCAAACAGTGTCCACTGAGAATGAGTGGGGGAACAGCTCACTTCTCTCTGAGCTTTGCCTCCACTCTGGTCCCCAGGGTTTTCCGTTCCCCCAGAGGCAAGCCAGGCCAGGCTCTACCAGGAGTAGCTGGCAGCAAGCAACTGAGCAAACTGAGGATGCGCTTGCAAGGAGCTTTCCATGCCCTTCCTGCTGCTTAGCCTCACCACCTCCTTTCCCCAGGGTGGTTCTCTGTGGCCCTCTGTACCTGCTACCCAGGATCCTTTGCCTGAGCCAGGAGGCTCTTGGTCACCCTCTGGGCTCTGCTCTGTCCCGCTCTGGAGAGAGTAGCAGCTTCACCCTGATTATTCCTTGTGCTCACCTGGCTCACTCACAGGTGGTCTCTAGTGACTGCAGCATTCCTCACCCTTGGAATTTCCCATTTTCTGCCTCCCTTCCTTATTCCCTTGGGTTTTGTGGGGACAGGGAAAGCATCGGGGCCAGGCCAGCCGCTTGGGGGGTTACAGGGAGATGTTGGACAATGTGCCTGTTTTTTAACTCAATGAAAAAGCCTACCTCCAAAATCCCCTTTTTGTTCTTCCTAGACCTGGGTATTCAGCTCCTGCCCTTAACTGAATTGGGAGCCTCTGCCTCCTGCTCTCTGTATCCTGGCTCCTGGGTCATGGGGAAGCCACATAGACACCCCTTTCTTCCCTTGCACGCTCACTAGCAGCTGGTAAGGTCTTCACACCCTGATTCCTCAGTTTTCTGCCTGGTGACACTTTAAGTAGTGGGAGGGACACTCCATGCCAGGACACCCTGGAGTGGCCTTCCCACTGGCCTTGGGCAGGCCCTAATTCACTGTCACTTTGGAGTTGTGTCTTTTTTCTTTCTTTCTTTAGTTCCTGTATTCTAAACATTAGTACAAATAAATGTTTTTACACAGAGCCATTTGCTGGATGATCTATCTTCTGACTCCCTTTCCTGGTTATGAAGGGCACTTCGTTCTAAAACTTCTTCACAGTGGTTTTTAAATGTCGTAAAATACAGCTTTCTCTCCCAAATTAAAATTTTTGCTGATCCCCAATTTGTAAAGCAGGCTATACAGTTTCTTGATATAAAGAATACTGAAATTGTTTTAATACAGAATTTAAAATCTACTCTAGCATCCTTTTTATTTCTGTATTTTGGTTGCTTTGGAGGAAATTCAGCTAAACGTATTGTAATAGTTGACCTTGGAATTTGGGATACTTAAAATGGGCCCAGAAGCTTATGAACGTCAGTGTTAAAGAGAATGACGTGGGAAAACTAATGACACCACAATGGGACAGTGAAGGTCTTTTGTATGAGTAATGAGCATGAGGAGCAGAGGCCCCTCAGCTGTGCTTGCCTGGTGTCTTTGTTCTCAGCGCAGTGTGTGTGAACTTGGCCCACAGTGCAAGCCTGCAGCCCGCCTTCGGGCGTGGCTATGTGCACAAAAATGAGTTTTTCCCTGCTGCCAACATTTGACAGCTTCCATGGTGGATCTTAATGTATCCCACATGAGTGTGTTTTGAAGTTATTAAACATTTTTAAATATTTTAAATCAGATATGAACCCTCCAAGTATCTGTAGGCTTTTCTGGAACAGGCTTGAAAGCCACTGTTACGTAATGAAAGGCAGTGTCCTGGGCCATTGCCTTCTGTAAGCAACACAGGAGTTGGGAATTGCCTTAGGAAGAGAATGCAGCCTCTGTCCTCATGCTTTCACTTGGAAGTAAGTGGGACAGGAGTAGAGGGAGTAGAGCAATGATCGTTTGTGGTTGAGCAGTCTAAGGGCCAGAAGAGAAGTGTAAACATGAGAATATTAGAGCAGGCATAAGTGGGAGGGAATTTGGAAAGGGTTTGCAGGAGGTGGGATTTAGGATGGAACAGAAGGCGGGTGGGGGCAGGACTCGAGTGGGGAGGGAAGTCTATGAGAGAAGCCAACAGGTGGGGGCTCATATCCGTGGCCAGGCCTTCCAGTCAGAGCTGTGAGGGGATGAATGAAGGAGGCAGGAAAGCAGGTGAAATTGGGAGCGGGGAGGGGTGGGCCCTAGGCTAAGATGTTGACATGTAATTGCATAGAACAGATAGAACTGAAGGTTACTGAAGGAGTGATTATTGCATCTTGGGTTTAGAAATGAATCTTGCCAACGGATACCAAAATTGTAACAGTGATTGAAGTAAACATAATGTACTAATCAGATGGTAATTATGGAATAGGCTGTACGAACAAACTCAGAGGTTTCATGATTCATGATTGAAGCTTTCCTTATAAATATTTTATAGACATCAGCAGTTGTAGCTCCTGGTTAACCAAGAAATGGCCCTGACCACAAGGAACTGGGCAAGCATCAGCGACTCGTGTCAGAACCAGCAGAAATGCTGCCTGCACGTCCTGTCCCCAGATATCAGCAGTGAAACTGCAAATGGAGTGAAGAAACTACACGATGACGCATGCAGGAGATAACATTGAAACCACCCAAGAGTAGAGCTGAGAAACTGCACGTTGCCAGAAATTCCTTAGTTTCCCTATTCTCAGGGTTTTCCGATATAAACTAGGCAGGACGCATGAGATGCTGAGATGGGCTTCGAGACTAGAGTCCCTCATCTTCCAGGTTGCCAGCACCTGAACAAACACTTTCCTTTACACAGCACCTGCCTCTTCAGTATTGGCTTTCTAAGCCAAACCTGCATTCTGTTACAAAACTAGTAAAAATTAGTCCTTATTCGCCCTGAATCAGAACTGGCCCGTTTCTCCATAGCCCGGTTGCGAGCGGAGGCCAGCGCTGTCCATGGTAACGGCTTTTGTGTAGCAAAACTGCTTGCTTCCATTTTCTCAGAACCACTTCGTGAAGGGCATCAACCCTGTTCGGTAAATGAGGAAACTGAGGCCAGGAAGGTCTTGGGACACCTAGTCTGCTCGCTGACCCCCACGCTGCCTCGAGGCTCGCGAGGCCCCTGCCGGCCGGGTCCCCAGCTGCTAGAGGCGCCGCTCAGACTCTGGCCGGGTCCTGACTCTGACTTGGCTCCTAGAGCGCGCTGGAAGCCCCGCCCCCAGAGGGCTCGACGAACCGCCACTTCCGCGATGTCCAATAAGACTTAGGTGGGGGCGGAACCGATCACCGCTGAGAGCCAATCTGATTGGTTCGAGGCGGAGCCGCGGGGGGTGGGAGCCCAGCGGCTGCACCGCGGTGTTCCCAGCCCAGAGAGAGCCCGGAGCGGGAGGCGCGCTCCGGGTCCTGCTGTGCGCGCGCCCGGGGCAGCCCCCCTCCACCCGCTCCGCCCTCTGGGTCTTGGCGCCCATCCCTCTCCTACTCTCCCGTTGCCGCCCGGACGGGGACTCGGGAGACGGGCCAAGGCAGGGCGGGAGCTGCGGGACAAGCGCCTGAGGTGGGTGCGGAGCGGGAGGCCGCAAGGCGGGGAGGCCCGGCGGGGAGCTCCCGGGTCCACCCCGAGGACCGACCCCGCGTCTAGGTGGACAGAGGCCTGTCAGGTTGCGGAGCCCGGCTCCCGGCCCGCCTGGATCCCAGGCGCTCTTGCCTGCTCCCTGATACCCATCCCAGGCCACCACCTTACCTGCTAGAGACACCCCTCCCCTCCTGCTACCCATGGCTTCCTCACCCCTCTTGTCTTCGGTCGCTTGTGCACCTGCCCTCTAGGCCTTGTGTTCCCATTTACTCTCCAGACCTGACCCCCGCCCCACCTTACCTCCTGGGGACCCAGCACCAAATTAGCTTCGCTCCTTCAGCCCCATCCATTCCTCTTTGTTGTCTGTACACCTGTCACCTCAGCCCTGTTCATCCACTCCACCACCCCGTCTTCTAAGAGTTTCATCTAAGTCCAGCCCCGGGGGTCATCCCCCTTTTTCTCCCCCAGCCCTGATTATCCCTACACCAGCGCCATGTAGCCCCAGCCTCATGTCCTCCCCCATCTAAACTCTTGCTGCCTATGCAGCTGTCCCCTTGGCTCTATTCATACTCTCCCCCAACTATGCCAAACCCCTGCCCAGACTCCCCTCTCCTTCTGACCAGTGAACCACCTTCTCCCCGGCTCCGTCCTGGCATTCCTCCTGATCGGTCTAGCCATTTCCCTTCCTCTTTCAGCCCAGCCCTCGCACCTGCTCCCCATTGTCCCCTCTCACCCTTTCCCAGGTGATCCAGTTCCCCATGGTCTCTCCCACATACCAGCCGATTCCCCTTTCCTCAGAGATTCTCTTTTCCTTACAGAGCTCCTCTCCTGTGCCACCTGGCCCCCGTGGTCTGAACCCCTGTCACTGTTTTCTCTCGTACAGGTGCCCTGGAGACGCCATGGAGCTGGGCAGCAAGAAGAAGCTTCACGCTCTATCCCTGGCCGAGAAGATCCAGGTGCTGGAACTCCTGGATGAGTCCAAGATGTCCCAGTCAGAGGTGGCCCGGCGCTTCCAGGTCTCCCAGCCCCAAATCTCACGCATCTGCAAGAATAAGGAGAAGCTGCTGGCAGACTGGTGCAGCGGCACAGCCAACCGGGAGCGCAAGCGCAAGCGCGAGTCCAAGTACAGCGGCATCGATGAGGCTCTGCTTTGCTGGTACCACATTGCCCGGGCCAAGGCCTGGGACGTGACAGGGCCCATGCTGCTCCACAAAGCCAAGGAGCTGGCCGACATCTTGGGCCAGGATTTTGTGCCCAGCATTGGTTGGCTGGTCCGTTGGAAACGCCGAAACAACGTGGGCTTTGGGGCCCGCCATGCACTAGCACCTCCATTCCCCCCTGAGCCACCTCCCCCAAGCCTCACATCCCAGCCCCAGCTGCCTCTTTCCCTGAAAGACTTCTCCCCGGAGGATGTTTTTGGCTGTGCTGAAGTGCCCTTGCTGTATCGAGCAGTGCCTGGCAGAGTAGGCACAGGTGACCAAGTGCAGGTGCTGCTGTGTGCCAACAGCAGGGGCACAGAGAAGCGGCGGGTACTGGTCAGTGGGCTCCAGGCTGCACCAAGGTGCTTCTTCGGGGTCAGCAGTGAGGCTCTGCCTGCCTCTTATCACCCTGACGTGGGCATCCCCTGGTCAGAGTGGTTGGCACAGTTTGACCGGGACATGGGGAGGCAGGGCCGACAGGTAGCCTTGCTGCTGGCTGCCCAAGTGGTGGAGGAGTTGGCAGGCCTGCCTGGGCTCTGCCATGTGAGGCTCCTACCTCTTTCCACCACTAGCACCACACCTTCTCTGCCCAGCTCTGTGGTCCGGGCCTTTAAGGCCTATTACCGGCACCGTCTGTTGGGCAAGCTGGCAGCTGTCCAGAGCAAGAGGGCTGGCACGTCGCTGGCTGAGGCTGGGGCAAGCATCACAGTGCTGGACACGCTGCACATGGTGGCAGCAGCCTGGGCCAAGGTGCCTCCCCAGTTCATTGTAAGCAGCTTCCTTCAAGAAGGGCTGGCTCCCTGCAAAATGCCCCTGTCCTCAGACAAAGCCTCTGAGATGCCACCTGTCCCCGGTGGGCTGAGCTTTGAGGAGTTTTCCCGCTTTGTGGACCTGGAGGGTGAGGAGCCTGGGTCTGGAGTGTGCAAAGAGGAGATGGGTACTGAAGATGAGGAGGGGTCTGGGGAGGATGGCTTCGAGCCCCCGCCCACCAGAGCCGACGCCCTCCGGGCCCTGGGCACACTGAGAAGGTGGTTTGAGTGCAATGGCACCTCCCCTGAGCTATTTGAAAAATTCTATGCCTGTGAGGAGGAGGTTGAGCGGCTCTGCCGCCTGTGAATGGCGCCTGCTCCTCACCACAGCCCCCTCCTGTCCTGTTTCCCATGGAAACGCCCTGTCACAGAAGGCAGGTGGGAGGCTGTTCTCTTTCCGGTGGAAATGGTGCTTTTGTGAAAGGTGTAGAAGGGAGACAAGTCAGGAGGACAAGTCTAAGCTCTGAACAAAAGTTATCCGAGCCCAGAGAAGAGGCATCCAAAGGGGCGTCAGGAGTGAATCTAGGCTCGGTAGTTTCTGAACCTCCAGGGAGGCTGGGACTTGGGTATGTGAAATCTGGGCTTTACAGACAGGTTGATGCCTTGAACTCTGTGTTAAAAACAGTTCTGCTTCTGAAAATAAAGTTTTTAATCAGAAAAGAGGCCAGGGTGTAATTTCAGGGGAAAAGGGTGGAAACTTTCAACTCAGCTTTTTAACTTGATTGCTGAGGGTTGCCACCACCCAGCTGTCTGGAGCTGTCTGCGGATGACCACAGGGACCCTCCTCTTCCAGAATGCTAGCAGGGAGGACTCCCAGGGCCTGGGGACTCCTCATTGGCTACCAGACATCCCAGGTACTGCCCTGGACACCCTGCTGCTCTGCTAACTTAGCTCTCAGGTTGCCGGAGGGGAGGAGGTGTCAGTAGGAGGGGGCAGGCCAGGGACTTATTGGGGGAAACAGAAAAGAGCCAGAACTTGGAATAGCCGTTGGTTCTTCTTTTTGGTTGGTTGTTTTTTCTGTCCTTCACTTGATCGTTCCACAACATCTCTTCAGCAAGGCCTGTGTGATGAGGTTGCAAAGATGATGTCCCTGCTGGGCAGGATCTTGCAGACATTGACACTGGAGTGTGATTATGTGCAAAGTGCCATGGCCCTGTAGAGCCTGGGAGACTCTGGAGGAGGTGAGTTTTGAGTTGCAGCTTGAAGGACAGACAGGGGTGGGAAGCATAGTCCAGGCCAAGGAGCGGCAGGTGCCGAATCAGGCCTTCTCGCCAGAGCCATGAGGAGGCCCCAGGGAGCAGGAGGAGCTGTTAGCCCCCCAAGTTTGGTGATGAGACACCCCAAAAGGTTTTAGCCAGAGAATAAGAGATCATTTGTGGGGTTCTAGAAAACAGATGTAGATGGTGGGTCAAAGATGTGAGACCTAGAGGCAGAGAGATGACGCCTGGTTCAGGGATGGTGAAGCCTGAGCCAGATCACGGGAGTGTGACCGGGAGAGGACAGTTTACCTGGAAGGATGCGGGCTCTGGGCACAGACAGACTCTGACTGGTGAGAATCCCGGCTCTAGGCCAAAATCCTGCGTGTTCAGGTCGACCACAGGCAGCCACAAGCCCGAGCGTGCAGTTCCGTGGAGGGCGTAGCAGTCAAGGACTCAGGCCACCCACAGCAGCCCAGCGGCTACCTTCATTCAGAGCCCAGGCACCACCTTCCAGGGCCCGCCAGGGCCGGCCATGCAAGCACTTTTGAGGTGCCCCTGCTGAGACGCTCTCTCTGCTCACACGCAGTACCTTTTATTCCTAGCCCTTCTCTCTCTCTCTCCTCCCTAGTCCGAGGCCCATCAACAGGCAGGAGCCTTTTATTCAGGGTTTCCTGATGGTGACATAGTCCCTGGTCTGCCTGGCATTGGACCCTCACCAGTGCTGTTCCATCAGGGAAAATGGAACCCTGGGGAGGTGGTGACTTTCTGCCTCTTGCTGGCACTGTCACAGTAAGGGAATAACGGCTGTGTGACTTGTCCTAACTGACCACCTCAACATCCGGCAGCTGGACAATGAGGACAACTCGCTTTTAAACAGCTCTGAAGCCAGCGGCTGGCCTGCCTTTTCTAGCCTAAGATCCCAAATCATTTAGCCTTCCTCACAGATTCTGTTTTTCATAACCTGTATTCACTTACATCTTCCTTTTTCTGAAATCATCCCGGTTCTGACATCTCGTTTTAAATGTGGAAACCAAAATGATATAATCTCTAAAGGCCTGACCAAAGTAACAGAGAGGTGACAGATGAGCTCTCTGTCTCAGGTGTCATATTCCTATAGGAGCAGAATCACGTTTCATTGCTGACTTCTTCCCAGAGCTTCCCCTCCCCCCACCTCCCCTCCAAAGGCAATCTCTCCCGTCCTTGCATTGTTGTCACATGTCACACTCTGCCTGTGTGCAGGTGACTTCAGTGGCTCATTCAAGTAGGGTTTACTGAATGTCTCGCTTGTGGGGCAGGCCCATCCTAGGACCCTGAGCTAGTGCTGAACAAGACAGAGAGGGTGCCTTGCCTTCTAGCAGAGGAAGGTACAGATGTGCGGGTGCACCAATAACCACAGTGGTTCTAGGTGCTGATGAGTGCTGGGGAATGAGAGAAGGGTGCCGCAGGGCTCCACTGAGAGAGGGGAGTCAGGGAAGTGGTGTTTGTGCTCAGTCGTGAAAGTTAAGAAGGAAACACCCTTCCAAAGGAAGAGTGTCCTCTGCCAAGGAAACAGTAGGTACAGACGTCTAAGGTCAGAAACAACAGGCTTGAGAAGCAGAAAGACGTTCCTGTGGCTGAAAGTGAGAGAGGGCCCAGGAGAGGAGGAGGAGGGAGCAGTGGGCAAGGGCCTTTGGGCGAACAGCATTTCCATTTCATTCTAAGTGAGACAGGAAGTTATTTTGGGGGTGGTGGGAGATTTAGACAAAGGAGGAAGAAGATATGTTTTATGTTTTTAAAAATCTAATTTTGCTCCTCATCCCCTATGTGTGAAAAACATGGAGGCTGAGGAGCAAAAGTGGGAACCAGGAACCCAAGTTAGGAATCTACCGAGTGGGTGGGGCTTCCTCATGGGCAGGCATAAGGTGTGATGGGGCGAGAGGAATCGAAGAGGACTATTCCCAACAAATCGGTTCTTTTTCTTAAATCAAGGTCAAGCAATCCTACCAAATTTTGCAGGTATTGCCACATGCAAAGTAGGCGGTGGCCAAAAAAACTTACATACATTATTTCAGTTTTTTTATGAGCGTGCAGTGAACACCCTCTATGTTCAGAAAGCACACAAGGCTCCAGGGCAGCAAAACTGAGGAAGAAGCAGTCCCTGTTTCTAGATGCGTGTGAGCTAGAGAGAAATAGCAAGTGACTGGCAGTGCAGGGCAGTCATGAGGGTTAAACAAATCGATCTGCCCAGAGTGTTTCCTACTTGCCAGGCACTACTTTAACCGCCGCACATATGGCAGGTGGCATCGTCATCCTCAGTCTGGAGATGACGGGCTGGATGCAGGGAGCCCACAGACACAAAGATGGGTCCCCGTCTTCCTACATCTCTGCATCGCACTTGGAGTAGTTTCTTCTCATCTACCTTCCACTGCTCAGCTGTGACAACTTTTTGGTTTTTTTCAAATATATATAATAATTTTTATACTGTCTTGTTTCTTCTCTTTTAATTCCTTTATGTATTTAAATATTTTTGTATGGTTATTCTACATTCTGGATTTGCTCAATCTAATATCTGAAATGCTTGGACGGGGGACTAAATCTATTGCTTTTGTTTCTACTGGTGCTTTAGTTTATGGTGACATTTTTCCAAATAGGTCTGGTAATTTTTGTTGTGGGAATTTTTTTTTTTTAATTGGTTGCTCTTAATTTGTGGAAAACCTAAAGATCCTGACTTAGGGTCCTCTCCTTTAGGAAAAAATGTAGTTTACGCCTACCAGGCACGAGGGGGCGCTAACACCGTGATTAATTAATTTCTGGGAGGAATGCATCCAGACCCGAAGGGTGGTGTGGGGAACAGGCATGTATGTGGTTCGTTCCTGGTTCCCAGGGGAGCTGATCTTATTCTTAATTTCTTTCCACCACAGGGAGAGATGCAGATTTCTTTGTGGGTTCCCTTTCCTGGTGGGGGGAGTTTTCTGGTCTACGCTTTTACTAAAGATGTAGCCCCTTCCAAGATCTTGACAATGTACAAGACTTGGGTTCAGCTGGGACTCAAGGTCTATCTAGTCTTCTATTTCATGTGGTTCTTTAACCTTCAAGGTCATGATGTTAGAATTTGCTCTAAAGGAAGTTTTAGAGGCAGCCTGGTTTATACTCACTTTCTTGTTTTGAAGGGGTCCTTAGGGAGTTCCCTTACTATTTGCAAAGTTAGAAATGGTTCTTAAATTACGTCTATTGTGTAGGATCTGGAGTCTAGTTGCTTTATGATAGAAGGGCTCTACATGAAGTCTAGAGCACCAGGCTGACAGAGGGGAAGTTGGGAAGACCAGTTTCCTTCCATTCATTCATTCATTCATTCATTCACTTGTTCAAAACTTTACTGAGCACCTCTGTATGCCAGCTAGAGTTCGACTGATGATGAGCAAAGAGTCAAGTTCTCTGCTTCAT
The DNA here is from genome assembly GCA_007922815.1 of Macrotus californicus. Lineage (NCBI taxonomy): Eukaryota > Metazoa > Chordata > Mammalia > Chiroptera > Phyllostomidae > Macrotus > Macrotus californicus. Next base: position 545,158 of record VMDR010000009.1, read on the forward strand.
AGAGCCCGTAGTTTAGAGGAGAGACGGTGCTAACCGAAGAGCCGCACAAATGAAGGTACATCATTACGGACTGCAGGGGGGGACATGAAAGCCCAAGCCAGCGGTTCTCAAACTGCACCCTGCAGCGTCCGGGACCTTAGTGAAACGCAAACCTATATGACCCTCCCTGAACCCACTGAACCTGAGACTTAGGTGGGCCTCAGCAACCTGTAGTTTAACAAGCCTTCCAGGTGCATCTAAGCCAAAGGGACCTGAGCTAGACAGAGGGGCTGCAGAAAGTTTCACTGAGGAAGTGATACTGAGCTGAGAGCTGAAAGATGAGTGGGAGGAAGTACACAGGCAGAGAGAACAACGGGGCGAATGTCCTGTCGGGTGGGGGGGGGGCTTGTATGCTTAAGGAGCCATGAGAAGGTGAATGTCCGGGGCCTTGGAGGCTGCTGAAGGAGCTTGCCCTGATTCCTCAGAGTAATGGGAAGCCATCGAGGGGGACAAGAGGAATATGGTAACGTGATCAGAACTGCATTTGAAAAAGTTATTTGTCCAAGTCTGGGACAGGACCAGGGCTGTTGTACAAACACACCCCACTTTATTACACTTCCCTTCATTGTACTTCGCAGATGTTGCACTTTTTACAAATTGAAGGTGAGACCCTCCACCAGCAAAAAGGTTACGGCTTGCTGAAGGCTCAGATCATGGTCAGTATTTTTTAGCAAGAAGGTATTTTTTTTATAAAGATTTTATTTTTATTTATTTATTTTCAGAGAAAGAGGGAGAGAAACATCCATATGTGGTTGCCTCCCATGTGCCCCCTACTGGGAATCTGGCCCAAAACCCAGGCATGTGCCCTGAGTGGGAATCAAACCAGCGACCCTTTGGTTGGCAGGCCAGCGCTCAGTCCACTCAGCCACAGGAGCCAGGCGAGCAGGTATTTTTAATTAAGCCATGTGTGTTGGTTTTTTAAGGCATCATGCTATTGTTGTACACAATAGCCGACAGCGTCACATAAACATAACTTTCGTACACACCGGAAACCGAGAAGCTTGCTTTGTTGTGATAGGCGCTGCATCGCAGTGTCCGGAACCAAGGCCGCAATGTCTCCGAGGCATGCCTGCGTTAGTGCTGGGAAGAAGGGAGGGAGTCCCAGGAAACTGTAGGAGCCGGTTCACAGGAATCGGAGACTCCTTGGAAGCAAGAGGAGGGGCAAGGGAAAGCCTCTTTGAGACACCTGGGCAGGTGTCTTCGGGTTGCTCAAGGCCCTGCGACCAGAGTCGGCAGTGGGAGCCTGCAGCTCAGGACAGCGGTCAGGCTGGAGACGCCAGTTAAGAGTGACTTCTCTTAACTTTCGTTTCATTAGCAGAGTGACTTCTGTTAATGAAAGGAAACTCGGCTGTTTAGTGAGTCTGGCAGTAGTGACTTACGCCAGAGTCACCTCGGTCTGTCACTCCCCCCTCACCTGCACGGGCAGCCCTAGTGTCACTACACACACAGATTAGTCCCCTGTAATTTCTCCTACTGTGACTGCCGCTGCGAAAACAGGTACATGTGATGCTGGACAACGCAAATCCGATGAGAAACAGCGAAACGCGTTTGCCGGGGTTCGAAGCCCTTTACGTGTGACCCTCAGGCAGGCACCAGCCCCGCTTTCGACCTCAGAGCAGCCCATTGGCTGTTCTCTAGTTCTCCGAGACTCCTCTTGTCTAAACGAGTCTCGGGAACAGTGATGACCTCTAATAACATCTGTTCATTCCTGCCGGAATTTAACGTGCATATTGTGAGAGACTGCTGATGTAAAAACATTTAGCTTTTAAAAATATCTTCAGCCCTGGCTGGTGTAGCTCAGTGGATTGAGTGTGGGCTGTGAACCAAAGGGTTGCTAGTTCGGTTCCCAGTCAGGGTACATGGCTGGGTTGTGGGCCAGGTCCCTGGGTGGGGGGTGGGGGCGTGCAAGAGGCAACCACACATTGATGTTTCTCTCCCTCTCTTTCTCCTGTCTTCCCCTCTCTCTGTAAATAAATAAATTCTTTAAAAATAATGCCCTAATAATGCCCTGGCCAGGGGGCTCAGTTGGTTGGAGCATCATCAGAGATTGACGTTTTTCTCTCACATGGATGTCTCCCCCCCACCCCCGCCACCACCCCCTTCCTCTCTCTGTAAAAAAATCAATAAATGCATGCTCAAGTTAGTCATTTCCTGCCTGACTTTGTTTGTCTTTCCAGCCTCCTTTCCAACCTGTTGCCCTGGGGCCTCCTGGGGCCTCTGAAAGAGACCGGCTTTCTCACTGCTCACCCCATGCTTAACCCTACTCTCACCGCAGCGCCACCCTGCAGTCAGGCTAGTGGTGGGGCCCATGAGGCCACCGCGCTCTCTGGTTCTAATGAGAGCTGGGAGCAGGGGAGCTCCAGCCAGCACCCCCTCCCGAGAGGACCAGAGAGAGAAAACAGAAGCACATGCCCAGACAGTGCAAAGGCAGACTTGTGGGGGAAATTAAATGAAATACCCCAAAATGGATTTAATTTAAAACCAAAAAAGTATGTTCATATTTTATTCCCTTGCTGACTGGTCATGGGTGACAGATGGCAAACTTCAGAGAACTGCCCTGACCCCTGTCCCCTCTTGTCCAGGCTGTAAGAGCCACCTCCTCTTTCACATGCACGCTCTCAGTCCCCTCCCAGCCACAGGCTTCCCCGAGGTGTTCCAAGGACTGTTGTGTCCAGCCCCAAATTTCTGGCACTTCCGGGGTGCTGGACAGCCACTGGGGCCCACAGGCTGACCTGCTGAAAGGGATCATGGAGGAAACTGAGGCACAGAAAGGACAGTGACTGGCTTGGGCAGACCCTGTTTTTCCGTCCCAGGAGCAGGCATCCCGAGTCTGTGGCAGGCCGCTGAGAGTCCAGTCACTCCCACCGGACCCAGAACTTCCTTACTTGAAAGGGCAGCACATTCTGCTGTTATGAGCAGCCAGAACGCCGCTCTGTGTGTGGAGGTCACGGGAGAAGTCTGCGTCACACAACACAGGTTGCTGGGCCGCAGCCTCAGACGTCTGATTCGCTCAGTCTCAGTGGTGCCTGGGACTCATTGATAACCAGCCCCAGGAGGTCCTGACAGCGCCGCCCCACTGGGACCGCCTTGACCACTCCGTGAGTTAGGGTGAGGGCCCAACTGTCACAGCAAAGAGAAAGCAGCAGTCACCCAGGTTCCGGGCCGGTGGGGCACCTCCTGCATCCTCAGCAGTCCTGCCTGGGTCACCACATCAGCCAACCGAGAGGGAGTTCCCTGAAAACAAGTGACAGGCAATGTGCCCGCATCACACATTTCTCCAGCAAGACCCCAGGCTCAGGGCCCCACCGAGCTGCCAGGGAGGTTGGCACACAGCTTGGCTCCGTGGCCACGTGCCCTGTGGCCACAATGTGACAATGGGAGAAGGGAGAATGACGTGGGGTACCACCTGCAGTCTGCAGCCCACAGTCCATTGAAGGACAGCTCGAGGAGCCCAGGTCAGGGCTGAGGCTGGCAGGCCTACCTGGGTGATGGCCCTAGGTTGGTCTCAGACCAGGTCAGGAAACTTAGGGGTACAAACTCTGCTCAGCTTTATTGGCAATTAAATGAACCCTCTTAGCCAGTTCTTTTTTTAAGATTTTATTTATTTATTTTTAGACAGAGGGGAGGAGGGGGGAAAGAGAGGGAGAGAAACATCAGTGTGTGGTTGCCTCTCATGTGCCCCCTACTGGGGACCTGGCCTGCAACCCAGGTATGTGCCCTGGCTGGGAATCAAACTGGTGACCTTTTGATTTGCAGGCTGGCACTCCACCACTGAGCCACACCAGCCAGGGCCCTCTTAGCCAGTTTTTAATGCCCATTTTGCAATTAAGATAAGTTAATATGTGCCATGCATGGGAGTGGGCTGAGCAGATACCCCCGACTTCTGGCACCCCTCCACTGGGAGTGGCCCCAGGGTAGGCAAACCTCTCAGTGAAGGGGTGGGGGTGTTGGTGGGGCAAGGGACATTACCAAGGAAGCAGGTGGGGTAGCTGGAGGCCAGGAATGCAATGGCACTTCCTTCAACAGGCATTTGCCAGGCTGCTGCGAGCACCGGGCTCTGAGCTGGGAAATGAGCAGATGTGTGACCACTGACCTCAAGGAACTCGCAGTTTAGTGAGGAAGCCAAGACGTCAACCAAGCACCACGACACAGCTGAGGGCTATGATCGAGGTGAGCAGGGACCTGCAGACCCCAAAGTCAGGCTGGGGCAGGGTAGAGGGGACAGCGCTCAGCCAGGGTCTTGGGGGGGCCCAGCCCGAGGGGTGGTGGAGTCAGCCCCGGCAATGGCCAGGAGGGACTGAGCCTCCCAGGCTGAGGTGATGAGGGGCACAGCTTATTCCCCACAAGCAGGATAGCTAGTGGGCAGGGAGGTGCCCCAGGTGCCCCAATGGGAGGGGTTGGAGTTTGGGCTTTTCCCTGAGTGTGATGGGAGACACTGAAGGATTCCGAAGGCCAGGAAATGTAAAGGCTGCTATTGAGTCAGGCAGGGAGAGGTCTGAAGGGAGGGGAGGGGAGGTGGAGGTGGACGCTGCCCCTGGAACCCAGGGGATCGTTAGCACCCAGGTAGCGGAGTGGAGGCAAAGAGCTCTTGAAGGGGTAAAGTCACAGGATGGGGGCTGGAATGTCACCAGCACCACTGGCTGCTTGGTTTACAAGGAATCAAGGCAAGAGCTCCTGGAGACTGAGGCCAGCCTGGATTCTGGGCAGAGCACCCAGTGCTGTCTCCCCACCCACATCTGTGTCTTCTGGACCGAGAGGTGCCTTGACAAGGAAGGTTGAGCCTCTTACACTGAAATCTCAGCCTGGTGCTTTCAACTTGGCCTTCGATCTGGGCAGTTGGGTGGTGGTCAGTCCCACTGGGGAGCTAGCTGCGGGCAGCGCCCGCCAAGCTCACCCCCACAAGTGGAGGAGGTGTTCGTAACTGAGGAAGGTGACGGCGTTGACAGGAAAGGCACGGGCACTGTTGATGGTCAGCCCCCGGAAGAAGACCCCCAGCCCTTCCTGCCGTGCACTGGTCACCATGCAGTCCAGCATCCCCCGGTACTCCCTCTGCTTCAGACCATCCATCTGCATCCGGGACTTGATCACGTCCAAGGGGGTGGCTGTCACCCAAGAGGTGATGCCTGCAAAGCCCCCAGCCACCAGCACTGTGGCTGAGCCTGGGGTAGAGGGAGCCCGGCCAGGGTCAGACTGAGGGACATCCTCCCCTGCCCTTGTCTCCCCCAGGTCCCCACCCCCCTCCTCTCTGTCCCCAGCCTCTCACACTACTTCACTTACTGGGGTTCTGGCCATCTGGCGTGAATTGGCGACAGAGCCATTCATAGGTGACGAAGTAGATTCCCACTGTGGGGGTGTCCCTCAGCGTCAGAGCCCAGGCTCCCCGGAAGAGCCCCCGGGGCCCCTCCTCCTGGAAGATGGAGGCTGCACAGTGCACAGGCCCCCGGTATCGGGGTGGGCGGCTCCCGGGCTGTGCCCTCGGCTCTGTCTGGTTTTGTAGCCGAACTTTGATGAGGTCAAAAGGGGCCAAGCAGTAGGCCTGTAGGGAAGGAAGTGTGAAGGCCCTGGGTGGGGCTCAGCACTCTGAGAGGGCAGCATCCTCCCACAGGACCTTGCACTTCTGCTGCCAGCTCTTAGCTTCTCATACTTGAAGCTGGGGATGGCCAGGTCCACCTCCTTAGCATCAGGTCCCTCATGGGCAAGAGGCATGGCCCCTCTCAGCTTAAAGCGTCTCCCTCCCCCAACTCCCGCAGGACACCTCTCAGAGGCCCCTGAAGGGGGCAAGCGCTGGGCCAGCCCTTCTTGCCTCTCACAAACCCCCAACCACTAGTGTCCCGACAGAAGGTGGTGACAGGGTGAGATCTGCAGGTCCTAGAACTCATCATCCGGCTGAGGCAGGCGGGACACAGATTTGGGATAGAATTGGAACTGAGGGTGGGTGCTAGGAGGACTTGGGGGGAGGCTCTGGGGAGGGGCTGAGGTGTGGGTCAGGGAACCTGCCAGGAAAGGCTCCACTGTTTGGGTGAGAACCGAGGTCACAGCTGAGGTTAGCGGAGCATCTGGGGGCTCACGTGTTTTTTGTGTGTGTGTGTTTGTGGCAGGTGCAAGGGCCTTGTCCCCCAGCCCTGGAGATGGCTGATGGCAGAGGAGCTGGTGGCAGGCTCTGGCAGCCACCATTAGAGGGTGGCAGGCCACGTTTGCTGGCTTTTTCCCCTGCAAGGAGGGCGGTGGATTGGGGACCCTCCCTGTGAGTTGGGGCCCTGCTGTCACCCTCCAGAGCCTACTGGCACTGCCATGCTGGGAGCTTCTCCAGGGTCCAGGGGGGTGTACTCCTGAGCCCTGGGCTCTGGGGGGCTGAGGAAATGGTGGGGCCAAAGTTAGGGTGGCCAATGGGGGCTGGCTAGGAGCCCTCTCCTCCCCATCCCGCACCCACGGGGGCAGTGGGTTCAGCAGACACTGCTGCTCTGTTTGACGGGGTCAGCCTCAGCCAGCCAAGAGCAAGTTTTTGTTAGCCTCTGTCCTGTGCTAACCAGAGTTGCTTCCCACCTCTCCCTCCCACTTCCACGCTAAAACCCAGTTTTTGCTCCAAGACTGAAGTCATAGGCCTGACAGCAAACCTGGGCCCCAGTTGGTCCCTGGACCCGCCCCCGCCCTGTCCCAGTGGGCGGTACTGTTTTATCTGTTCTGCTTCCCAAAGAGCTGGAGAGGAGGCTGGAGGGCTGGGCCTGGCCGGGCCCACACCAGGCCGCACAGCCTGGGGCCCCAGCGCTCCTCCTTGTTTTGCGGGGTGGGGTGGGGCGGGGCCGGGGGGGGGTGCCAGGTCTTGGGGCTTGCACCCTGCACAAGAAGGGGCAAAAGAAAAACCAGGACCTTTTTGAGGTCTCATGAATTATTAATTTACTTTGGTGAGCCAGCTGACTCTGCCTGCTGTCCTTGCTCTCTGACCGTGAAGTCTGACGAGAGCATCAGGGCAGGTGTCAAACAGAGGGTGACCTGAGGCACCTAGCTGGGGTTTGGGGCCCAGCCTCTATGCTCAGGCCCCCCTGTTCAGCTGGGGTTACCCTGGGTTCCTGGAAACCCCTCTTCCCCGAAAAGACCAGGTACTTAAGTGCTGAGAACAGAGACCAAAGCCGAATGACCACAGTTACTTAATGATTAATGCCCTGGACTCTCCCAGCGAGACCTGTGGACTGGGGCCCCTGAGGCAGCTCATGGATCATAGCCACCCGGGCGCGGCGGGCACAGGGGCTGAGCAGGGCAGGGGCTGGGGCGCACCAGGACCACGTCAGGACTGGGCTCAGAGCTCTGTGGGGCTGTCAATTGTCCAGGGTAAAAGGTCACCTCAGAGAGGTCTTCCCACAGCCCTGAGGTTGGCAGATCCCTCCGGAGGCAGTCAAGCCCTGTCCATCCCAGCGTGGGCTGTTGGCTGCTTCTCCATGGTGTCCTCTGGGCACCATCTCCCCAGCCCACCTCCACACTGAACTCTCTCTGTTCGCCATGGCCTTTCGCCTGCAGGCCCGCCGCGTGGAAGGCCACCCTCAGCCAGGCCAGGTGGTCAGGAGCAGCAGGAGCTGCCCATTTCCCCATAGGCCCTCACGTGCCAACAGGGAAGGTCACGGTTGGTAGCTGTGGGTCACCAGACGGGGCTGAGAAGGGAAGGAACAAACCGACCGTCACTGCATCCAAGTGTGCGTCCGAGTGCACATGCCCCGACGCTGCCCTGACCTGCAGGAACCCCCCGGTGCAGCCAGCCACGAAGACGTGCGTGTAGCTGGGGGGCTGGACCCGCCGCTCCTGGTGGGAGGTGGCCGTCAGCACCAGCAGGGCATTGCTGTAGACCCCGAACAGGACTGAGTTGACCACAGCTATGCTGGCGAGTGGGAAGCTCATCCCCTTGAAGAAGCCCAGGAGCTGCAGGGAGAGGGTGGCACTAGAGTGGGTGGGGCACGTGGGGGCCTCCCCTTTGCCCCTTGCAGCCCTGACCAGGCCTCCTCTAGCTGGAAACCGCTCTGAGCCCTGGCCAGAGGTGGAGGTAGCAGAGGCTGGGACAGCCTCAGTACCACTCTTGAGGCACTAAGCTACCACCCAGCCCCCTTGGCCCCAGACTTGGGTCTTCTCCCGTCCAAGGGCAGAGCCCCGCCTGGGGAGGAGGGAACTGGCACCCATTGCTCAGATGCCTCCCACCCCAAAACCTGCAGAAGCAGGCCACCCACCGACTCATGGCGATAAGTCTTGACTATACAGTCAACGATGCCTTGGTATGTGCTCTGGGTCTGCAGCCGCACCTGGACGGGGGACAGAGCAGGCAGGCAGGTGGCAGGGCTTCAGCCTGGCTCCCACCTTGGCCCCTTTGAGCAGGGCGCTGGCAGGGCAGGGGAGGCAGAAAGGGCCTCTGGCAGCCAAGCCCTGCTCTCGGGGCGTCGCGACATTTGGTTCAGGGGACACCTTTCACTCCATGGGTGCTTCCTCAAGACTCACCTTCACAGTGTCAAAGGGGTGTCCCAGGGCCAAGCCCAGAGCTCCTGCAGTGACAAGAAGGTGCTATGAGTGAGGCCCCTCACACCAGTCTGAGGGAGTAGGCTGTGCTGAGGGGGAAGAGGGGCTAAGGCAGGAGAGAGGGCAGGGCCTTCTACCAGGCCTGGAGAAACTCCGCTGGCCCCGGTTAAGTGTGGGGACACAGGAGGGAGCCCCAATCTTGCCTGGAGGACACATATGCAGATGGGAGGTGTCCTCACCGGGAGCCCCCCACCACCCCACCCAGGGTCTGGCTGTCTTTAGCCACAGCCTCTGGACGAGTCGCCACACCTTCTGCCTGACATAGTTACCCCTCCCTTCCTCCAGTCCTTCCTTCCTTCTTTACTCCCTTCCTTCCTACCTTCCTCCCTTCCTTCAACTCACAATGTCTGTCCAGTTCGGGTCCTTGGTCCAGTCCGGGCCCTGCCCTCTGGCATTCTGCCCCCGTCAGGTGGCACCAGGGGAGGAAGGCCCAGCCCCGGCCATCTCCCCACTTCCTGGTCTTGCCCTCCATAGCAGAGGCTGGTCCTGGAACTTTGGGAGAGGTCACATCCCCAAGAGGCAGGGTCAGAATGTCCCTCCCTTTCTCCTAAGAGAAATGTCACCCAGAGGCTGAGCTGGGCCCACAGCACAGCAGGCCTCAGGGCCTGGGCATCAGTTTACTGCCAGGTAGGGCAAGGGGCCAGGGGGACTGCAGGACAGCAGGGGAGGTCACAGGTGAACCTTCTGAGCCCCACAAGGCAGGCTTGGACAGCAGGGTTTGAGGTGTAGGTGCTGTGGGCGCCTCAGGGAGAGCGCTCACCTTGGTTCCCCCTCTCAGCAGGTGTCAGGTGGCACAGCCTTGGGACACAAGGCACTTTGCCACCTCTGCCTTCCTGCCCTCTCCCCTCAGACAACTCCCAGGATGCTCTAGGACAGCTGGCTTTGGCCACTCCAGGGGAACCATGACTTTGGCCTCAGCTCCTCCTGTGTCTCCTACCTTCCCCAGGAACTGGCCCACCACTGGGGACAATGTGACAGAAGGAAAAAAATGTCTCACCAGAGATCCAGCCGGCCACAAACTCCTCCACAGGCATTGTGCAGCCGGTGGGATCCAGTGTCTGAGGAACCGCTGGTAAAAGTGTAACTCTACCCTCTCCCTCCCCGAACCTGGGCTGATAACCTCCCACTAATGTTTAACCCTGGGTGGAGGGTGAGTAGTGGCCCAGTGCCCAGACCCTGGGCACCAGGAGAGGGGAGCAAGCCAGCTTGGGTGGCCCTGATGGCTGTGTAGTGTGTAATCTCGCAGGGCAGGGTGACCGCCCACGGGGACCTGCCAGCCCTGCTAGCCAACACTGCCCTCGAAGCATGGCCAGAACTGGCAGCCAGGCCCAGGCCCCTGGCCAGGTGCCCCCAGGCTGCCTCAGTCACCTCCGGTTCAGTGAGACTGCCCCGGGCCAAGGCCCTACCTGCCCAGCCGGGCCCACACTCCCATTGGCCCCCATGGCCCCCCCCCCACACACACACCAGGCAGCCTGCTGATCCCCAGGCAGGCAGGGAGGCTGGGGAGCTGAAGCATGGCCACCAGGGGCAGGCCCAGCGGGAGGTCTTCCTGGGCACTGGGGAACCAGGAAGCTGGCAGGGTGGGAGGCAGGCCTTCCCCCAGGTTGCTTACACTGCCCCCATGTGAGTCTAAACAGCCTCCTCTCCACAGAGCCTCTTCCCCAGGAGAAAGATGGAGGTTTTGACTGTACAAAGGGTGGTGTGCCTCTCTGCTTTGGGGTGAGCAGGCTTCGACTACCCACTTCTTTTTGGACAGCTACAATCCAACCTGACAGACAAGGTAGGGAGCTGGAGGATGAGAGGGAAGAAGGGCCGGGGAGGATCGGGCACAGAGGGCACAGAGACCTGGGCTCAGGAACCACTGCCCATCAAAGTCTGTGAAGCCCCAAATGCGGGCGCCAACCCTAGAGTGGTCCTGACCCCTCCCTTTCCCTCACACCTCACCACCATTACAGGAGGAAATGGCATTAGTACTGCCTTCAAGCCCTGGCTGGTGTAGCTCAGTGGACTAAGTGCTGGCTTGTGAACCAAAGGGTCACTGGTTCGATTCCCAGTCAGGGCACATGCCTGGGTTGTGGGCCAGGTCCCAGTAGGCGGCGTGCAAGAGACAACCAATCAGTGTATCTCTCGCACATTGATGTTTCTCTCCCTCTCTCCCTCCCTTCCTCTCTCTCTAAAAATAAAAAATATTGCCTTCAATACAGAGGTGAATCCACCACCTCCTCCACAGCTATGACTCTGACCCAAAGCCACTGTCCCCTCCACATGGATTCCTGCCCTGACTGGTCCCCCTGCCTGCACCCTTGCCTTCTTCCAGCACGTTCTCCACTCAGCAGCCAGAGTGATGCAGTTAACATCTAAGTCAGACCAGGTCTGTCTTCCGCTCCCCACCCTGCAATGGCCCCATCCTGCCCAGTGGCGGAAGCAACGTGCTTTTCCCAGGCTCTAGAAGCCCTCACAGCGTCACCTCATCTTCTCTGATGGCATCTCTGGCCACCCCCTTGCTCGCTTTGCTCCAGTCACCCTGGCCTCCTCCTCTTCTTCAAACAGGCTCCTGCCTCCAGGCCTCCGCCCTGGCTGTCCCCTCTTCCTGTTGGCCTCCTCTAGCTTGGGCTCTGACGCCCATCCTCCTGGCCCCACCTGGCAGCACTCCTGGCTCTACCTTTTATTTTGTCTTTAGTTTTCATTCATTGATTTTTTTTTTATTTTCTTTTTTAGAGAGAGAGGAAGGGACAGAGAAACATTGATTTGTAGTTCCACTTATTGATGTATTCACTGGTTGATTCTTGTATGTGTCCTGACCGGGGGGGAACAGACCTGCAACCCTGGCGTAGCGGGGTGATGCTCTGACACACTGAGTGGCCTGGCCAGGGGCCTGGCCCTACCTTTGGTTCCCTCCATCGCACTCCCCACCTTCTGTCGCATTACGTCATTGACTTGTCTGGCTAGGCAGAGAGCTCTGGCTGTTCAGCCCACTGACATTATCATGAAGGCTTAGAACGGTGTGTGGCCCACAGCAACCAAGACTCACTGAACGAGCGAGCGAGCGAGCCCTGGCAAGGTAGCTTAGCTGGGTAGAGCGCTGTCCCAGTACACCAAGGCTATGGCTCAATCCCTGGTCGGTCAGGGCACGTACAAGAATCAACCAACGGCCCTGGCCTGTGTGGCTCGGTGGATTGCGTGCCGGCCTGTGAACCGAAAGTTCAATTCCGAGTCAGGGCACATGACTGAGTTGTGGGGGTGGGCAAGAAGCAATCAATTGATGTTTCTCTACCTCTCTATCTCCTTCCCTTCCCCCTCTCTCTAAAAAACAAATAAAATATTAAATAAATAAATAAAAAGAATCAACCAATGAACACATAAATAAGTGGAACAACAAATCAATGTTTTTTTTCCTCTCCCTTCCTCTCTAAAAATCAATAAATAAAACTTTTTTTAGAAAAGAACAAATAAGTGGACAAGTCAGGGGCAGCATCAGTGGACAGCCCTGTGCTGGCCTGGGGGCTCCAGTTCTCTCCCCCATCCTCGAAAGAACGGAAAGGCCGGACAATACCCGACCTGCCTCTGCAGAGCCCACTGCAGCTCTTAGATTCCCACGAGATGCCGGAGAACCAGTCTTGCTTGCCTTCTCCCCCTCTGCCTAAGCAGATCCCTCCCACCCCACTACTTCCTCATGTGGAGACAGGCTCTAGGAAGCAGGGTTTCATCTTTGATCCCTCCTCCTGGAGCTGCACGCGGCTCCTTGGGCCGCCCCCAGCACCCTCCTGAGCACCGGCCTCTCAGGGAGCTGGGCTGCAATCCTACTTCTGTTCCTTCTCTCCTGAGTGATGTGGGCATTCCCTTCTGTTGGCCTCGGGGTCCTTAATGCCTGCAAAGTAGGGGACCAGCCCAGTTGGTTGCTGACTCTAAGGCCTCTACAGGCCTGTGAGCTGCCCCCTCACTTCAGAATGGGCCCCACTCTCTTTTCTAACCCCGTCTCACCACTCTGGGTCACGGGAGACCAGTTAGCACTCCCCAGAGCCTTGCAGAAGGACAGCCCCTCCCCTGGCTTGCTCTTCTCCAGCCCTCCCACAGGTTCCACCGGGTTAACCCTCTGCCTGGCAGAGCAGGGCTCTCTGGTCTCCTCACTCTCTAGCTTACAGCCTCCAAAACACCCTCACAGCCTGCCACCACACACCTCTCACCCTGGCAGTCACCCTCCCACGGGGTGCCACCCCGCCTTTCCAGCCTCACCTGCCATCGTTGGATTGCCTGGGGCTTCGCTGGTGTCCTAATCATGCCCCGAAGCTCCCCCTGCCTGGAATGCCTCCAGGAATCTCTGCCCCTCCTCGCTGGACCTGGGCTCTAGCCTCCTCACTACCGCCGAACGTACGCCAGACCTCAGCTTTGTTCTGTAGCCCTTTTGATCCTGTTTTATCATCATAAGACGGACACATAATACTCCCCTCAGTATGTTGTCAGGATTAAAGCCCGTAGAGGGGTCTGACACGTTGTACATGCTTCACAGACAGCAGCTACTGTTCTTGTTTCCACTCCCAGGACCCAGGAGGGCAACCTGGGGAAACACGGCAAAGGGCCTGGCACACAGGTGCTCAGGCACTGAGGACCCTTCCCTTCCGGCTTGTGGCAGTTTATACTTTTTAAGGCAATCCGGTCGTCTATGTAGGTTTTGGGTTTTTAAAAATAAATTTTAGCCTTGGCTGGTGTGGCTCAGTGGATTGAGCGCCAACCTGCAAACCGAGAGGTTGGTGGTTTGATTCCCCGTCAGGGCACATGCCTGGGTTGTGCGCTGGGCCCCTGGTTGGGGGTGCACGAGAGACAACTGATTGATGTGTCTCTCACGCATTGATGTTTCTCTCCCTCTCTTTCTCCCTCCCATCCTCTCTCTAAAAATAAATAAATAATAAAATAGTACTATTTTTATTTTAGAGAGAGGAGAAGGGACGGAGGAAGAGAGGGAGAGAAACATGGATGTGAGAGAGAAACACCGATTGGTTGCCTCCTCTAAGTACCTTGACTGGTGACTGAACCCACAACCTAGGCATGTGCCCTTGACAGAAATCAAACGGGCGATCTTTCACTTTGCAGGACCAAAGCTCAACCAACTGAGCCACACGGGTCTGGGCTCATCTATGTAGTTCTAAACATGTGTCTCTCCAGGACTTCTCTCTCTCCTCTCTCCCAGCACTCCTCCATAAAACCATAACATCAGCTTCTGTGTGTCACCCAGGCTTCCATCCCCTGCGCTGGCCCAGGGCCCAAACCCAGCAAACATTCAACAACAGTGAACTGTACTCCCACTTCGCTCCAGTGGGTTTAGGGAGGCCACCGAGCCCATGTGTCCTGATCTGAGGGTCACAGAGCTGAGAACCAGGAGGGAAATGCCTGTTTCCTCTGCTACCCTTCTCTCCAGCTCACATCTGAGCTTCCCTGAGCCCTCAGTTCATGCTGGTAAGGAAGACGTTGTGACGGGGCAGTGGGTCCAGGCGGGCAGGCCAGGCGCTATTTCAGATCCTGAGGAAACTAGGCCTGGACTAGGAGCTAGAGCTCCATTCCAGAGCCAGGGACTCAGGGCCTGGTGAGCTCACCCCCACCTTCCCTCAAACCTCTCCGGGTTCTGCTGATCATCAAGTTCATTGCTGTCACTGGGAACAAGCTCTTGTACCTGTGGCTCAGGAAGGCACCCCACGGACTTGTTTTCCTCCCTGAGACCCACACATCAGGCACACACATGCTGGTGCTGCCAGGACACGATGGTGACGTGACCCTGCGGGTAGATGGTTTCACACCTGCTCTCCCAGGCCCGTGCCTTTTCCCAGCCTGGAAAGGCCTCAAGGTCCCCAAGGCTGTGTGTCTAAGATAGCAAGCGCTCACGTGACTGCTCCCTGGTAAAACAAGTGTGCCCAGCCTGTGTTTCTGGCATATAATTTGAGGGTCCTTGGAGGTCATCCTCACTTTGCAGATGAGGAAACAGGCCCAGAGGGGAAGGGACTTGTCCAAGATGAGTTGGGACAGAGACCCAGTCTCCTGACCACAGAAGAGCCCATCACCCTTCATGGCCTGGGGGCGCTGCAGTACAAGCCACTGCCTGTGTCACCTTTACCCAAAGCCCAGCACAGTGTGAGCCTCTGACGCATCCCAGTTAGCATCTCCATTTTACAGGTGAGGGGGACAGGCCCAAAGTCACACGCAAGTGAGTGCCAGAGCTCACGCCCAGATCCCCAGTAGCCTGAACCTTCCACACCCTGTTACAGGCCATCGGTGTGAGGGCCACTTGCCCTTAGTCACTCGGGTGGGTGGCGAGGCTGGTCCTTAGTGCGGCAGTCCCAGGGTGTGACAAGACAAACAGAAGAGATGTGTGACCAGATCATCCCGAGCTTGAGCAGGACTGCGGCAGGGAGGCCGGGGACCGTGAGCGCGCAGCCACCGCACGGCGCGTGCGTGGCGGCCTCAGGCTCCCATTGGCTCCCGCGCGACTAGGGGGCGGGGCCCTGAGCCCCGCGCTTCCTCTTCCCCTGCTTCCGTGTCGCACTTTGAGTGCTGGGTCGCGATCGGGGAGCAGGAGTTCCTTTAGGCGGCAGAACCCGAACCGGAGCTGGGGGTCGGAGTCAAGGCAGCGGCCTGGGCTGAGGCGGCTGGCGCTGCGTCCCTGCGAGGTGAGGGCGCGGCCACGCCGTGTGCTGGCTCCCGCTGCGACTTGGTTGCGCGGTGCCCTACCTGGGCTTGCGGGCGAGCCGAGCCTCCACCCTGCTCGGGGCCATCACGGCCTGGTCCTCCCATCAGCCCTGACCTGGAGTTAGCTGACGCCCCCCCTCACCTCCACCCCTCTAGTCCGCACACCAGTGCCTCCAGCCCCGTTGCTCACTTTCACAGATCAGCCCGGGACCCTTCCCTTCCTCAGTGAGAGCTTCCCCAGCCACCCCATCCCGGGACCCCCATTAACAGCTCTTTTTCTTTCCCTCTGCAGATGGACGGGATGGAGGACAGTGCCGGGCAGCCCGGCCCCGCTGAGCGGTCCCATCGAAGCAGCGTGTCCTCCGTGGGAGCCCGAGGTGAGTCCCTGTCTCCATCTCCCAGCCATACCCTCCTGGGGGCTGACCCCAGGGATGTAGCCCTGGCTTCTCATCTCTTCCATTAAAGAGAATCTTAGGTGTTGATTAACAAATAAGACATGTTGAGGTATGCAAAAGTGCCCCAAGTCAATCAGAGGACCTGGGTTCTGTTACTAGGCTACTGGCCAAGTTGGGTGGGTACTCTTCTTGAATCTCCCTTTCCTCATTTGTAAAATGAGCGTGTGTCATAGAGCTGTGACATTCAAAAGAAGTCTCATGAATGAAAAATGACGCATTCACTTTCTTTGTTGGATTTCTTTCTCACAAATACCCTTTTGAAAGCAGGGATCATTATCTTCATTTTATAGGAAGGAAATTGGGCCCTGGAGAGATTAAGTCACAGGACACTGGAGCCTTCAGTGCCTTGGTTTTCCCTACCTGCAAAGTGGGTCCGAATCTCAGCCTCCTGGAGATTATTTTATGATCTCTCAAGAAAGTAGCTGTCAGGGAACAGACTGGGTATCCAAAAAGCACTTTCACTTGTGTTAATGATAAATTATGCCCTTGCCTTTCACAGGCTTCACCTCATTTGATTTACAGCCACACTTTGAGGGAGGGGTAACCCAGCTTTACGGGTGAGACGCCTGCACTCACTGACTTGCTGAAGCCAGCCAGCCAGCCAGGGGCCCGGTGAGGACTGGAACCCAATATCCTGGCCTCCAAGCTCAGTGCTCCTGCCCACTAGCTGCGTTCCAGGGATGGGGTTTGAATCTGGCTGCTCTTCCAAAGGTCTCCCTCTGGCTCTGGACTGCAAATAGGAATCCCAGAAGCTGTCACAAGGGAATGCTCAACTTGTACTTCCTGAGCCTGTCTGAGACTATCCTATAAGACCAGGGTATTGAGTTCTGAGGTGTGAAGAGTCCTAAGGAAGCTGAGCACTGGATCTTGCTTCACCCTGGGATTCCTTGAATCCTCAGTTCCCACCTTAGCCTGGGAGAGAGACAGTGACTTGCCCAGCTCTCCCCATGGCTGGCCTGACATGCTAACTGCACTGACCTCACGACGGAGTCAGCCTGTCTGCCTCAGGCCCTAGCAGTGGGATGTTCTCTTTCAGGGAAGCACAGAAGAGTTCTTGGGGCTTCGAGGGGAGCAGGTGGCGATTAGTACCAGCCCTAATTTGAACCTTTGGGGGTTGGAATGCGACTAGGGCAGTCTCTGGGGCAGAGGTGCTGGGTTTCTGGGTGCTGCGAGGGTCTTGAGTAAACCCTGACACATAGTGCTCTTTCCGGGGTCCCCCAGGGGTGTGCCATGGGGGCTGCAGCCCCAGTGGGGGTGGAGGGTTCCTGACGGACGTGCCTGCGCCTGTGCACCAGCCCGGCCGACCCTGCTTGGCTTCCATTGCAGCACCTGATGTGCTGGTGTATCTGGCGGATGACTCGGTGGTGCCGCTGGCTGTGGAGAACCTGCCGTCCCTCAGTGCCCACGAGCTGCACCGCGCCATCCGTGAGGTCCTGCAGCTCCCGGACATCGCCATGGACATCTTTGCGCTCTGGCTCGTTTCCCCTCTGCTGGGTAAGGCCTGCCAGTGAAGCCCAGGCGGTCAGGTTGGAAGGGTGCTGCCCGGTGCGGGGAAGGGGGCAGCTGCCAGACCTGTGGCCACCATATATCAGGGGAAGGTGGTACTTGTCCTGGAGCTGTCCGCCCTCTTGAGGACCCAGAGCCTCAGACAATGCCTTTTTTCTTTCTTCGGGTGGCAGAGGAGGGGCAGAACTAGGAGGCAGGAAGGGAAGGGGTCTGCGTGCATGGAGCACGTGCTGTGCCCCAGCCTGAGCAGGCATTTTGTGAGTGGAATTCCACCTTACTCTCGCGGCCCAGCCCTGTCTTGCAGGAGAGGGAGCTGAGGCTTGGCGTGGCGGGACCGCTGAGTGGTAGGACTGAGAGCAGAGACGAAGCCTGGGCGGCCCCCGGCTGACCTCTTTGAATCAGGCCTGCTCTTGAGGGCAGGGAGGAGGGTGGTACTCAGCCGTCTCTGAGGAGGGGACTTTGCCTGTGGGTCCGGAAGGCAGGATGAGTGGGAACTCGATGTCTCTGCCAGGAGGCCTCCAGCCCTGCCTGGGTTCTGGCCTGTGCCCACCAGTGTCCTGCCCTTTCAGGATGAGATGCCCAAGGCAGGGATGGGGTGGGAGTGGGGGCCGTGGCTCTGAATAGGGCCTGCAGCCTCCTGGCTTGGGCAGGAAGGGGGTCGGGAGAGGATGCCCCACTGGTGCCAGGGCCAGGCCTGTTTTCTGAGCTTAAACTTTCTCCTTTCTTGTAGAGGAGCAGGGGTGAGAAGAGGGTGACTGGTCCCCGGGGCCCCAGTGGTGGTGGTTTGTGCCCCTGCCATGGAGGGCGGGGTGTCGGCTGGCGTGGAGGAGCGTCTGCCCCCCTTCACCCCTCCTGCCAGTCGGAGCTTCCCTCCTAGCTGCTGCTCCCGCCCACCGTCTTCCTGCTAACTCGTCTCCCCCAGCTGCTCCCCACCCAGCGCAGCTGTGCTTCCTTCACCCTCTAGGTTGTTGGTTAGGACTGTAGGCCCCTTGGCTTGTGTCTGTGAAAAGCTAGGAGTGGCATACCATGTGGCGGGCCCTGCCTCAGGCTCCCTGTCCCTGCAGCTGGACTGCTTGTTTTCCCCTCCCACTTCCTCTGCCCCCACTCCCTCCTCGCCACATTCCTGCTGCCCCTGAAGAACATGAATGGGCTGCTTATGTGGCCCTGCTGGCCTGGTCTCCCAGGGGTGCTGCCTCATCTAGGAGGGGGGTGGCTCAAGGCCCCAGCATGAAGTCAGTGCCCACTTTGTTCCCTCGCTGGTTCAGGAAGGCTGAAAGGCCACTTCAGCTTTGACTAGGGGCCCCCAGGACCTTTGCCACTGCCCCCACCCCCGCCCCCACCGTGGGTGAAGCTCTAACAGATGGCCCAGGGCTGTGAGGCAGGGAGGGCTGCTGGCGCCACCCTTCCTTCAAACTGGATGTTTGCGAGGGCTTGGCCTTCCCATTCCCGTTGTCACTGTACTTGGAACAGGGCTCCAGGGATAGTCTGTCTGTTTGGGTGACAGCTTCCAGGCAGAATGGCCCCATCTGGAAGTGTGTTGGACCAGGGGGTCAGCGTGGTGCTGTTCTGATAATGGAAGCCCTCTGAGCTGCCAGGGCTTGGGGTTTAAGGCCGGCCAGGGCCGGGCCATAGGCAAAGGCAGGGCTCCCTTACCCCAGATCTATTCCCCTAGTGTGTCCAAGGGTCCCGCTCGTCAGTTGCCTCATTTATCTGACAAGTACGTGCTGGGGAGCACACCAGAGGCATCCCTGCCCTCAGGGAACTCGTCTGAAGTGTGGGGCAGGAGACTCAGTGGGCAGAGCTCTGTCCTGCTTTAGCCACTAACTCTGGTGGCCTTGGGCAGGCACTGTCCCTCCTTGGGTTTCAATGAGTCTAGATCAAGAGTGTGCTTGGAGGGTCCCACTGAGTGGGTGGGGGGTTGCTGAGGAAGCCCTTCCTAAAGGGGAGGGGAGGGGAGGGGATGCTGCTGTGCCCAGCGCATTCCCCTCCCGGGGGGCGTCTGGCAGGGGTGCTTTCACAGGGGTGTAAGCAAGGGTCTCGGTCAGAAAAGAGGGCCGTGGAGCCACCAGGGGACCTGGATTGGAAAGGTGGTGGGAGGAGAAAGGGCTGTGGGGGAGCCGAGTGCAGGGGCTGGGTGGAAGAGGCTGTAGGCAGGGAGGGGGGCCACTGTGGCTGCTGTTGTGGGTCATGGTCAGGGTCCAGATGGAAGCCCAGAGAACAGATGAGGACCTTGCGCTTCAGGCTGGCAGGACTAGGTGCCCGGCCCTCTGGTGGGAGGGGTGAAGGGAGGTGATAATGGCGTGGGCCTTGACATTCCCCTCCCTGCTGCGCCCCCGCCCCCACTAGCAGCCATCCTCAGTCATCACCAGATGGTCTTGGAAATGGCCTCAGACTTCTCAAAGGCTCTGGGCTACAGTGCCCAAGGTGAAACTGCTCTGTCATTCCTGGGGCCGGCTGACAGTCCAGGCTTGAGGGGCCCATCTGCAGTGAGGGCCCATGGCGGGCCTGGGGCACAACACGGGGGTGCTCCTGTTCTTGTGACACTCAGGCTGGTGGGGGCCCGGACAGTGAGGTGGTGTCAGATAGTGCCAACCACTGCAGAGTCACCCAGGTGGGCCACAGTTGGTGTGATAGCGACAGGGAGAGGCTGCCCAGTTAAGGGTCCGGGAGAGATGGCACCTGAACTGACACCCAAGCCAGCCCGCCGTGTGAGGCTCTAGGGGAAGGGACTGAGGCGGGAGGAGCAGCAAGTGCAAAGGCCGAGAGGCACGAACATGCTGGGACTGTCCTGCAGAGGAGGCAGGCCGGATGGGAGGGGGAGCAAGAGAAGGAAGGGAGGTGGAGCAGCTGGATGGCTGGCGTCTGTGGCCACGGAGGCCAGGAGCTTGCGGGATGGGAGGGCAGCTGGAGTGCTCAGGGGAGATGCCAGAGGTAGGGGCTGGCAGGGGGGAGGGCCCAGCTCTGCCAGGGGCAGGGGAGGACAGCCCCTCGGATCTCGGTCACCAGCTTCAGGCTCTGCTTCCTAATGTCAGTGTTGGGACCATCTGTACTGCCGCCCCCAGCACGTTCCGCCTATAGCCTACCCTGGGCACTGTAGGGGACAGTCCAAGGCTGGCTCTGCTGTGTGACTTTGAACAAGCCACTTAACCTCTCTGAGCTTCATTTTCTCTATGGATGAAGTGAGGATGGGGTATTGCAGAGTATACCCCTAAGATGGTTTTGGACGCTCAGTGCCTGCTCGGGGGATGCTGGCCACAACTGCCGTCATGTCGCTGTCAGACAGGCAGCAGCTGCACTTGCATGTGCCGCGGGGCCTGTGCCCTTGCTCTTCCTGCTGCCTGTGTTGGTGGAGGCTACAGCGCCGCCCCCTCTCGTCCTGCAGAGGTGCAGCTGAAGCCCAAGCACCAGCCCTACAAGCTGGGCCGTCAGTGGCCAGAACTGTTGCTGCGCTTCACCGACGCGCCAGACGACGACGTGGCCACAGGTCAGTGTGCTCCTGCCGCCCCATCTCAGGGCCCACCTGGGTCTGGAGTGCCGACTGCCAGCCCAGCCAGGCCTGTGGTGGCAGCGAGGACTGCCCTGGCTGAGGGACAGGGCCAGCATCTTCCCCAGGCCCCATCAGCCTCTCCTGACAGGGGACACCAGGGTCCCCGGGGAGCCCAGCAGAGGGTGGGCCGGGAGGTCAGTGAGCATGTCGAGACGAGCCACACACCCCACTGTCTGGACGGCCGTCAGGCTTTCTGAGCCACGGTTGGGTGAGTCCGAGGATTGGGGATTGGCCCGTCGGGAGAGGGCCAGGCAGGGCTGAGCAGTGACCCCGGCCTTTCCTCCAGACGAGCCTTCCCTGCAGTTCCGAAGGAACGTGTTTTTCCCAAAGCGGCGGGAACTCCAGGTGAGGCAGGCAACCCCAGGCAGGTCTGGTGGCCTGTGTTTAGCCTCCCCGTGTCCCTCAACCCCTGGACACTGGTGCCCTGACCAGGCTGAGCAGCTCCTCCCTGCCACACAGACCCACGACGAGGAGGTCCTGCGGCTGCTGTACGAGGAGGCCAAAGGCAACGTGCTGGCGGCACGGTACCCGTGTGACGTGGAGGACTGCGAGGCCCTGGGCGCCCTGGTGTGCCGCGTGCAGCTCGGACCCTTCCGGCCTGGCCAGCCTACGGCCTGCACCCTGAGGTGAAGGCCAGCGTGACCTGAGGCAGGGGCGTGGGGTGGGGAGGGTTGCCCTGGAACCTTGAGAAGTGGCCTTAGTTCTTGCGAGGTCCCTGAGTCAGGACCTCGGACCCAGGGCTGGCCCTGACACTGTGGGACCGTGGGTGGGCCGGCCCACCTCTCTGAGCTACCTTTTCCTCATCCGCCCGGGGCTGAGGGGCTGGGGCCAGGGCAGTTGGGCGAAGTGACATCTGTGAGAGGAGCCGTCAGCCCGAGGAGCCCTAGATAAGCGTGAGCGTGGTGTTCAACCTCCTTCTGAGGTCAGGAGGGAGCGGCCTGTTTGTTTGTAGTCATAGTCGGACTGTGCGGGGGCAAATGATGGAAACGCCCACGGCAGCCCTGAGAAGGGTGGGCAGTCCCCTGAGACCCCTCCTCCTGCCGCCCTGCAGTCGGGCCTGTCCTGGCCCCCACAAGTCCCCCAGCCCTCCTGCTGGCCCGGCCACCCCGCCCCGTGGCCCCGGTGCCTGGTGCCCCAGAAGCCACAGCTGGGCTAGGTGCCCAGTGCTTGGCGACTGAGGGTCCGGCTGTGGTTTAGGCAGAACGGCCAGGGTGCAGCCCACAGTCACGGGCTGCTGGGATGGGAAGGACATGCGGTCACGCCTGGGCTCTTTCCTCCTCTCTCCCACGAACCCGTGTCGCTAGGCGGGAGGCCGGTGTTTCTCACGCCCCCGTTGGACAGAGCACAACACCGACAGTCGGGGTCACTTGCGCCATTTTTCAGTTGTCAAATGCCCTCTAGTTCAGAAGAGCCGCCCTCCTTCCTGTGACCCAGGCATCGCTGTGGAGCCCCCCAGCCTCTGCCTGGTTTCCACTCTTCTCCGTCCCCCAACTTCCCTTCAGGGCCCTCGCCGCCAGGCATGCTGCTGGGACGGCGGCAGTAGTGTTCCCGGCGGTCCATGTCTGGGGCCCCCCCACCCCCGTGAGCCTGCCTGCCTGGAGGACCTCCTCAGGCCGAGCATCCTCTTCCTCCCTCCGCAGGGAGCAGCTGGACTCCTTCCTCCCTGCCCACCTGTGTAAGCGGAGCCACGGGCTCTTTGCCGCCCTCCGGGGCCGTGGGGCAAAGGCCGGGACCAGCGAGCAGGGCTTGCTCAATGCCTACCGCAAGGTGCAGGAAGTGGCCAGTGGCGACAGCGAGTTTGAGGCTTCTCTGAGGACCCACTACCGCGCCTACCTCTGCAAGTGCCACGAGCTGCCCTACTACGGGTGAGTGTCATTGTGGCAGCCACAGCCCTGGGCTCCCTTTGTCTTGTGACAGCCCTGGCCTTTGCTAGTGTGACACACCAGTGAGCCCATCCCTGCTCCAGCCGAGCTCCGTCCTCACGTGAGGTGTACCTTAATGCCAGCACCTCCAGCCCCACGGGTCCCAAGCGGGACACTTGTCCTTTCCTTCCTCCTCTCACAGACCAGGACATCCTGGACAGGTCCTCTCCTCCTCCTGCCCCAGTCGCTTGGTCAGTAGATCTGCTGACCTGCCCTTCAGCCAGTGCTCCTGTTCACGCAGTCAGTCTCCTGCTGGCAGCGCTGGTCTGCTTGCTGTGGTGGCACTTTGGGCACAGGCGACACCTCGGCGAGCGAAGAGACCCTGATCCCTGCCGGGTGACGCTGCCGGTCTAGTGGAGAGAGACAGTGAGCAGCAGAAGTAAAGAACAGAGTACAGGTGGGCAGGGGCCGCAGGCAGCCCCGCTAAGGACTGTGTGACGTTTCCCCACGGGCGTGGTGTGGCGTGGCGTGGCGTGGCTGAGGCCAAATGGTGGTGATGCAAGAAGTGAGACTCAGTCGGACTCCGGAGGTGCTGAGGACGGACTTGTCAGAACTTTTTGGCTAGAGGTGCAGTAGAAGAAGCGAAGGAGAGGGGGCAGGGGGAGACTCCAGGGTTCTGGCCCAAGCAGCTGGAGGATGACGCCGTCATCAGCTGAAATGGGACTATGCAGTGGAACGGGCTGGGGAAGGCTGGGGGGCAGGGGGGCGGGGCGCAGAGAGGCAGTCTTTCAGAGAGCTGTGCTGTGCCGCGGAGTCAGGAGGTGGAGCAGTAGTTGTGGGTGCGCTGGGGACAGAAGTTAATTCAGTGACAGGCGAAGTGTGTGTGCTGATAGGGACGGCCCAGTAGAGAGTAAAAGCCTGAGGCGAGGGCGGGCGAGCAGCCCCTCTTCTGGTGGCTTCAGTTTCCCCCGCCGTCAGCCAAGCCTGTAGGAGCCTTCCAGGAGCAGGGACAGGCGTGGGACAGGCGTGGGCTGCCAGGCAGGGGTCGAGGCTGCTCTCAGTCATGGAAGGTAGCGGGTGCTTGTCTTCAGTCCCCCTGTGCCAGTGCAAGTGGTCACAGAGCAAGACTCACTAGGGCGCTGGCTTCGCCAGGGGCAAGGGGGTGAGGGGCCAGGGCAGCCATAAGAGTGGGAAAGGACATGGCCAGGCAGAAGGGAGCAGGTGGCAGCTCAGTGGGTAGGTGTCCCAAAGCCACTTCACCCTTTTTCCTTCTCAGTGTCAAGCCCTGAAGCTGCTTCCCTAACCCTAACGCCAACCCCCTCGTGCACCCCAAGCAGGTGTAGCCTTGACCCCCTCTCTGCCCAAGGGGGCAGCGGGGCTCCCAGCCCTGGTGTGGCCTGGCCCTGCCCCCCAGCAGCTTCAGCACCTGAGTCCTTGGGCTTCTGGTGGCTCTCTGAATGTCACTTGTTCTGTCCACACCTGGGTCCACGCTGTTCCCTCTGCCATGGTGCCCTCCTTCTCTGTGACACTCAGTGCAACCTCCTGCCTGTTCAAACCCTCCTGTCACACATGACCAACTCAGATGCCACCACCTCTAAGAAGCCTCCCTCTCACCCCACCCCCAGCTCCTCCCTCCCCTGGGGCAGGCTTCCATTTAACCTGAAGTCACCCGAACATGTAAGCTGCTCAAGACCCTGGCCGTCTGTTCCCAGTGCTGGAGGGGACAGGCTGACACCAGCTCCCCTCCCCAGGTGTGCCTTCTTCCACGGCGAGGTCGACAAGCCAGCTCAGGGCTTTCTGCATAGGGGTGGGCGAAAGCCAGTGACTGTAGCCATCAGCCTGGAGGGCGTGCATGTCATCGACAACAGGGAGAAGGTACCTCCAGCTCCTCCCGGGTGCACCTGCGGGGGTCTCTGTGGAGAGGAAGGGAGTGGGGTCCTTACTTAGGCCTTCTGGGTTCCCCTGGGCCCATGATTAGCCTTGAGCAGGGTAGGTGGCCTGTCTGGGAGGACCCCTGCCTCCCTTGGGTGTCTCTGGGGCTTTTACTGTCATCCTGGGGGCTTTTCCAGGTCTGTTGTGGGTCAGCTTTTCTGCCCAGTGTAGTAGGCAGGGGGCGGCCAGGTGGGGAGACTGCCACTGGGGTGAACACCTGCACCTGGGGGCAGTCTGGCAGGGCCGAGCTGGACATCAGCTCCTGGTTTCCCGGAAGTGCCCTCGATCAGGAACCCTCCTGGCTCTCTGGGTGCTGCCTCCCCCCCCGCACGGGGTGCTCGCTCTCCTGGCTGCCTGTGGCAAAGGTGGTGGTGGCAGCTGCCCTTCAGGGCCGCTTCTCCGCTCCTGGCAGGAGGCCCTTCTCGGCCAGTAGAACAGTTTGGGGCAACTTCTGGTTGTCCTCTCTTGGGCATCTGTGCTGTGGAGCTACCCAGCTGACCTCATGGGAAAGGCCCCCACGCCCACCTACCTCTCTCGCCACATGGGTGTCCTGGCTGTCACCAGTGAGAAGTGCTGTGGGTCAGGGTGTCTCAGCCTCCCTGGGCCCCACCCCCTTCCAGGGGACTCCTTTCCTCAGATAACTCAAGCACGAATTTAGACTCAGCCTTGGAGTCAAACAGCCAGGAGCCGCCTCCTGGTGGTACCTGAGCCAAGCTCTGCCTGTCCCGCTGGCCAGCACGTCCTGCTGGGCCTGCGTTTCCAGGAGCTGTCCTGGGACCACACGTCCCCCGAGGAGGAGGAGTCTGTCCTGTGGCTGGAGTTCGATGGGGACAATGAAGGCACACCAGTGAACAAGCTCCTCAAGATCTACTCCAAGCAGGTAGTGGGGTGTCGTCTGCACTGGGGGTGAGGGGTTGGGGGGCCTGGGCATCCGGGAAGCTGACTCCTCCTGCCCTGGAGCTGCCCTGGGGAGGTCACTGGGCCTGGTCTGGAGCGTCGCCCGCGTCAAGTGGTGGCTGTCAGATGGGGGCTTCCCAGGGCTGTGCGACCGCCCCGCACCAGCTGCCTCCGTCCTCAAGTCAGCTGCTCTCAGTGAGGAGCAGGCATGGGAGGGTCAGGGCCGCTTCCACCGCCCCTCTCCCCTCCTCAAGGAGAGGCGTCACCCCCAACCCCCCGGGGCCCAGTCAGGACTGTGTTTCTCCCTCCTGTCCTTTCGGCGCCTCTGCAGGTAGACACCGCCCCAGGGACTCCCGTCTCTGGAAGCAGTCATCCCCTACCCCTCCTGCCCACCCTGGGGCCTCTAGACCCTGCAGAGCCACGCTGCTCTCTGCTGTCTCTGTGCCTCCCTCCCTGTTCCTCACCCCTTAGCAGCCCCATCTTTCACCGTAGGGTCACCCCTGTGGCCTCTGACTCCGCTCCCCCCGTGGGTTCTCTTCTTGGAAGCGCAAGGCAGGCATTCCGCCTGTCCCAGTCCCTGCTCTGTCTCACTGCCTGCCACAGCACCGGGCACAAGGTGGGCCCCCAATAAATATGTGTTGCCTGTGCCTTCTAACTAGAATGCTCTCCCCACCCGCCTTCCAGGCCTGGGACCCCGAGACCCCTGCTCATCCTCCCGGACTGACCTGTAATGTCACCCCCAGAGGGGATGCCTGCCCTGCCCTGGGCCCACAGATCACTTGACCCTACTTCCTTTTCTTTCTTGTGTGAATGTCTTTTATTTAAGTGGCAGGGTTTTTTTTTTCTTTTTTATTTATTGATTTTTAGAGATAAAGAGGAGGGGAGAGAGAGAGAGAAACATCAATTTTTGTTGTTCCACTTATTTATGCATTCATTGGTTGATTCTTGTATGTGCCTTGACCAGGAATCGAACCTGCAACCCTGGCTTATGGGGATAATGCTCTAACCAACTGAGCTACCTGGCAGGGCTGTATAAATGGTATTTGTTTCCTCATTTGCCTCCCCCACCAGAGAGTGGGCAGGGGACATCCCTTTGGGTCCTTACTCTGTAGGGTGGGAAAGCCTGGGCCAGGGCTCACCCCCCAGTCCTCACATGGGCCTCTGTCCCCTCCCCAGGCTGAACTGATGAGTGGCCTCATCGAGTACTGCATTGAGCTAAACCAGGCCTCAGAGCCCGATGCCCCCCAGGAGAGCGGGTTTGGCCTCTCCTCTGCCCCTGGCTCCTCACTCCCTCCCACTCAGCGCCCCCAGCTGCGGAGACAGGGCAGCGTGGTGTGCAGCCGGATCCAGCACCTCTCCACCATTGACTACGTGGAGGAGGGTGAGTGACGCCTTCATGGTACATGCTCTCGCACGCATGCACACACATGCACATATGCATGCCATGGGGAGCCCTGGAGGCAGGGGAGGGCTGGGTGTAGTGTAACACCTGAGCTCTGTGGTCGGGAACTGGAGGCCTCTGGGCCCTGGAGGTTAGAGTCCTGTTCTCTCCCTTCTGGCTGCTGCATCCACAGATGTGTTCGTGCAGGACCGCCAGACATGAAAGATGAGAAATTCCCGAGGTCTGCTGCTACACAGGTGGGCACAGAAACGGTGGGACCTCGTCCTGCGAATCAGCACAGCTTTTAAAAACGTGATGCCCTAAACGCAACGTGGTATCTGGGATCGGGTCCTGGAGCAGCCCGGACGTTCGTGGAGGTCAATAACGCTGCACCGCTGTTGGCTTCTTAGTGCTGACAAAGGGCTAGGGCAGCAGGAGGGACTGACATCAGGAGGGGCTGGATGAGGGTGTTACTGTTTTTGCAAAATCTCTATAAATCTAGAATTATTCCAGAATAAAAAGGGCTTTTTAATGCAGTAACACAGACCTGCACGTAAAAGGCAAGGTGTTTACAGAATAACACTGAGTAGAAAAAAGTCGGGTGATAGGACAGCAGCATGCCGACAGCGTCTGTGTGTGCAGGCGGGGGACCCTGCCGTGGCGATCGGTTGCTATGGCTTTATTCTCTCCTTTGTGCTTCTTCATAGCCTTTAAGTTTTCTACAAGTGTGTCATTTTTACAACTGGGAAAAGCGAAATAATTTTTCTCGAACACAATTGTGCCCGCGTACAGTCTTGCTCAGCACAGTTAGCGCTTTCTCCCATTCCCTACTGACGGACATCAGAGTTATTTCCAGCTTTCAGCTACTGCAGACATCATGCTTGTAGCTGAGTCCTTCCTTGGATCCTCACCTGATTCCTCAGGACAAATTCTAGAAACAGGGTTGCTAGGTCCTGGGGTGTGCCCCCTTGTACTCGTCCCAGAAGAGAGGGCGGCACCTGCCTTCCATAGCCTCACTCGCCAGTGAACAGCGGTGCAGCATGATTAACCACAGAGACTTCCGGGTCCTGCCAGCTCCTCTACAAACGTCCTGGCTGCTCCGGGACCCGATTCCAGATACGACTTTGCATTTGGGGCATCATGTTTTTTTTACCAGCTGCGCTGATTCGCAGAACGAGATCCCTTCGTTTCTGTGCCCTCGGGGGTCCCTAGTCTTCCGCGTCTGGACAGTAATGGGTATTATTATCGTCCAGACAGCAAAAGGGCATGGGTTGCTGTTTGAACACTAGTGAAGTTGGACCATTTTTACATGCCTGATCGTTTATATTTTCTCCACTTGTGTAGCCTGTTTTTCTTTCTTTTTTTAAAGATTTTATTTATTTTTAGAGAGGGGAAGGGAGGGAGAAAGAGAGGGAGAGAAACATCAACTTGTGGTTGCCTCTTGCGCGTTCCCCACTGAGGACCTGACCTGGCCTGCAACCCAGGCATGCACCCTGACCAGGAATCAAACCAGCAACCCTTTGGTTTGCAGGTCGGTGCTCAATCCACTGAGCCATACCAGCCAGGGCTTTTTTTTCTTGATTAAAAAAAATTAACATCTTTCTAATTAACGGTGTTATTAACTAAACACCTTAGTTTTGAGCTGCTGTCTTGTCTTAGTTCCACAGTCCCATCCAGGACCTGCACTGCATTCGGTTGTCATGGCTCCTTAGGCTCCTCTTGGCTGTGACACTTTCTGACTTCTGTGACCTTGGCAGTTGGGGGGGGGACTGCTCAGGGGTATCTATTGCAGGGTCCCCCTTTCCTGGAGGTGACTGGGTTTATGGCTTTTGGGAGGAGGGTCACAGAAGCAGAGTGCATTTTCATCACGTCACGTCAAGGGTGCGTTGTCCACGTGGTTCATGACTATTGGTGTTGACCTTGGTCGCCTGGCGTGAAATGTTTAACCTGTAAGAATTCTTTTCTTCTTGGAGAGGCTCATCTTGAGCCAGGCGTGTATGTTGTGGGTACTTTGTGTCTTTAGTCTATTTTCTTTTCTTTAGTCTGTTCTTGAACAGGTTTTAGCAAAAGCTCCTCAGGCACCACAGCTGGCCCAGCATCACACACAAACCCAGGTTTGCCTCTGATTTGGGAGGCTTGGTGACATGCCTGACCCACCCATCCTGTCACTGGTGGAAGGATGGGTGGGGGGAATGGTGCCAGACAGGTGGCAGGTGTGAAGAGGGCAGCTCCGCGCAAACCGGGCTTCCGGGCTTCCTGGGGCCTGGCCCCTCCTGGGAAGCCCTGTCCTCAGCATGTTCCTCTTGCTCCCCGACAGGCGAGCAGATCAAGCGGGTGAAACCGAAGCGCACGACGTCCTTCTTCAGCCGGCAGCTCTCCGTGGGCCAGGGGAGCTACACCGTGGTGCAGCCGGCCGAGAGCCTGGAGCAGAGCTGAGGCGGCGCTGCCGGGCAGGAGGAGGGCCAGGCTGTCGAGCTGGGGAGGAAGGCTTCCTGGGAGCCTGGCAGGGAGCCTTCTGTGCCAGCAGCACCAGGGCTCTGCAGAGCTGCTCAGGGGTCTCATGCGGCCCCGCCCACAGCCTGCCTGCCCTTCCCCTGCACTCTGGGCCCTGCTGCCATCTCAGGACCATCTGATCAGGCCCCGGCCTCCCCCTTTCACACAGGGACTTGCCTATGTGCCCCTCAAGATGGACAGTGTCCCCTGCCCCGAAGCCCCCAGTGGTGGCCCCCATGGCAGGTGGCTGAGGAATAAGGCTTAGGAACTGCAGGTCAGGTGTGTGTCTTCAGTGTATTCCCTGGACCTTGGTGACCACATCCCCGCATTCCTTCAGCCCGCATTCCAGCCACGCTGCCAGGTGGGCCATCACTGCAGGGATGGGATGAGGGCCCCCCAGGGGGGAACCTGACAGGAAGAGGGGGGGAGACCCCACTGGTGCCCTCCCTGGCTGGAGGGAGCTCCCAGCGGGCACCTGGGCCCCTCACTCAGGCCTCCCTTGCAGGCAGGAGACACTGACCAGAAGGAAAGTGCCTTTTTTTCTAGCTTTTGGTGATGTCACTGTGCTGCAAGGCAGCCGTTCTGGGGACCAACAGGCCCACAGACCCACCCTCAACGCTCAGAAAAGCTCCCCGTGGGCTTCAGGTGTTAGTTTTGTTCTCATCTGCTTTGTTTCCATGAAGCCCGTGAACTCTGGGGCAACTCACGAGAACCCCACAACCTCAGAGCTTCTGGCTCCCTGTCAAGTGGCTCTGTGCTTTCCACCTGGCCTGACCCTGCAGGCCACGTGTGCTAGGGAAGTCCCACCCCGCCAGCCCATGTGGTCTCCTCTCTCAGGAACCAGTGACAGAGGTTGAATGTGGTGCTGGGCTTGGCTCCTCTGTGGTGGGGCCCTGCCTCTGGGCGCTTCCTGGGACCTGGTTGGAAAGAGGCAGGGCCCGGCACAGCACGGGGGGTTGCTGTGTCTCCCCTTCGATGCCGGAGCCCACCTTCTCCCTTTCAGGACTTTTGAACACTAGATGTTCTGACATGGGCCTGCCTTCTGGCAGCAGGGACTTTGTTATTTGTCATAATAAATAAGTTTCCCAGCCTTTTGGAATGTCCCAGCCAAAGGACATCTTGTCTTTGCAGAGTGACTCACCTTACTGGCTGCCCGGCCCATCTGGCTCCCAGCCCTCTGTCCTCTCCTCCCACACGCTGCTCTGATGCCAAGTGAATTCTTATCTGACCGGGGCCTGTGGGTGTGGCGGGTGTGTGTACACAAATTACTTGTTTTACTCTTGGCTTTCTCATCTTTTCTAAGTGTCCATTGTGCCTTAACCTTTTCTGCCTGCCCTTTGGGAGAGAGCAGCATTTTACTGAATGTCCTTTGAATATTCTCATTCTTTTGTACCATGTGACTTAATAATAAAATCAGTTTCCAGCAATGTTGGGTAGTTTATGATATGAAATGAGAGTGTGGGTTTTTTATTGTTGATTTGAGAGAGAGAGAAAAACATCATTTTTTTGTTGTATTTATACGTTCATGGTTGATTCTTATATGTGCCCTGACTGGAGGTCGAAGCTGCAACCTTGGCATATTGGGGACAACGTTCTAACCAGCTGAGCTACCCGGTCATGGGGGAGGGTGTTGATTGTAGCCTGCGAGTTGACCTCAGCCACGGGTTGGCCTTTTGTCAAAGGATGCAGCCCTCGGAGCTCCCCAACTTCCAGTGAGGTTTTCCAACACTGGTGGTTGGTCAGAGTAAGAAGATCCGAGAGGGACTTGGGGATTCATAGTGGGGACCAGGGTGGAAGCCCTGCTGAGAGGTAATGCAACAGGAGTGACAGAAAGCTGGCTGGAGTCTTTGTCCCTTTCCTGTGAACCTAAGCCACATGCTACCAGGTTCCTCCTCACATCTGGGGTTGGGGTCCAGGGCACAGTGCCTCAGGGGCGAGGCCGGAGGGCCCAGGAGGTCTGGGTGACTCATGAGCCCTCCCTGAGGGTTCCTCCTGCCCTGGGCGAGGACACGGGGCAGTTTATTTCCCATAGGTCCTGTTGGGCAGGGCCAGCGTCCGGCTGTCCCTCTGGAGTGCTGTGAGCCCCACCGGAAGCTGCGCAGCAGTGATAACCACGGGCTGTGTTCCTGAGGGGTGAGCACCACTTGGGGGTTGGGGACGTCCTGTGTCCTGAAAGCTGGGAGGGAGAATAGGATTATGGGATTCACCCGAGAGGCCAGGGCCTGTGGATGGCACAGAGCCCTCCCCCCAGCTGGTAAGGGAGCATCAATAGCCTGGGCCTGGCAAGCCTGGAGCCAGCCCTGTACCGCCCCCCCACCCCCACCACCACCTGCGCTAGTTTCCTGTGGCTTCTGTAACATGACCACAGCCTTAGTTGTGGAGCACATACTATCTCAGAGTTTTGGAGGTCAAGAGTCTGAGCAGACCCTCACTGGGCCAAGGTCAGGCGTGGAGCAAGGCTGAGGCTCTTGCTCTAACAGAGAATCTGATCGCTTTTCCAGCTTCTAGAGGCCACCGGTGATCCTTGGCTCATGGCCTCTTCCTCCATCTTCAAAGCCAGCAAAGGTGAGGGGGCTCCTCACAGCACAAACTGTGACTTTCCCTCCTCACATCTCTCTGATGCTCCTCCGCCTTTCTCTTCCATGTTTGAGGACCCTTGTGATGATTACACTGGGCCGAGGTGGGTAATCCAGAAGACCTTCCTATAGTCAGCTGAGGGGCCACTTTATTTTTTTAATAATTTCTTATTTTTTAATCACAGTCAACATACAATATACTAGTTTCAGGTGCACACGCCTGTGACTAGACATCACAGAACTTACTAAGCGAGCCCCTGTAAATCTCACACCCATCTGACACCATGCAGTCGTTAGAACAGTGCTGACTGGGCTCCCTGTGCTGCGCTTCCCATCCCCCGGCTGTTCTGTTCCTGCTCGTTTGTCCTTGATCTCATCACCTTGTCAACATAAAACACATTCAGACCTGCAGAGGATTTTGGGGAGTTTATTTGAGCCAAACTGATGATGGTTGCCAGGAAGAAAATCTCAACAGATTGAGGAGGTGCTCCGGAACATGGCCATCTTGCACCGTACTGACACAAAACCCATTGGTGATAGACCAGGGAGGCAGGGAGAAACCAAGGGTGAGCCTCTGGGACCGGATAAAAAGCAGAATGACAGACACTTCTTTTGCACAGGTGGGTACAGGACAGTTAACAGGCACCACTTAACCTGACAACCATAACACTGAGGGGCTTGTGGAAAGCGCTGGTCCATTGAGTGGTCTAGAAAAAGGAAATCACTTGGACATTCTAAAGACATGTCATGTAGATGCAAAAAGCAGACAGGCTTAAGGTAGAGATTGGCTTTTGTCAGGGAAGATTTCAGCCTCAGACAAGACTACCTGCTGTAAACTGCTTTTGGTTAGTAAGTTTACAGTTCAGACTATTCGTGGTTGGTTCAGGTCTCGGAGTTGTCAGGCTGCCTCTCAGGCCTCCCCTGAGCTTGTCAGGTTTCATAAGAGGACCCTTCTCATCCACAACCTTTTTACCCGCTCCCCAACCCTCTTCCCATCTAGCAACCATCGAAGTGGTCTCCATATCCGTGAGTCTGTTTCTGTTCTGCCTGTTAATTTACTTTTTTAGATTCAATTGTTGATATGTATTTATTGACATTTTATTGTTCAAATATTTTAAAGATTTTATTTATTAATTTTTAGGCAGGGGGAGGGAGGGAGAAAGAAAGGGAGAGAAGCATCAATGTGTGATTGCCTCTCACAAACCCCCTACCGGGGACCTGTCCCACAACCCAGGCATGTGTCC
Source organism: Macrotus californicus (assembly GCA_007922815.1). Classification (NCBI taxonomy): domain Eukaryota; kingdom Metazoa; phylum Chordata; class Mammalia; order Chiroptera; family Phyllostomidae; genus Macrotus; species Macrotus californicus. The sequence continues at coordinate 578,318 of VMDR010000009.1, forward strand.
TGACTGGGAATCGAACCGGCGACTCCTTGGTTCGCAGGCTGGTGCTCAATCCATTGAACCACACCAGCCAGGGCTGTTGTTTGTGTTTTTTTTTTTGTTTTTTTTTGTTTTTTTTATCATTTTTTTCTTCTTCTTAAAGACGACCCTTTAACATTTCATGTAATAATGTAATAATGGTTTGGTGGTGATGAACTCCTTTAGCTTTTTCTTGTCTGGGAAGCTCTTTATATATTCTTTGATTCTAAATGATAGCTTTGCTGGATAGAGTACTCTTGGCTGTAGGTCCTTGCTTTCTATCACTTTGAATATGTTTTGCCAATCCCTCTGACCTGCAAAGTTTTTGTTGAGAAATCAGCTGACAGTCTTATGTGAACTCCTTTGTAGGTAACTCTGTGCTTTTCTTTGGCTGCTTTCAAGATTCTCTCTTTATCTTTAACCTTTGGCATTTTAATTATGATGTGTCTTGGTGTGGTCCTCTTTGGGTCCAACTCGTATGGGATTCTCTGTGCTTCCTAAACTTGTATGTCCATTTCCTTCACCAGGTTAGGGAAGTTTTCTGTCATTATTTTTTCAAATAGATTTTCAATTTCTCGGTTTCTCTCCTCTCCTTCCAGCACCTCCAACCCCCATGATGCAAATCTTGGTACTCTTGAAGTTTCCCAGAGGCTCCTTCCACTATCTTCTTTTTCTTTTTCCTGTTCTGATTGGGTGTTTCTTGCATCCTTATATTCCAAGAATTGATTTATTTTATTTTTAGAGAGAAGGGGAGGGAAGGAGACAGAGAGGGAAAGAAACATCATTGTGTGAGAGAGAAACAGTTGCCTCTTGCATGCTCCCAACTGGGGACCTAGCCCATAACCCAGGCATGTGCCCTGACTGGGAATCGAACCCGTGACCTTTCAGTTTGCAGGCCGATGCTCAATCCATTGAGCCACACCAGCCAGTGCCCAAATTGCTGATTTAATTCTTGGCTTCATTGGCTCTACTGTTGGTTGCCTGTCAATTATTCTTTTGTGAAAATTTATTTATTGATTTTTATTGTATTTTTTTCCATTACCATTTAGTCTCCTTATACCCCCCTCTCCCCCCACCATTCTTCATTTCAGTTCCTTTTTTATGCCGTTGAGGTCCTCACTAAGTTCATTGAGCATCCTTATAACCAGTCTTTTAAACTCTGCATCTAGTAAATCGCTTGTCTCTTTTTCATTTAGTTCCTTCTCTGGAGTTTTGTTGTGGTCTTTCATCTGGGACATGTTTCTTTGTCTGCTTTGGCAGCCCCCCTGTGTCTGTTCCTGTGTATTATTAGGTAAGCCACTATGTCTCCCTGGCTTGGCAGAGTGGCCTTCTTTAGTAGGTGCTCTGTAGGATCCACTGGCACAGCCTCCCAGATCACCCTTCCTCTCTCTCTCCAAAATCAAGAAATAATAATTTAAAAATAAATAAATAAACAAACTGATATAATTTGAGTCTTGGCTCTGAATTCTTCTCTTAGCCGGAGCTCAGGATCTGAGGTTGCCAAACCGAGACTGACACCTGGTGCCATTTCGTTCCCGCTGCTAGACTGGACGGCTGGACAGCTGTCCTCTGGGAGCAGAACAGACTGGTTCTCCCAAGGCCCTATTCACTGTTTAACTCCCCTCCCTGCTGTGTGGCATATGCCTGGGCTCCCATTTCCTGTTCTCTAAAACTGGGGGCCGTCATAATGCCTGCTTCCTCAGGTTACTGGGGAGGGGTGATGCCTGTCTAATCTCTTCGCACTCCCCAGGGCGGAACACGTGTTTTACACACCTCTATAAATGATGGCGCCCGTCTGCAGCAGCGGGGAGGTGGTTGGCAAGGGCTCCCAATTGTGGAATCAAGAGCTCTGAGTCCCAGTTTTTTCATCTGTGAAGTGGGGACAACCCCGCCCCCCAACCTTACGGTGCTGTAGGTAACACTGAGTGACAGATGTGAAACATCTGTGGCCTGCAATGGCTGCATCTGTGTGTGGTTATGTCGGGTTCATTCATTCACTCAGCCTGTATGACCCACTGTGTCCCAGAGGTCATTTTCATACCCCCTTTGTTCCCGCCTGCATTAGTTCCCTGGGGCTGCCTTAACAAACTACTGCAAGTGGGGAGGGGGCCGTGCTTAAAACAACAGAAATGCATTGTCTCGTAGTTCCGGAGGCCAGAAGTCCACCAAGGTATGGCCTGTGCCAAGCTCTCTCTGCAGCTGTAGGGGGTCCCTCCTGCTGCTCCCAGCTCCTTGTGTTTTGCTGGCAGTCTGTGGTGCTCCTTGGCTTGCAGCTGCATAAGCCCAACCTCTGCCTTCGTCACATGGCTTCTCCCTGTGTGTCTGTCCTTACATGGTCATTCTCTCACAACAACCCCAGTCATACTGGGTTAGGTGCCCACCCTAGCCCATTCCCTCCTAACTATACCTGCGATGCTCCCAGTTTTAGCTCAGATCAGATTCTGAGGTACTGAGGGTCAGGGCTTCAACATACTTTTATTGGGAGGACAGAATTCAACAATTCAACCCATAATACCACCCTCATACTTTATTGTTATGGTCTTCCTTGGGGCTTTTTAGATGCATCAAAGGTGGTTCTAAAATGCCAGCTGCCCTTGGGTTGTGTGGAGAAGCAGGAGTGGTTACCCCCACCAGCCTGGCACACATGGCCTGGTCTAGCTCGGCCAGCACCTGGCTCTGCAGGCCCCCAGAGCCAAGGAGACCCTGAGAAGACCACCCATAGGAATCAGCATGGTGGGACAGGATCTTCGAGGCTCCCACACACCCCCTAACTCATCAGGTAACAGCCCACTGAACAATCAACACAGGTAATCCCATTGTCTTGACGAAGGCTGGGGCATTTCTGGGTCAGTGTTCCACTACCTGCAGCATTGGGGAGCATCCTGGCACTGCAGCCCTGTCCAGCTCAGCCCCACAGGTAAGAGAAGGCAGGCAGATTACCCGACTTCATCCGGAATGGGTGGCAGGGCCCGCCCGGGCCAGGACTTCAGTTTTAAGCAGCAAGTCTGGTGCCCAAATTCAGCTGTTTTTCATGCTCCGACTTGGTTGCAGAATGTAGGGGAGAAGAGAAAGTGGGAAGTCCGCCAAGGCCCCTACCCGCTGGTGGTTGGTCAGGCTTCGGCCAGCAGGGGGCAGCTGAGCCCACCCTTTCTTCCTGCAGTTCTGCTGCTGAGGCAGCAAACTGGCACCGCCCACCCGGATCTACGCAGCTGGAAAATCCCAGAGCTTGGGTCAGGCGCTGCATGCCCACACCCTGGCTGAGTAGGCGTCCTGGCTCCTGATCGCCACCACCTTCCTCTGGGCCACAAGGGAGCATTCCTGGAACTCTAAGAGTACCAGATACGGGGTTCCTCCTAGGTTCCTCATTTGGTGATGGACCCACGTTCTCCAAAGATCACGACCCATGTCCTGAAAACAGATTCTGCTTTGGAATTTTTTAAAAATTTTCCTGTGAAATGGCAACTGAATCAAAATGTTTGAAACTAGGGTTATTTGGGAGGAATCCAGGAGGTGGGTGGACACACCCTGGACTACTCATCTCCCTTCTGCTTCACCCTGTGCCCACAGGAGCTGACTGTCCCAGGTCCCTCCCCCTTCCCAGCTGTCCTGTCCCCTCTCTCAGCACCTCTCCCCCATCCATACTGAGCCCTGCAGCTATTTTAAACTACTTGTTATAAGTATAATTTGCAAGAGGGGGAGTAATAATAGTCCCAGCTCTTCCCTAGGATTTCTGTGTCTCCTGCCCATTTGACCTTGGCATTTGGTGGAGGGGGTGGTGGTGACTATTGACATTCTGGGCCAGTGAGAGCACAGGCCTCCCTCAGAGCGTCAAGGTCGCAGCCTCCAAGGGCAAAGGGAACCATTTAGAGGGTTTCCACTTTCCCAGTAGAAGCCCTGGCACCAGGCACACCTTGCTTACAAATGTCACTCAGGCGGGCCAAGGGGGATCAGAGCAGAAAGCCACTTTCAGAGGCTCAAGGACAGTCTCAGCCACCAGGGCTCTGGGGCTCTCTCTGGGGCCAACAAGGCTCAGGCCTGATGACTGACCAAGGACAGGGCCCCAGCAGAAGCGGGAGGCTCTGGTCTTGGGGGCTGCAGGCAGGCCCTGGAGAAGGCAGAGGATTGCTGAGGGTCGGTGCAAACCTAGGGGTGGAAGGTGGTGGGTGTGGCTATCCACCCAGAGGAGCTGTCACCAGGATTCCTGGTGGGTGGGACTGGGGCAAGGCTGGCAGGGTGAGCACAGGCCAAAGGGTGGGATCTCTGAAAGCTGGGACTGGCTGAGTTAGCAACAAGGGGGCCTAGGAGGTAAGGTCGAGGGAGGCAAGACTTGGGGGACCGGGTCCTTCATTCCACGGGCCTTCCCTCTGCTGGAGGCTGGGGAGCAAGAACACAGGTGCTTGGCATGGTGGGGGGGACAGTTGGGTCTGGTGAGCACTTAGGAGCAGGGGCTTTAGGACATAGGGAGCCAGTGAGGAGTTGGCAGGAGAAGGGCAGAGCAGGCTCCAGGCAGGAGGCCAGCTTGGACATGGCTGAGGGAAGGTGGGAAGGGTCAGTAGGGCTGAGGCCTGATGCCCAGGAGTTAGGGGGCACAGGTGGCAGGGAGTCCTGGAGATCTGGAGGCAGGGGACTGACACCATCAGATTTATTTCTGGGAGGCCTGGTTCTGGGAGTGGGGAGGACCCCAGCTGGATCTGCCCCAGCAATGGCCAAGAAAGGGCATCAGGGACCCTGAGTCCAAAGGACCTGCAACCCCCAGGGGAGACATGGGTCAAATGTGAGAAGTCTTCTCCTTACTTAGGGTGCCCTCCCAGCTTCCCCTGCCTCTCCCTGACCCATGGGACAAGAAAATGGAAACCTGAAATGCAGGTGGGTTGGCCTACCTCCTCCTGTGTTAATAAACCAGGGAATGGGGAGTGTCCACTTCCCACACCCTCTCCCTCAAATGCCTTCTGCCAGCTTTGGCTCCCCTCCCCATTCCAGGCATTCCCCTTGACCTGCTGGGCCCGTCCACAGGGAGCAGCCCCCCACTGTCCCCTTGTCTGCTGACCTGGGAGCCCAGGGCTGGACAGGACCCCAGGTCTGGGCCCATCTTCAAGTTTGTGGGGCTGATGCTTCAGTCAGTCCACAAATATCACAAATGGTTACTAAGAGTCTCACCGTGGACAGGGTGACCTTTACAAAACAGACTGGTCAACATATTCACTGAGGTCCATTTTGTGCCTTGAACACACCAGGGACAGCCAGGCACAGAAATCCAAGGGAGGACAAAACAGATGGAAGCCCCTTCCTGAAGGAGCTCGAGTCCCAGTGGGGTGGGGGGCTCCCTGAGGTGACCTCTGGGCAGATGCCTGAAGGGACGGAGGGAGGGTTGGGCTGGAGGGGAGCAGAGCAATACTTAGAATTAGGAAGCAGGAAGGAGGAAGGAACGCTGGGCTTCGAGGGGTTAAGGGTGTGCCCAGGGTCAGGCTGCTGTGAAGTGGGGCACACTGGCTGGGGCCCTGGCTGAGGCCCCGCTTCCTGTGGGGGCTGGCGGCTGGGGGTGGGGTCCAGGCTGCTGTGAGGCCAGCAAGCAGGAAGGGCTCCCTGCCAGCGCCCCGTGACTGTGCAGTTTCCTTTTTCAGGCTGAGACCAGGGAGGGGCCTCACGGCTCACAGGGTCCTCGCAGTTCAGAGGAGACAGCCCCAGCCAGGGGTCTCCTGTGAGTAGAGAGACAAGGTGACCTAGGCGGACAGCTCTGGAACTGGACCCATGGGGGATGGGGTGGAGTTCTGGCATATTCTCAAGTGGCAGCAGCAATACTGTCCTTGTCCTGCCCTAGATGTGAACCTGAAGTGCCACCCCTTTCCACCCCTCCTCTCTCTTCTCCAGGGGCTCCTGTAGAAAATCTGGGTCCTTTCCTGGGCGGGTGTGTGTTTGGGAACAAAAGAACTGAGGTAACTTCAGAACAAGACGGGGAAATGGCCATGACTGTGAGAAAGGACTTGGAGCCTGGGCCCTGCCCTGAAATCCGGGTGTTGCCCAAGGGTCTCTTCTTTCCCCTCCCCACCCCCCACCGCCCTGAGCACCTAAGTGGGTGCAGAGAAGGAGCAGCCTTTGGGTCCAGGCCCCCAGCCAGGCGGGGACGGCCCCTCTCCACCCAACCCCACCCAGGAACCCAAGTCCTGTTTACTGCTATTTCCTGGAACATCTTGTTTTGATCTGGAGAAATCTGCTGACACACTGCCACCCAGCTCTCCCCCTTCTCCCACAGTAAGGCAGGAGGGATTTTTAGCCTTATTTGTAGAGAAAGAGGCAGATGCCTGTAGGATGTTTGTCCCCTGCACTGTGAGTGCTGCCTTGGCCCCCCCCCCCCCCAAGGCAGGACAGAGGCATCACTGTGTGGTTTTCTATCTTCATTTCATCTCTCCCCAAATACATTCTTTCCCCAGAGACAACTAGCTGCGCCCGGTTCCGACGCCAGGAGAGCTTCTCTACAAGGACCCCCTGACACTGTGCCAATTTGTCCTATGGGTGGCCAGGGTGGCTCCAGACACAACTCCACCTACTCCTACCCTTTCAAAAAATAAAATCTGAAGTAGTTTGTTCCTGGGACTTAGGGTATGCGGGAGAACAGCAGGCTGAGACATCAAGTGGGCCCGGGAGAAACCACGGCAGCGGCTACCGCCGCTCAGACGCCTTGTACGTAAATAAAGGGCTGACCCCACAGCCTGGTGGTGACACAGCAGGAAGGCACTTGCTTGGTATTACACATACCTCTCCGCTTTCTGGAACATTCTGACGGGCAATTCCCTTCTTCTACACTGTTTTCTCAAGCCCAGTCTCCCCACCCCACCCGTGAAAATGTTGCTGGGACAAGATCTTGGAGAAGGGTGAGCTGTCAGAATCTTCCCTGGCAGAAGAGCTCCGCTAAGCAGCCAGGGAGAACCGGCCTGGGCTTGCTGGACAGCAAACTGCTGTGCCCAGGGTCACATCAGAGTCATCAGTTTGCCAGAACCACAGGGAGGGGGCAGCAGCAGCTGGGCCCGGCCCTGCCTGCAGATGCCATCTCCAAGAGACAAGGGGGAAAACCTGCCCCTGGTTCCTCCTGGTTGCCAAGGGGCCTGCTGTCACAAGGCGGTTTTGTTTGGGGCCTGGGTGGGTGGTTTCTCGGGGAGGAGACTTCCCGGCAGGGAGTTGGCCCAGCGGCCACTCTCAGTTCTGGTTACTCTGACCGCTGCCCTTTCCCACCCTGTACGCCAGGGGCCAGAGCTGTGCCGCATGGGGGTCCCAGGCTATTATTGTTCCTCCTCCCCCTCATGTGGACCCCACATTATACACATAGCAGGAGGTGCTAACTACCCTTTTCAAAATACCAAGCGCTCAGGACCATCCTGGCCTGGGGGTGGGGGGCTGGGGCGTGGGTAGAGACAAGAGTTCAGCCCTTGTGTCTCAGTTTTAGAAGACCCAGGCTGGGGCTGCTGCGTTGGGGCCGCCAGCGGGCAGTGCCCACAGCCGGCATCCAATGGGCTCCCGGAGGCCCATCACAGGCGTAAACTACCCTGGACAAATTAGTTTTTCAAAGAAATTTCCTTTTCTCCCACTTCCCAATCCAGAAATAAAAGTGGTTGAATATACCCTTTTGTTGCCCCGCAATTACAGGCACTGTTTTGTGCGGAGACAAGACCTTATTACTTTGCAACTGGCTTTTCCCACTTTGTCCACGATGAACAAACACTAAGTATTGTGCGGCAGCAAGGAAGGGACAGCTTTTCTTGCAGATTACTTCAAACTGCCAGGCCCCTGGTAACAGCAGATCAAATCCATGACGCACACCCCTCAAGCCACCGTGGCAGATTGGGGCTGAACTTTTTCAGCAACTTACCATTTTTTTAACTTTTTGATTAAAAAATAAAATAAAATTTAGCTCAACCATTTTGAAAGTAACAAAATCACACCACAGTTTCTTTACCGGGCACACCTGTAAGCACAGCTGTGTGCGCAGTTCTCTAAGGGCGGGGGGCGGGGGGGTGGCTCGCAGCCAACACCCCCCACCTTCTCTGGGAAGGGTTCCGCCCCACCCCCACCCGTGTGCCTGGGCGCTGACGTCACTGGCGCTCACGCGGCCGAGCCGCCGCCCGCTGAGTCATGCGCTGCTGCCCGGATAGTGATGCGCCCTCTGCAGAGATCCCTCCGCCGCCTCCTGGAATTTTCCAGACACTTTGCTGGCTCTTCTTTCGTACTTCTTTTGGGCGGGCGGTGACCTGAAGCGACCCCAGCAGTTTCTGTCGCCCCCTCGGGAGAGCGGCCCCAAGCGGCCCTCCCTACCCAGTTCCTCTCTCAGGGAAGGGTGGGCACCGCTGCTGCCATCACCCAACAAAAAGGGGGTTACACCAGATGTGACCTTGACTTTTGTCATTGTCCTGAAGCACTGCCGGGCGGGGGGGGGGGGGTGTCCCGAGAGACCGAGCACCGCCCCAGCACTATTCTTGGGCAGGGCCGGGACGGACTTTTTTTCGGGTGGCAGTGGAAGAATCGTCCCGTTGAGAAATGCCCTGGGTGATGCGGCCAGGGCTATAAAAGCAAAAAAAAAGTTGTGGCCCGTCCAGCAGGAGTTAGCGACAGGGAGGGCTGCGCTCTTCGGGCTAGTTGTGTGGGAGGAAGTGGCCAGCTTAGGGACTTGAGGGGATAGATAGAGGGCAATGGCAGAGTTAAGTGAGGCTGGGGAGGTGGGGGTACAAGGAGAAGGAAAGTTACGGGGGCGACTAGATGTTGGGGAAACTCTGCCGCGGGAAGTAGTGGGGAAAGGGCCCACAGCATCCGAGGGGGCGGACGGCAACACTCCAGTCCAGCCTGTCGCTGCTGCCTGTTGGGGAAGGGGAGCTTGGCTAATGGGAGGGTGCCGGCTCTACCTGGGCTGAGAGTGCTCCCCCGGCCCCCATGCCCTGGTTTGTGTGGAAGGAGGGAGGCGGAGACAGGAGGAGGTGGGAGTCGGAGGGTCTCGCCACACCTGCTGGAGACCAGGTGGAACTGGCAGTCGATGCCCGGGAAGTGATCAGGGAGGAAGGCAGGCCGTGGGGCAGGCTCGCAGGTGGGCTGGGAGGGCGGAACTTGAACTTGTCCATACCAGCAGCCCCCTTTTTTTCCAGACAAAGGGTTGTGAACTCGCCTGGGGAGGAGGCCTGGTCTTGTGGAAATTGCACTTAGCTTCACCGGGCTGACGGCTCTGGCTCAGGGTGGTATGTAACTTCGGTTCGGCCTGGGAGAGGGCCCGGGCCAGGCCCGGTCTGGTGGAACCCAGGTCTGGGTGTGAGGCCAGACCCCCGGCCGGCGGTGAGGGTGGTCTGAGGAGTGATTCAGGAGGCAGGGCGCCGCCCTGAAAGGTCGCCGCGGTGGCGCCTACTGTTTCGGACAGGCGGGGGCTGCTGAGGCAGGGCGTTTGCACGTCCGGACATTGACCCACGCTTTATTTTCCAGGTGGCAGTGCTCCCCCTTTGGATTTTTCCTCTAGGTTCGGTGCTAACCTCTCCTGTGAACTCACTCTGCCCCTTCTCCTCCTCCCTTTAATTCTTTCGAGGTTATCCATTTACTTAAAACATTGCTTCTGGTAATCTGGTAAGCTTGGGAAAGTCGGAGTCCCGGTGAGAGTCAGTATTGTCGGGAATCTTAAAGGAGGAAAGGCTCTCCCTGCGAGACTCTGGGTGGGGCGGGCTGGTGTTGCTTGCCTGTGGAGAGGGTGGGGACTGAACGTGCTCCCTTGGGTGGGCCCGCAGCTGTGGTACCAGCTGAAAGTTACAAGAATGCCTCATGGCCCGTGGTTTGTTACTGTAGTGTTCATCATGGCGACCAGATGGCACCAGGCGACATGGAGCCCCCTGGCAGTGTGAGTCGTAGCAGTGCAGGAGGGGAGACCCTGAAGGAGAGAGCCCGCCCAAATCGCTGCCTGCAGGTTGCATTTCCAGAGGCTTAGGAGGAGGGCGTTCTCCGAGGTCCTGGTTCCAGGCCCTGCCCAGGAAGCCCTGCTTTCAGGAGGCCGTCCTTTAAGGTTTTCAGATGAGCTTCTCAGGGGCAGTCTTAAAAAGTCCAAAGCAGATGCATCCGGGCCACCAGCAGACGTGTTTATTTCCATTTTGACCTTGGAGCACCAGCTTCCTGGGCACGTGAATGCCAGCAGGCACCCCGCCTGTTTTGGGTGGAGGTTTTCAGATGCTGCATCTTCTAAGTTGAGCCTCCTGTCCTGCTATTTGTCTGCTATGAAACTTGCTTCGAGAAGATTCTTAAGTTGTAGAACATTGATGCCACAACTCGGAGTGCTGCCTTGTAGATGGAGCTTGCAGATGGAGCCCAGGGACCCTCTCTCGCCTGCCTGCCTGCCTGCACATTGGTCGAAGGAATTCTTAGCGTGTTGATATAACTATGGGGGATTTCAAGTTTGAGGCGCCTTAGGCAAATGCACTGGATGAAGTAAATTGTGAGGCGGGGGCATTGTGCTGTAGTCCGGGAGGGTCCAAGATGATCGATCATACCCAAATTCTGTTACAAATGGCAGGTCTAGTTTGGGCACTTTGGTGCTTTGCAAGTTACTAAGAGCGGGGAATGATCAGGCTACTGATAGTGATCTCTGATTCATCTTACTGATTTTTAACTTGAATTTTACCTGGTTAGATTTCAAAGTCATCTTGGCATTCACATGGGAGGACCCTAAAGTGAGGGTTGTAAGGGGGGGAGGGCGCACAGCTTGGTCCTGGTACTGGGGTGGGGGGTGAAGGAAGGGGGAAGGGTGACTGGCTGTATTGCAGAGGGTGGAGGTGGCAGGGAATGTGGGTTGAAGGGAATTCTCTGGGGAACGGAGGGGAGGGCAGGTTTGGAATTAGGAGGAGTTGGGGTGGTTGTATTGCAGAGGATGGGGGTGGTAGGGAATTTTCTGGAGAAAACAGTGGGCAGAGCTCTGGAAAATGTAATGTTAGTAAATTGTTAATGCTCTGTTGAGTTGTTGCTTGGAAACACCAAAGCACTTAGAACTTTCAGTGCAGAGGAAAAAGCAAAATTGTTTTGCTTTGGGGAAAGGTGGGGAAGACTGCAAGGTGTAACCGGAAGCCTGAGTATCCTGAGTATCGTCACTTGAAGGGGGGTCAGAAACTACGTCAGCAGCGTGCTCCCCCCTTCACTGCTTCGCAAGCTTAAGTGCTTATCCGAAGCTGTGAAGGTGAGTCTTAGAAAAGACTCAAATTGTGGGCTTTTCAAGTATTTAATAAGTGAGATTTTGGGTTACTCTTCGGGGTTTGTAACTCATTTTTGTTAAACTGAAATTTTGTGATTGAAAGTTCTGAGCAAAGTGAAAAACAATTTCTAGAAGAATTTTTGTATGTTACATTGTGCCTTATAATCACTTTCCTTGTCTTTGCATTGTGGTCAGTATTGATAACAGAAGTTTCTGCTCACTGTTATTTTTTCAGTCATTGTAACAAGAACCAAGTGTCCATTTGTGGTCACTGTAAAGTTTCTGTAACAGCACTGTAATGTTGGGTAGCAAGCAATCCGTGTACCAAGGTTAGGGTTTACAACCCATCATCTTTTTAGTTCGAAGGTTTGTGCTTTTCTAATGGCCCAGTACTACAGGGAAAACTATCAGCCAAGATCAGTTTGGGGAGGAAGCAAAGTGGGGTGAGATGCAGCCCAAGTGCAGGCATTTACAGAAGGATCTGAAAACCCTTTATGAAACCGTTTGAGGTGCGTGCATTGAGTTGGTGAAGTAATACCAGTGGCTTTTCATTATGGCCCTCTTCCCAAATTTTCAATTCCCAGTACTTTCTGTCTTGGGGTTTTTAGGAAGTGTTTAGAAATATGTTGGTGTGATAGTTTTTAACCAGTGACCTGGGCACGACGCAGTTACTGTCCTCTGATTGAATGCACACTAATGGCGCATGCATGGGGAGGTGGGCTGGGGAGCACCGGTACTGTTACTGCTCATGTACGTGACTAATCACCTTCCTTCCTCATTACAGCACAAATAAAGGTTTGAGTTCTAAACTCGTTAGCATCGTTGTACTGCTGTATTTTTCGACCTTTTTCTGTAAATCACGTTGCCTTCATAATTAAATTGTATATGTCTTTGTATTGTAGCTTTAGGCTTAAATTCACTTTTCAACCACTCCAAATAATTGAGGTCATTCAGTAGAGTGTGGTAACCTCAAATAGAATGGGTGTGTCCGGATGGGTCTGCAGCTGCGGGGTGCAGCCGGGTGGGGCTCTGTCCCTCGGAGTATGGAATGGAATGGGACAGCTTTGGAAAATAAGGTGCCGGCCACCACGGTGGTCAGCATGAAAGCAGGGGCGTACTTGGTAATGTTCTGGAATTTTACCCGGGTACATTGCCAAACGGCATGGTCAAAAAGAGGACCTGTTTTCCTTCCATTTGCTCAGAGGAAATGGTCTAAGAATAGAGTGGACATGTATTATGTGTTTTCTGTCTTTGGGAGACTGAAATGTATCTGGGATTTGGGTCTAAGCACATAATTTTCATCTGAAGAGTTCGGCTTAATTTTTTTTTCTTTTGGTGAATGACGAGTTTGGGCTTAGTTGGGTAAGAGCTGTACTACACAGGCTGGCTGCGCGAAGGGTGCGAGGAGGCACCTGGAGTCCAGAGTGAGCGCCGTGACTCTCGACTCTTGTGTCCTGAGTGGGAAGTGGCAGCGGTGCTTTACCCTGGGAGCTAGCTCCTTGTGCTGCTGTGCTGTAAACAAAGCAGGTGGGGGGCTGCAGACAGCAGCACTGGGACTAGCTGCTGCTCTCGCTCAGTGTCGATTGCCTGCCTCCTCTGCTCTGGGACCCCTTGTGTGTGCTACCCAGAAGCTGGAGTTCTGTTCAGGGCTCGTGGCTCTGTCAAGCGTGGGCCTCACTGTGGGCACGTTCAAGGATCCTTTCCCTGCTCACCGTGTTCCTGTTACCCAGAACAATCTAGGCCTTTTTTCCTACCTTTCCCTGTTTCCTTGCCTTTTAACCTAGCCTCCCCCCACCCTCCACCTGCTTCTCCCTCCTTCTGAATGTGTTTCCCTTGTTTTTTGTACCATGGTTATGCAACTCTTGCTTCTAACCTCAAAGGTTAACTGCTGTAAATAAATAGCACTGTTTCTTAGCAACTGGCAGGCTGACAAGACCTCCACAGAGGTGTAAGTGTTTGGCATTGGGAGCGGTTGGAATTGGGCTTGTTTAGTATGAGGAGCAGAAAGCAGGCAGCTGAAGGCGGTGCTGATGCCCTTTTGGCCTCAGGAGTGTCCTACCTGTTTTCCCTGTTACCCTCGCGGGTGGGGTGTTGGCGATTATTGCGTTCTTGGGCACAGATCCGATTTCATCCTTGCCTCTGCACGCCTGGGGGGCAGTGGACAGTACTGTGAAAACAGCAAGTAGGCTTGTGGCAATTGAGTGGAAAATGGTGATCTAGTACAAATTAAAAGGAATGGGGCCTAAGCATAACAAAAGTTGAATTTGGAAGTTCTCTTAAAAAGGAAAATGGCCCAAGAGTACGTGTTGGTTGAGGGTCCTCTGTGTGCCCGGGTTGGACACACCAGGAACTGCAGAACGGCATGTTTCAGAGGGAGATCGTGTCCTAACTGCCCCCTCCACCCTGTCGGCGCCCTGGGTCATCTTACCTCCCGCGGCCATTAAGGGACTCCTGGGGTCCTTTTGTGCTGGGGGCTGATCTGCGTGCACCTATATCTCTGAAGGGAATGTAACCTCCGGCTTGGAGCTGTGCCCGTCGTTTCGCTGTACGGACAAGTGGAGTGCCAGGAGAGGCTTATAGAGGTCTGTGGTATGCTTTAGGTGTTCATATTTAATGCACAAAAATACACGGTTGCAGCCTGGAAATGGCCAGAGAAAGGCAGTAAATTCGCCAAAAATAAGGTGTGAGGATGTGTGTCCGGGACTGTAGCCTTGACCTTTGCCGAGTGAGAGCACCTGCTTCACCACCCTGCCGCCTGCGGGGCAGGGCCCTGCCTGCTGTCTCCTGGAGGCTCCGCTCTCTTCGGCCCTCAGCTCTGCACGACCCTCACGCTCCCCAAGTAACAATTGGGTTTCATGTGTAAAACGGATTTCTCATAAGGTTTACAAATACGGAAATCAAAAAACCTCAGTAACTTCCATTAAACTGTCATTGACATAGTTGCTTCTAGAGTGTCTACTATGCATAGGATATGTTCATTTTTATTTAAAAAATGGAGTTATACTGAATTCTGTTCTGCAACCCTTGCATTTAATAAATAGTGGACATCTTGTCATTCTGAAGCGCCGTTTGTGATGGGGACATGATGTTCCAGTGTGTGGCTGTTTCAGTTTAAAGAATCCCATTTGGACGACAGGGGCGACATTTCCCAGTTGTTTTTTCTCTTACGAAGTTATGTGATGACCTTCCCTGTAGCTCAGATTTGGTTACATTCGCTATTTCCTTCGGTGACAGGAATGCGCTCCTGCCCGTGAAATGCGCGGGTCCGGCTTGAGGTTCATGTCGCTAACGTGCCATCCAGGGAGGGGCTTCTAAATGAGCGTCTCACCAGCGCAGTGGGTCTGGCTCCCCTTTTCCTCAGGACAGGTGTCACATTAAACCCTTGGCCTTCTGGGTCCAGGCTGCAGGAGGGAGGCTGTGCGTGTGCCGCTTGGCTGCCAGTGTGACTGAACACCTGTGTGGTGTTGGCGTGTCAGTCTGCAGTTCTGTGTGTGTGCACCGGTGACTTCATGTCCTCGTCGCTCATTTTTTAATTGATCAGTAAAAGCAATCACCTATTAAGGATATTAATAATCTTTGTCATACTGATGCGAGTATTTTTCCTACTTTGTAGATTGCCATTTCATTTTGTTTGCGTTTCAGACACACAAAAATGACAGTTTTTGTGAGGTTATTTTGTCGTTCTTTGTGGTTTCTGCTCTTGATGTTATGCTTAGGTTTCTTCCTCCCCAAGAGTATATAGATATTAATCTATAATTTCCGTGGCACTCATGGTTTTATTTTTACATTTTTAAACGTGTACTCTCACTGGAGTTTATTGCGAAGCCTGTTTGTGCATTGGGGAGGGCGCCTGCAGCTGCCTGGCTCCCAGTGCTGCTTCCCTGTGGCCTGCTGATGGAGCGGCAGAGTCCTGTCAGCTATGAGGGTTGTCACAGTGGAACAGGTTCCTGAATGAGAACTCCAAGCAGGTGGGTGCTGTCTCCTCATGGGATCCTGGTTGTTTCTCTTATGTGACCTCCTAGTCCGAGGCATTGAAAACAGGTGCAGACACAACTGGTTCTACTCCTAACTTGGCCATTTGGCAGCTTTATGACCTATGACCTCACCAAGCCTGTTTTCCTGGTCTGTGAAGTGGTGGGTTGTAAACGCTTGTCCCACCCAGCACGCTTCACTGAGCGCTTGCAGTTGTCCATGCCCAGCCCCAGATCTAGCCGCCTCCTCCCAGGTCCCTCTCCCCGTGCGCCATCGCCTGCCCGCTGCTCTGGGCCTTTATGTAGTGGTGCTGCTCAGTGTGCCTATTCCGGTCTGTTCTAGTTTGACATTTAATTTCGTGTCCATTCACATTTCCCTGTAGCAGCAGGGTCCACAAATGCATTGGAAGTGCCTTTTTCACCAGGTGGTTAATTCTTACACAGGAATTCCATGGGTGGGCTTCTAGAGGTCCGTGAAGGTTCTGAATATCTTTCTGTGGAAAGCATGAGCTCACCGAAGGGGTCCGTGCCGTCTGGACTGTGAGTGGGTGACTGCCTTACTCCATGCCCCTGTGCCTGTACACAAGGTTCAGTCAGTTGGAAGTTTTGAGCAGCGTTTTGACCATTAGAATCGAGGTATCTCTGTCCGTTCAGCGTGCACGTGTATTCCCCAGAATGCATCGCCTGGTCAGTGTGCATGCCTGGCTTTTCAACTCGGCAGAAAGCTTACACTTCCTCTTGTGAGTATATCCATTTCCCGACACAGTTGCTAACATCAGGTTCTTTGCTAGTTTCTAAAGTGTCTGTGGTAAAAGATAACATAAAATTGACCATATGAAGCATTTCAAGTGTACAGTTCATTAATGCTGTATGTTTACATTGTTGTGAGTGTAACCAAGCTCCAGACTCTCACCTGGTAAAACTGAGACTCTATCCATTGAACTCCCCATACCCTTTGCGCCCTCCACCCCAGCCTCTGGTGCCCACCATTCTACCATTCTACTTTCCTGTTTCTCCGAGTTTGACTAAGTGCCTTGTATTAAGTGGAATCATGCAGTATTTGTCCTTCTGTGACTGGCTTATTTTACTTGGCATAATGTCCTCCCAGATTCATCTGTGTTGTAGGATGTGTCAGGAATTGCTTTATCAAAGAGCTGAGTAATTGCGCATATAT
This sequence comes from Macrotus californicus, assembly GCA_007922815.1. Classification (NCBI taxonomy): domain Eukaryota; kingdom Metazoa; phylum Chordata; class Mammalia; order Chiroptera; family Phyllostomidae; genus Macrotus; species Macrotus californicus. The sequence goes on from VMDR010000009.1 coordinate 594,675, forward strand.
ATACACTTGATCAATTCATTTGTCATTGAACACTTGGCTTACTTCCTTTCCGTTACTGTGAATAATGCTGCCGTGAACATGGGGATACAAATACCTCACTGAGACTCTGCGTTCAGTTCCTTCGGATATACGCCCAGCAGTGGCATGCTGGATCAGAAGGTATTTCTATTTTGTGTTTTGAGGAACTCTCCTACTGGTTTCCATAGCAGCTGTGCCATTTTAGGCTCCCTACCATTTGAGAGAGTCCAGCTGCAGCCCCTCCAACCCTCGCTTTCTCCTGCTGTGTTGAGCAGCGTCCTGAGCGTGAGAGGTGCTATCGGTGTGGTTTTGATTTGCATTTCCCTGGTGACTAGTGATGCCGTGCACCTTTTCGAGTGCTTGTTGGCCAGTCACATGTATAGTCTTTGGAGAAATGTCTGTCAAGTCCTTTGGCCATGTTTTAAATGGAGTTATTGGTGTGTTTTGTTGATCTGCAGGAGTTCTTTACGTATTCTGGATGTCAACCGCTTCTCAGGTACATGGTTTACAAATGTTCTCTCTCCTTCTGTAGGTTCCCTTTTCACTCTGCTGATTTGATGCCCATACTTTTTAAATTGTCATGTAGTTTCAAAGTATCTGTTTTTACTTTTGTTACCTGTGCTTTGGGCATCATGTCCAAGAAATGGTTGCCAAATTCAATGTTAGGAGTATTTGCTGTTACTTTAAAAAATACTTGAGTAATCATAATTTGTATTTCTGTAATTCCTGGCTAGTCTGACAATTTTACCACTTGATTTACAATCTGCGTTTTTCCTCTTTGATCACTTGCCATATGAAATTTCCATGCTGATTTTCCTAATGATCATGAATTTTTTTTATATAGTTAGGAAGGTAAGCATTTGCCAGTGAGATTGTCAAACTTACTCTCTTTTTATTGTTGGAGCAGAAGGTAGCTATTACACAAGAACTTGTAAAACATTAGCCTAATAAGTCTGATGATAACAGTAAGTGTTGGGAGTTTGATTACCTTTTCTTCAGTGGCTCATGCATGTTCTACCACAGTCACAATAAATACCCGTCATCTAAGGAGCTGGGGATCTAACCTAGGAGTGGATCTAAGCTGGTCAGACTCACGAAAGTGGAATGTCGGAGTTTTACTGAGTAAACACAGTCCTTGCTCTTTGACTCGGGGTCTGTCAGTATTGCCCTTCTTGTAATTACCTGCCTTAGCATTTGTGGAATTTTTAGTCTCTGGTTTTTGTTGTTTCTAATCAAATACAGTGAATTTCAATGACTGTCATTGTTCATTATGTTTTAAATTCTAAAGTCAAAGCTACGATACACTTCCCAAGGCAAGAATATTCTCTCCTTGTTGGAACTCGAGTCCACAGGACTGGGTTAATCTTTGGCTCGTGACACAACATGGCTCATTCCCTTGGTTCCTTGATGTTTGTAATGCTGTAGGCATTTCTGAACCTAAAATTCAATACAAAAGCTAAGCAGTAAATTCCTTTGCCTCTCCCCCTGCCTCCCTCCGGGCCCAGGCAGACATCGTCCTGAATGCCGGGGCCGCTTTTACCTGCTTGCTTTTCCACCCAGCTTAGAAAACAATTCTTAACTATATGTGTTTTGTAAAGTACGTGTTCTAATTTTAGTTGTTTATTTTAGTTGTTTTCAACATTATATAAAAGGTATAATAAAAAAAAGAAAAGGTATTATGTTGTCCATAATCTTCTGGGTTTTCATTTAATGTAAGATTCATCCCTTGCTCAGTGTGCAGTTCGTTCGGTTTGCTGGCTGGGTAGTGTCCGTCATGCGACTACACCATGTAGCTCATTGACTTCCGCTGCTCCTCTGATTCTGTCAAGTACACCTGTGCACGTGACAGGTGGGTGCTCTCTCCTTACACAGGAAACTTGACCGAAAGGTCGGCACTACCCAACCCCGACTCCCAACAGTGACCATTGTTACCCGTTGGCTGTTTGCTGCCAGACCTTTTTCTAGTCATTTATATCCACATCTAAGAGAGAGACTGTGTTGTTTTCTTTATATAAGTGGGGGAAATACTATTGTATACTGTACATAACTATTGTTTTCATTTAACAATAGGGAGGTCACACGGTCTGCTGCGTAGTATCTCTTGATATGAGTGTACTGTGAGTTACTTAGCTGCTCTGATACTGATGGACATTTTCAGTTTTTCCCACAGTTCTCTGCGATCGTCATCATCCACCCCCCTGTGCACAGGCATGAGCGTTTCTCAGGGCTGATACCAAGAAATGGAATTGCTGGGTCACAGGATGTGGGTGACATTCTACTATATCCTGCCCTCTTGCCCTCCGGAGAAGTGTACAGATTTGTGTACCTGAGTGTGAGTATCTGTCTGCTATACCCTCTTCAACACCCAATACAGCAAACCTTTCACTGTCCACCCACTGCCTCCTTTGATTTGTCGTGTATTTGGTGACCCACTGAGACTGTAATGGGCACGATGGGTTCTTGGCATCTGTGAGCTTAACATTTGTGGGCTTAATGCTGATAGGAGACACAGGGTCCAAGGCACATTATAATTTTCTTGAAGTATAATGTTCTCAATTACGCATATCATGAGGCTGCTGGGGACACCCAACCTGAACTCTGCGTCCACATCACACTGGCTTTGTTCTCAGCTTGTCTTTGCTTTGCAGGGACTCTGCTGAAGGGGCCACATTTGCAGGTGTAGGCAAGGCCATGACTGATGTGTTGTGTCAGGTGCTGCCATGTGGGCGGGGCTGCGGGGACGGTGCGGCAGAGTCCAGTCCCTTTGTAAGTTACTGGTCTTGTATTTAAAACTGAAACACTACAGAAGAATACTGCACAGCAGAGAAATTTCTCTATACTCTCTCTTCCAAGGTAACTACTGATGACAGTTTATGTGCCTTCAGGTATCTTTCCTCCATGGACATAACTAAAATGTGTCCTGTTACCATCCGCTCTAAAATGGAATCGTACCACGTGTACTATTTGGCAACTACTTTATTATTTTCCTGGCTCTAAATATTTAATCCCGCATATGTTGGTATACAGTACTATACTTTTATCATTATCTTAGAGTGTGCTCTTTCTATTTGCTAGATAAAAAGTTTGCCATGGTCCAGTTGTTTGGAACGTCATCCTGTAATCAAAGGGCTGTGGGTTCAGTTCCTGGTCAGGGCACATACCTAGGTTGTGGGTTTGGTCCCTGGTCCTGGTGCAAGTGCATGCGACCCCCAGTCTGGACATGTGATCCCTGGTCCAGGTGCATATGGGAGGCAACCAATCAATGCATCTCTCTCGCATCAGTGTTTCTCTCTCCCCCTTCATCTCTTGAATGTCAGTGGGAAAAACCGGTTTGCCATGGAACAGCATGCTGTGTTAGCCAGCAGCCTCACCGCTTCTCTTGATTACATTATGTTTTCTGTGCTTTTAATCTCATTTTATAATTTTAGTGCATCCTGTTGTGTCTGTAGAGTCTGCAGCAGTGAACAGTAATGTCCTGGGGCTCCACATCCACTCACCCTCCCTCACCCACAGCAGCTTCCAGTCCTGCAGACTCCATTCATGGTGTGCTTTCTTATCTCCTGCAGCATATTTTTACTCACCTCTTCTGTGTTTAGTACACAAGTACTTGACCATTGTGTTGTAGTTGCCGACAGGACTTGGTACAGTAGCACGCTGCGCAGGCTCATGCAGGTAGGAGCGATGAGCTAGACTGCACGTGCTCAGTGTGTGGTGGATACCAGGCCATCTCGGTGTGTGAGAGTGCGCTCTGGGACGTGCACACAGCAAGGTCACCTGAGGACTCGGGTCTCAGGCTGCATCCCCGTCGTCATGAAACCCCACGTGATGAGGTGGCTAGGGTAGGAGTGGGAAGCTGCCGGTGTTCACACCTGCTGTGGTGAGGTCTGAGGCACTCGGTCTCCTGTGGTGGGTTGAGAGTTCCTGCTGTCGAAGTGGAAGAACGCTGGCCTCCTCCCAGTGTGCCACGGGGCTCAGTTAAGATGTTCAGTTGCTGAGACTGCTTGTTCATACCAGAATTTGGCATAAGCTGATGTCTGACTTAGCATAAAACAAGCCTGAGAGTCTACTTTCTGGTGTTCTTTCTCCTAAGCAAGTTGAAGAAAACAAACTATCCTAGGAAAGCAGTTACGACATTGTAAGATGTGGCGTTCAATTATGGCTTGTGTTTGGTCCGTTGACATCTCACTTGGTACCTGTCTAAGCATTTCTAGTCCTCAGTGGGCAAGAGTGCATCTGGGTGGGGCTGCTCCCCCCACCTGCCTTCTGCTCATCACACCCCTGGCCGCCCCCTGGCTTTGGGGAGCTCAGTGTCAGGAGCTGCAGGGCCCAGCATCTGCCCCAGCAGTCTCTGCCCTCAGCCTTTGCGTGGTCAGTGCACACTGTTCCACTTGCTCCTCTGTTGTGACAGCTGTGGCCACCCCGTGTGTGTCAAAGCAAGGTCCTGCTTCTGCCCGTGCTGACCCCAAGGGCAAAGGCTCTGCTGATTTTTTCAATGTATTTAGCTTAGTGGTGTAGAAAATAGTCAAAGTAACACAGGCACATGTTAAATTCAAGCCCTGTAGGAGGTATAGTGGCATCTTTCCCTAACCCTGGACTCCCCACCCACATATTTTTTTATTATTGTCTTTAGAGTTGTGTACATATTTAACCAGAGTGCTCCTGGTATGCCACATACCCTGTCTTGCACTTGGGATTGTTCTGTCAACAACACATCCAGCTGCTCGCTGCATGTCTGTATTTATGGTGGGCCGTAGGCTTTGTAACGTTTGTGTCGTAACCCGTGTCTGCAGCATCCATTGTTCTTTTGGGGGACAGTTAGGTTGTTTGCAGCAATTTCTACTGTATATGAGGTTCTACTGAGTATTTGCCTGTGTTTGTATGTACATGGGCAGCTGTGTCTATGGGGGGGAGTTGCTACCGGGATTTCACAGTCTGTGCCTTTCTAATAGATGGACGCCGTCAGCCTACATGCACTTCAGGGAAGTTGTTTCATTTGACCTTTCTCTACACTTTTACCAACACTGTGTTCTTGAACCTGATGATTTGTCGATGTGAGAAGGGAAAATACATTTATGTAGATTTTAGTATATGTGCTGCCAAAGTGATCGTACATTTCATTGTAGTATTAATTTGTATTTCTATTGGGTGGTGTACTTACTGATTTTTAAGAGCTCTTTATATATTAGAGAAATTAGTCCCGTCAGGTATTTTCCTGTTTGTCTTCGATTTTTAATTTTAGACTAAAAATTTAGCAGTTCAGAGTTTAAATATACAAATACACATGAATGTTTTATGGCTTCAGGATTTT